>VDFB02000003.1:574581067-574647110 GCA_007258455.2 Sequoia sempervirens
AAAGAACACAAAGGAAAACCATCTCTATTGAAATCCATTAGTCAAAGAAACTATGGGGAAAAATAAAAAAGGGAAATGTATCCATCAAAGACGCCTGTAAATGCAAAAGTAGGCTTCTCAAGCGACGCACAAAGTATATCAAGCGATTGGTCCTAATTCCACTAAAAATTCCATTTCCACTCATCATTGCTCATCTTCCCAAGTTTTGAGATTCAAAGGTTCCCTCAACACATGTCACCATCCACTCCATCATTCATGATATCCAATTCTCACATTGAATATGTTTTGGAAACTACTCTTCATCATAAGGATTTTGAAGGAACTCTATCATGATTTGCGACCTAAACGAGGCTAATTTCGATATTAGCAAGGCAGATTAGAGTTGTCAAAAGTTACATTTAAGTGTTTGTATATTAGAAAAACAACTTCTTCAAGCAAGATATTGTTGGCACATTATGATAGAAGCATCTACATCAATACCACCAAGTGGTTGAACATGAGCATAAATCTTTAAAAAAACAAAAAAATCAAAGAATCAAGAAAGATAGTAAAGATAAAAATCGTCCTCCAGTGAAACCACTTCAATGGTGCTTTGGGAAAGTACTGTGATGAAAGCCTGGAAAATAGGCATCATGAGAAAAATTGAGCATCTATATGTAGAATTTTATATAGAAGCATCTCATCCCCCTCATGGTAAATCCTACGTTCCCTCCATCCATCCAATCCGTCTTTATCTAGATCTTCCAAAATATCTTGATCTTGGCAAAGGTTTGGTGTATACTTCAACCTTGCTTACGAAAAAATTCTTGACATGCTCTTTACCATTTTATCTCTTGAAATCTCATTGCTTATCTCTAGCATTGTCCCAATGGTCCTATTGATTTGAGGTTTGCATTCTTAGTTAGCTTTCAATTTGATCTTTGTTTCCATGTTCCATGTTTTGAAAGTTAATTTTTTAAACAATTTCATTGAGAATTGTATGTTTGATTGATCATAATATTTTCTATTTTGGTTTAATTTGATGTTATTTTGGTTGAAATATTCACATGCTTATTCATTCACTACCCTGATTTTCCCATGAAGTATGAAACATTGCTAGACATTGGGGGCAGGTAATTGCACTTTCATTTTTGAATAACTCTTGATCCATGTCTAATATCTCACAAAGAAACATCAACATCATGATCTAGGTATTGTTTATATTCAAAAATCCAAAAGCATTAGATAACATAAAAAAATCCAAAAACATTCATAAACTTGTAAAGTTCAAAAATCCCAAAAAAATTCAAAAACTTTTAAAGTTCAAAAATCCCAAAAAACATTCAAAAACTTGTAAAGTTCAAAATCCCAAAAACATCCAAAAATTTGTAAATCTCAAAATCTCAAAAACATCCAAATCATCTTGAAATCCAAGTGAAACATTCCAAATACGTCGCACCCAAAACATCTAAAATTATATCAAAAACTCTAAAACAACTCTAAAGGTCAAAAAAAGTCAAAAACACTTGTTGAACTACATCGTCTTTATGCTTATGTAGGAAATTCCATCATCAATGAACCCTCAAGCATTAGGTCAGTCCTTTAGGAGTCCATCATAATAAATTGATAATGCAAATGTTCATATCTTCATCAATAAACGTATGTATCCACTGAACCTGTTGTTCTCAGACTTAGAAAGAACATAATTGATGAGTCCTCGCAGGCACTAGGCTGGGGTCTCTCTTGTAGGTCCTATTCTTTGGTCTACACCCTTTGGAAAATACAAAACTGAATTTTTTGAAACCTAAAATAGTTGTATTATCTTGAAACTTCAAAAATAGCTTCAAAAAAAAAATCAGAAACTTTTTTAAACATTCAAATAACAAAAAACCTAAAACTCCTAAAAACATTTTAAAATGTCAAAAACATTCAAATATTCCAAAAAGATCAAAACCACCCATCTCCTCTGACTTTCACCCATAATAATCTTCATTCATAATAAATGGATCGTCATTCCCACCCCTTGGTGATGTAATTAGAAGCAGGTGCAATAGTTAATAAAATAAAACTTTAGTGAAAAAATTGTGAAGATTAATCTTCAAACACATTAATTAAGTTTATATCAACTGCTTAATTAATTTAACATAGAATCATTATTGAATGAATTTCTAAGGATATATCATTATGATAATGGGCATCATTTCGGATATCATCTAAGAACAGAATAATCTCTTTGGCAATAGATATGAATAACATTGACTACTTGTTCATTTTAATCCTTTCCTATGATTTATCTTGTTGGTCCACTCTAATGATCTCTCAATGATGTCTAACAAAATGATTTAGAGAGAAAGGAATGGGGAATTGTGATGGATTCCCTAATTTTTTTGAAATTTTGAGGTCTCTTTGTGCTTGGTAATGGCATGCCACATGTTGCCCATAGGTAGGGTTTAAGGCTTTACCTGTGTAACATTGCTTTAAAATTATTGAATTACAATCCTTGGGCGTTTTAATCTAATGTTGACCTATTTTGTCCAATTGCTGGTAATTTAAGTTGCCATTTGAACCATCGCTATGCATTCCTTACCGACCCCTTTGCTTAGGTTACTCGGTCACCTTCAATTGCAAAGTTTTCTAATTTTTCCAAAGTAGCGCTTTAATATTTCACTCATAAATGACTTAAGTCTAAGTCACATGTCTTCAAGGGTAAAAATTTCATTGACCTAGTCATGGCCCTCTTTTATGACTTTGTCGCATGTGTAGGATTAATGATCATCATATTGTGGGACTTAATCTGAGTTGTTCCCTACTGGATCACATGTCCCAAGTGATAGTACTTTAATTGTTGTGTGGTCTGTGAGATGCTAACATGTGTTTAGTCATGGGTACAAACCTCGCCGTCACTTTCCATTCAAACACTCAAAGTTCTAAGATCAACGATAATTATTGAGAGGGAAGAGTTGATCCCTATCATTCCCCGCCATCTTGTGGAGGTAAGATGAAAGCTTCTTAATTGTTGTGAGGACCGCGAGAAGTCACCAGGTATGTCCTATGGCTACTGGCAGGTAGAGCCCACAAGTAAATGAAGAGGATCCAGTCGACATATTTCTATTAGCCACTTGTTCAAGTTGGAACAACGATGAAATTCAAATGTAATTGACTCAATTTGAGTCATTTAAGATGGCCATCTTAGCTGAAGATCAATGGTGCACATTGAAAAATGTGAGTACACACGTTGTAATTGTTTTGCTTCGCATGAGCAAGAAGTAATGGCGGAGGCGACTCTTAAATCTACTTAATTTCCTTCAAAATATGTGTATATGGCCAGTTCTTGCATAATTGAGATTTGAAGACATGTCTAGAGAAATATGAAAAAATTGAAAGAAGTGAATTGCAGAGTTTGTCTCGATTGGAATTAGGGTTTATTGTGATTGAAATCTATAAGTACGATAAACCCAGTTTTATGCTTTATTTCAGTTTTCTAAACTAGGGCTGGCTTTCAATTTTCTTAATGTTAAAAGTGTTTTATTGATCTTCTTTAATTGCTCTGAGTTAGGGTTAATTATGTCTTTAAAAGGTCGTAACCCTGTGAGACCATTTGGAATTAGCATTTGTGTTGATCCATACATTTGAATTAGGAGACTGGTAGTTGGAATCTTTCTCATTAAAACCTTGGTCTGCTTAAAATTCATGGTCCCAAAATACAAATTTCCACCCCATCGGCCCAGTCTAGAGCACTCTCCCAAGATGTAATTGAATTATTACCATCCTCTACAAATAAGAAACCCAAAGGAAAGGTCTTATTCTATGACCCTACTATTAGAGAGGGAGTGATGGATAAATAATGCTTCATTAAGGATGCCCAGTTTCCTTATACCGGATGGCAGCTCTTTCAACATTGGTTCAGGAACAAGAACCTTGGAGTTCCTCTCTATAATCCTTGGAGGCTAGATATGGGAAAATTAATTGTTCCCAACATGTATATGGATGTTGATCTTTTGAAGGATATTTCCTCAAGATATCATCTGGTCTCTAGGGTTGTCAGGACATTTGAAGGGAAAGATATGGTAAAGATAACCAGTCAAGAAATTGAAGATGTTTTTGATTTGCATGAATGGAGTAAGGATTTGGTTCCTCTTAATATGGATGATATCAAGAAGGAACACGAGAACACCAAGGTATTCATCAGGTTAAAGTTGTTGCCCTTGCATACTGCTACCACTGGTACCAAGAAGCATAGAAAATAGATCAACATTGGTGAGAAGGAGCTTGAGCCCTTCCTAATGAATTATTTTTTTAGCTACTTCAGAAATACTATATATTCTTTGTGCCAAATTATTAGTTTCTCCCCACCTGACACATTGCAAAGAGAATACAACTATCTGGTAACACATCTACAACACCCAACTTACAAAATAGTCTATGATTATGCCACTTATCTAGTAGAACATATCCATAAGGTTTTGGTTGAGCTAAAGGAAGGGAAACAATAGGTGAAATTCTGGTGGTATTCATTACTAATGCATATGTTCTTGCATAAAGGGTAGATGGTTTTTGAGAAAAAAATAACTTTGAGAAGAAAGGAAGAAGGTGTTGACTTGCCTATTATGTGTTGGACACATATTCTGGATAAAGATGACTAGAAATATAACTATGTGATGTTTCAGAATTCTTTTTCATCAAAGATAAAGAGGTCCTTGATATATGAACCACCAAGAATTACAAAAGAAATTAATGAATTCTTGAGACCTATGGAGATGATGCCAGACCTGAATCTGAGTCACAATTGGGGAGACTTGATTTTATACCTTGATCAAAAAATCTTTAGAGTATATGGTAATAGTCTAGATCCATATGTTCTACCAAGAGATGTGCCATTAAGGATAGGGTTCCTTCAAATCATGAGGCAATTAGGAGTTTCCTAGGCAACACATTTACCTGATACAACGAAGAAGGGCTCATTCTTTCCAAAGTGGAAATATTTTTTTGATTATGTTCTGGTCAAAGGAGCATGGAAGGAATTAGTGCATTGGCTAGAACCTTACAAGTTTCAGACTATGTGCCCAAGGAATCATTATCTTGAGGGGTTTATCACTAAATTGAAAGTAGATAAAAGTCTTGGTAATTTTGTGCACAATTTCTATTATCTTGAAGATGTCATTAGGAATATTTTTTAGCTTTCTAGAATAGGATGAAAGGAAATATAAGTATCTTTCTTACAGGAAGATGATAGAGGAAAAATGGAAGAGGGATCCCAAATATAATCCTTTGCAAATACACATGATGAATTTAGCTAGGTCATGTATGTTATGGATAATTTTGAAAATGTAGTAGATATACTGAGGGAGAAATGAGAGGTTATAGATAAAGGAAAAGAAAGAGTGGTTGAAGAAGATACTACTGTGAAATTGGAAGAAAGTAATTCTTACCAACCACCCAAGCAAATAAGAATCTATTCTAGGAGGAAGAAAGTGATGGATGAAGAAAAAACCTTGTCGACCCCTATCACTTCTAAGGGATCAAAGGCGGCTTCTCCTGAGAGTGAAATGTCATCACCTCCAAGGAATGATCCTCCATCCATGATTGATATTGATTCATCTCCAGGAAGTACTGCTCCATTGGAGTAACCACCCCTTAAGAAACAAAGGACTGAATGGTTGAATATTTTGATATAGATGAAGATGATATATTTGTCACTCCTGAGGATATGCAACAAGGAATGCCTCTCCCTGTATGAGCAATTGCCTCAAGTTCATGACAAAGTAGTCTCAGGCTGGGAAAACTTGATATCAGTGGTTTAAACAGTGCAAATGATTTGAGGATAGAGGCTTTTAAGGAGTTTATGAAAGATGATTCCTTTGTTGAAACACCTGTATTTAGAGATTTCTTGTGGAGAGCCAAAGTTGCGGAATATGCAAAAAAGGTAGCTACTAAAAGGAGTTTACATCCAGAGCTTCCTGAAAGTGTCATTCAAGCCAATGTAAGGAGTATTTTGAAAGATGAATTTCAAAATATTACTTCCCAGGATGGTAGAGAGCTTGTGAAGAAGTGTGGTGTGTTATTGTTACTAGAGTGGGATATTTTTGATGCTATAGTTCTGGACACTATAAGAAGGGATGAAAGGCCTCTATTACAAATAAAAGAGGAATTGGCTATGGCACTTCGGGGTTCTTCATTTAGGAAAGGATTGGATGCACTAGAAATGTAGTCATTATCCATGGGATCCAGGAAAAAAATACTTGTTGAGCTATCAGATTTCAGTGGGAAATTACTTGTGAAGAGAGTTTCTGATACCCCAGCCTTGGAGGTAGCTGATATGGATGTTAATTTTGCTAGATTTACTAAAGAATCTATGGAAAACCTCACCCTTGAAAGGGATGATTTCAAGAATAAATACCATGAGCTCCTCAATGAATATGATAATAGTCAATAAAAGGTAGCTATATTAGAGAATAAGTTGGCATTCTATAAGTAGAGGGAAGAAATGTAGAGAGGCCAAGGCTAGGCCAACTCAAGTCGCGCACTTCCATCTTCTCCAATTGTATCTTCCCAACATTCCCCTCAAGATCAAGCCTTGGCAATGTTGCCATATAATTTGGAACAATAGCCACTCTCAGTAGAGGAACCAAGCAAATAAGGTCCTAGTTCATCTGATGAACCAACAAGAGGGCAACTCCATTCACAAGTTGAAACATATAAGAAGTTGTTGGAACAAACATAGGACACAATGTATGAAAACATCCAAAAGATTGTTCATACTATCTTGAAGCATCTGAATAAGAAGATCCAGTCCAAACTGGCTAAAAGATTGGAGTTTATAGCAGTTGGAGCTATCTAGCATGAGGATAAATACGCTAAGGTGCTTCCAACATATACATTTGTCTATGAACTCAGTGAGCAAAATTTTTAGGGATATATCGCCCCACTGGAGCAAAAAACAAGAGAACTGAAAGCTCATTATGTTTTGGCAGATTTGTCACTATTGCCAAATATTCAGCTCACTAATAATGAAGTGAAGCCATTGCAAATGTGGAAAAGGGAAATGGATGATGTTATTGCTTCCCAAGTGAATCAAATTTGTAAAGAGGTTAACATCAATACCTTTAATGACACTTTGGACAAGTTGACATTTATTATCAACTTTCTAGAAGATTTTGACAAAGAATCCAACTTTGTGATGACAAAGTATTCCCCATAGAGGAAGAAGTTAGATGAAATTATCAATTTCAATTGGCCATCTGATGATGAATACAAATAATGGGGAAGGGTATTGGTTGGTCGAATGGGTTTGTAAGTATGGATGTGAAACATATATAATTGGTCAAGTATTTTACAGGTTTGGCCTTAGAATTTGCAATGTATAAAATATATGTTTCATAGGTAAATATTAGTTGCCGATGATGTGGAATGTTGACTGGGATGCTGATTCACTTTTTTGATTTGCATCATTTTTTCATCTTGCTTGATGGAATGGATGGGATACAACATAGAAGATTATTCTTTTTGACATGTGCTTTTTGGAAGGTGAAGCTGCTTTTTACAACAAATATAAATAATCTTTGTCTCATGTGTATTCCTTCCAATTTGAAGAATGAAAATATAACCAAATTAGGGAATATGTCTTGTAGCATTCCAATTAGAATGTGACATGTGTACATCTGGCCTAAAGCTTTTTTTTCTCCCTTATTCTATAAAAGGGAATTCAGGGCCATTTATGTGGGTCTTTTGTTGAATTCTGGAATCAATTGTGAAAATTGAGAACACAGAGAAAATACGTTAAGTCTTTGTCTAATGCTTTGAATCTAGATAGTAAATTTTATCAAATGTATGGTTCATGAGCATATCTAAATGATAATGGAAGTTTTCCAAGTCTATAGTCTCTCCATTTAGATCTGTACTTGAATTATTAATGAAAATTCTAATCAAAGATCATTTCATTAATTGTCATCATTTTTCTACTTTGATATATGTTTTTGTTTTAGCTCTAGTTTATAGAATGGGTTAAAATGATTAAATCAAATCATAAATTTGTGTGCAGGGTGATTGGATTTGATAAGTAGTCTTTAGAATTTGGTTACATATTTTTGATTGCAAAGTAATATCACTTAGATCATGGGTGTTCAAAATTAAATATACCTTATATTTCAATTTTCTTAGACTCCTAACGCATAGATAATGATGTTGATCCTAACCCCTTAAGTCTTTCTCATGGTTCCAATTACCCAACTTGAGAATTTTTTTAAACAATCATTCATCTATCTTTAATTTTCTGTAGTTTGTGTTGTCTTATATTCTCAGTTTAGGATGCACAATTCATTCAAGGAAATGCCAACTTCTTGGAGAATTTTATCTTATTAGTCATTGGTGAGAATATATCTATTTGAATATGCAATGCATACGTGAGTTGCTTGGAAGAATTGTATAATATACATTGTGGGACCACCCTCCCAGGTTTTGTAGAGCTCGAAGTGCAGGAGATAAAGTGATTGGTGCTATATCTCATTCATTGGCCAATTATCGTGCAGATATTTGAGAATTGAGCCTGGAAAAACCATAGGTATCTAGCAAGATCTGATTGGTTCGTTGAAAACAACGAACAAAATGGCGAATCTCCTAGGAACATAAGCTTTATAATTATTATTTCTCTAGAATGCCTTATCATAGATCACTATGTTATATGGTGATATTTACTTATAGAGTCGGTCAAATAAAAGGATCTGCTAAACTTAGGTGAAATATTTGTCAAATATTTCACCTAAGTTCCTGATAATTTTCCCGCCTATTTGTCTTCAAATCTTGTGTTCAAAATTCATGCCAATGCATATCGTATGTGTCAAAGTTTGTCTCAGTTCCTAAAGATCTATTGAAATTTTCATAGAGCATAACACAATTACTACTAATTTGTCCCAAGGAATTTGGTGGTGACTCTGACGTCTCTGCACCAGTGTGAGACAATGTTTAAGGATATTAAAGAAGCAAAGAAGAAAGTTATAAATAAATCAAAGAAGGTGACCAACGTGAAGAAGACTCAAGTACAAATGAGATGAACGTAAGGCCACATAAAGAAGCATCTGGAATAGAAGCCGGAAGGTGAATTACCTAAGAACATGAACTTACCCAGGAAACTAATAAAAGAAAAAGACGCAAGAAAAGGTAAGTCTACCCCTCATACCACCCCTGAACATGAAATGCATTCTATTTCTAGTTCAAAATGTGAAAGGAATCTATTGGACTTCAGTGATAATACTTCTAATGAGAGGGCAAAGGTTTTGATGAAGTCTATTATAAATGAGCACTCCTCAGACCCATGCATGCAAAACATGAAGAGAAGAGAAAAGGATAGAATAGAAAGGGATATAATACAAAAAGATAATGCTAGTGCTAGGCATGCTAGAGCTGAAGGATGTCACCCCAAATTCCCATACATATATCCCTGTTCCTCCTAACTTGCTAACCAGAGATGAATATTCTCATGATCATGTTCCCCACCAAGTTGAGACTGCAGTAGTATATGATAGAGAGTCTACTTTTCCAGATGAAGAAGAGGTGTTGAATGATATGCAATTAATCAATCAAAGAGCCTCTAGATGCAATGAAAATAGAAAGAAGAGGGATGCAAAGAAGGAGAAGAGAATTAGAGATGTTATGGTGTAGAGGGATATGTTGAGAAGGAAGGTTGAGGAGATGGAAGCATTAGAAAAATTGGTAGCCCAAGTTGACCAAGAGCCTAACCCAATTGTGCGAGAGATTGTAGGAAAAATCCCTATAGATTCCTTGGCTGATAATATTGTTGCAAGTCCACAAAATAATACTACTAAAAGACTTTTATCCCATTTACTCCCCCTTCCAAAAATACAAAGCATGAATTCCATGATGTTGATAAATGGAAACGACCTATGGGAGAGAAAAAATCAAATGAAGGGGTAAAAATTGACGAGGGAGATGCTTCCAAGAAAGATACATCACAAGATGATTATGTCCCATTACTGGATAAATTGATGAAAGAAAATGAAGAATTGGATAGGAATATGAAGGAGATAGAATTAATTTCCATAAACAAAGAAATGAAAAAGAAGCTCAGCTTCTTGGAATCCACATTGAAGGACCCTCTCCCTGAGACACAGAGCCCTCAAGGCCGTACATCCTCCTCAAATCCTCATACTAATGAAAAAAATTCACCTATTGGAAACCCCTCTAGTTCCTCATCACAACCTAAAGATAAAACTAGAATAGTTCATTTCAATGATCAACATGAATCCCAACACAAAAGGTTTGGACACAATAGTGATAGGAGAGATAATGATAACCAGGATGAGGAAGAAGGACCTGCTGGGTGGAGATTGTCACACACTGATAGGTATATACAACTATGTTTTGAAAATATCCTAGGATACCCGAATCCAGTGCTAGATAATGCTAGGAAACATGTGCCCAAGTTTACTGGCAACAATGTTCTCAGTGGTGAAGACCACTTAAAGAATTTTCAGAGTTTTGTAGAAGACTTTGAGTTGTGGGACGAGGATATGGCTATGAAATAATTTATTCAATCCCTAATGGAGGATGCAAGGGATTGGTATAGGAACTTTCCAGATGCAAGCATTGATTCCAAGGATTCATTCTTTTGAATCTTCAGAGAGAAATATAGAGACCAAACTGATCCATAATTTAGGTTGAATGAATTTAATAACATCACAAAAGGACATAATGAAATGGATACTGAGTTCAATGTGAGGTTCTAGAAGGAGATGTATAAAGTCTTTGGATTCCTGAGGCCCAATGAAAGAGCATGTTTGGTTGTGTACTACAATGCATATGACTCTAATATGTGTTATCTGCTTAGAGACAAGAATCCACATCCCTAAGGGAAGCCTACAAGATGGAGGTAAACATTGAAAATAATAGAAGGGCATCTGGTAAAGTTGGTAGAAGGAATGAACCTAGGCCATCTAAGAACTCGAAAGCTCAAAATGAGAAATCAGTTAAAGATATATCCCTAGATGAAAAGCTGGATCAAGTCCTCAATTTGTTGTAGAAGCAAGAAAAGAGTGACAAACCTCAGTTCCAAAGGAATGCGAGGCCCCCAAGACTTCAAGATTATCCTTACCATACCAATTGGCATAACGGGAAGCCAGTTTAAAATAATCAAAAGAAATTTCAGGCTACACTTGACCCTTTACATTAAAATACCACAAATGTTGTTGAAGACTTACCATGGTGTGGAGTGTGTGAGATGCCTCACTCATCATAGCAATGTGCAGTTGCAAATTACTTGGAAGAAACTCAAGATGATCAAGGGGAATGTGATTCCCCACATAATCTAGATGAAACTACAAATGTATTCCTGACTAGGTTAGATTTGGAATGTAGTGATTATTCTTCTAGTGATGATGCTGATACAAATAATGTGGATGCACAAAGACATGAAGCAATTCTGCACCATCAACAAGTGATTTCTAATGAAGAAAGAGAAGATGAATACACTACTTATAATCTTGAGGCATGTAGTGTTTCTCTGAGAAGACATTCGAATGAGGAAATAGAGAGATATACAATTCCATTGGCCGCTAGAGCTCAAGCAAGAAGTGATCTCCACCTGAGGAATAGGGTGGTGAGTGGCAACCAAGGCCATCCTAGAGGCATGTTCATTTAAGAGAACAATGTAGAGAATAAAGGAGTTAAGACAAAAAACAATAAGGAAGAGACCAAGCCCAAAGGAGCTAAAAAAATGAGAATTTGGGCCAAGAAAGGTAGCAAAGAAAAGGTTACTACTGAAGCTGCACATTAGGATCTGAAGGCCAAAGATTTGAATCCTACCATTAAAAATATTGATAAGCAAGCTGATAAGGTAGTCCCGTAGGAAATAGTACTTCATGATTTACCAAGTTACTCTCCCATTGATATGTTTCAGGTTTTGTCTCAAGTCCAGGTCACAATCCCATTTCTAGAGATGATGAGGATTCATGAGGATAAAAAAAGGATAGCTTTCATTAATAACATTGTCGGGGGTAGCAAGCACAAAGCAAAAGTTGATGCACCTGCAACAAGTAAGAGTCAACAAAAGTATACTGAGGTAGGAGCAGTAATTAATGAGAACCCTAAGATTTATTTAGGAACCACCATCATTGCAAATCCTAATTTGGTCAATCCTTTCTTTTTGAGCCTAATCATTGATGGGAAACTACTCAAGAATTGTATGATAGATTTTGGTGCTTCAAATAATGTTATGCCAGTCAGGATAATTGAGGAGATGGGCTTGAAGGTTGATAGCACCTATGGAAAATGCTATGCTATGGATTCTAGAGAGGTCTGTGTTATTGAGGTAATTTATAAGGTCCCATATAAACTGGTTGCATTTCTTGAAAGGAACTAGTCATGAGTGTCATAGTGGTGGATATTCCACCAACTTATGGAATGCTATTGTCAAGACAATGGTGTGCTTCTATGGGAGGAAGTATGCAATGTGATCTATCCTTTGCTACATTCTCAATTGATCAAAAGGATGTCAAAATTTCTAGAGAATCAATATTTTGACATATGATTGAGCA
Source organism: Sequoia sempervirens (assembly GCA_007258455.2). NCBI lineage: Eukaryota > Viridiplantae > Streptophyta > Pinopsida > Cupressales > Cupressaceae > Sequoia > Sequoia sempervirens. The sequence continues at coordinate 574,593,592 of VDFB02000003.1, forward strand.
TATTGAAGAGCCAGAGGAGCCCCCAATAATTAACTTTGTGGACACTGGTATAGACGCCTTTCGTGTGGAAGAGTTGACGCAAGAAGAAGAAGAAGCTAATCCTGCACCAATTGCTAGAGAGGTCCTGCAAACACCACAAAAAGATGCTCTATGGACTCTGTATTTTGATTGAGCCTGTTCAAAGGAGGGATTAGGTGATGGGGTCATTCTTATTTCTCCCCAAGGTAAGAGTTTCAAGTACTTCTTTTTGTTGTAGTTTGCATGCACGAATAATGTTGCTAAGTATGAGGCTTTATTACTTGGTTTGAAGTTAGCTTCCAAACATGGGATACAATCATTAAAAGTATTTGGGGATTATGATCTGGTAGTTTCCCAAGTTAGGTCTAGGTTTGTCACTAAGGACAAAAGATTGAGAAAATATAGGAATGAGGTTTGGGACACTATTGAGGCCTTTGATGATTTTGGTATAGATTGGATAGAAAGAGGACAAAATGTCAGAGCAGATTTATTGGATAACATTATAGTTAAGCTAGATGATGTGACTTTTGATGGTGTCTCAAGAATTGAGGTACAAACATGACCTGCAATGCTTGACAACATTTGCAATTGGAAAGTGTTTGAGGATGATAATGACATTTTGAAGTTCCTATACTGCATTGACTAGTATGAAAGTCAATAGATTGACTTTAGTTCATATGTGGTGGAAGTTGATGGAAAGGAGACATTGTTTGGGAATGAGGTAATTTAGTTGAAAAAAAAAAAAATTCCTAAGGGGTTAGTTGCACTTGAAAGGGTCTTTGATGGCCTAGATAGATCAAATTCTAAGCAAGCATATACACATAAAGAAGAGCTAGAGGAGATAAATTTGGGAACATAAAATTCTCCTAAGAAGGTGTATATTAGTAAAACAATGAAGCCACATGTGAGGACTATGTTAATTGCCTTATTAAGGAAATACAAACATGTATTCACATGGTCCTATGATGATCTAAAGGCCTATAGGGAAGATTTTTTCCAACATGAGATCCCATTGAAGCCTGACACAAGCCTTTCAGGCAAACAAAAAGACCTATTAATCCTACCTTGAAGCCTAAAATGCAAGAGGAGCTTACTAAGCTGAGTGATGCAAGAATTATTAAACCTATAAGGAATTCCTTATGGGTATCCAATTTGGTTCTAGTAAAAACAAGAATGGTGACTTAAGACTGTGTGTGGATTTTAGGAACCTTAATGTTGCATCCTTGAAAGATAATTACCTCTTACCTAACATGGAAGCAATGTTACAAAAGGTAATGGGTTGTGAACTACTTTCTATGATGGATGGATTTTTTAGGTTATAACTAGGTTATGGTGAGGGAATTAAAGCAATACAAGACAATATTACCACACTATAGGGACCTATGTTTATGTGAGGATGCCTTTCAGCCTGATAAATGCTAGTGCCACTTTTCAAAGAGCCATGGACATGGATTTTTCCATTTTCATAGATTTGTTTCTTGCTATTTACTAGGATGACCTTATTGCTCATAGTAAGGAGGAGGATCATTGTTCACATCTTGAGAAAAATTTCATTAGAGCTCTAGAATATGGTATTTCGTTGAACCCCAAGAAATGTGCCTTTGGAGTCAAAGAAGGTAAGTTGCTAGGGAATATTGTCTCGAAAGATGGTATCAGGATTGATCCCAAAAGAGTAGCAGCTATAGATAAAATTACGCCACCAAATAATGTTAAAGGGTTTCAATCATTATTTTGTAAGATAAAATTTCTAAGGAGGTTTGTGACTAATTTTATAGAGATAGTTAGGCCTATCTCGAGGATGCTCAAGAAAGGAGAAAAGGTGATATGGTCAGAAGAGCCTCTCAAAGCTTTTCAAGAAATTAAGGACACTATTAAAGCTACACCTATCTTAAAGACTCCAGATTATTCTAAGCCATTCCAATTTTTTACATTTGCCTCTTTTCATACTATAGCAAGAGTGTTGCTACATAAAAATGATGTAGGTTTTGAACAACCAATTTCCTTTTTTAGAAAATATTTGCAAGTAGTTGAACTCAAGTATGACACCACTGAGAAGCAAGCTTATGCCTTAGTTAAGGTTGTTAAAAATTTTAGAGCATATTTGACTAGTGCAAATGTGGTGGCTTATGCTCCAAGCGCAACAGTCAAGGACATTTTCACTCAACAAGAAACTATAGGTCAAAGATGTAGGTGGATTAATAGAATCCAAGAGTTCAACATAGATATTCAAATTACAAAGCTAGTAAGAGGCCAAGGTTTAGCCAAACTCATGGCTGAAACTAATTTGGAGGCCAACCAAATTAATGAAGTTGAACAAGAAAACATTGCTCCCATCTGTGATATGTAGACATGTGGTTGGTATAGAAGAATAGTTGAATATCTGTAGACCATGAAATGCCCTAATGGCATGCCAAAAAATGAGAACAAAACTTTAAAGTTATAGGAAATTAGGTATGTTATCATTGATGGAAAACTCTGGTGGAGAAACCCAAAGGGTGTGCTTCTCAGGTGTGTGGATGGTGACCAAGCAAAAGATTTGCTAATTGAAATATACAAGGGAGTGTGTGGAGGTAACTACATGGCTAAGACAACTGCAAATAAGGTATTGAGAGTAGGATTCTAGTGGCCCACAGTGTTCAAAGATGCACATAGGTTTGTAAAGAAATGTGATGCATGTCAGAGATTTACTGGCAAACTAAAGTTCTTAGGTAATTTACCACTTAGGCCAGTCTCAACACTAGCCCCCTTCCAACAATGGGGTATTGAATTTATTGGAGAAATGGTGGTGAAGTCTAGTAGAGGACATGCTTGGATTATGGTTGCAACCGACTACTTCACGAAGTGGGTTGAACCTATTCCTACCAAAAAAGCAACTAGTAAAGTGGTTATTGATTTTTTGATGAATAATATTTTGAGTAGGTTTGGTGTTCCAGAGAGAATTGTTTCTGATAATGCTATGTGCTTTAGATCTGAGGAGTTTATGTATTTTTGCAAACAACATGGTATAAATGTATCTTATTCATTCCCATACCATCCGCAGGGAAATGGACAAGTTGAGTCCAGTAATAAAAGCCTTATGAATATTATCAAGCGGGTCTTTGAGAAGAATAAGAAAGTATGGGATTCAAAACTGCAATTGGTATTATGGGTAGATAGAACCATAGTGAAGAAAGTCATTGGGAAATCCCCTTTTAAATTGGTGTATGGGGTTGAAGCCAAAATACCACACAATAATTTGATGAAAATGTATAAATTTGTTGAGGAGTATGATACTGATATTTGTGTTGAGATACAAAATTGGATGGATGAGTTAAATGAGCTTGATGAGATGAAAAGACAAGATCACAAGAGAAATGAGAGGCTATAGCTCCAATTCAAACACTTGTATGAAAAAATGGCTATTTAGAGGAAATTTGAAGTAGGGTGTATGGTTTTGATGTGGAGTGCAAGATTGGAGGACAAAGGAAAGCATGGGAAGTTTGACCCCCTATGGCTTGGGCCTTATTTGATTGTAGAAACTCATGGGGAATACTCCTACTTTCAACAATCACTAACAGGTGAATTTTTGGAACTTCCAGTACATGGACAGTTCTTGAAACCCTATTTCTCCTGAAATAGGTTATATTTCCATGTACATTGTATAGTCCTGTAATTTTTGTACATATGTTTTGCTGTGTTTTCTCTTTGTTATGTTTGCTTGCCTTGTCCAGGCGAGCTCCTGGTTCTTTTTTGAGTTCCCCTGTATTTGGTTTGCTTCACCAAGAGATCTATTTCTTACCATACCCACTAGGGGTATGCGTCCCTGAGCATGAGCCACTGATGGAGCCCCTAAATTTTTTGACCTTTTGAGGTCTCTTTGTGCTTGGTAATGGCATGCCACATGTTTCCCACAAGTAGGGTTTAAGGTTTTACCTATGTAACATTGCTTTCAAATGCTTGACTTACAATCCTTGGGCATTTTAATCTTACGTTGACCTATTATGTTTGGTTTCCAGTAGTTTAAGTTTCCATTTGAGCCATCACAATGCATTCCTTACCAGCCCCTTTTCTTAGGTTACTCAATCACCTTCAACTGTGAAGTGTTTTAATTTTCCCAAAGTCAGGCTTTAATATTTCACTCATAAATGGCTTAAGTCTAAGTCATCTATCTTTAAGGGTAAAAATGTCATCAGCCTAGTCATGGCTCTCTTTTATGACTGAATTTGTCGCATGTTTAGGATTAATGATCATCAGATTATGGGACTTAATATGAGTCATTCCCCATTGGCTCGCATGTCCCAAGTGATGGTACTTTAATTGCTGCATGGTTTGCGAGATGCTGATACATGTTTAGTCATGGGTATAGTCCTCACTGTCACTTTTCATTCAAGCACACAAAGTTCTAAGACCAACAGTAATTGTTAAGAGGGAAGAGTTGATAGCTATCGTTCCCTAGCAGCTTGTGGAGGTAAGATGCAAGCTTGTTAAAAGCTGTGAGGACTGTGAGAAGTTTCCATATATGTCCTATGACTATTGGAAGGTGGAGCCCACAAGTACATGAAGAGGATCTAGTCAACATATTTCTATTGGCAGGTTGTTCAAGATGAAAGAACGATGAAATTCAAATGTAATTAACCCAATCTGAGTTGTTTAAGATTCCCATCTCAGTTGAAGATCAACAGTAAACATCAAAACTATGAGTACACCCATTTTAATTGTTTTTCTTCGTGTGAGCAAGTAGTATTGGCGGAGGTGACTCATAAATCTACTCATTTTCCCTCAAAATATGTGTATATGGCTAATTCTTGCATAATTGAGATTTGAAGACATGTCTAGAGAAATACAAAAAAAAAATGAAAGAAGTGAATTGTAGAGTTCGTCTCGACTAGAATTAGGGTTTATTGTGATTGAAAGTCGTAAGTATGATAAACATAATTTATGCTTTATTTCAGATTTCTAAACTAGGGTTGGCTTTCAATTTTCTTTTTGTTAAAAGTGTTTTATTGCTCTACTTTAATTGCTTTGAGTTAGGGTTAATTCCATCTTTAAAAGGACGTAACCCTGTGAGACCATTTGGAATTAGCATTTGTGTCGAGCCATAGGTTTGAATTACGAGACGGGTAGTTGGAATCTTTCTCGTTAAAACCCTGGTCTGCTTAAAATTCATGGCTCCCAAAATACAAATTTCCACCCCATTGGCCTAGTCTAGAGCACTCTCCCAGGATGTAATTGACTTGTTACCATCCTCTACAAATAAGAAACCCGAAGGAAAGGTCTTGTTCTATGGCCCTATTGTCAGAGATGGAATGATGGATAAATAATGCTTCATTAAGGATGTCGAGTTTCCTTATACCGGATGGCAACTCTTTCAACATTGGTTCAAGAAGAGGAACCTTGGAGTTCCTCTCTATAATCCTTGGAGGCTAGATATGGGAAAATTAATTGTTTCTAACATGTATATGGATGTTGATCTTTCGAAGGATATCGCCTCAAGATATGATCTAGTCTCTAGGGTTGTGAGGACATTTGATGGGAAAGATATGGTAAAGATAACCAGGCAAGGAATTGAAGATGTTTTTGATGTGCATGAATGGAGTAAGGATTTGGTTCCTCTTAATATGGATGATATTAGGAAGGAACACAAGAACACCAAGGTATTCATCAGGAAAAAGTTGTTACCCTTGCATACTGCTACCACTGGTATCGGGAAGCATTTAAAATAGATCAAAATTAGTGAGAAGGAGCTTGAGCCCTTCCCAATGAATTATTATGCTAGCTACTTTAGAAATACTGTATATTCTTTGTGCCAAATTATTGGTTTTTTCTCGCTTGACACATTGTAGAGAGAATACAACTATCTAGCAACATATATGCAACACCCAACTTACAACATAATCTATGATTATGCCACTTATCTAGCAAAACATATCCATAAGGGTTTGGTTGAGCTAAAGGAAGGGAAATAGTGGGTAAAATTCTGGTGGTATTCATTACTAATGAATATGATCTTGCATAAAATGCATAAGGTTTTTTCAGAAAGACATAACTTTGAGAAGAAAGGCAGAAGGTGTTGACTTGCCTATTAAGTGTTAGACCCAAATTTTGGATAAAGATGACTAGAAATATAACTATGTGATGTTTCAGAATGCTTTTTCATCAAAGATAAAGAGTTCATTGATATATGAACCACCAATAATTCCTAAATAAATTCATGAATTCTTGAGACCTATGGAGATGAGGCCAGACAAGAATCTGAGTCACAATTGGGGAGACTTGATTTTATACCCTTATAAAACAATCTTTAGAGTATATGGAAATAGTATAGATCCATATGTTCTTCCAAGAGATGTTCCATTAAGGATAGGGTTCCTTAAAATCATGTGGCAATTAGGAGTTTCCCAGGAACCACATTTACTTGATACAACGAAGAAGGGTTCATTCTTTCCAAAGTGGAAAACATTTGTTGATTATGTTCTGGTAAAAGGGGCATGGAAGGAATTAGTGCATCTGCTAGCATCTTACAAGTTGGAGATTGTGAACCCAAGGAATCATGATCCTGAGGGATTTATCACTAAACTGAAAGTAGATAAATGACTTGGTAATTTTGCGCACAATTTCTATTATCCTGAAGACTTCATTAGGAACATTTTTATCTTTTTAGAATAGGATGAAAGGAAAGCTAAGTATCTTTCTTATAGGAAAATGGTAGAGGAAAAATGGAAGAGGGATCCCAAATATAATCCTCTACTAAATTTACCTGATGAATTTAGCCAGGTCATGTATGTTATGGATAATTTTGAAAATATAGTAGGTATATTGAGGGAGCAATAGGAGGTTATAGATAAAGGAAAAGAAAGAGTGTTTGAAGAAGATACTACTATGACATTGGAAGAAAGGCCTTCTTACCAACCACCCAAGCAAATAATAATCTATTCTAGGAGGAAGAAAGCGATGGATGAAGAATAAACCTTGCTGACCCCTATCACTTCTGAAGGATCAAAGGAAACTTCTCCTAAGAGTGCAATGCCATAATCTCCAAGGAAGGTTCCTCCACCCATAATTAATCTTGATTCACCTCTAGGAAGTCCTGCTCCATTTGAGAAGCCACCCCTTAAGAAAAAAAGCATTGAGGTGAGAGGAGTGGTTGAATATTCTAATATAGATGAAGATGATATCTTTGTCACTCCTGAGGATATGCAACAAGGAATGCATCCCCCTTTAGGGGAAATTGCCTCAAGTTTAGGAAAAAGTAGTCTCAGGCTGGGAAAACTTGATATCAATGGTTTAAACGGTGTATATGACCTAAGGATAGAGGCTTGTAAGGAGTTTATGAAAGATGATTCCTTTGTTAAAACACCCGCATTTAGAGATTTCTTGTGGAGAGCCAAAGCTGTAGAATATGAAGAAAAGCTAGCTACTGAAAGGAGTTTACATCTGGAGCTTCTTGAAAGTGTCATTCAAGCCAATGTGAGGAGTATTATGAAAGATTAATTTTGAAAGATTAATGCCCAAGATGGCAGAGAGCTTGTGAAGAAGTGTGGTGTGTTATTGTTACCAAAGTGGGATATTGATGATGCTATAGTCTTGGACACTATAAGAAGGGATAAAAGGCCTCTAGTACAAACAAAAGAGGAATTGGATATGGCACTTTAGGGTTCTACATCTAGTGAAGATTGGGATGCACTAGCAATCTGGTCATTATCCATGGGATCCAGGAAAATAGTACTTGTTGATCCATCATATTTCAGTGGGAAATTACTTGTGAAGAGAGTTGTTGATACCCTAACCTTGGAGGTAGCTGATATGGCTGTTAATGTTGCTAGATTTACTAAAGCAACTATGGATAACCTCACCCTTGAAAGGGATGGTTTCAAGAATAAATACCATGAGCTCCTCAATGGATATGATAATAGTCAACATAAGGTAGCTATATTAGAGACCAAGTTGGCATTCTATAAGTAGAGGGAAGAAATGTAGAGAGATCAAGGCTAGGCCAGCTCAAGTCACCCACCTCCATCTTCTCCAATTGCATCTTCCCAACCTTACCCTCAAGATCAATCCTTGGCAATGGTGCCATATAATTTTGAACAAGAGCCACTCTCAGTAGAGGAATCAAGCAAATCAGGTCCCAGTTTATTTGATGAACCAACAAGAGAGCAACTCCATTCGCAAGTTGAAATATATAAGAAATTGTTGGAACAGGCACAAGACACAATGTATAAAAAAAATCTCAAAGATTGTTCATATTGTCTTGTAGTAGCTAAATAAGAAGATCTAGGAAAAAATAAATAGTGTTCATGCCAATTACTCCTTGATGTTGCGAGCAATAGGGTTGTCTCAAAGAGATAAGGATTTGGCTATGCCAATCTTGAACAAGTGGATCCCAAGGGCTGAAAGATTGAAGTTTATAGCAGTTGGAGCCAGCCATTATGAGGATAAATAACCTAAGGTGCTTCCAATATATACATTTTTTTGTGAACTCAGTGAGCAAGATTTTTAGGGATATATTGCCCCACATGAGCAGAAAATAAGAGAATTGAAGGCTCAATATGATTTGGTAGATTTGTCACTATTGCTAGATATTCAACTCACTAATAATGAAGTGAAGCTATTGCAAATGTGGAAAATGGAAATGGATGATATTATTGCTTCCCAAGTGAATAAAATTTGTAAAGAGGTTAACATCAATACCTTTAATGAAACTTTGGAAAAGTTGACATTTATTATTCTCTTTTTGGAAGATTTTGACAAAGACTCTAACTCTATGATGAAAAATATTCCCCATATAGGAAGAAGTTAGATGAAATCATCAATTTCAATTGGCCATCTGATGATGAATACAAAGAATGGGGAAGGGTATTGGTTGGTCGACTGGATCTGTCAGTATGGATGTGAAACATATATAATTGGTCAAGTATTGTATAGGTCTGGCCTTAGAAATTGCAATGTATAAAATATATGTTTCACAAGTAAATATTAGTTGTTGATGATGTGGAATGCTGATTCACTTTTTTTCTTTGCATCATTTTATCATCTCGCTCGATGGAATGGACATGCTATAACATAAGAGATTATTCTTTTTGACATGTTCTTTTTGGAAGGCGAAGCTGCTTCTTACAACAGATGTAAATAATCTTTGTCTCATGTGTATTCCCTCCAATTTGAAGAATGCAAATATAACTGAATTAGGGAATATGTCTTGTAACGGTCCAATTTGAATGTGACATATGTACATCTAGCCTGAAGCTTGTTTTTTCTCCCTTATTCTATAAAAAGGGAATTGAGGGCCATTTGTGCAGGTCTTTTGTTGAATTCTGGAATCAAATTGTGAAAGTTGAGAACACATAGTGAATATGCTAAGTCTTTGTCTAATGCTTTGAGTCTAGATAGTAAATTTTGTTAAATGTATGGTTCCTAAGCATATCTGAATGATAATGGAAGTTTTCTAAGTCTATAGTCTCTCCATTTAGATTTGTACTTGAATTATTATTGAAAATTCTAATCAAGGATCATTTCATTAATTTTCATCATTTTCTTACTTTGATATATGTTTTGGTTTTAGCTCTGGTTCATAGAATGGGTTAAAATGCTTAAATCAAATCATAAATTTGTGTGCAGTGTGATTGGATTTGATAAGTAGTCTTTAGAATTCGGTTATAGATTTGGGAATTTCAAAGTAATATCACTTAGATCATGGGTGTTCAAAATTAAATATACCTTATATTTCAATTTGTTTAGACTCCTAGCCCGTAGATAATTGCACTGATCCTAACCCTTTTAAGTCTTGCTCATGGTTCCAGTTACTCGACTTGAGAATAATTTTTAAATAATCATTGATCTATATTTAATTTGTTTTAGTTTGTGTTGTATTATATTTTTGGCTTAGGATGTACAATTCATTCAAGGAAATGCCAAATTCTTCATCTTATTAGTCATTGGTGAGAATATATCTACTTGAATATGCAATGTATACGTGAGTTGCTTGAAAGAATTATATAATATATATTGTGGGACCACCCTCCCTGGTTTTCTAGAGCCCGAAGTATAGGAGATAAAGTGATTGGTGCTATATCTCGTTCGTTGGCCAATTATCTTGTAGATATTCAAGAATTGAGTCTGGCGAACCCATAGGTAACTGGCGAGATCTGATTGGTTCATTGAAAACAACCAACACATTGAATACTTTTGTTTGTTGTGCTTGTTGGATATTATTGAAGTCCAACCTCGATAAATACTTATCTTTCATGTGTTAGGATAGTATGAGGTAAAAAAATGGATACGACATATTAGTTTCTTCATACCTTTTGTGTAGTAGTCTCCTTACTTCGATGGCTCATTCTTCTACATAGTCAAACAAGGTTTTCGTATGTTAGGTATGAACAAGGATACTCATATTAGTTTGCATAGTCAAAGTCCATCGCATTTGATATAATTCCTTGTTTCTTCATACCTTGGTGCATTGTATCTATTTGCTATATCAAAACTAAGGAGCACCGTGATGAATTAAGCAAAGTCCTAGAAGTAAAGCAATACCATCTTTCTCATCATCATATCCAATAAAATCTCAAAATAATTATAGATTTGTTGGAATTGTGAATCAATATCAACATAAATGAAAGGTTAATCAATGAACCATCTCATTCTTCTATCGACCATCCATGTTCTATCTAATTATTACTAACATCCAAGTATCATGAAAACAAAAATAAGTGCATCCATCCTACATCCATAAACCACCAACATATCATATCATACATCACATTTGCATACATAAGCATACATCATCCATCATGCATTCCTGGAGAATCATAAGACATCACATAACATCATAAGCATGAATTAAAACATCATATATCATGATCACATCAAAAATCACCTCATATATATCAGAATTGTCAAATGTCATGATATCAGTCAAGTATGAGATACACATCAAAAGATACCTGAGGCCACCCATAGTTGATGAGTGTATGCAACATAAAAATTTTCTAAATAAAACACCTGGGTTTTCTAGAATTATTCATCGTCCTTTGATTAGCATAACTCATCTAGTAATCTTATCACAATCTTGACTGAAAATATTTTTTTCTTGCTCTATCTCTCAAGGGGGAAATATACCAGTAGTTATTCCTTTCGTTGGGGCACAGTGGGGCATCAAGAAATCAAGTAAAATTTCCATTTTTATTTGAGCAACATCAATTCTTTGAAACAACGTAATAAGTGCATTGCTTGAAAGAGGGGCAAAATGTAGACACTTAAAATTGTCCTAATAATATTGCATACTTGATTTTTTCGACTAACACCATTTTCTAGTCTATTTAAGATATTTCATCCATTTAATTAAATAATTCCAATTATTTAGTTAAATTTATTATTTCCTCTACTAATTAAATAAATCAAATTTATTTAGTTCACTAATAGAATTTGGAAAATAAATGACTACATGACTAAAAATTTTAGTCACAACAACTAAAAATGACTAAATTTTACTATTTTTTTGTAACTCAATTATAAATGAGTAAATAAATGACTAATTTGGTTGTTGAATAAAAAATTATTTAGTCACACAAATAAAAATGACTAAATAGTTAGTCATTTATTTAGTAAATCATTTAACAAATCAAGAATCAATAACCCGCCAAAATACTCTAATAAACATACTCTAGAACTTTCGTCGAAATCTTATTTTCAAGCATAGCCCGCCAAAATGGAGTTTTAATTTTAATAAAAATACTCTAAAACCTTCGTCGAAACCTTATTTTTTGGTGTAGCCCACCAAAATGGAGAAGTGTTTCAGTAAAGAATGACAAAGAATGGTAAGGAGATGTGCGTGATAGGAGGCATAGGATTCATTGTTGCTTATCTCATTCCTGCTCTACTCAACAAGGGTTACATTGTTCGCGCTACTATTAGTAATCCAGGTGTTTAATTGACATATATTTGCATAATCTCAAATTCCTTCAGATGCTTTTGAAGTATCAAATGCATCCTATATAGGGTTTAAAATGTATCCTATATAGGGTTTAGAATGATTTCTTTTAATTTTAAAAAAAAATGATGTATTTGTCTATGATTAGATAATGTGGAGATTTCCTAAATCAGCCCCAACTCACTTTCCTCTTTGGAACTATATTCATTACTCTAGCTGCTAGGGTTTTACATGTGACATCTTTAATATCTTCATGGCAGTGGCTTTTAAATAGATCCCAGTCTTTGCTTTAATCTTTATCATGGTAACCCTTGAGTTCCCTAATCCACCTTCAATCTCTTCTAAGAATGTTGTCTTAAGCTAGACTACATAGTATGCATATAAAGCAAGTCCTTCATACCTACCATTGTTCCAAACCACCACTCACTGCCTTGCTTAAAATGCTACCTCCATAAGCACAATAGCATGTTTAAAAATAATGGTTGCCAGTTATTGACCATTAAGGTCACTACTTTCATCAAGATACAATAGGATTTTTGTCTTCAAACTCAAGGAATTGTGCAAGATAACATTGTGAATTGTTTGTTGTGTAGGGTTTGATTTTCTTGCACATTTACTACTTTGATAACTCCTTTAAGACTAAATATTGCACCCTCGGCTGCAATCTCAAACAACTCACTCACTGTCACTTGAAGATTCCTTTCATGAGCATCCTTTTATAAAAGAAACTATGCCCTATAGACTACCTACTTACTTACTACAAGGGATTCATTGTTTCATGGTATTATGGGTCTTAAGATCCTTCAACCTTATTGTCACTACTTCACAGTACACAAGGTATTATTCACTATTCTCCCATCTTTGATGAGTCTCAAAACACTGCTCAAACATGCAATCCACTACCTCCATTATACAATGGCTAAGAAGAAACATTGAACTTGTGATTACTACTATTACTTCATTTGGACAGTCATTCCTTGATTGCATTTTCCTTGTCTAACACTATCAATAGCATTTGAAAAACCCTTAAGGTTAGCAAGGGGGTAAGGAAACTCACTGTTAAAATCTCCACTTTACTATGCAAGGTTTGAGCTTTATTATCTTGTCACTGCTCAACCTCTTTTTAGATGTCACACCTCAAGTGACTGTCGTTATTCTTACCATAGATTGAATTTACAAATGTCACTAAGCTACATAGTGTGCTTGTTATTGGCTACAATCTTTAGATTGTAAGATTTTGTTATTGGCTACAATGTCTCAATATTTATCATATTACAACCTCACTAATCCGCTAGAGTTATGGTTTATGTTTCTATGGAGGCCTAGGATTTTTACCCTAGTCATGCTCTTACTAATGCTTTTGTTGGTATTAAAAAACAACCATAAATCTTGGGTCAGAAAATTAGTTGTCTTGATAGGGTGTGGTATTATCTTGGATTGTATCCTAGAGTGTGTGGGAAGCTTGTGTTTGATCATTAAGGTATGTAAATCTGATCAGGGAAATGTATCCTATATAGCATGGGTCTTACTTTAATACTTCCCATAATGGTTATTAGCATATCACATTATTATAGTTTGTGGTAACCCAAGATTTCATTCAAGTATGTAACAAACTTGGTTTATAGTTTAAGTTGTACACTTTTAAGTAATATTCATCAGGTTTAGAAAATATTGACCACTCTCTAGAATAACCCATTAAACATGGGTTGTGCTTGAATTCACTACATAATTGATATAATACAACCACTCTACATATCAACCACAGTTATAGGCTCTTTATCACAACAAGAGGTAATCGCTCTTGGATCATGCTATCATTACATTGTAACCTATTAAACTTGAGTCAACCTGAATGCACCCAATGATAATTGACACCTAATTGTGATGACAATAATCAATTTGTACATGAATTGTGCTCATATGAGCACCTCCATTTCTATCACAACATAGCCACATTAAACTTGGGTCACACATGAATGCATCCTGTATTTGTTACAACACAACTATGCCACATGACCAATAGGGTTATGGATCACATAATTACAGTCACAAGAATTTGTTCCTCAGTTGTGCTTTTATGGTGATTCCATTACCATTACAACATAACCCTTTAGACTTATATTTTTCAAATCCTTACATTGCTTATTTTCTCTTTGGATTGATGGAAATTCAATGGCAGGGATTTTTATGCAAGTCATGCTCATATAAGTTCCTTCATCACCATTACACAATAGTACATTGGAATTCCCTTTCTTGAAACTTTACTCTATTTTTTATTGTGAAGGTTTCTTAGTGATTATTCCATTTCCATGTGGCATATTGAAAAAAGAAACCAAGCAAAAAATCATTATGTTTTTAGTTAACTCCTGCTAACATACTTTTGGAATAAATGTTTGACTGCATTACTTCAAGTGTGAAGAATTTTGTTTTCTACTTATAATACATTCATTGAGAGCTATATTAGAAAGCTTCTTATGATGAAACCCATCCTGTAAAATTGCTTTAAGCTACATTTAGGAGGCTTCATGGATTTATTAATTATGGTTTTATGATGATTAAATTTTTTATTTAGAAGGGGTTTTGTGCAAGAAGAATAGATTGTGATGCAAAATTTAGGTATGGGTGGTTCAGGAAAACTTGGATTGCTATTAGTGACATAACCAAGTTGGAGAGTACTTTCAACCAGTCTGAAATGCTTCTGGGTGTTTTCGCTTGGAAGAAAAACTTGGGTGTAGGAATACAAATGTTGGTGGACAGAGAAAATCATAAATTTGCTTATCCATTTTCTGATCGAATTTGAGGTCATGAATATCGAACAAAGAAAGTTCCTACAATCTAAAGATAAAATCATAAATATCCTAGTCCAATTGGAGATCCAATTTGAGGTCGTGAATCTCTGATAGAGAAAGTTCCTACATTCTAGAGATAAAATCATAAATCTACTTGGTCCAATTTGAGGTCCAATTGTAAGGATTTTTCTTTTTAATTATACTGTTTGACATTTGGCTTGATACAAATTGTTTATGCTTCCAAATTTTCATGTATGTCTAACAGGGCACTTGTAACTACAATATATGACAAAAAATCCCTGCTATTATGCTTTGATGGATGTCTCATGATCAAGATCTACACAAAAGGTTGCTTTGTATATTGGGTGGTTAGGTGTTCTATAGTGTTATACAAGTTTAAGCTTTTCCTTTTGTTGATTTTTAAATAACAGTCTTATCTTTCATCTAGGATTTCTGCTACAATCTCTCTTTTTGTTGTCTTTTTAGTAGTGCTTGATTTATAGATTACAATTGTTGGTAGCAATTCCACATCTCACTTATATATTTGTGATTTACACCTTAATTGTAGTGCTAAAAGAGCCATATATTTACACCTTATTAATTTTGAATTAGTTTAGTGAGAAGTCTCACATGCCCTATTTGCCTAAGTGATTTGAGTTTGATACATGTGTATTTGTTTTGAACAATTTATGGAATTTACCTATTGGAATTATGTGCTTCAAATTCACTAGTGGACCCCCAACTTGGTCATCATCAAGTTAGATTACACCAAGTGAGAGTTCATGCCTTTACTACCATCCCATGATGGCTCATGGAGTGACTGGTGGTTGAATGATACTTATTGCTACCCCCAAGAGGTGTTAGATTGAGCATGTAGTAGTGCGGTGTTACTACCACCCCGCGGTGCTTCCATGTTGACTAGTGTGGTATAGTATTGGTTACTACTACCCTATGACGATGGTCAAAGGTATCCTATGGTGGTGCAGTATAGTCACCGCCACACCACGATGGTGTACGAGGCTTGGTGTGGTAGAGTGGCAGATACCACCATACCACAACGAGCTAGTTTGTGTATAGTGGTGGATGGTGGATGACTAGACATCTTTGGCGGGACAATGAGTTATTGACAGTTAAACAATTAATTATGCAATGGAATCTACAAAGATGGTTGTTGTGCAGTAAGATTTTACTTATTTATTTTAGTATTTTGATTGTATTCTTTTGTTTTAATCATTTATATATTGGTCTCCTTTCTATTGACATTGATGATTTGTATTTATTATTGCGTTGGATTTGAAATAAATTCCTCCCCAAAGCTCTAATTCACACACAGGCATGAAGGATGCTTTCAAAGGTTGAGTTGGGCTTTACACCCACTGGTTGAATTTTCTTACATATTTGATTTCTTGTTTCATGTGCCTCCAAATAGGTGCACCACATCCTTGAATGGGATTAAGAAAGATTTATTCAACAGGAAAAAGAGACTAATTCTATATGATTTTGCTTTATAATTTATCCCAATGTTGATAACGATCAATCTCATCTTTGCAAAATACACATCATTAACTAATAAGTTCTTAAAAAAATGTTAGAATGCACACTTCCAAGGGACATTCCTCTCCAAATTTTCAAAAGAATTCAATTATTTTGAAAATTTGGAGAGGTATGTCCCTTGGAAGGGTGCATCCTAACATTTTTTTAAGAACTTATTAGTTAATGATGCTATGCATTTTGCAAAGCTGAGATTGATCGTTATCAACATTGGGATGAATTATAAAGAAAAATCATATAGAATTAGTATCTTTTTCTTGCTAAATAAATCTATGTTAATCCCCTTCAAGGATATGGTGCACCTATTTGGAGGCACATGAAACAAGAAATCAAATATCTAAGTATATTTCAGAAGTCAAATATTAGCAAATGGCTTTCTTTGGGCAGATTATTGGCAACAAGATCCATATCTCCCCGTTGATACATGATATTCAGTCGTAAGGTATCAGACAGTCCAGTCCACGATTCAATATCAATAACATACTAATAACATCCAAAGCTCTTTTTTAGCTTTAATAACAATTGTCATTAAAATTGGGCCATATATACTTGAGTATCCCCTACAATAGGATTTTATTAGTCTAGCCATAAAAAAAAATCCCTTATATTTTCATGTATGTCTAGCAAGGCACTTGTATCTACAACATATGACAAAAAAATACTTATTGTTATGCCTTTATGCATGTCCCTTTGGATATCTGATGTAGTGCACATTATTATAATGCAAGCATATTTTTCAAAAAAATTCATTTAGCATCATCAATATCTCCACAAGAACATTGTCCCTATTTAAAATGATGGAAATGGTTCACATCTCTCAGAACAATTTCTCTTGCAACAATCTTGGAGATGAATTTAGATGCAGTGTGAAAATCAAACATAATCAAAGGTTCTTAACAACTCTAATAGTTCTACCAGGGGCCATGTTTAACAAACCAAATGCAATTGCTAACTTTTCACTATGGTGGCAGATAAATGATTCCTTTTTCTTCTATTCCACAACATTAAGTAAAAGTATTGAATCTGAAAATACCTTGCTTCCTTCATTTTCCAAGCCAATTTCCCCAATTTTGCATAGCTCTCCCATGATTGTGGATGTGATCTATCTCCTACAATTTTTTAATTGATTTATATTTTTGCTACGTTTGGACTTACTTTTGTAAACCTGCAATATGTTGGAGTACAATGAACACTAAGAGGAGGGGTGAATCAGTGTTCATACACAAATTTTCACTTTGTAAATGCCTTTTAAAAATTGACTTAAGTAAACAATATGCAACAATAGAATAGACAATAGAGTTTGAACAAAAACATACACAAGTATATGACACAATGATATGTCCTGAGTGGAGACCCTCCTGAGGAATAAAACCACTCAAAAATTCCTCGCTGGCTTAATATCAAAAATTCATTGTTTACAATGCCTCACTGGCTGATTGATATGTCTCACTGACAAAAAAGTGCCTCACTAGCTGAAAGTGCCTCACTGGCAATAATGGCCTCACCGACCAAAGAACCTCATTGGTTATAATATCACTTTTCAAGTATTTTGAATTCACATATAGAGTATCATCTATGTTTCTCTACTCAACATCTTCTGATCTCATATCACTTGAGATTCAGAAGCAAAGTACAATTTATTTCACATTCAATATATCGTTGTATATATTGTGATTGTAAATAGTGTATATATATTATTCTCAATGTATCAAATATACAAATCAAATAATCATAAAATTTGAATCACTATAAGCCAATAACTCTCATATCAAGAATGATGTCTCTTTCTGATGCAATCTCACTCTCCATATTTAGAACAACAAACTATCTTTCATATTACAAGACTATGTAATATCAGTATGATCTTCAATCAACCATCCAACACACCTATTTCAACACTAAAAAAAAAACAATAATGTCTTTCTCATAACAAATTCTCAACATAGTAGTGATCATGTTGAGATCACACTATGCAAAACCCTTGATTTAAGCAAAGATCAAAAGCATCATATTATACTTGATGCTCTATCATTCAACCTCCCTATGTGTGCATTAAATTTTCACAAAGAAACACACCAGAAGCTAAATCCAGATCATCATCCACTATTATTCAATATTCTTTGCTAAGCACCAAATAAACAATAGATTGACATTGTTAGTTCTGCCGCAATTTTTAAAAAAAATGTTGCATTTCTGTTGACAAATTTCAATATTAATTTGAAGCTTCAAGTAATTCCTCTTTCAAACTTCTCTACTTGAATTCCAAAATTTGTATCCATATTTATAAAATAAAAAAGAGCAACTAAACTCACAACAAGTAATTGTCAACCACTTGTTACCTGTTCACCGAAGATCTTCCAACCAAGAACTTAGTCTATAAGTAGTTGATACAAGCTTGATACAATGCCTTGCTGCTGCCAAACTACCATTCTCCAAGTTTCATCAAACTTCTTCAAGAACCCTAGTGCGACCATAGTAGAGACTTCACAATTTTTTGCAAAAACACTAATTAATTTAGGGAACATGAAGCTTCTTTCCTTATTTTGAATATTACAAGTAAGAACAAATCAATGATATTCTTTTGACAACTCTTCATTATGTTGGCCTCCCATTATAACCTTTTATCTTGCAAATTATTGTGTCCCCTTTGAAACATCTTTTCCATCGAAATCCACCTTAACCATATCTTACCATATGAAGTCTAATAAACCTTATAGGCAATGGACATGTAATGACTTATATAAATAAGATAATAACAACCAATTAATTAAGACATTAATAAGTTATTAAACACTTATTATTGATAACAACATAAGACATCAATGCCTATCTCAAAATAAGATATACTAGCCATCACATAATAGAGATAAAAGTAAAGATGCTCATTGTACTCTTAATATTTGTTCATGCCCAGATAACATACTAGTCACTGTGTGTGAACTAACCAAGTATGCCAAATGCAAGCTACCATTTTGACATCAATGAAAAAATATTATGCCAAGGGTCAAAACAATATACAATGCACTTTTATTCTTTTTGAATTGAGATTAATAGTAATTTTGTTGGTTGTATTGAGGCACAACTTCATTCATGGCAGGAAAGGCACACGTTGTTGCTCATATTAGATGGAATGTTGCATATAAAGGAGGAAAGAATCTAGTTGGGTTATTGTTGACTATATTGAAGGAGAGAGCTTCATATATGAGACACGATCAACACTCTCCTTCTTGGATTATACATGTTACAAATTGCTCCAAGAAGATTTCCCACATTCTAGAAGTTTAAAGAGATGAAAGGGGCATGTGCTCACATTGAAGGGCTTCAAATATGCGTTTCCATCATTGCAAATTTTTTTTGGAGAAGTTTCTTTCTTCAGTTATTTCTATGCAATATTGTAACTCAGATTTTCAGTCTTGTGACTAAAAATAACAATTGTAATACTCTATTTCTAAGCTATAATTAGAACACCTTTCTTTTATTAATAAAGTTCCATGATTTTTCCTTGTCAATGGTTGTCTTATTGTGTATAATTTATGATTGATGTGTATTTCTATGTTTTATGCTTAAATCCTCAAATATCAGTAAATTAAAATGACTAACTATACTACTAATTTTGACATCAATTAATAATTAAATTGACTAAATATACTACCAATTGAAAAAAATTAGTGAATAGTGAATAAAAATGACTAAATAGTTACCAATTAACAACAATCAATGACTAAATATATCAATCAATAAAAAAAAGAGTAAATAAGTGACCAAATTGCAACAATTAATGACTAAATCAACAACTAAATAAGTGACCAATTAAATATATCATTGAATAAAAAATGACTAAATAAGTGACTATATTATAGCAATCAATGACTAAATAAGTGACCAAATTAAAACAATGAATGACTAAATCAATGAATAAATATACTACCAAATCAATCAATCAAAACAACCAATAAATGACTAAAAATGGTTTAGTCATCAACCTAGTCATGTTATAGATGACTGGCAACAAACTACTAATGGTCACATGACCAAGTTTAGTCATTTATAAGCAGTTTTAGTAGTTTTTCAGTAGTTTATTATTGTTTCTATACTAGTGGTTAATTCACTATTCTCCATATTAATTTCATTCTAATTTGGTTAAATAATGCAAATTATTTAATTAATTGTCATAATTCACACTTTGATTAAATAATTCACATATTTAGTTAAAGCATCTAACATCATCCACTTGCACATTAAATTATTTTAATTAATAATTGTTTAATTAGCTAATTTCTTTCAAATCCTCCAAATTTTCTGACTTACACAATGAATATTCCCTTGGAATATGCTATTTTTGAATTCAAATATTTCCCTCCAAATAAAAATATCTCCAACATCTCTCCAACACATCTCCAACACAATTCCTAAAAAAGAAGGAATTGGTTGAGTCTCTCATGGATCTTGAACCCTTGATTTGATTTTGATCCATGCCTCATGGATTGTCAATCATTGGATTCATCCTTTATCCATGGCCATTCCTCTCATTCAATTTCATCCATTGATTAGCCTTTTTTATCTTCACCATTGATTCTCATTTCAAAATTGCTTTGTAAATAATTTTATTGAGAATTGTATGTTTGATTGATCATATTTTTTTTATTTTGGTTCAATTTGATGTTAAATGTGAAACATAGAAAAATAGAGTGATCACGAAATGAGATTACAATGTGATGCACCTAATTTTTTTCTTGATGTTTCACTCAATTATTAGAGTTATAATGCATAAATGGATATCAAAAAATAAACCTAATTGATATAACAATAAAAAGGTAGGTTTTAAGATGGTAAAATGTTGTGTACTTGTTGCAAAAAGTACTTTTTGGGCCTCATTGAGGACTCATTTTCCCAGTGGTGAATGGGTCTTGGCTAGGGTTCTGGAAAAATGCTTTTTGGGGCTTGTTCTTTAAAGTCCACACTCCCAAATTCTAGTTGGAGACTTCAAAAAACCTAGAAATAAATTTTGTAGTTTAGTTTATGTGATCTTACAAGAGAGATGACAACTTTTGCAACTTTGCAACTTTGACAATTTTGACTATTTTTGCTTTCCAATTGATCTTCAATATAAAACTTGCAATCACGCATCAAGAGAGAATAAAAATGTTGTTTTGTTAGAGAATAGGGGTTTTCCTTGGTCAAACCCTATTTTGGTAATTAAACCTTGGAATGAAACAATACCTAAAAGGAGAAATGAATGAACAAAGCAACGTCACTACTCACCAATCCTCAATTGAACCTTAGAGTACAAATCAACAATTTTGTATGAAGTGGCCTTGATGTATGTAGTTCTTGATCATGAACCTTGGTATGAAACAATGCTTAAATTAGACCTTCAATGCTACATCAATACATTATCACAACAACATGCACAACTTTGACATGATGATTGATATCTTGATTGCTGCAATAAACTTGTTCAAATCTTCCTTTTTAATGCCTTAGGAATAATCTTGTGATCTCTTGATCTCATAAATTTGCTATTAAGACTTGCCCATAAAGTTTCTAGGTGAAACTGTAGACATGGAAAATACACAAACACACTTGATCTCGATTATTAACACCATTTCATCCTAAATCATCCCTCAATCTAACCATTTAATTGAATACCCTTATTTGATTAAATTCATCAAATTTTCTTTCTTAATTAAATAAATCATTTTATCTAATTAAGTCTTTCTCTCTTGTTAATTAAATCAATCTATTTGATCTAATTAACACTAGGTCCATATTTAATTAAATAATTCACTTTATTTGATTAAATTTCTAAGGTCTATCTATTAAATTAAATAAATTAAACCTTTTTTAATTTAAGCTAGTCAATCATCCTATTTTGTTAAATAAAACAAAATATTTATTTAACTAAGTCTAAAATCACATTCTTCTCATCTCTGATTTAAATCAACCTGTAAATCTAAGTCAAATTTGTCACATCATCTAATCTCTCTTTAAATTAATTAACCTTTGATTAATTTAATCCTAATACAAATCCCATCCTCTAGATTTTTCCACTTCCACATGAAAATAGATTTAATTCATTTATTAAATCTCTATTTTCTCTCAACATGGCATAATGGAGGAATATTCTCTCAAATTTGAATTCAAATCCAAGTGGACTTTATCCTTCCAACAAGAAATTCACTTCACCTAATAAGTCCTTTTTCCTTGAGTCAAGTGGCATTTAAGACATTTCTTTTCCCTCTTACATTTCATTTCACTAATTTCAAATATCACCTAATTGCATTTATGGGCACATTCATCAAAATGTGCACATCCTTCATCCATCCATCTCTTGACAAGTGGCATCTTGTCATTGGTTGAATGTTAGTCCCACATTGCTCCATTTTAGTCATTTCTCCATCTTACCATTCTATAAATAAGAGGTCCCTTTCCTCATTTTATTATCCACAATTTGAGCAAAGTTATTATACTCAAATCCATAGCAATTATCATCTATTTTTATCAAGTCTTAGTTAGGTTATGCAGATTTTCATCTTGGAGCACATTTCAATCTTCAACAAAGTGGATCACTCTTCATCACCAATCAACATTGCATCATTGGAGTTGGGAAAGGGCCAATTTTCACATCAAATTGGCACCAATTCCCCCATGGGATCAAGAGTTTGTTTGTTTAATTGGGATTCAATCTCTTTTTATTGCTTTCTTATTGTGTTATTCATCTCATTTCCTAATTTAAGCTTTGTAAATGGATTTCATGGGGAACTTAGATTCTAACTTGTATTTCAATCTTCTAACATGTGTGTGTTCTTTATGTTTTGTAGGTACTAGGATCTTGGTTCATACATTTGGCACTAGAAGGAGGGCTAACTAGAAGTTCTAATCACATTTTTTCATCAAATTCTATTCTTTTTTTTTGTTTTTGTGTCTCTACAGGGAACTCCACCGCTAGTAGAACAACATCACTATATAGAACCACTGGGACTCCAATGTCGCTATATAGCACCGTTGCAAATTCCAAACTCTGATGCTTTGTTATTCCCGCCCAAAATTTAAATTTTCAAGGTGCACCACTAGTTTTGTTTCCACCCGCTAGAAATTTTAAACTTCAAACCCCACCACTGACTAAAATAGTGATGCAGTCATGCTCTCTATCCTTGTTGCAAAGTGACGTTGACTGGTAAGCGGCACTATATAGCACCGCTGGAGAGTTCAAACTGCACTGCCTATGCGAACTCCACCGCTAAGGGAAAGAAAAAAATGAAATTTAGTTGTTTTATGACATGTGCCTTTTTCAATTTTGATCATTTGGGTTATTACATGCTTTTCTCACCTTTGTTTTGTAGATCTAACTGGTTTTCTTGTAGGTAGGCTTGATCAAAGTGAAGGAGAAAAGAGGCATGATGACATCACTTTATACCAAGTGTTTTTGAACACTTTAGTGTTTGTTTAACACTCTTAGAGAATTCACAGTTTCTCTTAAGAAAACTTGTTATCTTTCATGCTTAGGACCTACTAAATTTATTTTGGGCTCTAAAAAGAACATTTCAATTTTGACAACAAAGGGCTTAAAAAAGAACTTTAGGAAAAACTTACTAGAGTTGGTTTTTGGATTTAACAATTGAACAAGGCAATCTTCACATTTCCTTTGGTGCTTAAAAATAAGTCATTATTGCTTTGTTGGTTTTAAAATGAACAAGTGCTACTTTGTTTTGTAATTTCTTACTCAAATTAAGACCATTGAAAAGACGTATGCACTTCTCTTGCACCTCACGATGATCTTGAGAATGAAAAGGATTTTTGGTGGTCTTAAGTTGGGATAAAGTCATTGCCTCCACACTTCATTTTGGGTTTTAAAATTGAACAAAACATCTTGCAAGTGTGAGTGAAACATATTGCATGTGTTCTCTCTTTGTTTCTCAACAAAGATTGAGCAAACTACAAATATGTTTGCTCACTATTGTTTATCTTAGAGGGCCTGCCTTGGGAAAAAAGTACTCACCCAAGGGAACAACCCAATTGGTAATACACTAAAGCCAAGTGTATTTCCAGCTAGGATATAAAAGTGGGCACTGGAAAAAAAGGCTAGTATCACGCGGTTGTTCTTGATGAGAAGGGAAGCAATGGTCTCTCACCACATGGGTCAATCTCTATGAATGAAAAGTTTGAATTAAAACCCTTGTGTAGAAAGGCCAAAATCCCTATCTATTCATTGGTGCAAGAATGGTTGTTTTGAAGCCACCCCACACTTTTATGGCTTTTAGTAGAGATGGAAGGTATACCATGGGAGATTCATGGGTACTGATGCTTGGCTGCCCCAAAAGAAGTGTTGAGCCATGGAAGGGAGCTATAGGGGTCAAGCATCTAACCATCCACTGAAAGTAAGCGTAGCTGGACTTGTCCAAGTGGGGACTCAACAAATATTGACTCGAATATCCATAGGGTTGTGCTTGTTCTTAAAATAAAAACACATTGATTGATCAAAAGCATTAGAAAACAAACATTTAACATGAGCATCAAATCTTAAACCCTTTAGGAGAAGCAAATATCCTTGAACGAATTCATGTGACCTTGCTTGTCCTTGGAATTCATATCCTTAGAGGTTTCTAGACATTTTAATTTTATCTCAATTTGCTACTACTAAAGTAAACATTAGGTAACTCTTGCTTTGATTTCCTAGATTTCCACATAATACACTTTGTGGGAGGAAAAGAAATTAAAACATTAGACATCTAGTTTCAAAAGCTTGAATCAAGAAGTGTTTGTGGTAAAACGAAATCATTAAGCAAAGACTAAAAAACAATTGAATCTGACACATGTGTCCCAAATGATTTCATGCAAGATCAAGATCAAGAAACCAAAGGTAAAAGCTCTTAGTATAAAAGATCACCAAAAGCATCTCTCAACACTATATGAATTCAGACGAAGACTGCTTTTTAACTTCTACAGGAAAGCTTCAAGAAACAACCCAAATTTGTATGAGTTCTTTTGTCAACAGAATCCAAATCTTTTTCAGGAATTTGCACACCTTGTCTAGAGAAAAGCATGTTCTTCAAAACTAAGGTCTAGTAAAGCAAGTGTCTTTTTAGGTAAACCTAGGATCAAAATCAAACCTTCATCCATCTTTGAACATCAAAACCAAAATCATCTCATCATCAACTCTTTGAAAATCTTAGAAAAATCCTCCATGTTAAAATTTGGGAAAATCATTTGAAACCAATCTAAAATCATCTTGTTTGATTAGGTGTGTGTAGATGCATTCTTCTCCACATATTTAGTCAAATCATCAAATCTTGTGAACAAATTCATCCCTTGATAAACATCCAACATCTTGGGATTTAGGAGCTCATTATCCAAAATCAAAATCAAAACCAATCAAAATCATCTTGTTCGGATAAGTGTGTTTAGATGAATCCTTCTTCTCACACCTAGACAAATGAGCATCTTATGAAAAATATCTACTCTAGGACAACATACAACCACTTAGAGTTTATGATTTCACCATCAAAATCGAAATCGAAATCAAATCAATCCAAAATCCAAAAAAAGAAAACATAAAAATCAAGTCCTAAAGTTTAACATACCCTTCAATATTTTCTCAAGGGTTCCAATCATCCATAAAACATTGATATCATTATCACCCTTTGATCTTTAAAAAATCCTAAAAAATTCTCTTTTGTACCTAAAGATATATCATTATAAAGAATTAGAGGTTCATCTCTTATATTCTTAAAAATTTGATCCCTATTTTATGGTGCAAACTAGATCTCAACACAAGAAGGACATGGAAGCCCACAAAGAAACACCAACTTCAAGTGATCTCAGTCAAACCAACACCAACATGAATATTGTTGGATCAAGCAATCCTATGACCAATCTTTCACTCCCTCAAGAACATCAAGAGGATGGAAAAGTGGAAGACCTCAAAAAAAATCCTCTTGGTATGACCCAAGATGAGATCAATGAGACGGTTCAAAATATTGAAAATCATAGGATTGTCAACATCATGATGAAACTTCATCCCCAACAATACATGCTTGAACTATTAAAACGAGGGACAAAACTTCCTTCTGACTATGACATGAGCACCATTATGGAACCACCTTCGACATCATTCACACTTTCCATATCATCCACACTCCCCATCACATCAACATCCCTATTTCAAAATATCACTCAATCCATCCCCCAAATCACATCATCAATTGCTCCAACTCAACCAATTGTTAACAAAGGGAGTACATTTCTTAATGCATTGCAAACACGCCCTCTTGTAAACAATCAAGAGTTGGATGCAAACACTATTTTGGTTCAAACTATCCCACAAAACCCATTACATACATATGTCCCCCTCACCTTTCATAATGAACCATCATCATCATCATTTAATGCAACACCACAAACCTCTCTCCCCATGACCTCACAAGGGGAAGGTGACCTATTTGGACCAGGGGGAATTTTTGAACAATCATCATCATCATTTCCCCAAGGTAGCTTATCGTTCACTTTCCCACCACTCCCACCCTTGCCATTAACATCCATCTCACCTCTTGGTTTGGGGCTACCATCGCTTCCGCAACTCATTCAAAACCCCCCTAACCACCAATCAAGGAATCATACCAAATACTCCCCTCTTTCCATTGATATTGCAACAACAGATGGAAACCATCCCCATATAACAAACAAACAACAAATCATCTATCACCCCTCAAAACATGGTCTCTCAAGGACCAAGCATATCAATCGCACCATCCACCACAACAGTGCCTCTCATCACTACCACAAGCACCATCCCAAATTTGCCACCACCACCACTACCACAATAAAAAACACAAAGTCAATATAGAATTACAATGCAATTAGCTAAAAAAGATGCCTATCAAAAGGCACTCTAGCAAGTCAAAAATCAACAAGCCACACAACTATCTGCTCAGCAAGCCGCTCAAGCCGCACAAGCTGCCCAAGCCACATTACAAGCACAACAAGAAGAAAAAGAAAAACAACAACAACCTACACAGGCACAAGCACAAGCTCAAGCTTAGGCTCAAGCTCAGGCTCAAGCTCAAGCCCAAGCCTAATATCAAACACAACAAGTGCAAGCACAAGCACAATATCTTGCATAACAACAAGCATATCAACAAACACTAAAACAATATCAAGAATAACATGAAGTAGCCCAATTAGTAGCTCAACAAAAAGTGTCATTAGCTCAAAAGCAACAACAAGCTCAGCAATAGGCCTTAACAACACAACAACAATAGGACCAACAACAAGCATTGTTGGTACAACAACAAGCATTGTTGGTACAACAACAAGCATTGTTGGTACAACAACAAGCATTGTTGGTACAACAACAATTGCAAGCATACTTGACACAACATAATGTGAAAACAACATCCATCAACATACCAAAAAATCCACCCATCCCACCAACAATTGAACCACCTCAAAACACTTTCATTCCACTCCTTGATCCACAAAATGAAACCATTCCTTGTAATGAAACCATTCCTAAAGGGATTTGAGACCCCAAAATTTGACAAATACCGTGCGACAAGAAACCCTAAAGATCACATTACAGAGTTTCAGGTTCATTGCATGGAAGTCACATGTGATGATACCTATCTGATATGGCTCTTTCCTAGAAGTTTGGTAGGCCAAGCCATGGAGTGGTTCTCTCGCCTTCCTCCAAGCATCAAAAAGTTCCAAGAGATCGTAGATGCATTCATCAAAAATTACGCATTCAATATTGTGATGGATTTCAGTCTAGAGGAACTAT
Source organism: Sequoia sempervirens (assembly GCA_007258455.2). Classification (NCBI taxonomy): domain Eukaryota; kingdom Viridiplantae; phylum Streptophyta; class Pinopsida; order Cupressales; family Cupressaceae; genus Sequoia; species Sequoia sempervirens. The sequence goes on from VDFB02000003.1 coordinate 574,621,634, forward strand.
CAGCTCTAAAACAAGGAAAGAATGAATCATTTGCTTCATTCCTACAATGATGGTGATCCAAGGCTAATCAAAGAAAATGGGCCATTTTGGAAGAACAGCAAGTGTACACTATCATATCCAACCTCGGTGACACCTTGGGTTTCCATCTCAAAGTCCAAGGGATCACCACATACAATCAGTTGATCTCCAAGGCACTTAACATTGAATGAGCCCTTGGTACGCAACCAACGACACAGACATATCCTGATTAGCAAAGCAACCAACCATCTACAAGCTATAAAGAAAAACCTCACACATGGGAAAGAAACAAAAAATTACCAACAATGGTGTTGTTGATGCCAAATTTTTCATCAATGCACCTTGACAAAACACACCTGCACCTCAACAAAAACCCAAAAATCACCATCAAAACAATCACCAAGATAACATGATAACTTAGTAGCCAAACAATCAAACCATCAACAATGTCAATTATCAAAGGGGACCACTGCAGTGAAAAAAAACTCCGCCAAGTGGAAGTACACTACCCTTTGGGAACCACTTGAGGTCATCATGAAGAAATTGATAAACGAAAATATCATCAAGGCTCCCACCTATGAGAATTATCAGGAACTAGATGTGAAACCACCCTGGTACAATGAAAACCAGCTTTGTGACTTTTAAAAAATCAAAGGACACACCACTAACAGTTGCATGAGGTTGAAGAACCTATTCCAAGACCTCATTGATCAAAAAATCATAAATATGGAGTAGCCAGCTGGAAACCAAAACCTCAAAATATACATGAATCTAATGCCAAACCATAACAAGAAAAGCAACAATAATAATGATAAGGGGAAGGCAACATTAAAAAGTGTCAATCATGTATACAACCATGTTGTTGCATCCTTGGATGAGTATTGTGCCACTATCACTATCAAAGGAGCCCATGCTGATTGTGGAGTCACCACAAGAGGCAGAAAAATTACCATCGTAGGGTCATCACAACCTAATAGGGAATCCACTTCCAACCCAAGATCCATCCCCAATGGCTATAATGTCCTCGATCAATTAAAAATAACTCTGTTGATGATGTTTTATGCACAACAACAACTCAGACAGAATATGAAATCCTATCTCTCTTGAAAGGTAAATCTCTATCAACAAGCCTCAAGAAATAACCCCAAGGTCTCTAATGTCAGGTCTTGACAATGCATAAACAACTCAGATAATATGTGAAAATGCTGGTAATCACAAAGGGACCTTACTACAAGCAAATACTGAATTTTTACTTATCAAATCTAGCAATGTGATGATACTTTAATCCTAAATCTAACTCAAATGATAAAGAAATAACAAAAGGTTAGGGTTTCAGAGAGATTACTAAATTAAAACTACTCCTAAGATTAACGCTACAAATGATGAAATACTTGAAATGGACCAATCCCTCATAAACTAATTCCTGCTTAACCCAGACAAACCTACAATCTCACAGAAACAGTGCAATCTTCTAAGGTGTTAAAGATTTTCAGATCATGAACATTCATACAAGACAACCCAATTGCAATTGAAATGAATAAACTTCACAATCGAACTAAGCACAATGAATATAAAGGTCTAGGATAACTTTGCAAATCAATTAACAATCAGCTAGCTGTGAAAAGTATGGACCAGGGATTGCTACAAACACTTCAAGCATCAAATCATAAACACCATTGAATCAGATCTAACATACATCTATTAACCTTGAGCAATTTTAAAGATAGAATCATAAGAACCATGCAAGATAAGTCAACACAAAAGAGATCACCAAAAAATCACAATGTCTTCAATTGTATTGAATCACCAAATTTCATGAACAATTCCAATGTTCTGTTACAACATTTGCTCAGAAATTGACTAACTTCTAACTCTGCTCTACTACCTAATTCACTCTTGTATCAAAACTATCTCTATTTGTGTGTGTCTACTACAAATGAGGAAAAACACCCAACTTATAGGAACCTCCAAAGCATTTTGGCCAAGCTGGGATTACAATCATAAAATAACCACAAACAAGTCAGCCCAACTAATGTTTACAATAATAAATGGCCATAAAACAAGTCGCCCCAAGGAGAATTCAAAATAAAACAAATTAGCATTAAATGCTTGAACTCAATCCAAATCTGCCTGGGATCTTCAATACAATTCGAACCAATGCACAAGTTTCAATGCAGCCCTATATTAGTTGCTTCCTTCCATTCTTATCCTGAGCACACCTCACCAAGTTAGCCAAGAAATGGAGCAACCAATACTTGAATTTATTCCACAGATATAACTTCATCTCCAGAACGCCTTGACAACCCAGTTAAATTCAGCCTGCACTCAGCAAAAACCACCATTAATAATATCCATTATAACATGAAGAATTAGCCCATCACAAATAACATATTCATCATTCAAACAAATCCAAGAAAAGATTGAAATCAACCCATAAACATTGTTAAATCATAATCTACACAATTCAGGATTTCAAGCCAGCCACAAAATCCAGGCCAAAAAGGAATTTCAAGGAAATCCGGGCTAGGTGGATTCCAGGGGAAACAACATGAAAACACCCATAAGTAACATAATCTGATCATTATCAACCAAGAAACAGCATGAAAGATCTCAAAATAGCTCAAATTGATCATAAAATGCATAGTCATTCGTTAACAAATCATGCTATCTCATAATTCTTTGTTTTCCACCAAATTCTGGATAAATCCGCATAAGACAGATTTCTACGAATGAAGCGATAGCCAACAGATTTCACAAAAAACAAAGGAATGAAGGACTTTCAGGAAAATATAGAGAGAGCGGAAATCCGCGAAGTATGCAAAACTCCAGAAAACTGCGAAATTCAGGAAAAAAAGAGAAAATGGAAAGTCGAGAAAATCTGCCATCGCAGGAAAATCCCGAAGCTAAAAGAAAACCCAAATATCGACAATCTCACACAATCTCACTCAAATTGATTGAATATCACAAATTTGAGGACCCTGGGCATGGAACCAGCTTAACCTGAACCTCCTACAGATCTTCTTTGAATCCTAGACTCATTCGAAAGCAAGTTAAGATGAAATGGGGACGCCCTAGGCATGAAACCCTAAATTTTAACCATGAACGCACAGAGCAAGCTCAAACACAGATAATGACCCACAAGTAAGCTATCTCTAGGTGCAAATGAATGAACAAACTCATAACTTACTTGGGAAACCATAAATAAAGCAATATCACATACCATGAATAAAATGCCACTAGATTCCAACAAAGACAAACAACGATTCAAACGCCCAAGAAAGAAACAATGTTGAAAACACCGAGGGAATCACAACTAGATCAATAATTCACAAATTTAGAATGCCACAACATGCCAAGTACCCTAGGATCAAATATCCCAACTCAAGAGAACACAAATGATAAATCAGAATGGCATAAACCTCCAAAAACCAACTATATTCGAAAACCCAATGGCAAGACGAAATTCTGAAAAAATCTGGCCCAGGTAGAATTCTATGAAGGCCAAAAATATCTAAACCATGGTGTAAAGCAGACTGAGCCGGACTTTGAGTGCAATCTGGGAAAATCCGAATGGGGCAGAAAATCTCGAACCTGGGTAAAAACCCAAACTTGGCCTAAAACTTAAGATTTTCAATATACAACTTTGGGAAAACACTTAGGCAAGCAAGATGAACATTTTAAGCTCATGCCAAGGAAATGCAAATCCAAAAAATCAAAGGACTAAAACAACAAGAGTGAAAGAAAAAGAGGGTCCCTGCTTACAGTGGGGCGTGTGTGCGAAAAATGCACAACAAATGGCAACTTTGATGGGAAAATGCTCCAAAGCATTTGATGATGAACAAGAATCATGAACCCATAATCTCTGGTTTCGATCCCACTATCAGACAAAAAAATCAAAATGCAAGATAAAATAATCAGAACCAAAGGCAGACTGAACCTTCCATAGACTGAAAATCCAAGTGTGTTCACATGAGTTCATTTCCCTCCTTGAGCTACTACAGAAACTAAGTTTAATTAGGTCAGGCTATGTAAAGATTTTAACTCCAAAAACAACCTGGATAGAGTCTCGCTGCCAGTTAGGCATCTATAGCCCTGACGAGGATATCGTTGTGACTCTCCCGAACATAGCTCTATTGCTAGCCAGGTGTTTATAGCCCCGATAGAGATATTTGGATACCCCTAATAAGTTGAATTTATTCTTTTGATTTTCAATATTTCACGTTTCTTTTCATTTTTCTTTTTAACCTGTGAACAATGAAGTTCACATTTAGAGCTAAGAACCACAGTGGCACTAAAGCAGAAATAAGATTTTTCACCTGACAAGACCTCACAAGGATCCTACAACAACCTCAGGATTTTTAAGATGTATAAAATATATAAGATTTCAAAATACTTCAAATTCAAATCAAACCAGTGACCTATCCTCTTTAAATCAGACATTTAGATTGCATGACGATAACAAAGGCCTCAACCATCCTTTCAAGACATAGGATTAAAGTTCATCAAGGAAATACTTAGAACAGTCCCAGGCAAAAGAATATTTGCTATGCAGGTGCAACACATTCCAAAGAAAAAAAGGAGACCTCTAAAGAAAGAGCAGAGCAAAAACACCCCAAACCGAAAGAAAACCTATACTAACCAAAACAAACAAAAGAAAAACAGAAAGGAAAACCTACTCTAACCAAATCAAAACAAAGTAGATAAGAACATAAAGGAAACCTACTCTAACTATGTATAGGAAAAGAGCTAAAAAAAATCAAGAATGGAAATAATGCTTCAAATACTGCCCATTGACAAGCAGTGAGATATCCTCCCCAGTGAGAGTTTTCAAGCAGAAAGCATTATCTCCCAAGATTTCTAAAATCTGGTAAGGGCCAAGCCAAAGTTTGTCAAATTTACCATGCCCCCCCTTATGGTCATGGGCTTTATCCTAGTATAGAACCAAGTTAGAAATCCTAAAGGCTTTTACCTTGGCTCTTTTATCAAACCACTTTTTGACTACACCCTGATGTTTAGCAAATTTTTCTAAGGCTTCATCTCTTCTTTCTTCAAGGTGTAACAACTCCTGTAGGTGGGCCTCACACCTGTTCTCTTCATCATAATATTTGTTAATGAATTGTAAAGTTGGGATCCTCAATTGAATTGGAAATACGGGTTCCAGGTCATACACAAGATGATAAGGGGAGGTCCTTATGGAATTCTTCTATCTTGTGTGATCTGCCCATAGAGAAAATCTAATTTGATTGTGCCAATCCTTGGGATTCTTCTCTAGTAACTTACAAATGACTATTAAGAGGTTTTTATTGGAAGACTCAGCCAACCCATTACCTTGTGGATAGTAATTAGATGCAAAATTTATTATAATCCCATGATCAAAGGCCCAATTGGAAAATTTCAATGATGCAAATGTAGGACCATTATCACAAACTAAAGATAAAGGAAATCCAAAGTGATTGATAATACCCGATTCAATGAAATCTATTACCACTTCAGAAGTACATTGTTTGCATGTAAGAGCCTCAGCCCATTGTGTAAAGTAATCAGTAATGGTGAGAATATACCTGTGACCAACAGAAGAAGGTGGATTGATGGGACCTATGAAGTCCATCCCCCACTGTGCAAAAGGTTTTACCTCAAAGACCGGCTGAAGTGGAAGAGTTGCATACCTCTCTCTGGTTGCTACAATCTGGCATATGTGGAAAGTTATAACATGAATGTGTGTATCCTTGAACAATGTAGGCCAATAATAACCAGCCCTTAGAATCTGGTCTGTAGTAGAATGTGCAGATCCATGGCCAGTACCATATCTATCATGAAATTCAGCCATGACCCTCTCAGCTTCCTGTCTTCCTAAGCACCTCAGGTGGATACCTTCATGATTTTTCTTATATAAGACAACTCCCTTTAGCATGAAATTTTCACTCTTCAAACATAATTCCCTTCTCTATACTGCATTCAGATGGTCAGGACATCTCTGAGTTAGGAGATAATGAACAATATCATCATACCATTCCCTAGGAGAAACATCTTCTAGATTGCAATGTTGAGCTACAAGATCAGAGCCTATTTCTGCCATTGTCTTTGTGAGTCCTTGCCCTCTTACCAACTTCATGGTTTGTATCTCAAAATCATACTCTTGCAACATAGTTACCCACTTAGCTCTGCGCTCTCCTAGCTCATTTTGCATCAACAACAACTTGACTGCAGGATCAAGAACTATTGCAAACACCTTATTTTTGAGAATATAATGTCTAAATTTCTTTACAGCTCTGACTAAGGCATAGGCCTGCTTCTCCACACTTGGGTACCTCAATTTAGCATCTTTCAATGGTGAACTCATGAATGCTATGTGATGTTCATTTCCTTGATCAGACCTTTGAGTCGGCATAGCAACACAGGAGTGATAAAAAACAAATGAATATATATAGAATGGCTTAGCATAGTATGGACTCACCAAAACTAGGTCTTCAGCAATAGCCCTCTTTATCTTTGCAAAAGATTCCTTAGCTTCTGCATTCCATTCAACTGTGGCCTCTTGCTTCAACATGACATTCAATGGCTTGACTATTTCTACAAATCCAGTGATGAACTTCCTTACAAAGTTGATCTTACCAAAGAATGACTTCATTTCTTTCTTGCTAGCAGGTGGTGGGATCTTGAGTATAGCTTCCAGTCATTCTGGATCAATGGAAATTTATTTCTTAGAGATAAAATTCCCCAACAACTTTCCCTCTGTAACTCCAAAGATGCATTTCTTTGGATTGAGAGATATACCGAATTCCCTGCACTTCTGAAACACTTTACACAAATTTGCTATATGATCACCTCTCTTCTTGGAAAAGACTGTCAGATCATATATATAAATTATTATGCATTTACCAATTATGTCCTTAAAGGCAATGTCCATGGCCCTCTAAAATGTAGCTCCAACATTAATTAAACCGAAGGGCATTCTTTTGTAGGAAAAAGTGCCCCACTTGGTGGTGAAAGGAGTCTTATGCCTGTCTTCATATTGTACCATAACTGTATTGTATCCTGAATAGCCATCCAAGAAAGACATCATCTGAGATCCATTGACAATCTGAAGTACTTCATCCAGTGAAGGTACTAGATAATTATCCTTTTCTGATGCTCTGTTGAGGTTCCTAAAGTCTACACATAACCTGATTTCACCATTTTTCTATCGCACTAGAACTAGGTTCACAACCCAAGTGGAGTGTCTGACTATAAATATGATTCTTGCAAATAGCAACTTCTATACTTCCATCTATATTATGGGTTCCAGTAGAGCATTGATGGGCCACTTCCTCTGCCTGAAAGGTTTTACTACTAGATTGAGAGGGATAGTGTGAGTTATAATTGATGTGTCAGAGGTCTTCAAGTCTTCATAACTCTAGGCTATCACATCTTGATATGTATGTAATGCATCAATTATTCCTTTCCTCTCTTATGGAGTACATACTTTTCCAATGAAGACATTCATGACATCCTCATGAGTTCCCATATTATACTTTTCACATTGTCCACTGATGGAATCCTTCTTGGCATCTTGTTCCTAATCTCTGACCTTATCTAGATAAAAAATCCTCTCTAATTGCACCATTCCTCTTGGAATAGTATTGGTCTTCAAATTGATTACCCCTTCCAAATCCATCTCCGCTTCTTGGAGTTCAGTTTCATCAATAATTTGAGAAGCAAAGACATCTGAGCTTGTGATAAAATCTAAGATATGCTTATCATCTTCAAATACCTAGAAATTGGTAACATTGTCAGGCACTAAAGGTACTGGGGCTAGTTCCACAGTAAACTTCTTCAATCCAAAAAGAGATAGAGGTTGCAACGTACTAGCTACCTGAGCAAGGGAGTCAACTGCCTAGTTTTTACTTCGTGGGATCAATTGAATGTTGAAGGCATCAAATCCTTCAATAAGGTCCCATACTCTATTTCTATAATTAGTCATTCTTCTATCATGACAAGAGTACTGTCTCCTAACTTGCTTAACCACTAACTCAGAATCCCCAAAAAATTGCAAGATCTTGACTTTTTTCTTTAGTGCCATTAACAATCCATGGACCAAAGCTTCATATTCTGCTACATTATTCATACAATGAAATTGAAGTCTATGAGAAGCAAAGAATGTCTTACCTCTTGGACTAATTAACTCAAATCCTTCTCCAGCTCCTTGCTTTGATTTGGATCCATAAAATTTTAAAGTCCATCAGCCAACAACTGCGAACTTCCTTGTTGTATCTCTTGCACTATTTCTGCTAGATGGTTCTTCAAAAAGCATCACTTTCTTCTCCTTAGGGTCTTCTTGGACATTCAATATATTAACTTTGACTGTTGGAGTGGGGTTGATACACTTATACACTTGTTACACTGCAGTCTGGCATAAGCAACAATCCAATTCTGAATGAGAGGCATTATGGACCCTCCACCAATTTGGAAAAAGAAAATCTCTGAAATTCATTTCCCTACCCAACTGAATCTGATCCTCAATGCATTTCTGAATGAATTCCTAGAAATTATCCAATAAATTGAGCTATCTTCAAGAACATCTTCATTTTCAACTAGTTCTACCAAGGCTTTAGTACTATTGGATTCTATTGTGAGATCAACAGGTGTTGTGTGGAACATAAAGACTTCCTCTGCATCTGACTCCTAAAAAGGGGTTGCAAGCACATAGTTTCCCATGCTCACCTCTGTTATCAAAATTTCATTGGAGGTGTTCTGATATTCTATAATCATTTACTTCATCCTAGGTTCTCTTTCAATTCTAATCTAGTTTGGAACTCCCTTCCAGGGAAGCCACATGTGAGAGTTATCAGTCAATACATATTAATTCAAGGCCTTAGTAAAGTCTCTTCCTAGAATCAGGCCATAAGCATCAGGTATATCAGCCACCTATATATTGATAACCTGTTGAATCCTAGGATCAGAAGCAACCTGCATATGAATCATATTTAATTCCCCTACAACGTTAACTTCAGTCCTATCCAATTGTGTAACTTTATTTTGAGAATCAAAAAGAGTAATACCCAAAGCTCGACAGACACCAAAGGGAATTACATTGGTGGAAGCATCAAAATCTAACAAGCAACTTTGCAAGTGTTTACCAAATATACGAACACAAATCAAGAATGGAGGAGTCTCCGCTTTCCCTTGAAATAGAGTTAAGGGAGTATCTACTTGAGCAACCTGAGTTCTATCTTTCTCTTTTCCCTTATCTCTAGGAGGCACATGAACTTGATTATGAGTCTGATTTTTCCTTCCTACCATTTGAGAACTAGATGCTTTGTTGATACTTTCACTAACTGATCTATTTTTTTATATGGAATTTTCATTGTAAGCTCCTAGAACTGCATTCCTAATGGTTGGAACCCTCAATAACTCAAATGCAGATAGACTTACCTTTAGCTTCTTGAGTTATTCTGCAACATATATAGCCAATTCTTCTTCACTTAGATCAACATGAGCCTCTTTTTGATAGTTCAAAACTCTGTCTTTGCTTGCTTCAACACTCCTTCCTTTTGACATGTCCAACTGTGCTTGTCCTTCCTTTGACAGATACTACTTAGACACATGAGGATACAATGGACTATTGATGGAATTAGGATTTGGAGGAGTGGTGAAGGGGCCTCTAGCTTGTGGATGCCTATGTGGCATGTCTCTCAAATCATACTTCTTAATAGGCCTCTGGAAAGTCTGTACCTCTTCAACATAGGCTTCTTCTTCATCCATGGGGCCATTGTCATTTACTGGATTTTCATCAAATAACTGTGAAATCTCATCTCCATTACATACTTGGTCTACCTCTTCCTTGAGCTAGTCCGATTCTTCTTTAGGTACATTGTCCTTGCTCTGTGGAAAAGGAGCATGATTTAGGACTAACATTGGTGAATAATAGGGAGTAGATGGTAGTATCTCTTGACTACTCGAATTTTTCTCCACTTCATATTGGAAGATTGAAGCTGCTGTCTGGAACTCTTGAAAATATAACTCAGAATGTTGACTTGTTTTATGAAGCCTACACCATCTTGACAAAGCAGCTTCAGCTAAATATACACCACTAGGAGGCTTCTCTTGGCTGATTGGCTGATTGACTGGTTGATCCAATGGGGTAGGGACTCCTCCATTGTTAGACCTTGTGTTCCAAGTCTTGTTATGTCTAGGTGGTTGTCTCCTGTCAAACCCTTGTCCACCACCTTGACCTTTATCAAAATTTTGGCTTGAGGATTGTCCCTTATCATAATTTTGTCCTCTATCACTATTATATCCTTTGTCATTACTATATCCTCTTTCATTGTTGTATCCTCTTTCAGGATGTTTCCCCCTATCAAAATGTTGTCCTTGTTGATTTTCTTGACTTTCTTTGCTCTAATTGGACTGCATATTCCTCTGAGCAACTTGCAACTGACTGTTCTGGTTCCTCAAGTAAGTTACCTCCATATTTAGCTTCTTCACTTGTCCGGACAATTCATCCAGTCTCTCTTGGTCAGGATTTCTATAAGGAGGCTGGCTCACATTATTTTGGGAATATCCTACTGCAATGCTGGTATTTAATGACTAGTTCAAGACTTAAGAATTTTGCAGATATGGGCGATAGCTAGCATGAGATTGTGGATGTAGAGGCTGATATGCATTTTGCTAGGGATAGCTGACTATGGGTGGAATTTGACTCACTGGAGGCCTTGGGTGGGGAACCATAGGCAACTGAGGAACCAAATTCATGATTGGAGTATGATTGGTGAGAGCCTGATTAAGAGTTGGGACCTGTCCAAGGTGAGCAGTAGGTCCTAATGATGGTAAAGGTCCAGAAAAATGTTGTCTTAAGGTAGTGCTAACCTTCACAGCCTCTACGTATGCATCAAGCAAGGTATTAGGAGGATTGTTTCTCCATTTCATGAAGGTAGTTGTCAGACTATCATGACCTTCATAATAGACTTCTAAAGCAATGGTGTCATCAACAACATAGGAGGCCTGCAGTCGAGTATAGGCACAATGAAACCTATTGTTAAAGGACCCTATAGGCTCATGGACTTCTCTTTTAACATTAGTGAACTAAAGATAGAGCTCATTGAGAATAATGGGAATCCTGAACTTCTGCAAGAATGTAGTCTCTAGTTTAGTCCAGTGCTGGATAGACCCGATAGGTAAGTGATTATACCAATAGAATGCATTTTCTCCTAAGGAATAAGGAAAGAGCCTACATGCTACATCCTCATGATTGATTCCCCTATCCTTAAGGCTAGTCTGAAAGATCCTGATGTGTTCCTTAGTAGTTCTATTGGGATCATTAACATGGAACTTTGAACAAAAGTGCTGAGGATTCTTGGGCATGACATTATAATTGGCGAAACTCAATGGAGATGGGTTATTAGCTAGGAAAGCCATTGGTGGGGGTGGAGGTGGTAATGGTTGATTTATGGCTGGTTGAGGTTGTTGGATGGGAATTTCCTCAGACTCATATGTAGATGAAATTGATGAAGATGAGAATGATGGAGATGATGGAGGTGGTTGGGTGGATGATGATTCTCCCCTTCTATTGGTCCTTCTTGAAATTCTTCCTCTCTAGGAGTAGATCTGGTTCTTCTTTTGAATCTTTAAGGAGAGATGGTAGATAAAAATTAATCCAACTTACTTATTTAGGCCCTCCTTCTAGCATTAATCTGTTGATGATGTTTTTTGCACAACAACAACTCAGACAAAATATGAAATCCTATCTCTCTTGAAAGGTAAATCTCTATTAGCAAGCCTCAAGAAATAACCCAAAGGTCTCTAATGTCAAGTCTTGACAATGCATAAACAACTTAGATAATATGTGAAAATTTTGGTAATCATAAAGGGACCTTACTACAAGCAAATACTGAATCTTTACTTATCAAATATGGCAATGTGATGATACTTTGATCCTAAATCTAACTCAAATGATAAAGAAATAACAAAAGGTTAGGGTTTTAGAGAGATTACTAAATTAAAACTACTCCTAAGATTAACAATGCAAATGATGAAATACTTGAAATGGACCAATCCCTCATAAACTAATTCCTGCTTAACCCAGACAAACATGCAATCTCACAAAAATAGTGAAATCTTCTAAGGTGTTAAATATTTTTAGAACATGAACATTCATCCAAGACAACCCAATTGCAGTTGAAATGAATAAAATTCACAATCAAACTAAGTACAATGAATATAAAGGTCCAGACTAACTTTAAAAAGCAACTAACAATCAACTAGCTACAAAAAGTATGGACCAAGGATTGTTGCAAACACTTCAACCATCAAATCATAAACACCATTGAATCAGATCTAACATACATTTATTAACCTTTAGCAATTTTAAAGATAGAATCATAAGAACCATGCAAGATAAGTCAACAAAAAAGAGATCACCAGAAAATTAGAATGTCTTCAATTATATTGAATCACCAAATTTCAGCAACAATTCCAATGTTCTGTTACAACATTTGCTCAAAAATTGACTAACTTCTAACTCTGCTCTACTACCTAATTTGCTCTTGTATCAAAACTATCTCTATTTGTGTGTGTCTACTACAAATGAGGTAAAATGCCCGATTTATAGGAACCTCCAAAGCATGTCGGCCAAGTTGGGATTACAGTCATAAAATAGCCACAAACAAGTCGACCCAACTAATGTTTACAATAATAAATGGCCATAAAAAAGGTCAGCCCAAGGAGAATTCAAAATAAAACAAATTAGCATTAAATGCTTGAACTCAATCCAGGTCGGCTTGGGATCTTCAATACAATTTGAACCAATGCACAAGTTTCAATGCAGTCCTATATTAGTTACTTCCTTCCATTCTTATCCTGAGTGCACCTCACCAAGTCGGCCAAGGGGTGGAGCAACCAATACTTGAATTTCTTCCACAAATATAACTTCATCTCCGGAACGCCTTGACAACCCAGTTAAATTCAGCCTGCACTCAACAAAAACCACCATTAATAATATCCATTATAACATGAAGAATTAGCCCATCACAAATAACATATTCATTATTCAAAAAAATCCAAGCAAAGATAGAAATAAACCCAGAAACATCGTTAAATCATAATCTACATAGTCTGAAATTTCAAGCCAGCCACAAAATCTAGGCTAGAAAGGAATTTTGAGGAAATCTGGGCCAGGCGGATTCCAGTGGAAACAACATGAAAACACCCATAAGTAACATAATTTGATCATTATCAACCAAGAAACAACATGAGAGATCTTAAAATAGCTCAAATTGATCATAAAATGCATAGTCATTTGTTAACAAATCATGCTATCTCACAATTCTTCGTTTTCTACCAAATTCTAGAGAAATCCACATGGGACAGATTTCTGCAAACGAAGCGATAGCCAACAAAGTTTGGAAAAAAAAAGGGAATGAAGGACTTTTAGGAAAATCCGAAGGGAGTGGAAATCCACGAAGCATGCAAAACTCCAGAAAACTACGAAATTCAAGAAACACAGGAGAAAACAGAAAGTCGGGAAAATCGGCTAGCGCAGGAAAATCCCGAAGTTGAAAGAAAACCTAAATATCAACAATCTCACACAATCTCACTCAAATTGATCTAAGTTCACAAATTTGAGGACCCTGGGCATGGAACTAGCTTAACCTAAACGCCCTACAGATCTTCTTTGAATCCTAGGCTCATTCGAAAGCAAGTTAAGATGAAATGGGGATGGCCTAGGCATGAAACCCTAAATTTAACCATGAACGCACATAGCAAGCTCAGATACATATAACAGCCCACAAGTAAACTATCTCTAGGTCCAAATGAATGAACAGACTCATAACTTACTTGGGAAACCATAAATAAAGCAATATCACATACCATGAATAAAATGCCAGTAGATTCTAGCAAAGACAAACAACAATTTGAATGCCCAAGCAAGCAACAATGCTGAAAACACTGAGGGAATCACAGCTAGATCAATAATTCACAAATTTAGAATGCCACAACATGCCAAGTACCCCAGTATCAAATATCCCAACTCAAGAGAATGCAACTGATAAATTAGAATGGCATAAACCTCCAAAAACCAACTATATTCATAAACTTGATGGCAAGATGGAATTCTGGAAACATCTGGCCCGGGTGCAATTCCACAAAGGCCAAAAATCTTTGAACCATGCTATAAAGAAGACCGATCCAGACTTTGAGTGCAATCTGGGAAAGTCTGGACAGTGCGGAAAATCCTGAACTTGGGTAAAAACCCGAACTTGGCCTAAAACTTAAGATTTTCAATATGCAAATTTGGGAAAAAACTTAGGCAAGCAAGATGAAAATTTTAAGCTCATGCCAAGGCAATGCAAATAAAAAAATCAAAGGGCCAAAACAACAAGAGCGAAAGCAAAAGAGTGTCCCTGCTTATAGCGGGACGTGTGTGCAAAAACTGCACAACAAACCCCAACTTAAATCTCCATCATGGATTTACTGAGGATATCATCAGCCCACAAAAGGATCCTTGAAGAAGCATTAGCCTCATCCACCATCTCTGTAGATCTTGATGCGAAAAAATTCCAAGTTATGGTCAGAAATATCATTACTCCAAACCTCCTTATATTCTCCCATCAAGACTTCCCTACCCAACCATCTCACAATCGCGCACTCCATCTAGAGGTCCTGGTATATAAGAAAAAAGTAAAGGTGGTTTTGGTAGATGGAGGTGTAGGGTTAAATTTTTTTTCTCTTAAACTAATAAAGAATCTGGGAATCTTTGAGGATACCATAGACAAAGGCAAGGGTATGACAATCAGGGCATATTATGATCAAGAGAGAGTATCACAAGGCACTATCCAACTCCCTATCTAAGTAGGACCAACAATAATTGAAACCACCTGTTAGGTCCTAGAACTTGATATACCATATAATATTCTCTTGGGACGTTCATGGATCCATGGGATGTAAGCAGTGGCATCAATGTTTCATCAATGTGTCAAATTCACATATCAAGGCCAATAGGTCACAATCTGTGGGGATCCTGAACCATTCTCTTACTGCAAGAGTCTAGAAGAAAAATACTATAAAATTCCCCAAGTACCAAAGAATGATGAGGGCCCATCTACTCCATACATTGATCCAGCCACTCTCACCTCCACTTCTATGATAGAGACACCCGCCATCCTCACCATCCCCGCCATCTCTGAAATCAAGCTTATTGTCCAAGACAATGGGTGTGGAAACTATACAATCCCAAAGAATGCCTTTGTGGTAGGAGAGTTACCATAATCTCCTAGGTCACGAGGATGACCACAATCAAATGAATCCTCCACATCCCAAACATCCACAAAAGGATATTCCAACTTCAAAAGTTGGGGAGATCTCGACTGAGAAGTAATAGAGGAGGACCTATCCCATCTCCTATATCAAGACAATAGACCGCCACCAATCTACCAATGGATGACAACAACAAAGGTTTGCAAATGATTCTCGCAATGGGCTATGAAAGAAACCAAAAACTGGGGAAAAATGACAACGGGATTCTAATACCCATTATTCCAGAGACACGATTAAAAACTATTGGCCTCAGATGTACCCCTCCAAGCATAACCATATGTGGTTGAAGTCCTCCAATTAGAAAGGTCAAAAATCTTCCTTAGCAATTAGCAGCTTCCCTTTGCCTACCCGTGTCCACTAGTTGTGTCATAAAAAAAATCACCTTCAATATAACTGATGAATGTAGTAGTGACGAGGACCCCATAACTAATTTTCCAACACTTTTTGAAGATACCTCGATACTCATGATTAGCACCCTATCCTATGAGTCTAAAAACCAAAACCATGAAATCCGTTTAGTCTACCCACAACTCATCGACTATAACCAACGAGGACTGCCAATTCTTGACACATTCAAAAATGATGAGGCACTCTCAAAATTTATGGGACTGTGGGATAATATTTCATGTGGGGATCATAAAGTAGGATTCATCATCGAGCTGGACACAAATGCATACTATGGGGAAACAATTGAATCCCTCAGTCGCAAAAGAAAAAAATTGAGAATAATCTCTAGTTCCTTGAGAAACCACACTATGCCACTCTCCGACCCAAAAAATAGTAAAAAGAAAGGACACATCCTATGGTGAAAACCTCTCTAAGGCGCCCGAGGATGGGGGATTCAATCTTCCTCTCAGATCTCTCCATCAATAAAAATCAACGGTCCTAGTAGACAAATGCAATCCAATTAATTTGGGAATAGAACAAACCCTACACATCACATTCTATGCAGAGTCATTACTATTAGAGGAACAAGAGCTCTTGGTAGCCTTCTTAAGAGAGCGACAAGTCAACTTTGCATGGAGTTATGTTGACATGCCAGGGATCGATCCAGAGATTGTGGTCCATCACCTAGTAGTCTACTCTAAAGCGAAGCCAGTTAGACAAAAACTAAGGAAAATGCAACCTTAGATTGCTCTGTTGGTCAAGATGGAATTAAAAAAGCTAATGGATTCAATATTTATACGACCAATTGACTATCCAGAATGGGTATCAAATTTGGTTCCTGTCTCAAAACTTGATGGGGGTATATGAACATGCATGGATTTCAAAGATCTAAACAAAGCATGTCCAAAAGATTATTTCCCATTGCCTAACATTGACATGAAATTCTTTCTCTAATGGACGACTTCTCTTGGTACAACCAAATAATGATTGCCAAAGAAGACCATCATAAAATGACCTTCACTTGTCCATGGGGGACCTACTGCTGGAACATGATGCCATTTGGCTTGAAGAATGCTGGAGCCACCTACCAAAGAGCCATGATGTTAATCTTCATGACATGATCCACAAGATTGTTGAAGATTATGTTGATGACATACTAGAAAAATCCAAAAAAAGTAGAGATCACATAGCAACCTTGAGTGCTATTTTTGATAGGCTAGAGGAATATAAGGTCTGTTTAAATCCAAAAAAGTGCAACTTTAGCGTACAATCAGGAAAGCTCCTAGGCTACATAGTGTCAATGAGGGGTATTGAAATAGATCCTACAAAAGTAAAAGAAATACTTGAGATGGAAGCACCCAAAACATTGAAACAATTGAGAGGCCTCCAAGGAAAACTTTAGTCCATCCTCAGATTCATAGCACAACTGGAAGATAGAAAAAACCCATATTCTCACCTACTTCACAAGGGAGTAGCATACAAATGGGATGACAAGTGTGAGGAAGCCTTCAACAAAATCAAAGAATATATGCTCACACTGCTAGTCCTCATGCCACTGATCTCAAGAAATTCATTAATACTCTATGTGTTAGCACCAACAATAGCCCTCAGTGCTCTTCTAGCTCAACACAATGAAAATGGGATAGAAAGTGCTATCTATTACATCAACCGTACAATGGTCAAGCATGAGTTAAACTAATCATTCATTGAAAAAGCATGTCTAGCAGTAGTGTTTGCTTCATAGAAATTCAGACATTACATGTTGGCACACAAATTCAAACTCATCGCCAAGATCGACCCCCTCAAGTACTTACTGTCAAAGGAAATGGTCACAGGAAGGATGGAAAAGTGGGTCATGATTCTATCTGAATACGACATTGAGTACGTCAAACGAAAAGCAATCAAAGGCCAAGTCATTTCAGATCAATTTGCAGAAGCACCCATCTATTCAGAGAATCCACTCATATCAGAGTTTCTAGATGAATCCATCTTCAATCTTAGCATAGCCTACCACTGGAAACTCTACTTTGATGGTTCCTACACACAGCATGGATAAAGATCTGGTGTCTTCTTCATCACCCCACAAGGGGATTGTACACCTAGCTCCTACAAATTGACATTTCCCTGCACTAACAACATTGCAAAGTATGAGGCTTTAACCATAGGTCTTAGAATAGCAGTGCAGTGGCACATTATGACCCTCAAATTATGTGTGAAATCATTGGTCCTGGTGATCCTTGGTACCATGAAATTTATACCTACTTGCAAATAGGGGTCCTTCCTGCTGACTTACCCTCAAACCTAAAAAGAACCTTTGTCAAGAGAGCATCTCAGTTTGTCATTCTAGGAAATACCCTTTACCATAGGAGCATAGAAGGAACCCTACTATGTTGTTTAAATGTTGAGGAGGCATTGACCGCTTTAAATGAGGTGCATAACGGTATTTGTGGTTCACACTTGAGTGGAATGACCTTGGCCAAGAAATTACTGAGGATGGGGTATTATTGGCCTACAATGGAAAGAGAAGCACATGACTACGTCAAAAGGTGTCTAGAATGTTAGCAACATGGGGACCTCATCCATGCTCTAGCTCAAGAGCTTCATCCTATTATCACACCATGGCCCTTTTTGCAGTGGGGGATCGATCTCATTGGGAAAATCACTCTAGCCTCATCCAATGGCCACAAGTTCATCATAACCTCCACTGAGTACTTTACCAAGTGGGTAGAAGCCATCCCCATGACATACATCATGGGAAAGTAAATATCTAAGTTCATCTTGAACTACCTCATATGCCGATATGGTGTTCTCCAAGCTATTATCTCAGATAATGGGACACCATTCAAGAATCAACATGTTCGTGACCTGTGTGAAAAATTCAAAATCCAACATCGCTTTTCCACTCCATATTATCCCCAAGGAAATGGCCGAGTAGAAGCCACCAATAAAACCATTCTAAAAATCCTCAAAAAGACAGTCAATGATGCAGGTCGTGACTGGCATTTGCAACTAAATCTCATCCTCAGGGCCTATTGAACTAGCATCCACACACCAATAGGTGCCACCCCATTTTCCCTAGTCTATGGATCAGAAGTTGTACTACCCATCGAGATCGAGCTTCCGTCATTAAGAATATCACTGCAAAACATCATTACAGATGAAGAATACCGAGTGTCAAGACTGAATGAGATGGAGCTGCTAGATGAGTAGCATATGGGAGCATTGAACCATTTACAAGTCTATTAGAACCAACTTAAGAGGAGTTATAACAAGAAGATCAGAAGCAAGACCTTCCAAGTCGGAGAACTTGTCCTAAAAGAGAACCAAAAGAATGTCCCTAACCCAAATGAAAAAGAAAAATTTGAGCCCAACTAGTTAGGACCATTTTTCATCACAACAAGCTACAAGTCAGGGGCATATCAATTATCAAAACCTGAAGGCAAGCCTTTGCAAGAGCCCATGAACAACTCCCATCTCAAAAAGTTCTATGCCTAAATCTTTCAAGGTATAGAACCAAAAAATTAAAAAATCAAAAAATGTCCTAAAAAAATTGGCATCCTAATGAAATCCTTGCAAACAGGCATCTTGGTGACAACAAAAATATCAAAAAAAAAAAAAATTAGAAAAAAGGATAAAAAATAGTAAATAGAAAAATCGCCCTGTAGTGAAAACCACTTCGGTGGCGCTTTGGACAAGTACCATGGTGAAAACCTGGAAAACAGGTGCCTTGTGTAAATAAGCACTTTCCATCCACCAAGATCTTCATGGCTTGTTCTGTATTATCCATCCATTATGCTTCCATCATCCATCATATTCCATATCTTCATCCATCATCCACCCGTGTCTGCATCATAGCTTGGTCTTGCGTTCGTGTCATGATCCCTTATAGTACTACTTGGCTTATCCTCAAGGTTAGTTTGTCATGCCTTTATTAGAGTAGTCTATTGCATCACGTTGGGATCATGTTCTCATCAGATTGGATTCATGTATATGCTTTAGGTCCCAAAATAAAAAGGTCCAAAAACATCGAAAAATCAAAAAATCCAAAAACATCAGAAAATCAAAAAATCCAAAAAACATCAAAAAATCCAAAAAATCCAAAAACATTCCAAACATATCAAAATCTAAAATAGGTCAAAATTTGAATCAAAAATTTAAAAATAGAGTCATCTTGTCAAACTATGGGTCTCTGAGCCTTGACGTAGGCAAGGTTGATCTTTGATCATCCCCTAAGACACTTACGTCAGTCCTCTAGGAGTCCATCATAATCAATTGGCAGTCCATCTATTCATATCTCATCAAGACTATGTCAGTTGAACTACGTGGTCTTTGCGTGTATAACGTAGGCAAGGCTAATCTAGTTGATCAGCCCCCAAGGCCCCTAGGATAGGTCCTTAGGTTAGTCTCTTGGTCAAAATCTCAAAAAATCCCAAAACATTTGAAAATTGAAAATCAAAACATTGAAAATTCTCAAAAATACCAAAAATAGCCTCAAAACATTTCAAAACATCAAAAACATCCAAATATTTGAAAAAAAAAATCCATCTATCTCATCTCACTCTCACTCGCAGTAAACATCACTCATAATAAATCAATCGCCATCCTCAACCTTTGGTAAAAAAATTGGAAAAAAGTTTGGTAGTTCAAAAGTGAAAACTCGAAACGTCAAAATATCAAGTCTAGGTCAGTACGCAAACAAGTTAGTCTTAGTCAATTCTTTGTGTCAATAGCCTATCATCCAATCAATCCCATATCAAATCATCTAATATCATCATGTCCTAGGATGCATCCTTCCTACAATGGACGTCAACATCAAGCATCACAGTAGTTTAGTCTTGGCTAGCAGTCTTGAAGAACATTAGCTTGTTTGTTTGCTTTATCTTGATCTGTTGATTTATCTTATTGCACTCATTCCAAGGACCTCTTGATGATATCCCGAACAAAATGATTTAGAGAGATAGGAATGGGTCAATGATCATTATATTTTTATCTGTGTGTTTGTTGGATGTATTTGTAAAATAACCTCGGTGAATACTTGCTTTATTAGGTATGTATGGAAGGTGTTTTAGATAGCTTGTTGACCACATAGGAAGGATTTCCTTTCTATGTTTTGGTCCAAGATGTTTGAAGTACATGAAGTGCATCCTAGTAAGGTTTCTATATGTCAAGTGTGAACAAGGACACTCCTATCTAATTGTCAAGTCAAAGTCCATCACACTAGGTGCAACGCCATCCTGGTTCTTTATACCTTGATGCATTGTGCCTATGTGTGTTATCAAACATAAGGTAATTGGCCCTTTGAAAATCCTAACTCCTCGGCAAGCAATCATCATTATCATCATCTCATGTCTTCTTGGAATATCTTGCTTTCTTCTATCTCTTGCTTTTCATGCTAACATGGTACCATGACAGTTACTCATCATCATTATCATTGCATCCATCTTGCATCCATAAACTGTCATCATATTGCATACTGCATATCATATCATATAGAAACATGTATTGCATTTCCATACATATAGATTTGTTATTCTAAGTATTTCATAAATCATACATAAGAATCCATCATATATAAACACGAAAAACACTTATACCATAACATCATAAAACATTTGCATCATCATATCATACATTATCAGAGCATCATTTTCATCATCCCACAACACATATAAGCATCCATTATGCTATCACATACTCATCATCTATCAAAAGCATCCATTTACATATCATAACCATCATATCATTTCATAAAACATCATCATCATAGCATCACATCATTACCATAACATCATAAAATGCATATCATACATAACTGAATTACACACATCACACAATATAGATCTGTTAGTCTAAGCATAATGCATATCGTAACATTTTGCATACATCCTGAAAAGTGCATCAGAAAAAGTTACTAAAAACAAAATGCATCCATAAACCATTTACACCATCATATAGAATCATTACATAAGCATATAGAAAGTAAAGAAATCCATAAATGCATCACATATCATATCAATTCAAAATTATCATCTCATATATATCATCAAAATATGTACATTGCCATGGTACAAAAAGAATCAGATCAATTATCAAATACATAAGTACAATCGGCCCATGGGGCTATCAAAAATGAGCCCAAAAGGTGCAAAAAGAATCCTGTCTATGATCAAAATGAAGGCCTAGCCCTGCTAGCTGCTGCCCTCACCACTTTCTCTATCCCTGTGGCCCTCTGCAGGTCTATGGCTGGTCCTTTGTAAAAAATTGGGAACTCTTCCTACTCTAGGCATGGCCTGATGGTAGTGCATCCTATAATAATCGGCCTCCTGAACGACCTCCTTGTATGACTGAAACGATACTGTGCTCTGGGAGGAAGAGACAACCATACTCTCTAACTATTATAGGTGGCTCATCTTTGTCTTTGTCTGTAACTCTTAGGCCTGCCTCTACAAAATGGCCTGATCCTGCTCGGCCCTAGCCTGGTCCCTCTCAGCCGTCAATATCGGTATTTGGGCCTGTAACTGTAAAATATACCCGTCCCTCAGATCTGGTTGTAGAGGAGGCTACACGTGAGGCTTATCCTCACCTCCATCTCTGGGCGATGTCGCAACCCAATCTTGGTGCCCATCCTGTTCATCATGCTACCCACTAATCTTGTATCAGGACATCTTGGTGGGGTTGATCCTCTTGATCCCTAGGTGGCTGAACCTGTGGATCTTGATCCCTGACCGGCTGATTTGGTGATGGTCCTCTGCCACCCTAATCCCAATCCTTCTCTCCCCGGCCTCATCCTGCCCCCTACCTCTCTCTCCGTTGAGCGGATGGTGTACTTGGAACTGTCAATCTTAGGGGAAGCCTAAACTAATCTCAGTATGTCTGTGTGGTCCTAGGATCTACCTAACCTTGGTCATATGGCCACACCCTAGACACCAACTACATAAAGCTTTGAACTACCTCATGGACAGGTATGTACCGTCCCTAGGACTTCTGCGTTGTCGTCCTCAAAAAAATGGCCACATACTAATTGTCAGGCCTGTTTTGCAGCTCCCAAAACTCTCATTGGACCCTACGTAGTAGGTACATCTCAATCAGAGTATGCTATCATCCCTATATCAAGAGGTCCTGACGAGAAAAGTATAATTATTGCACATCATCAAACTAGGTTGGTTGTCCAAGGTAGGGCTGCCATATGAACACTTGCATATCATCGAGGACCCTCCTCCAATGAGGAATCCCATGTCCTGTATGAGTGAAAGAAAGACCCCCTCTGTATTGCCAAACCACTAGATTATCTAGATCCATCAAAACTGGAACAACTCGAGGACAAAGCATGGGGATGTGCTCCACTACATAGATATGCAGGAGTGTGACCCCCACTCCGAGTACTCTACCATCTGAGTAGGTGAATTCATGAAGATCTCTATAAAGAGAGGCTAGCAAAACTGGTCCCCATGCAAAAAGTGTCAGTTGTCACCAGACCATCTTCTCCCAAGCAAGCCCCCATCTAGGACTGAAATATCAGCCTCTCCGATCTAGAGCGACAAGACCCAATATAATGGCTTCAATAACCAAGTGGTAGGGTGACATGATAGGCCTATGACACTCTAACTCAATCTGACCCTTTTAGAATATAATTTGGTCACTGTCCATAACGACATAAGAAGCCTCCCTCCTGACATCCATATCATAGATAACCCACTCACCATGGATCAACAATCTCAAGATCCGCCACACGTCCTTTAGCATGATAGTGGCCTCACCGATCAAAAAGTGAAATCAAGAGGTCTCACTGTTCCACCTCTCAACAAGTGCCATCATCATGCCCAGGTGTGTCTGCACAAGTGGTGCGTAGGTGATGTACCAAAGTCCCATCTCTCCTAGGTGCTCCTTCTCTCACTCGGACAAATCCCACAAATACCCAAAAATCTCTTGAGACCAATGCTCAAGCGAATAGATCTCCCTCGCCTCCTTCTGCATCAGGAACATCATCGTGTTAAAAATCATCAAAAAAAATCTTGATTGTAGCTTGACCCAACATCCCAAAGTGACTCCAGTTTCATTTCCTATGAAGGCAGTGTAGTTTGTAAACTTCAAACTGTGCCGCTAGAGCCTTCAAATTCCCAAACTGCACCGTGGCGGTTCAATTTGCAATAACGTCATAGTTTAACCTAAAACCCTAACCCTAAAGAGCACTGCGGTGGTGCAACCTGCAAAGGTGGTGGAGTTTGAAATTTAACCCTAAATTTCAAACTGCACCATGGTGTCAAACCTTGCAACGACAATGTATTTTGAACACCAAGCATCATAGTTTACAATTCTAGCAGGCCTATATAGCGCCGCTCCTAAACACCTAGTTTTTAAGCATCATAAATGCATGTGAAAATTGAAAAATCAAGTTCGGCCAAGTTGACTCACTAGTGGCCCAATACCAGGAAGTCTCTGGTATGTCTGTACCCTTTCAAAAATGTGCATGGGGAGCTATTGTTGTGCCATTTCGCCAAGGTGTCAGAGCTCAAAATCACAAGATCTATAAAGGCTGAATGTGGAAATGAATTGGAAGTGGCCCCTCGAGACCTATTTAAGCCTAAAAATTAGGGTTTTCTGACATCGTTTAGCCGTCCAGGAGGGGTCTAGGTCCCATTGTCTCATTTTCGTCTGTCCAAGGGCTATTTTGTATCATTTTTTTGGTTTTATCTCATCTTTTGAACTCCTGGAGCCTTTTTGGATCCATTGGGTGCCTTGTCCTCTTTTTTGTCAGATCACCCAAAATTTGAAATATTTGTTCAATCTCTCAAGGGGGCAAGGCATGTTTTCCTTCACCGAGGCAGCAATGGGGCAAGTTTTGCAATAATTTTTTTTTTTTCTTTTGATTGAGATAGTTTATTCTTTGAACCAGCATAGCAAGTGCATTGCTTCAAAGAGGGGAAAAATGTAGACATGGAAAATATACCAACACCTTGATCCTGATTATTAACACCATTTCATCCTAAATCATCCCTTAGTCTAACCATTTAATCAAATACCCTTATTTTATTAAATTCATCAATTTTCCTCTCTTAATTAAATAAATCGTTTTATCTAATTAATTCTTTCTCTTGTTAATTAAATCAGTCTATTTGATCTAATTAACCCTAGGTCCATATTTAATTAAATAATTCACTTTATTTGATTAAATTTCTAAGGTCTATCTATTAAATTAAATAAATTAAACCTTGTTTAATTTAAGCTAACCAATCATCCTCTTTTGTTAAATAAAACAAAATATTTATTTAACTGTTGTGCAGTTTTCGCACACACGCCCCACTAAAAGCAGGGACCCTCTTTCGCTTTGGTTTTTGGTGTTTTGGCCCTTCAATTTTGAGGATTACCATGCCTTGGCATGTGCTTTATTGTTTATTTTTCTTTCCTAAGTAATTCCCTTAAGTTATTCATTGAAATACCTAAGTTTTGGGCAAAGTTCGGGTTTTCACCTGAGTCCGGGATTTTCCATCCTAGCTGGATTTTCCCAGATCTTGCTCAGACTCTAGCTAAACACTGTGGTTCAAGAATGTTTGGTCTTCGTGGAATTCCGCGTGGGCTAAATTTTTTTGAAGTCTGTCCTGTTGTCGGGTTCCTAGGTTTTCCTGGCTGTCTTGTCGGTAGCATTAATGTCATTCGTACTGTTGTATGGGGTGTATTTAACCGATCTTTAAGGACTCTTGTGCCATTATGCTTTATTATATGTGATCAATTGAGTTGAGGAGTGCATTCTTGGAGTATTGGATTTGATTTGGAGCGCTGATTT
>VDFB02000003.1:574647210-574733576 GCA_007258455.2 Sequoia sempervirens
AATTGTTTTCCACATCTAGTTTTCCTTTTAGCTGCCAGTTAGGCGTCCATAGCCTTGATGAGGTTATCGCTATGGTTCTCTTGAACATAGCTCTACTGCCAGCCAAGCATCCATAGCCCCGGTAGAGATATTCATATTCCCCTGATAAGTTGAATTCAATCTTTTTATTTTCCATATTCTCTTTTTTTTTTTGATATTGCTTATCTTTTCACTTATTTCTCTCTTTTTTTGTACTTCAACTTGTGAACAGTGAAGTTCACACTCAGGGATGAGAACCACAGTGGCACTAGAGCAGAAAAAAGATTTTTCACTTGTGCAAACTTTAGAAGGACCTTCTGCAACCTTAGGCATCTTTAATATTCAAAATGTGAGACCCTAATGTATTCTTGTTCAATCTGCTAAATGACTATTTGTCCTAGACACGAGGATATGTGACATTGGGTAGAGAGAATTCATACCATGATGTTCTGGAAAGGTGATTAAAGTTTGAAAAGGAAATACTGAGAGCACCACACCTACTTTGTCACCACTGTCATACAAATGCAAAAGGGGACCGCATAAAGAGTAAGAACCAAGAGCAAGAGCAACACAAACTAAAGCAACACAAGCCAAAGCAAACCTACTCTAACCAAAATAGAAATAGGAAACGAAAAGCAATCTACCCTAACAAAGCAGACAATAGTAAGCAACCTAAACTAACTATATACAAAATAGGGAGCTGAAAATAGCTTAAGATTGGAAATAATGTTTTAAATACTGCCCATTGACAGGCAGCAGAATATCTCCCCACATAAGAGTCTTCAAATGGAAGGCATTATCTCCAAGTATTTCATCAATCTAATATGGACCAAGCCACAGTTTATCAAACTTCCCATGATCCCCTTTCCGATCATGAGGTTTATCCCAGTATAACACAAGGTCAGAAAGCTTATAAGCTTTGACTTTAGCTCTTCTGTCAAACCACCTCTTAACTACCCCTTGATGTTTGGCAAAGTTCTCAAGGGCATATCTCTTTTCTCCTCAAGGCTAAGTAGCTCTGTCAACTTGTCCTCCCTTATATCCCCCTCATCATAAAACTCATTAATAAATTGCAAGGTTGGGATCTTGAGCTGAATGGAGAATACTGGCTCCAGAACATATACTAAGTGATAGGGAGATGTTCTGATGGATGACTTAAGCCTTGTACAATCTGCCCAAAGGGCAAACCAAGGCTGGGTGTGCCAGTCTTTTGGGTTCTTCTCCAACAGCTTACGGATAACAGTCAATAAGTTCTTATTGGAAGATTTTTCCAGACCATTGCCCTGGGGGTAATAATTAGATGCAAACTTTATAATAATGTTGTGATCAAAATCCCAGTTTGAAAATTTTAAAGATGCGAAAGTAGGGCCATTATCATAGACAACAAAAATTGGACATCCAAATCGATTAATAATAGTAGATTCTAGAAAATCAATCACTACCTCAGATGTACATTGCCTACAAGTGAAAGCCTCAGTCCACCTTGTGAAATAATCAGTGATAGTTAGAATGTACCTGTGTCCCACAAAAGACGGTGGGTTGATAGGACCTACAAAGTCCATACCCCACTACACAAAAGGCCTTACCTCAGTAACCGGTTGAAGTGGGAGTGTTGCATACCTTTCCTTCGTTGTTGCAGTCTGGCAAGTGTGACAGGTCCTGACATGATGGTGAATGTCTTTGAACAATGTGGGCCAATAATACCCAACCCTTAATATCTGATTTGTTGTGGCAATAGCAGAACCATGGTCAGTGCCATACTTTTCATGAAATTCGTTCATCACCCTTTCAGCTTCTTGTTTCCCAAGACACCTCAAATAAATTCCTTCATAATGTTTCTTGTACAGAATAGACCCCTTTAGCATGAAACCGTCACTCTTCAATCGCAAAGCTCTCCTCTAAACAACATTAAGATGACTTGGGGATCGTTTGTTCAGTAAATAATAAACTATGTCATTATACCAGCTACCTGGGGAAACCTCCTCAAGATTATAATTTTGAATAGTCAATTTAGACCCCATTTCAGCCATAGTCTGAGTAAGTCCCTGCCCTCTTACCAACTTCATAGGTTGAATCTCAATGTCATATTCTTGTAGCATTTTCACCCACTTAGCTCTACGCTCACCCAACTCATTCTGCATCAACAGTAACTTAACTACAAGATCTGGAACAATTGCATAAACCTTATTCCTGAGGATATAATGTCTGAATTTCTTTACTGCTCTGACCAGGGCATATGCCTACTTTTATACACTTGGATATTTCAACTCAGCATCTTTTAATCGTGCACTCATAAAAGCAATAGGATGCTTGTTTCCCTCATTAGACTTCTGAGTCAACATTCCTGCACACAAATGATCCAAAGCAAACAAATAGATGTAAAAGGGCTTACTGTAATTAGGACTTACCAATACTAGAGCATCAGCAATGGCTCTTTTGATTTCTATAAATGCCTCTTTTGCTTTTGTAGTCCATTCAATTTTAGCATCTTGCTTCAACATTGCATTTAGTGGTTTGACAATTTTGGCAAATCCAGTAATGAATTTCCTGACAAAGTTGATCTTGCCAAAGAAAGACTTCATCTCTTTTTTGCTAGCAGGTGGCTGAATCTTCAATATGGCCTCCACACTTTCTAGATCAATAGCAATTCCTTTTTCAGATATGACATGTCCCAACAATTTCCCTTCTGTCACTCCAAAAACGCACTTTTTAGGCTTTAGGGATATGCCGAATTCTCTGCACCTTTGAAACACTTTGCGTAAGTCAGAGATGTGGTCCCCCCTATTTTTGGAAAATACCGTTAGATCATCCATATAAATAATAATTCACTTGCCTATGATATCTTTAAAGGAAATATCCATGGCCCTTTGAAATGTAGCCCCAACATTAATGAGACCAAAAGGAATCCTCCTGTAAGCAAAGGTATCCCATTTAGTTGTGAAAGCAGTCTTGTGCTTGTTCTCATGCTAAACCATTACTTGGTTGTACCCCCGAATAGCCATCTAGAAAGGACATCATCTAAGAACCATTAACCACTTGAAGTACTTCATCCAATGAAGGGACTGGATAATTATCCTCTTCTGATGATCTGTTTAGATTTCTGAAATCAACGCAAAGTCTGATTTCCCTATTCTTTTTTCTTACTGGGACTAGGTTCGCCACCCATGTTGAATGCCTGACATGAAATATAATTCTGGCTAACAGTAATTTCTAAACTTTTTTTTGTATAACCGGTTCCAATAATGCTTTAATTGGTCTCTGTCTCTACCTGAAAGGCTTAGCACCTAGCTTCAGCGGTATAGTATGAGTTATGATTGATGTATCATAAGTTTTTAGGTCTTCATAACTCCAGGCTACTATATCCGGAAAGCTATGCAATGCTTCAATTATTCCCTGTCTTCCCTCTAGAGTGCATACCTGGCCAATAAAAATGTTATTAATGTTATCTTCAGTTCCCATATTGTAAGTATCACACTGTCCACTGATAGATTTCTTTTTAGACTCTTGCTTCTAATCTCTGATCTTGTCCAAATCAAAAATTCGCTCCAACTGTACCATTCCTCTTGGAATAGTATTAGACTTCAAATTTATCACTCCTTCTAAATCCAGTTTTGCTTCTTGGAGTTCTGTTTCATCAATGATTTGGGAAGCGAAAACATCTATGTTGGTAATGAAATCCAGAATATGCTTGTCATCCTCAAATACCTGAAATTTAGTAACATTGTCTAGAACTGATGGCACAGGAGTCAATTCTATAGTAAACTTTTTCAAACCTAACAAAGATAGGGGCTGCAGAGTGCTTATTGCCTAGGCCAAAGAATCTGTAGTTTGATTCTTCTGTCGTGGTATCTGTTGAATATTGAAGGCATCAAATCCCTCAATGAGGTCCCATACTCTATGCCTATAATTAGTCATTCTCCTATCATGGTATGAATATTGTTTGCTTACTTGCTTTATTACCAGCTCAGAATCACTGAAAACTTTTAGAACCTTAACCTTTTTCTTGAGTGCCATAAGAAGTCCACAAATCAATGCCTCATATTCTGCTACATTATTAGTACAGTGGAATTGAAGTTTATGGACTGCAAAGAAATTTTTACCTTTTGGGCTAATCAATTCGAAGCCTGCTCCAGCTCCATGCTTGGATTTAGATCCATCAAATCTGAGGGTCCAACATTCAGTGGTTGCATTCCCCTTCATCATATCCTTTGGGTTATTACTGCTGGAAGATGCCTTGGATGACATCACTTTCTTTTCTTTATAATCTTCTGGAGGGCTTTGCATGTCTGTCTTGATTGCCAGGGTTGGATTTATGCATTTTTGTACTCGCTCTACTGCTGCTTGGCATAAACAACATTCCAACTCTGAATGGGAAGCATTGTGAACTCTACACCAGTTAGGTAAGAGTAACTCCTTGAATTTTGTCTTCCTGCCGAGGTGAACCTGGTTTTCAATACACTGCCTAATAAATTCTTGGAAACTCTCTAGTAGGCTAATCTGATTGTCCTCGAATTCATCTTCTTCCTCAATTGATCCTGTTAGAACAGTATCATTGCTGGATTTTGTTCCTGTATCAATAGACATCGCATGTAGCATCAATACCTCCTCTGAATTTGAATCCTCATAAGGAGTTGACAACATATAATTTCTCATTCCTACTTCTGATATCAAAACTTCATTTGAAGTATTTTGATATTCTGTAATCATGTATTTCATTCTTGGTTCTCTCTCAATTCTGATCTGATTTGGCACCCCTTTCCAGGGAAGCCACATGTGGGAGTGATCAGTTGATACATATCCATTAAGGGACTTCATAAAATCTCTTCCTAGAATTAGGCCATATGCATCAAGAATATCAGCTACTTGAATATTGATAACCATTTGGATTCTTGGGTCAAAAGCTCCTTGCATGTGAATCATGTTTAATTCTCCTACTACATTTACTTTAGTTCTATCCAAATCAGTTATCTTCTTCTGGGAGTCAGCAGGTGTAATCCCTAAAGCTCTACATACCCCAAATGACATCACATTAGTAGAAGCACCAGAATCTAGTAATCAGTTATGTAAATTCTTACCGAATATGCGCACAAAGATCAAGAATGGTGGGGTCTTTGTCTTCCCTTGAAACAGAGTAGGATGAGTATCTACTTGGGCCACTTAAGTCTTGTCTTTCTCCTTTCCTTTAGCTCCAGGGGGCAAGTTAGTCTGATCATAGGCCTGGTTTTGTGTCTTCACAACATGAGAACCAGAAACCTTGTTGACACTCTCACTGAAAGGTTTGTCC
This sequence comes from Sequoia sempervirens, assembly GCA_007258455.2. Classification (NCBI taxonomy): domain Eukaryota; kingdom Viridiplantae; phylum Streptophyta; class Pinopsida; order Cupressales; family Cupressaceae; genus Sequoia; species Sequoia sempervirens. Next base: position 574,652,513 of record VDFB02000003.1, read on the forward strand.
AATGACACTAGATGTGCACCATAGGAACCAAAAATTGCATTCCTAATTGCTGGGGACCTTAATAACTCGAATACTGAAAGATTTACCTTTAATTTCTTGAACTCCTCAGCAACATACAAAGCCATCTTCTCCTCACTTAGGTTAGTGGGGATGTCCCTGGAAGATTCCTCTACCTTATCTTTACCTACTTGAACAGTTTTTTCCTTTTGTGGGTCGGTTTGAGCTTGTCTTTCCTTTAAAAGGTACTTCCTGGAAACATGTGGAAAGGACGGATTATTACTAGCACTTGGTTTTGGAGGGATGTTAAAATTATTAGGAGGAATGTAGGTGGTGAAAGGACCCCTAGCCTAAGGGTGCCTATGGGGCATGTCTCTTAAATCATATCCTTTACCCTGCCTCTGGAACATCTGCACTTCTTCAACATAAGCCTCTTCCTAATCCAGGGGGCCATTATCATTTGTTGCCTCTTCATTGAATAACTGAGCCACCTCATCTCCATTGCAGACTTGATCTATTTTATCCTCTTGGGAATCAGATTCCTCTTCTGGAACATTTTTGTTACTTGCTGGAAAAGGAGCATGGTTTAGCACCAACACAGGAGAGTCATAGGGAATGGAGGGAACAATTTCCTGACCATTTGTATTGTTCTCTACTTCATATTGGAAAATAGAGGCTGCGGTTTGGAATTCTGGACACTCTAACTTAGAATGCTAGCTTATCTTATGGAGCCTACACCACCCTGACAGGGCAGCCTCAGCCAGATATACACCATTGGGAGGCTTGTCTTGACTGACTGGCTGATTAGCAGATTGGTTGACTGGTTGATCCAATGGAGTGGGGACTCCTCCATTATTAGTCTTGTATTCCACGTCCTGTTCTATCCTTGTGGTTGCCTCCTATCAAATCCCGGCCCACTTCCTTGTCCTCTATCAAAAATTTTGTCTCCTCTCATTGTTATACCCCTATCATTATTATATCCTTTGTCATTGTTATAACCCCTATCCTGATTATAGCCTCTATCATTATGCTATCCTCTATCAAAATTTTGCCCCTATGGATGTTCTCGGTTCTAATTGGATTGCAGATTTCTCTGAGTAGCTTGTAATTGGTTGTTTTGATTACTTAGGTAAGTCACCTCTAGGTTTAACTTCTTTATCTACTCAGCCATTTCGTCAACCCTATCTTTATTTAGATCTCCATAAGGGGTCTAACTTGAGTTACTCTAAGGAGGAATAGACATTGTAGCAAATCCCATAGACTGATGCAACACTTCAGAATTCTGCAAGTAGGTAGGAAAACCAGTTGGTTGCTACTGATACAAGGGCTGGTTAACTTGCTACCGTGGGAAGTTCATTATAGGAGAGACCTAGCTCATGGGGGGACCAGGATGTGGCACCAAAGGTAATTGAGGTATTGGGTTCATGATTGGCATATGATTGGCAAGTTCCTGATTCACTACCTGAACCTGGTTTGGATTTGTTATTGGTCCTAAAGAAGGCAATGGTCCAACCAAATGTTTCCTTAAATCTGTGCTAAGCTTGACCGCTTCTATATAAGCATCAACTAAGTGGGTTGGAGGGTAAGGTCTCCATTTTAGAAAGGTCTCTATAAGGCTGTCCAATGCTTCGTAATAGACTCCCAAGGCCGTAGCATCATCCAAGACATAAGGGTCTTGAAGTATGGTATACACACGATGGAACCTATTATTGAAACTAGATATGGGTTCATTAACCTCTCTCTTGACTCTAGTGAATTGTAGATACAATTCGTTAGCACTAATAGGTATTCTGAACTTCTGTAAAAAGGAAGTTTCAAGATTATTCCAGTTAAGAATTGAACCAGATGGGAGGTGATTGTACCAGTAAAAAGCCTCCTCTCCCAATGAATAAGGGAATAACCTACAGGTGACATCCTCATGAGCAATTCCTCTATCTTTGAGACAGGTTTGAAAGATCCTGATATGCTCTTCTGCAGTCCTGTTTGGGTCATTAACATGGAATTTCAAATAGAAATGCTCAAGGTTCTTGCGAATAACATTGTAAACATTAAAAAACAAGGGAGATGGATTATTAGCAAGGAAAGCCATTGGTAGGAGTGGTGGTGGTGGTTGATTAATGATAGGCTGGGGTTGTTAAATGGGAACTGCCTCAGGGATGGATATGTCTTCAACTTCTGGAAGTGAGGATGTAGATGATACTAGTGAAGGGATGGGTGATGATGATTCTCTCCTTTCTTGAGTCCTCCTTGACCTAGTGGGGAATTGTAATTCCTACAAATCCTCCTCTCCTAGGGTGTATCTGGTATTTCTTCTATATCTCTCCGAAGAGATGGCGTTTAAGAAACGATCTAGTGAGCTCATCCAGGCCCTCCTTTTAGTGCCAATCTGTTGATGGTGTTTTCTACACAACAACAACTCAGATAGAAAATGATATTCTATCTCTCTTGAAATATAATCCTCAACAATAAATTGCTGAAAATCACCCCAAGGTCTCTCAGGTGTCAGGTCTTGACAATGCATAAACAACTCAAATAATATGTGAAAATGCTGGTAATCACAATCGGACATTACTACAAGCAAACTGTATCTTTCCAGTTTATCAAATTCTTCAATATTATGATCTCAAATCCTAAATCTAACCAAATAATAAAGAAACAACAAAAGATGAGGGTGTAAGAGATATAATGAAATCTAAATTACTTCTAAGATGAACAATGCAAATGATAAATTCTTGGAATGGACCAATCTCAAATAACCAATTCCTGCTTAACCCACAATGCAATATCACAAGAAAGTTGCAATCTTCTAAGGCATACAAATTTTCAAATCATAGACATTCATCTACAATCGAACTAAGCACAAATAGATGTATGGTCTAGGTTGACTTCACCAGTCTACTACAATCAGATAGTTACTGGGAGTATAGACCAGAGATTGGTACAAACATTCCAAGCATGAAACCACAAACATTATTCACCAAACTAATCCAATTCTAAATTTAACATCAAATCTTACATCTTCAAGCAATTTCCAAAAGATGGAACAACAGGAACCATACAAGATAAACTAACACAAAAGAATTCACCAAAAAACCACAATGCCTCCAATTGTATTAGATCGCCAAAATATAGCAACAATTCCACTGTTCTGTGTTACAACATTTTCTCCAAAGAACTAACTACTATCTCTACTATAGAATGCTTTAGCTCTTTCTTAGTCTAGCTTATCTCTATTATCTGTCTAACTTCTTTACAAATGAGGCAGGAATGCCATTTTAAAGAGACCCTCAAAGCATGTCGGCCCAGCCAGACATTTACAAGATAAAATAACCAAATCAAGTCGGTCTAAGGAATTCCAAAATAAGGCACACATTAAATGCTGATACATCATCAAGGTCAGCCAAAACACATTCCTCAATGCAGCCTAGATCAACACATGCCCTATAATAATAGGGAAGCACAAATCGCGAAGTTGGAATTAATTATCACCTACCTTATCCTTATTATGATCCAACGATTCATGAATCTTCAAAAACACCTTGTCCAACTCAGCAATAGGTGGCAAAGGTAATATTTTGAGCCGACATTCAATTGATTCAATTTCTTCCTTTGATTGCTTCACCGTTGTATCCCAATCACACTTATATAACAAGTACTTATCCACCACAACTAGATAAGTAGCCGCATCATCCAATTGATGCCCTGTCATAGAATTTTCACTGTCAAGGACATAAACATCATGCCACCATTCCCTTAATTGATCCAAACTCAAGTATTTAGGGGCGATCTTCCTCCTCCCAGTCATTACCTCAAAAAAAGCGATGCATCCATCATAAACACTAGTTAGATTATCACCTATCTGTTTCCTTTGTTTATAAATATTTTTGATGGTTTTCTATTGGATTTGCAGAGCTTCAAACCACTCCCAAGGCTCATTAACCCTAGATGATGAGAAAATTCCATCAATAACCAACTGATCCTTACCATACTCCATGATTGTTCTGGTTTTCTGCAATAGGAGATCAATGTCCTATTTATCCTGAGATAAAACATAATCTAGAAACTCCTTAGCCCTTATTGCATCCTTTCCAGTTGAAAGGATCTCCTTAATTGCATCATCTCCCTTAGTTTGAACTTCCTTCAACCAATTTATTGTAGCTAGAGTAGAGGTTTTCATCTTTTCTATTTCATAAATGGTCTCCTTTGGCAAGAAACCAGTAGCAACAGAGGAGGATGGGTGAAAAGAATGCAAAGGCTTCATTAAATCTTCTAAACATTTTCTAAGCCTTTCATTCTCCTTTGTTAGCTCATGCTTAGACTGCGCTTCCTTCCTTAATCTCCCAATGATCACTACACTGGACCCCTCATATTCTTCAATATCTTGCTCCACAGAGGCAGGCCCAAGTTAATGGTTTGTACATCATAATCCTTCCCGGTGACCTCATCTTTACTTTTTCCAGCGGCAGGGGTAGCAATATGAATAACCCTATTACTATCTTCATCCCTCTCGATCTTGGAAACCACCTTGGCCACCTTCTTCTTATTTCCCTTTCCAATCTTGGAAAATATTTCATCCCAGTTGAGAGGAGTGTCCTCAACAATGACCTGTTTCCTCTTGATTTCTTTGTCCATCCAATCCAGAACAGCAGGATCCACCTAGATTTCCTCCTTATTGACCTCTTCATGCAGATCTACAGTCTCATACGTTTCCTTTTCAAGAGATTGATCACCTTTGTTTTCCAGCTCTAGCTCCTCTTCTTGCAAGGGTGATGGAGTCTTAACAAGAAAATCCTCCTTCTCAGGGGATCTATTTTCTTTGCTACTTGCAGGAGAATCTTCATATTTTACCAATGGAGAAGGATGCACCTCTGCATGTTCTACCTCAAACTCAGCAGCTATGCCATAAAGTTCTCCATCCTTAAACGGTTCTGCTTCCTCACTAGTTTCATGCCCTTCATGAATCATCTATTCAGGTATACCCAGTGAAGGGGAAGTGTCTTTTTGTTGTTCCACAGTGGATGCCATTGGAAGAGGATCTACCTTTTGCATATTTTCTTTGCAAGATGGAGTTCTTGACTTTCTTGAATAAACCCAGGTTTTCTCCCCCAAGCTCTCCACATCAACCACATCAGGATCCACCTTATCCTTAGAAGTCTCTTGATCCTTCTTCTTAGAAACCTTGGTTGTCCTTGTCCTCTTTGGCTCTGGAGGGGTATCTTCTTTCTCTACTTTCTCAAATTCCTCCTCTTCAGTTGACTTACCTACTTTCACAGTATGACTCCTCTTCTTTCCCCTTGGTTTTCTTTTCTTTTCCAACTCATCTTCCTTAGGGCCTTTGATTTTAATCTTAAAAGGTGAGATTACCTTATTTTTTCTTGTAAAATCATCCTCACCTGACTCCTCTGAGGTAGAATGAGCATTCAGATTTCCCATCAAATTAAAGGTACAAGGTACCTTTTCACTCTCCAACTCCCATACTTTATGTTTCAACCATGACTTGGTGGACTTCATAATAGGAGCCATCAATTCCTCCAACTCAGTTATTTCCTTTTCTGACCAGTTTATCTCTCCACTAGGCCTATCTTTGACTGATTCAAATGCATGATCCTGGACTAAATTTCCATCATCTTCCAACTGATCAGGAATCAACTTGACATTATACATCCTGATTACATCAACTGAAAGCCTAGAATACCTTTTCTTTCTCACCTCAAAGTCATCCTTCTTGTTTGCCTAGTAGTCCTCTAGATCATCTTTGTGGTGATATTCCTTACTGGCCTTCTTCTATGCTTCACCAGTGATGTCAAAGCCTACCCTTCTAGAGTGGAAAGAAAAACCAAAGGTACTCAATTCCTCCCCTGATACATGAGCTGATTGGATTGAAGGGCAAACCTTAGCTGTACCAATTCTCAAGGGAAAATCCCCACCAAACCCTATCTTGTGCTTCTCCCTTTTAACAATAGCATCAAAATCACATATCTACTCGGTAACCTCCAAGAGTATGATATGGTCAGTAGGGTATCTTGGCAATCTGTATGGAGTAGTGGGACATCCATCAATTCTGATATAGGAGAAGGTAGGGAATTGTATAAACCAGGGTCCATATCTTTTAATCAATTCCTTGGCTCCATCAAAAATTCTCACATGCTCTGCATTATGAAGCAACCTAGTAATATGCATAGTAAATGCATCATTTGCTCTTCTATAATTTGAATTCCCTAGGTGCAGCTCAGTGTACACCTTATAGATGACATCTTGTCCAAATGTCCCTTTTGGATTCAATCTCCTATATGGATAAAATCTAGCAAGTATGTATATCACATAAGAGGACATGGTGAATTTCTTTGTTTCTAGCACATCTCTCATTTTTCTATCAATCATTGCACTGATAATCCCTTCCCAATGATAATTGATGCCTTGCTCAATATTGTTAATAACATGCACTATCCAATTCTCCAATACCCTAGCACTCCTCAAGCCTGCCACCCTGCTCAACAGTGTGATTGCATCATATATATATTGTCGGAACTTGACCCTGTGTAGCTACTTAGGCAGCTCGGAGAAATGAGATTTTGGCTTTTCTAGCCAGGAATTGATCATCTGTTGTGCTTTGGTGGGTTCATCTTCATAATAAGATCTAGCCAAGTCCATATCCAAGGCACACACACATGGTAAGTTTGGCATATCAAATGCCTAGGCAATGGAAACTGGATTGAAATTTTCCAACACTCTCCCATCAGTGCTAACAGTCGTCTGCATATCAAAGTCATAATGTCAGGCACATTCTAATATCAATTCATAGCACTAAATTGCAGGAGGAAATCTGGCCACATGAGCCAGTTCGGATTTCACCATTCCCTTGGTCAAGACCAATAAATCCTTTTGAGCTAACCTCTCTTTGAACGCCTCGTACCTCCAAGCTCCCACATTGGTATCTAAGATGTTTGTCCAAATTGAAGCCACCTTGCTATTTGGCAATTGACTCTTCACATCCAGCCTTACCCTTTCCGCTTCTGTAACTAAGGATCCTTCTGTATCTCCTTTGGATTTTCCTGCCGCTGACTTGCTTGATTCAGCCTGCATTCATAAGAGAGCCTCATGAAAATCCAACAATCATCCATATTTCAATCAAAGGTTAGTCTTGAAACCACAAGAAATCCTTAAGATAAATCATTAATCATTGGTCCTGAAAATCCAAAAAAATGCAATGATCTGGGAAAATGAAGTAAACCGGGATAATCTAGTTGGAGCGGACTTTCAGAGAAATCCGACCCAGACAGACTCCCACTTCCAAGACATCATTCAACAAATAAATCATCAATATGGACACAAGAAATGTATAATTATCATGAGATTCATTCATTTAACAACAAAAAATCATCATCCAACATTTAATTCATTCCTTTAATTTTGAAAATCAAAATCAATCAGAACTAGGCAAAAAACTAGAAAAATCCAGATAGTTTAGATTTCCGCGGACAGCTTGAAATTCTGGGAACTCATCATACTTTGGGTAAATGGAAAAATCTGGGAACATCTGGGTGCACAGAAATTCCGTAGACACCTCAAAAACCCGACGATTATCCGACGCCCAGATCACTAATCAAGTGATCATACAAATCCACCTACCTGAATCGAACAAACATAAAATCGAGCCCAGTAAGCCAAATCTCAACTGCACTTGAATTTAAACTCCAAAAACCCTCAAATGGTAGACCCTGTGGCGAAATGATGATGCCCTAAATTTAATAGTCAAACCTCTGCCATGAGAGTTGAGGCGAGCTCAAAACTCAGACACAATCCCTCAAAATGATGAAACTAAGGCACACCAGGGTTTCAAGTGTTGCAAATAAGGTAAAGTCAGACACAAGACAGGAGGGTTGCACCAACTCCACCAAACTCAACAATCCTGGGCAAACATGTCAAACCCTAACTTCATAAATTATACCAGGTTATGCGCCAACAAGGCAAGCCCCTAACAGGAACACCTAGTCATAGGGGAGTACCCAACATTCAATTGATAAACAAAGGGATGCCCAACATAGGTACTAAAACCCGTGGAAAGGTGAGTTCAGACCCTAATTCGATAAATATGTTATCATGAAAACAAACGAGGGCCAACCTTAATAATCATCAACAACAATTCAAAAGATTCAATCATAGAGTGCAAACAATAGGTGAAAGCAAAAATGACTTACCATGGATTAAATCCGAATGAACCTCGAGCCCGAAGGAGTCACTGCGAGTTAGGAAGCCCTGGTGATGAAAATATCAGCACAGACGTCCAAGGAATCCATGCGCAAGTAGACCAAGTCCACCAAAAAAAGCTCAAAATGAACAAACTCAAGTGCTAGAGAAAATAGAAAGTGAAGAATGAAATTAGGAAGAGCAGCAATAAACCTTAAATTCACCCACATTCACGCCAGAGAAGACCTACCTCAAGCATTAATGGTTGATGAGACATATCAAGAAAATTTGGAAACTCGAGGTCGAAACGAAATTCTGGAAAATCTGAGCCATCTGGACTATCCTAGTGAGTATGAATTCAACGGATGACACACCTTTCCAAGACTTTGACGAAATCTGGGAAAATCCACGTGATCCAGAAAATCCCAAATTCAACCAGAAACCCAATTTTTTTTTAAATTCAAAATTGGTAGATGATGAACCAGGACCCAGGAAAATCCAAGTGAGCCAGAAAATCCCAGACCCAGATCAAAACCCAAACTTCCATTAAAAACCAAGATTGATCAATTCTACCTTCAGGGTAAGACCAAGGCAAACAAGACCAACATCCCAAGACCTTAAAAGAGAAAATCCAATAAAAACCAAAGGTCGAAGAGACATCCGAAATAAAAAATGATAGGGTCCCTACTCCAAGTGGGGCGTGTGTGCAAAATTGCACAACACAAGGTAGCCTGAATATTTTTCTTCATCAATGCCTCATAAATCTTTGTAGGGACCTTCTACATATGCCGAAACAATGCCTCTAGAAGTGAGAGTGTACAAATTGGCATTGTTGATGTGATTAATGAGAAATATGTGGTTGGAGATATGGAAGTAGAAGAAAGTGGAGAGGTGGTGGTGGAGGAAGACTCAATCATTACAACTTGCTTGGTAGGTGGAGAAGAAGCAAGGTGGACTGAGATGTCCACCATGGGTGGGGAAGTAGCAACCAACATGTGGGGAGAAATCAAAGGAGCAACAACAGTGAAGGTGGTAGGTGGGGATTTCGGTTGCTTAGCCTCCATTTCTTCTCCCTCACGGAGTGGATCTTCTTGGATAATAGGCACCTGTGTGACACTGCCCAAACTCTTATGTTTCTTGGAAGATTGACCTTCTGAGGCCTTTCTTGCATACACCTTTGGATTAGGTTGTTGCTCATTAGTTTCTTTTATTTTCCTTGACCTAGTAACTAGAGGGGATTTTGAAGTTTCTCCTATTGGGGCAGTAACTGTCCCACTATCTATTCCACTTGGTTCATTTTCAAGCCTCTCATAGGTCAAAGTGACCCCTTACTGCTTTAATTGGGAAACTTTCCCATCAATCCACTCTTTTGTTTTGGTTTCAATGGGTGTGGTTAGGATGTATAGGTCATCAACCTCTTGCTCATCCCAATCAATTAGTGGTAGTGGCAAATTAGCAACTACATTATACCAGGGATCCATGACCATGCTTTCATCTTCTTCCACTTGGTCAAGCACTGGGAACAAATTGAACCTCTTTACAAAGTAGGTGGTCATCTGTATATAATGTGTCACCAGCACCTCATTGTCTTCTATACAATTAGCCCTAAAATCCTCAACACTATTTACATGGGCATATTCAGGTCCAAGCATCTTCTTGATATGGCCATAGGGATCCATCTGTGGCCAGGCAGTGTGGAGTCTTAAGTGAGATTCAGCCAATTCCTTCTCTGAATTGTCAGCAGACTAAGAAGTATGGAGTTCGTACAACCCTTGGCCGAAGGTGAGAGGGTAAGGAATCCCTGCCATATGTTTGCTACTCAAGAAGGTGTGCACATGTCATAGCTACCGAGAGAGCTCCAATAGTATTATCTAGTCATTACGATACCGGGGCTGCTTGTTTAGTCTTTCTAAGAAGCCTTTTGCACGAATGTATGTAAACTTCAGATATTGGATGAACAAAAAGGAAAAATATTTTAGGAAAGCATTGGTGTTGTGAGAGACTCACCTCTCAAAGTCACCCCCGAGCAATCTAATCACATGACCTACAAAAGCATCATTGAACCTATAGTAATCCTTCTTTAAATTTGGATACTGCAGCTAGGGGTATTTGTCATAAACCTTTAGCTCCCTACCAGGTTCCTCATTTGGAGCTCTGAATAAGCCCCTGTATTGCCTATGTTTGGCCAATGAGTAGACAAAATGGGATGTCATGTAGAATTTAGAGGTCTTCTTAACAACCATAAACTACTCATGGAAGCAATCACTGATTATTCCACCCAAGTAGAACTTGGTCTTTCCATGGAGAATCTCTTTGACGAAGTATAACATCCATTCTTGGAAATAAGCAGCAGTTGGAAGGCCCATTAATCTACTCAATAGGGTCACTAAATTGTTGTAGTCTTCATAAAAGTCACTATCAAAGAGCTCCTGGGGAACCTTAGCAGCACTACCCCTCTTTTTGTTTAGCCAATATTGATTAATAAACTTTTTGCATATAAGGGGATCTTCATCCCACGTAGCCTTGCCATCGCTTATGGTTGGCATCTCCATCTCCTCGAAGGTAGGGATAGGTAATGTCTTTGTTATTTCCCTATTGGACATGTCGCCTAAACTATTTCCATCCCTATCCACTATGGTTCGGGTTTCCTCTTGATAGGCCTCCCAGTAGGCCATCACTAGTTTAAGAGCAATGAGAGCAGAAGGAAAGCTAGCAGCCTTAACTATTTCACTGGCTCTGATTAGTCTTGCATTCTCCATTGTAGGGTTGATCCTAAGACTTTTTGAATTCATCGATGTCTTTGTGCCCAATTTTTGTGTTCGAGACCTCCTTCCAATTTGTGGTGAATCTATATCTTAGGGGTTCCCCCTAGAATTGATACTTCATATAGTCCTTGTCTTCTTTTCTGCAGGGTGCCTTGCCTATTTTCTTTCCTTTGTCCTTCTTTGCGGTTGCCCCCAAGGGTCCTACACTTGATTCCATATATTTTGCAGACAAAGGAGAGGTGAGTAAAAGCAAGCATGAAAGCATGAAATGTTAGCCAAATCTCTACAAACAGGGTTAGATTGTATAATTCAAAATTCAAGAAATCTAACATATAACCTAAATTGTTGTTAGCAGTTCATAGGAGGGAGTTTTGATGGTTCAGGCCCTAGGGGTCAGACTTCCCTAGCTGGATAGTTGTTTTAGAAGGGAAAATAGGGTAGGGAAGCTTACAACATTCCACCCACCCTAGGACTTGGTCAAATTGTTAGGCCCACTAAGGAGTATAGGTCATTTTGGCACGTGGGTCAAAGTTTATTTTCAAATTAGGAGCCATTTGGATCATCTTTGAGGCTATCGGAGTCAGGGAGGAGCTTGGCCGTGTGGTGTTTGTCATTTGAAATGACCCTGGTGAGACAACATCTTGGTGGCAGAGTTCTGCTAGGTGGGAGCCACAAGTCTAGAGGGTGGTCGGCATCACACATTGGTCTCGTAGGAATTCGGTTTGGAGGAGGAAAAAAGTTGTTTGTTAATTATCGTTTGGAACAGTGGACAAAATGTGGAAGTCCACAAGGATCCACCAAAGGATTTTGTTCTAGCCAGGGGCTTGGACTCCATGTTTTCTTTATTTTCACTTAGTGGGGTTCATCAGCGAATAGAGGATTGGGTCGTAGGAAGCAGAAGGACGAGGGAAGTTTTCTCCTTTGCAACAACCGAGATGGGACGGGGTCGCAATGACGGAAGTTTGATGGATGTGATCCATAATGGTTTATTTTCAGTTTTTGTATTTTAGAGGCTATGAACATGTCGGGCCTCAGAGGTGGGAATTCTGGATTATAGTGGTTGTTAAGGATGACAGGTTTGGCATGGCAGCCCGCAGACGTATGTCCACAAGGCAGGACTCGAAGGCTACTTGGCACCTAATCAATCTTCACTCAATGTTATGTGGCAAACAAAGGAGTAGGATCTGAAGCCCAGATGGACAAGGCTAGAATGTCATCACAGAGCAGTGAAATTCCAAAATAATTCTGATATCGAAAGTATGCGGGGTGGAGTCTGAGTCATATATCAACTTGATATTTTTCTACTTTTGACCACAAGGCAATTGAAGGGCTATGGTCCGGCCATCAAAAGGATGAGGCTAGAAAGCCATTTGGAATAGCGAATCATGGGTAGCATCCCAAGGATAGGATCCTATGGGGATGGACCTGCATAAATTTTAGTCCTTTAGTGGCGAGGGGATAGGAGCTTCCCGCGGTGGCAGGCCCAAATGATAGGTTTGTCATTTACAAGTTTTACTTCTATTTCAAGTGGAAACAAAGGTGATGCAAAGTCGTGGGCCTTAAGAGCATGAACACTTTGGCTCAAGAACAACGCTAAAGGGATGAGGTTTCATGCTCGTCTTGTAGGTGTTTCGTGAAGTTTTTCTAGATTTTGTCATGTGGGTTTTGTGCACCACGGTTTTCTCTATCTAGTTCTTGAGTTCTTTTTTTTTTAAATTAATCATTTTAGGAAGAAATCAAAGAAAACATGAAGCAGGGAGGGGCAGCGAACTAACTTGAGGAACCCGATGAATGCGAATGACAAACTAGCTATGGACGCGTTGAATCGACTGTGAAGCTTGTCAGGCTCGAAAGCGGTGATGGAAGTTGGATCTGGATCTCTCTGATACACTTTGGTCAACTGACAAAGTGAATGAAAGGTCAAACCTGACTATTAATAGAAATTAAGGCATTAAATGCTAATAATTAATGCTCGTACTGTGGACCTAGAGGTTGGTGAGCTTCAATTTGAAAACATCCATGGGAATACTAGGGTCCATTGGCTAGAATGCCATCAATGGATAGTTGTCTCAAAATTTTGGCAGAAAACCACCAGCGAAGAAAGGCCAAGGCCTGATGAGCAGAATGCTACCAGCGAATGACCATTAGAAATAGCAAACAAGCGACGAAAACCTGAGAGAGGAAAACCGACCAAGCAGAATGATTGTTCAATTTTATTCTCAAGATCGTCAGGAGGTGTGAGAGAAGTGCATATGCATTTTAATGACATGAATTGTAAAAAAAGTTACAAAATAATGAAAGCACAAGTTCGTTTTAAGCCTCAAAGCAATTATGAGTTCATTTTAAGCACCAAAAACCAAGTGTGAAGTTTTTGGTTCAATTTTAATCCAAAATAAAAGTCTAGTAAGTTTCTAATGTTCAATTTTAGCCCAACTTAAAAAAAAATAAAAACAATGATTTATTTTAAACCCAGATTGATCTAGTTGACCTAAAATAGATAATAAAAGCAACAAGTGGATATTCTAGACTATTACAATATGCATTTAATTTTATTTTTTCAAGTTCCAAGTTTAATGTCCACTTCTCTAGCACAAATTTTCTTGTTACCTTTCAATTCCAATGCCCAAATCGAATGCCACTGATTCTTTATGCAAACCTTGAAGATTGCAATGTATTTCCACCTGATGTTGCTCCTCTTTAACTTTAATTTTTTAGTGGGAAAACCATTAATTATCTTAGCCTCTGTCAACAGAATTTCCTATCACCAAGTTAATAAAGTTTCTCAGAGGCCTCTTTTTTGGCACAAGTAATAAAGAAATCTACATTTAAGAATTTTAAGTACTTCATACAGTTAAGACAAATCTGCACAAGATATTGAGTTGTCAGAAGAAAGAGGAATTCTTTAATAGCTTGAAAGTGATTAATACTCTTATTGGTGCCAATCGTGTATATTGAATTTTTTAAATGTTGAAATCTCTAAAATTAAGGCAATAAATGTAAATATTCCCTTGTACACAGAAGTAATGATAGATGTGCAATTTATTTTTCTCTACAGATATTGATTTCCAATCACCGATTTCACCTATCAGTCACACTATTCTAGATATGATAAGAGTTGTCAATAAATTGAAGTTATTGTAGTGAAAAGGAGGAAATTTAATAGACGCACTGTAATAGATTCACTAGATGCCGATAGATTAAAACATAGACCAAAACAATAATCATGACCAACTAAAATCAATGATCATAGCCTTTAAAACTTGTACATGTCAGCTTGTAGTTGTAACGCTTATTTTAAGTGCCCAATGGAAAGTTTTACAAGTATAGGAAAATGACTTTTTGAAAGATTAACTGAAGCAACAACTAAAGATTTTGACCATTAATATTTGACTTTCTCACACATATTTTGTAGCCTTAATAACTTCATAACATTATTATTGTCTATTGTGCCAGAAAGCAACCATAATACCATGAAAATAGGGGAAAAAATACCAGTGTCAAAAACTGATTGATTAGACCCAAGTGTATGAAATGATTAAATGTCAAAAAGTAGCAGTCGATATTAAAATAAAAACAAAGACAATCACAACATCAATTATTTCTTTAATCTAATGTATTGATAGATATTGAATTTAAATCCTTCCTTAAGAAAGATTGTGGCGCTAGTAATGATTTATTTAATCTATCTATAAAATAGTTGCAAAAAGCATAGATCTATTTGTCTTATGAGCCTACCAATCCCTAGATTGATATGTTGTCCATAAGAATATTGTAAAGTATAGATCTGCTATCTGTAGTCAGAAAATAAATCATAAGGATATCACAAACTAAATCTAATTAAAGAGAGATGAGCATTAAAGAAAGTGAATATCATAAATCTATATCATCTTAATGTCAATAAAGCAATGAGAGAGGAATGTGGGTAAAGTAATATGTGTACTCCCCTACTCTCAGCAGCTTCCAAATCGACTACTTCAGAGATCACCTAGGGTGATGATGTCATCATCACTACTTGTAGAATTTTATTTTGGCTCGTTGTAGTAAAGTAATCGACCTTAGATGTCGTGTTCACCTTTCACACTCAATACTATATGTGGGGTGTTTGGCCCTACTCTAGAGGTTTGACCCTCTGTGAGGACCTCCCTTTGGGAGAGCATGAGCCTGCTTGTCTCACCTAGGCATTTCAGAATTCTTCTGATGGAAAAATCTTTGTTAAAAATCACAGAGCCTTGTGTGGAAGCTCTTTCTCATAGACATGTATGGAGATTTCACTTCTAATTTGGACTAAGAGCTTCAATTTCCCTTCTCTATGCATGTTCAGTCTTCTACAAGGCATAGATCTAAAATATTGCTCGTGGTTTCTCCTATGGAGGCCGCTCGACCTACCTCTATATGGGCTACAAAATGCTTGATCTCCAAGTGCCTTGGCAGCTTTGTTGAAGTCATCCTTGCTATTCAAAAAAGGTGTCAACCTTTATGGGAAGTGAGCAAATGGACTTCTCTCTTTATTCCTTAATAGATGAGTGTTGTCTGGTGCACTGTGCAGACTAGGGCATACTTTGGAGAGCTGCTTCAAATGTGAGACTAGGTGTGAGGACTATGCCTTGAGAGCACCTTCAAGATGCGCCAACTTCCTGCAGGAGCTTATAGCTCATAGCAGATGCATCATTTTCTTGGTGTTTATTGTTGATTTTATGATACAACAACTACCTTTTCTTATATCGAATTTTCACCTGAAATAAATCCGCTCTCCGATATATTTGGATTATGGATCATGTAAAGCATTGACAAAGATATCTAGATTATGGATTATATAAAGCATTAGTAAAGACTCCAAACATATAATCATCATTTCTTCTATTTATGGTCAAAATTCTAATTAAAAGGAAACTGCTTTCCATTATATCTAGATTATGTAATGAAGTAACAACGATTCCAAACATGCAAAAGCAGTCAATTTTGAGTTAAAAAGAATCCACTTTCCAATATAATTTGATTATGTAAAGTATTAACAATGATTCTAAACAAACATAATGACTTCTATTTATGGTGAATTGAATGCAGTGTGACCCTTACACTGAATCTGTGATCAGATAGTGTGAAGAAAATTACCCATTTAACAGGAAAGAAAATAATAGATGCAAGGATAATAATTATTTTACAACACTTCATTTATATTTTATACCATTTTATTCCATCTAATATTTTCCCAAATATTTATGAAAAATAATCAAATAAACTATTTGAAACTAAATATTTATGGAATGTGCATGCTTCGTCATTAACTTAAGCTGAAATAGAAGTTGAAGCTACTCTATGATTAACTTATGATGAAATAGAAGTTGAAGCTATATTGATAGCTATTTTAATATACTTAAAGAAAAGAAAAGAAACTCCAACTCTAGTTATGATAGAGCATCTACTACCCCACAGTGGGCGCCAAAATGTGAAAGCTAAAATATGCATTTTAACAAAGATTGGCAAACAAGAGTTAAATTAGTCAATATTGAACAAATGAAATAAAATCCTTCCCCATGAAATTATTGAGCAATGTAAAGGAAATGACAACATTATCAAACTAACATGAAACTATAAGCAAGATGAATGGGAAATATTTTCCTAAACTACTCTAACCATCATCCCATAGGGGGATTGGTGCTACTTTGATGTGGAAAGTAGCCCTTTCCCAACCCCTTTTGATAAGCTTCCAAAATGATGAACAAGATGTGATGAAGATGCTGAAATGAAAGTTCCTATAGTGTAAATGCTAAGATTGTGGATGAATTGCAAGTAGAAGTGTCTTCTATTTATAGGTTGAAGGGTTTAAGAATGCAGAGATGGGAGGAATGTGGGACTAAAGGAGAGACTATGAGATTGGGACACTTGTCTCAATCCTAATGGGTGAAGTTGGAGCACATTTTGGAGAATGTGCATAGTTAATGCATGTGGTTGAGGATTTGAGAGGTGTAAGAGAGATTAATGCATTTGTAAGAGGAATTAAATGAATGTGGTTGAGATGTTTTGGAGGGAAATTGTTTGGGCAAGAAATTCAAATAAATGGAGTTCATGAAGGAATATTCCCTTAGAATATGCCTTTGTGAGGGAAAATGAGATAATTAGTTAATTAAAAGAATTGATTTTCATGTGCAAGTGGGTTAGTTAATCAGGGGTTTAGGTTTGACCTAGATTGAATCAAAAGCTAGAGGATGGTAATGATGGTTAGGGGTTAATTAATTCAAATTAATTAACTTGAAGGAATTAGGGGATTTGACATTTGATTTAATTAATTTTATTTCGTAAATAAGATTAGAGGACTTTAGGGATTTGATTGATTTATTCAAATCAACATGATGAACATTAGTGAATTAATCTAATAAATTACTTTATTTGATTAATAGAGTAAATGATGTTAATTGGTCAGATTTAGATGAATGATGTCAGTATTATTTGAGTGTCTACAAAAATAAAATTAGAGATTTCCTACATAAAATATTGCAAATAAAGCAATATTACAAAAAATAGAGATTTCCTACATAGGTGATAGTTGAATCTGACGATCAAATGAGGGTGTTAGATGCATGATGTAGCTCATTCAACTATCACCTACATAAAAGTTTTTATTTCAAGAAATTTTGCAAATAAAGCAGGAGGAGATCCAATCTTATATGAAATTCAATAATGTAACACCCTCCTTTGATCGTATGCAAGTCATACAGTGAAAAATCACATTCCCTAAACATGAATTACCCTCACTCGAGATCCAAAACAAAAATGAATCCTTGATGATAAAGGTGATCATTAATGAAACTGTGGTTAGGTGCACTCTCATAGACAATAGAGGAGGTATTAATTTTTGTAGAATTGACCTCCTTGATAAAATTGGTATGGACAAGAGGCTTATTCAACTTAATGATTTTCATATTTATGGCTTTTACAATGTCAATAGGCAACCAATGGGAATGATCACATTACCTATTGAGGTTGAACTTGTAGTGTTGCTTACCCCTTTCCATATCATGTCAAGAACCCTTTCATACAACATTCTCCTAGGGATACCATGGATTCATGCTATGAAAGGAGTCCCCTCTACTCTCCGTTGTACAATGAAATTTGAATACAACAAGAAGATATACATGGTTGAAGTATATGAACAAAGCTATGAATTATATGATCACAACACTTCTAACTCCCCTAATACTTTCATTCCAAAATCAAAAGTTGAACATATAAAAGTTGATGTTAATCCTTCACCTGCAAGGAAACTAGTGATAATTGGGGGTCAGTAGAATTTATGTCTCATTTCAATAAAGAATCCAAAATATCACCCTAAAAATCCAAAGAGTCATATACCAACAATTCATTTTTAGATACAACTTCTAATGATGATTGGAGTTTCACACCTTCCTTTATAGGAGAGTACAAAATATCACAATCTAAATCAAAACAACCTTGCGTTTCATTTGCTCAACTTGGTTCTACAACATTACCCCATGGTGGTGATGGGGGCTATCTAACTCCCATCCCTCATGGAGGATGATGCATAACTTTGAAAAGGATTTATGTTCCCATGAAGAATCCAATCCTTCGTAGAGGCATAAGTCCCCTTCATCTGAATTGAAAGATTGTTATGGTATTGGATACAATCTCCCTCCTACAAATGGATATAATGAACACACGAAGCAAACTAACATACCATACTCTTTCAAGAACGATCTAAGTTTACCACCCTTATCTCCATTTTCATCTAAATCCTTATCGTTTAGTGTGTGTATGAAATATTGCGCAAATAAAGGAACATATTCTACTATTGATCAAAAGAGTATCTTTTGAGACTCCTCCAAGATCATTTGATATCTCTCCCTCCAAGAACATGAAATAAATTTTACTATGAGAATTAATTTTCTGCATATCACAGAGTTCATGGTCATTCTACTAACAAATGTAAGGCTTTAAGCAAAAAAATTCAAAATCTTAGGGACTATGGTGCTCTCCCTTGTGTTGAAGCACCTATTTCCTCTAATTGAAACCTATCTTCATCCTATTCATCTCATCCTTGTCTTGTACTAAGTGGGGGCAAGGGGTTAGGTAGCCTTGTCCTCATATGTCACTTGTCTCTTTTGACTATTTGACCACCTTTCATGAACATATAAGAGCAATATTGGGATGTCGATGACATGCCTTAAGTTGAAACACATGTGACATTACATTGACATTCATGTTTCATTGTATGAATTTCTTTCTTCTTGCTATGTATCCTCTTCTTGGTGGTGTCATTAAGTTTGATTTCCTCCAAGAGTGTGATATTTCTTTGACTTTTCCTCTCTTAGAGACATTGAGCATGATGTTCCCTAAGAAGAGACCTTACATGAACTAAGAAAAATCCCTTTGAATGCAATTTACACTATTTTGCATTTACAACATTGGTTATATGGCCACCTTGCATAACACACTTTGCATGTCTGTGGATCCATCCTATTTGTTCATGAGTTTCAAGATTACAAAGCTTTTCTTGCCTCGTGAAGCTTGAAGATCATTGTTGTGTGGTACCTTATCAAAGTTATTAGGAAGCATAACTTTGGTATGGTTTGACAGGAAGCTAACACATGTGTGTGAGAACCTATCAGCCGGGTGTGCATGTGTCTCACCTCCTTGGATTACTCACCCAACATATATCCTAAAGTTTCGTTGCCTTAGAGTGAGCATGCATTTTTTGAACAAACAACCTAGATATTATCCACATTGTATTGGACAAATGGTCGAGGCTTGATCCACCTATTTTTATTTTGTTTTACTTTCTTTCTTATGTCATTGATATTCCATGTTTGTGTATCTTAATGTTGCATATTGTACACCTTATATGTGTCCTTTTATGTTTATGTTGTTTCGATGCATGATCTTGGATCCTGGGGGCTTGGCCACCTCATTTTATCTTTGTCATCCTTTTTCTTTCACATTAGTATGCTTGGAACCCTCTTGTGTGTCTACTTTAGTTTGAATTTGAAGCAAGTAAATCCTCTCACTAAAGTGGTGGCTAAATGTAGTGTAGAAAAATGTCATTGCTTACATTTTCAAACTTAACTTGAGAATGTTTAACATTAGAATGGACCTAATGACACCTTGATCTAGTGTTGTAATTGTGAGATAAGGGGGATTCACTGCTCACAAGTCTCTTCATTCTTAAGAGAATGCTAGGGAAAAAATTATGCTTATCCACCTCAATGTAAGTTGAATGAAGAAATTGCAAAGAAAGTGTGTATAGACTAATTATTAGAAAAGACTACTTCAAGTCCTAAGAGAGAAAAACTTCTAGATTTCTACCTTCGACAAAGGAGGTCTTGGCCAAAGGATAATATCACATATTTAGGACACCAAGACAACATGTTGGTGTCCAAATGGCATGTTGGATTCTTGAACAACAAATAGCTAAAGAACTCGAGCAGACAAAAAGAAGTTTCACTACCTAACCAAGATCTGAGATTTACTTAGCAGAGTGATAAAATAAAGAATAGAAACTATAAGAAAACACAAGGAGAACTTGGGAAAAAATTACTAACAGTTGAACGTCTGATTCTTCACTCCAAGCTCTACTTTATGACTTGCACACAAGGTGAATGATGGAAAATGTTAGGGTTGTATAGGGGTTTTCCTTAGTAAAACCCCCACTTTGGTGTTCCCACCTCCATAGATAGCCAGATCAAGAGAAAGTGTAACCAAAATAGACAAAAGGAGTGGTGAAAGCAAACCCCACTTTAGGAGGAGAACCCACACTACTAAGTAGCAAATGAACAAAATATTCAATCTATTCGCAAATAGAAAAGAGTGAGAGAGCATGACCAATAGGCCTCATCCCCCTCTTGAACACATGGAGACATCATTGAATGCTTGCTAGAGAGCTTTGGCTATTGGAGGGACATTAGTTCAACAGAGCTTCGCTTGTAGAAGTATTATTTGCCAAGAGTAGAAGAGATTGATAAGTGAAGTTGAAGAGAGAGACTTGAATGAATTAATCAACCCCCAAAATGGGAGAAAATGAGGGGTTTTATTGCATGCAAGGGTAGCAAAGAGCTGTTACACCTTAAAACCTAGCTGTTGGGACAAATTTCAAGATTCAAGATTTAAGATTCCTCATTTCAAACTCAGAAAACCACTAGGATGGTAGCACACCATGTAGACATCTGCAGTCTATACAGGCGTCCAAAGCATAAGTTTTTGGGAAATGTGTCATCAAGCTACTATTGCTTCGCCATTGGTCCACATGGAGCTATAATTGTGAAAGTCTGACTCTTATTTTTTTTTCTATTAATGCATTTGGGTTTCATAAATGCTAGGAAAAGTACTAAAATGTGGAATTTCCCCTAGGTGAAATTTTGCTACATTACATTTTTCCCCCACTTTAGTGGGCTTGATTTTAGGACAAATCGGCCACACTAAAGTAGAGAAGAAAAAATTTCACCCAAACTTGAAATTTTATGAATTTGTGTGCCAAAAAAGGTGCCTCAAAGGTCACTAAGGTCGAGTTGGCCAGTACTAAAGGTGCCCCCCAACAACTTAACTCAACAAGAAGTGCAAGAATGGTCATTCAAAAACCATGCAAATTTTTACTCTGTAAAACTCAATTTTAAGTCAGTTCCAAAAATTGGAAGAAGCCACAACGGTGAGAAGAATGGTCAAGAAAAATTCAATGATTTAGAAGAAAAATATGCTGAAGAGTTGACTATATGCCCCCTCCCGAGTTTTCCTCCAGGTAGGTGGGGTAAAATCAAAATAAATCAGGGAGTCACAAACTCTAGGAAAAAAGGGCCCCAAGGGGCCTATATGTACCTAGGTGGGCCCAAAGAAGGGTCATTTTCACTATTCATCATGAGGATTTTGCTGAATTTTGTGAGAAAAAATTCATCAAAATGTTGAGCAGATGCAAATACAAGGATCCAAGGCTAGACCAATTATATGCAAACATCATTGGGGGTGTTGAGGTCGACCAGGTAGGCCTCAAAACCAACTCGTTAGTCATTTTTTAGTAATTTTTTGCACTTTTTTTAGCCTTTAGGTGTGCAAGTGTCCTGGGCATGCGTGCACATCTTTGGTGTGTGCTAGCTTCTGGGATAGGCACTGGGGTCCTAAGTAGGTGCTGGCATCAAAGGGGTGTGTTGTCATCCCTACGCCATTAATGGAAGACTAGGATTCCTACGCGATGCACATGTGTCCTTTAATGCCTTTAACTTAGATTTTTTCATAATTGGCTATGTATTGATTCACACTTATATCTTTTTTACAAAATTATCTAGAGATCAGGGAGCATCTTGGACAACTAGTGCTATGATTGCTACAAGATCAGAGGGACAGACTCATGGATGATGAGGTTACCTATCTACAACAGTTTGGCCTCTAGCATGTATATACCATGCCAAATATTTTGTATCATGATCGCATGTTGATGGCATTGATGGAGTGATGGGATGCCACTACCTCCAGCTTCCAACTACTGACTAGATAGATGATGATTACATTGGAGGATGCAAATTGTATCCTCAGGCTTCCCATTCATGGCTGATGGGTGGTGATTGATGACATGCGCTCAACACAGGAGTGATTGGACAGGGTTTGATATTGCTCTGGCCAAATAGACAAAGGAGACGGGACCAGACACATCTACACCTAATGGTTTAACTAGGCTCAGACCAATACCCCTTTGTTGTGTCATTCCATGGTGGTCATTGTTGCCATGAGGATCACCATAGATACAAAAGGATCTCACCTACATGGGGGCCTCATCCACACCATTTGGGAGATGGTGGAGTGGTGAACTATTTTCTCATGGGGGCGCAACATGCTTGCACACATCTACCAGGAGCTCAATTGGTATGTCCATTTGAGAACCATAGTTTGACTATGTGCAAGCTCCTTTAGGTGTGAGATTTCACTCACATCACATACACTAGGCCATAGGGGTATCTACAGGTGAAGATTTATGTTGTTTCCATGGCCCACTAGTACGAATTCACTTGGTAGTGGAGGCATGGCAATCTAAAATTCTAGTAGCTATAGTTTGACACCATGATGCTAGACAAGATTAGGTGGAGACCTACTAGTATTTTTTGTGGGTTGATGATCACAAGTTCCTATGGAACCTGTAGCACAACTGATTCATCCTCGAGTGTGCAATTTTTTTCGTCATGCCATACTACTAGAGCCGGGTCATGCGGTAGCACAGGTAGGTCCAGACTATCCCCCCTCCTATCCCCACATACATCTGAGTTGTACAGAGTGTGGGGAGGCTTGAGGACCATTTGTTCCCCACCCTAATAGATGTGGATCTCTCTGATGATGACACTGACGACATCAACCTATTGTAGATGGGGACACTAAACAACATCGACGTAGCTCAATATTTTCTAGAATGGTGGGAAGCACATTGTCTCACCCCAATTTTCCCTATAGAATCCCCCAGGTGGGATCCTGGATTAGAGGGGGACATGTCGCCATAGACACCCAAACTAAGGAGGAGGTGTAGAGGCAGTGGTGGAAAGGAGGAACAAAAGTAGGAGGAGTAGGAGCAGGTTGAGGAAGCTAGAGTGGCTTCATTGAGACCTAGGAGAAAGCGAAGGATGTCATCCCCTCCACTAGCTACTCTTGTTTCATCTGCTCCACCAGCTCTTATAGCATCTAAGGAAATTCCCAACACCGACAGTGCAGGATCGAGTGCATCTCCTCCCCCTGACCCAATCTAGCAACCAAGGGACCCAGGTATGATAGTTATTTATGTTATTTCATTTCATTATTTCCATTTTTCATCTCATGTATACATTTACAATGTTTTTATTTTATACATTTCGTGATACTGATGTATATTTTGCTTCTGTGGATGCAATGGATACTTAGAGATGGACTGGGTTCTTCACCTAGCACATATCAGAGGTGGCCCATGTTATACCAATCCAAGGGGTAGTTCTTGATGTGTATCGACTAGCTTCAATAGGACATCATGTCCACCTTTTTGAGATGGTGGTACATCTGAGGACTACATATGAGGAGGCACATGTGGAGATAGTACAGAGGGCAGTTGAGCTACCATGTTTTGAGGGTAGTGCAACCAACTATCGAGGGAGTTATGGATGGCCCTCGTAGAGTGATATGCGGTCATGATGAGGGATGGTGCCACTAAGAAGGAACGTGATTCCCTTCAAAGTTTTCTTGATGACCTCATGGGATAGTTGACAACTGTGATCCTGGTAGGTGACCAGTAGCTATAGCAGGAGCTTATCTAGGCCCGCATGCAGATATGATCCCTTCAAGGAGAGATCAAGGGGATATACATAGCCCTATCATCCTTGCACTGGCACTACTCTAGATCCACTACCACTATGTATCCCCTCCCATAGCCGCAACCAAAGCTAGAGGGCTCTGGGAGACATATGCCCTAGCCATAGAGAGCCTCTATTTGGTACATCAATTTAATAGTCATGATACATATTTATAGATCTTCTCTTGCACATACATTGACACACATATTTAGTAGCCACTTATTTTTTTATGACAGTGGCCCGATACATGTACATTACATTTAATATTTATACATATATATGTGAGATACTGATTCTAATATTATGACATTGTGTACTTTGATGTGTATGTTCCTTATTATCATGTATATTAGTGTTATTGATTTTATATTCATGTGTGGGTGTATGTTTACATTAGATGTTATCATGATTTAATGAACACACATGGATGTATGTTAATTAAATACAATAATGATCCAAGTGCCTTAAAAGAAATAATGTAATGCATGGATACACAACATAGTAGGACACATGTATGCATGTCTCTCACTTACACACACATGATCACATCATAACACAAAATTTTCATAATGTGCTAATGAACAATGTCAACATATGCAATGTTGCAACCCTTAAAGAGTGAACACTACACATATGACACATTAGACATTGCACATAGTATCGATGAAGATGCATTGCATTAACAACCTCTTTTAGAGGCGTTCCATCCATAGATGATAATATGTAGGCCCCTGAACCATACACAAAGATGAAAATATAAGGGCCCAACCAATTAGAGTTGAATTTTCCCCTTTGATCAAGAAACACATTTACATTCCTTGGATTTTCATTGAGAACCAAGTCACCTACTAGCTTGAAAGTTCTACGAAGTACACTTTGATTATACTATTTGGATAATGATCATTGATAAGCTTTAAGATGATCAAGGGCCTATAATTGGTGCTCATCGAGCATCTCTAGTTGATGCAAATGATTGGCTTGGTAAGTTTTATCATCAATTAACCCTTTAAGGGAAACTCGTAACAACAAGATTTCCAACTCTAAAGCCATGATAGCTTTGGCACCATACATGATAGGCCCACAAAGTATATTTCAATTGAACATTCCAATCCTTAGGATGCTTATTAACTATTTTACAAATAATTAGATCAAGAGTCTTATTAGATGCTTCTGCTTGGCCATTAGATTGAGGATAATATGGTGTAGAAAATCTATCTTGAATGTGAAGTTTCTCCAGGAATTTCCTTACTTCCTTGTTCTTGAATAGCATACCATTTTCGGAGAAAAGTGTAGCAGGAAATAAAAAATGAGAAATAATGTTGTTTAAAAGAAAACTACAAATAGCCTCAACATTCATGGATTGAAGTGGGATGGCTTCAACCCACTTCATGAAGTAATCTGCAGCAATGATAATAAAAGTGTTTCCTTTAGAAGAAGGAGGTGATATTTTTCTAATAATATTCAACCCCCCTTTTGCAAATAGCCAAGGAGAGGTCCAGTTTTGTAACTCTTATGTAGGTGATGAATGAGATGACTATGCTGCTAACATTATAGGCACTTCTTAATAGAGTCAAAGGAATCTTGTTCCATTGTTTGCCAAAAGTATCCCATGTGTATCAATTTCCTCACCAAGGATTTACCACCAAAGTATTTCTTTAAGGGAAAGGGGTATTTATTCTTTAGTGAGGCATTGAAGAAGCAAGCCTTTATAAGATTTATGATAGAGAATGTCTGACAAGATAACATAATGAACTAAAAAAATTTGTATACAAGTGCGATCATTTTTCATCGCATCATTGGGAAAGTTTCTAGTCTTTGGATAGTTATAAATGTTAGAAATCCATTCTCCTAAGTTTACGTGAGAACACACAAAAGCATCAGATTTAGGACAATTAAAAACAACTATATATTGAAGAACTTGAACCATGAAGGTATTCCTTTGTATCCTCGTCTGAAGGTACCAAGGAGGCAGCGCTTGCTATAACATTTACATGTTGATTCTCCCTCCTAGGGACACTGTCTGTCATGAAAGAAGAGAAACAACTAAGCAAGGAAAAATCAAGGTCTCGGTATCAAGACAACTTACTTTGCTTAGCCTGATAGGTTCCCATGATCTAATTCACAATAAGCTCATAATCACCTAGTATATGAAGATGTATTATTTTTAGTGTGATCATGATGCGTAAGCTGACAATGAGAGTTGTGTACTCAGTGATGTTATTGGTATAAGGAAAGTCCAATTGAAAGGAGAGAGGGATTGACTTACCCTCAAGTGATATTAAAACCACACCCACTCTAGAGCCAGTTTGACATCTTGACCCATCAAAGTACATTTTCCATTCAAGGTCATAATTGATTACAAAAATGTTCTCATCAAGAAATAAATCCAATCCTAGGAAGGAGCGAGATGAAGTAGCATCTGCCAATTGACTAACAATCGCTTGACCCTTTATCGAATTATGAGTAATGAACTTTATGTCAAGCTTAGAAAATAGCATCACCCATTTCACTAACCTCCTAGCAAGGTCGGTACTAGAGAACAAAGCAATTTAGAAGGTCACTTTTTACAATGACATGTGTTTCAACATGAAGAAGGTAGTGCCTCAGCTTTTGCATAGCAAAGATGAGAGAAATAAATTGCTTCTCCATGGAGGAATAACGAGTTTCATAATCAACCAAGACATGACTAATGTAGTAGACTGCTCTCTTTTTCTTGATATCATCATACTGAGCAAGAAAAGTTGTCAAATCATATGGTAATTCTATGAGGTGAAGCAAAAAGGGTCTATCCCGCAAAGCCGACATTTGTACAAGAGGATTGGCCAAATAGGTTTTGATCAACTCAAAAGCTTTCTTGCACTCTTCATCCCATACAAAGTGAACATCTTTCTTTAAAAAATGAGTGAAGGGAAGGGTATGATAAGCGAATTGAGATATGAACCTACAAATTTCCTGAATCTTCCCTTGTAAGCTTTGCAACTCGATAATATTTCTAGGTGGAGGCATGTTAACGATGAGAGACTATAAATCCCAAAAATTTTCACATGTCTATGTCAAAGACATACTTAAGAGGATTAAGCCTCATCTTATAGAGACAAAGCCTCTCAAAAATAAGATGAAGGTTTTTCACATGATCTTGATGGGTAATGAATTTTTCCAAGATATTGTCAACATAATCTTCTAGAATATTATGAATGAAATCATGAAATATTAGGGTCATCGCTCGGTGGTAAGTTGCTCCCACATTCTTTAACCCAAAGGGAATGACCACAACAAAAATTACTCCAAGGGGTAGTGAAGGTTGTCTTATACTGATCCTCTAGATTAATACAAATCTTATTGTAACCTGAGAAACCATCCATGAAAGATAACAAGGCATGGCTTGGAGATCCACAATCATATCTATATTAGGTAACAGAAAATAATCTTTGAGAGAAGCCTTATTAACATCACAAAATTCAATGCATATACGAATACGACCATTAGGTTTTCTAACAATGATAATATTCAAGATCCAAGGGGAATAGTCTATTGGATTGATCTTTCATATTTTTTGGTTAATCGGCTCGACATCAAGACATAAGATGATATTGTGAACCACTATGTACTCATCAATAGTGGGAATTTCCTCATATGTCCAAGAAAAGATATGAGGTTGAGAATGTAGGAGATTTGAATGTTCCTTAGATTATTTTGAAGAAACACACTTCCCAATCTTAATCACCTTTTCAGAAGACTCAGGATCCATAGAGACTTCAATAGTATCGCCCTTGAGGAGGGAACTATGATCCACAGGATGTAATATCGTGAAAACATCCTCAACATTGGTTAGAGGGTCCTCCTCATAAACACTCAAGATAGATTCTCAAAATATGCTCATCCATTTAGGAAATATGTGAAGTCTTTTATGCTAGAAAGGAGGTAAAGAGGAGTAGGAATCTAATAATTCTTCAAGTGATTCATCTGAAGAGAAAAAATACAAAGGGACCTTCTATATTTGTACTACATCCTTTATTAGTTCAAGATGGACCAAACTAAGTGGTTCAATTGAAATCATGTTAACACTCTAGAACAAGGTTTCTACTTAGATTGTTCAATAAAGCATCCTAAACCCAGATAGTGCTTATGAGGTTTGAACTGGGACTTGTAGTCCTTGCTCAATATTTCTAAGGCCTTTTTCCCCATGTCCATACTGAGAAGCGAGTATATATATGGGTAAACCCACAATAGTGGGTTACAATTTTTCGAATGAAGAATAATTAGAAATGCTCATAATTTTTTTTAAAATGGTGTACCCCTTCTAATGAAGGGGGTTCGAATGAACCACCCCCCTTCTAATGAACCCCCCCTTCTAATGAATCCCCCTCCCTTCTAATGAACCCCCTTTTGCACCATATAAGGGGGGTTGGAATGAACCCCCTTCATTAGAAGGGGGGTTCTAATGAACCCCCTTTTTTCACCTTCCCCTCCACCATTTCAAAATTTATGCATTTTTTTTACTATCAAAGCTTGGGAAGGAGGTAAAAATAGAGTCAGCTTGATAAACCAATTTGGATGATTGTAGTGATTGAAACATGCTTTCCAACAACTATAAATTTAATATATTTTGTTTTTATTTTATATTTTATTTTTTAGTTTTACTGTACATAGGTTTTCACCGAATTTCAAGTTCGATGAAAAATCATTGTGGAAAAATAGTAAATTTGAGGAATTTTTTTTTGAAAAATATATATCCACTAGGTATTGATGTCCTCATTCTAACAAAAAAGAAAAATTGAATTTCAACACATACCAAAAAATTTATACGAGCCGAAGTGCACCTATGTCTAAATTATAAATGTTTTGACTTCAAAACATAATTAAAAGAAAAATATTCAAAAAAATGCTATGAAACAAAATGAAAGCCCTAGATACTTGTGTTACCAACCTAAATTTAAAAGGTTCAGAGTTTTATCCTTTGTAGAAAAAAGGTTATGTGAGCCGAAGTACACACCACTTTTTAAAAATGTTGTTTACTATTAAAAACTAGTTATCAAGGGAGACACAAAAAAATTTCAATTTAATTTCAATTTTTTTATAAAAAAATACATTTAAAATCTACAGACAAAATCTCACAAATCACTAGTTTATATCATTTCCAAATTCCTAATAGTTTACCTACTATAACTATCAGAAAGTGAAGTTTTCTCTGAAAATGTTGATTTCAATGTCAAGTTTGGGCAAAAAGTGTAACCCATTATTGTGGGATCACCCATCCAAAATGATACCGAGTTCATAAAACCTCAAAAGGCGGTGGTTTCATGTAGAGATATTTGTTCCACTAGTGAACATCAAATGCATCTCTGAGAGCACAACCATCTCCTTTACTCGATTCACAAATATTAACCTCCTTTGAAAGAGTAGAATCATCCTCCTCAATAGAAGAAAGGTAGTCTCCTAAACATGATTATAGTTTTCCTCCTCAATAAGAGTATTGTCCACTTTTTCATTAGAGGCATTTGAGGTTATCCAAATATTTAGATGAGTGAGACTCACTTTATATTTTTCAATAAAGAATTCAAAGAATTTCAAGGACCCCAAATCATTTCCAAGGAAATCATTTGATTCAAAAGAAGTAGATGGGGAGGACTTAGGACTTTCTACTTTAGGTGGTATCATTGAGGAACACCTCATAGAATCAAGTTAAAGATGGAATACAATTATTAAGAGTGGAGACAACCAAATCCCAACTAGCAACCGCTAACTCACAAAGGTGAATAGCTTTTGGGTCAGATTTGACTGTAACCACTCGATTATTTGCAACAAGCTTTAGAGAGTGATGTAGAGTGGAAGTTACGACACCCATAACATGAATCCAAGGTCTCCCCAAAAGAATATTGTAAGGTAAAGGGCCATGCATCACATAAACCAAGGTGGGTAAGGTAATGATACCTAGCTACAAATGCAATATTTTCATGCCTAGAGCCTAGCAACCAACATTATCGAGCCCATGAATATACAATGAAGAAGAAGCTAGAGAAGATGAATCAACTTTTATCTTGGGTAATATATCAATACCACAAATGTTGAGAGCCAAACTAGTGTTAACGATGGTATGCCTAATACCGATAGTATTAACATTAACTATAATCATCAAAGGATCTACTTGCTTCTACAGATCCGAAGGCATGAGTTTTTGTGGATAGAATGTAATATTTGGAAAATCTACACAAATATGATCCATCAGCACATTAACATCTACCGGCCTAGTGGAGGTAGGAAAGTGGATCTTTTGTAAGGCTTCCTAAAGCATTTCCTAATAAACCAAAGCGGTCTGAAGCAAATCGCAAAGTGAGATCTTAGTGGGAGTAACACGAAGTTTCTCTACAGGATAACAATCACCTAGTGCTTTAGTCACAAGTTTAGGTACTAAAGGAAGACTTGGTTGAGAAGGTGGTAAAGAAGTAGGGACTTAAGTAGGTTGAGATGTAGGAACAAAAGGTTGTTGATCCAAATTCATTTTTTTTCTTCTTGTATTATATGTGTGCCCAACAATGTTGTAAGAAGTAGAGTCCATAACTTTTATGAACCTTGAATACAAATCTAGTGAATCATCATGATATGAAATTACATAGATAGAACGATCTTCCTTAGGAGAAGGGATAGCTAGGGTCAAGTAAATGGAAGGCTTCTCAGGGCTTGGAGAAGCCACAAGGACCACCACAACATTTACCAATTCTTTAGCCTGCAAAGAAGACGTTTGTTCAAAAGATTTATAGATAGAGGAAGATACTTCT
The DNA here is from genome assembly GCA_007258455.2 of Sequoia sempervirens. NCBI lineage: Eukaryota > Viridiplantae > Streptophyta > Pinopsida > Cupressales > Cupressaceae > Sequoia > Sequoia sempervirens. Next base: position 574,683,539 of record VDFB02000003.1, read on the forward strand.
AAGAAATCATCTAGAGCATCATCCAACAAGTTAAAATATTCTTTATAAAAATAATTATCATAGAATTTGAAACATTGTAGAAAGAGATCCAACATGTTTCATGTTGGTTTCACCAAAATGTGAGATAAGGGGGATTCACTACACACAAGTCTCTTAATTCTCAAGAAAATCCCAAGGAGCAAATCACTGATATCTAGCTCAATGTAAGATAAATGAACAAATTGAAAAGAAAGTGTGTAGACTAATTATCAAAAAATACTACTTTAGGTCCCAAGAGAGTGAAACTTCTAGATTTCTACCTACGACTGAGGAGATCTCGGCCAAAGGACTTCATGGATTTAGGAAGCCAGTGCGGTGCGCTGGTGTCCAAATGGCATGCTAGAATCTTGAGCAATAAAGAGCTCAGGAACTTAGGTGGAAAAAATAGAATTTCACTACCTAACGTAGATCCGAGGTTTACTTAGCAAAGTGATAAAATAAAGAACAAAAAATATAATAAAACACAAGGAGAACTTGGGGAAAACTTACTAACAATTGGGCGTCTGAGTCTTCACTCCAAGCTCTATTTTATGACCTACACACAAGGTGAATGAGGGAAAATTTTGGGGTTGTATAGGGATTTTCCTCAGTCAAAACCCTGATTTGGTATTCCCACCTCCATGGATAGCCAGATATAGAGAGAGTGCAACCAAAATGGACAAAAGGAGTGGTGAAAATAAACCCTCCTTCAGGAGTAGAACCCACACCACCAAGTAGAAAATGAACAAAAGATCCAATCTATTTGCAAATAGAAAAGAGTGAAAGATTGTTACCAATAGGCCCCAGCCCACCTTGAACACATGGAAATACCACTAAATGCTTGCTAGAGAGCTTTGATTGTTGGAGGAATCTCAGTCCAATAGAGCTTTGCTTGTAGAAGTATTGTTGCCAAGAGTATAAGAGATTGAGAAGTGAAGTTCAAGAGAGAGACTTGATCAAATGAATGAACCCCCAAAATGAGAGAAAATGAGGGGTTTTGTTGCATGCGAGGGTGGAAAAGAGGCATTACACCTAGAAACCTAACTGTTGGGACACGCTTCAAGAGTCAATATTTGAGATTCCTCATTTCAAAATTGAAAAATTGCTAGTATGCTAGTGTGTTGCGTAGATGTTTGCACTCCACATAGGCATCCAAAGCATAATTTTTTGGGAAATGTGTCATTATGATATTATTTCTTCACCATTGGTCCACATGGAGCTAGAATTATGAAATTCCAACCCATGGGGTTTTTTCCATTAATGCATTTGGTTCTCATAAATGCTAGGAAAAGTGCTAAAATGTGGAATTTCCCCTAGGTGCAATTTTGCAACATTATAGTAATGTGTTTTCCACATTCACATTGGATTTAAGGATCTATTAGGCTAAATAAACTTAATTGTGGCCTTAATTTAATGTTGTAAAGTATATTTGTTTACACTTTCATATTGAGTTTTGAGCCCTCTTGCATTTATGACCTTTATATCATCATTAATAGGCCCCTAAGACCCCATATTATGCATCCCGAGGCATATTTTAATCAAAATCCTGACATAGAACTCAAATAAACTTAATTTCTTAACACCACAACACTTTTTCCACTTAAAAAGGCCTTATGGGACCCATATGTCATAAATGGTGTATGAGTCCCATTTGGCCTATTTTTAAGGTTTTGAGTGGGAAATTAGGGTTTTAAATTCAAATTTCATGAATTTTAGCCTGTGGGATCTAATAAATAGGATATTAGATGGATTTCCTATATAAAAAGGTCTCAAATAATCATTTCATTAAGCCTTCATGATATCAAGTCAAGCACTCAAGAGTTAAGCATTCTAAGACTTTATGGTACAAGATCATAAAGAGAGCATTCAAGATCATTTCTAAGGCATTCAAGGGTAGATTCTTCATCAATTGTTGCAGCAATTCAAGATCCATTATCAGCATTGAAGATCCATAAGTCCTAGAAGATCTAGATCCATAAAGCATGTTGTTTACGAGCATTGTTTCATGTAAAATTTCAAGGTCTAGATCTACATCCTTCATGGCCATTTCACATTAGGTTGCATGTTTACAAGACATTATTCAAGGTATCATTGTTCATGTTTCATGTTCCATATCATGTTTCATGATTATCTCATCATTTGGTTTAATTACCTAAAAGAGGTTTGACCTATGCAAACCTCTTGTTGGAAGAATGAAGAACATCTCATTATGCAACGTTTGTGTTGTCATTGATGTCACCATGTTGTAAGTTCAAGATTGATCTAGTATTTTGAACCGGTATGCAAAAACAATTATTATTCTTCAATATTTTGGTCTGCAATCCTTGGCTAATGAATATCATAACTTGCAGTTTTGGGAAATGGTATTTAGATTTTAGAAGTTTGTATATTTGGAATTTCATGTGTACAGGTGCTCGTATGGCAAGTTGGTATCTTGTTGTTGTATTTTGTTATTAGGTCTATCCTTGGCTGACCTAATCAATAAATGATGTTATGATGAATTAATTTTGTGTTGTAGATGTATTTGTGACCTATCTTAGGTCCATGCCAACATGTTGTAGCACTACATGCTTGAATTTTTTTTGGAAAGTTTTGTACAAGCTTGAAGCTGACAATCAATCTTTTTGGTGAATAAGGGTTGCATCTAATTAGGCCGATCTAATTGATGCTTGCAGATGAGTTAGATATATATATATATATATATTGGATAGTTTTTGAGTGAAAAAGAGATAGAAAAGTATGCGAAGATGAATCAAGGTGAATACATATCTATTGGTATGTGAGTTTATTAGAAGAAGTGTGTAAAGTCAGTTTACTGAGCATCAAAGGAACTAAATCAAAACTTGTTGGGTGTAACCTTATTAGTTAATATTCTGGCTATAAGTCATTTCTACATTGTATCTTTGTAGGCAGTGAGCCTCCCATTTTGGACAATAAGTCCTAGCAATGAGCCACCCTTTGTAATATCTTATAACTAGTTATATTATATTGTGAGCTAATCCTCACCATGGTTTTTCCCATTTTTGGTTTTCCACGTAAAAATGTGGGTGTTCATTTGTTGTGTGCTTTTATGTTTTGCTAATGCTCTTGCTCATTCTTACTGTTATATGCATTGGAGTATTTGGATGGTGTATGTTCAATAAGTTTAAGAAGCTACTGATTCACCCCCCCCTCTCAGTATCTTTGGTATTCAACAATTGGTATCAGAGTCTGGTTCCTCTGAAGAAGCCTAATAGCTTGAGGAAGATCTTGAAGATGGGAAAAATGGATGATAAAGAGGAACTCCAGGAAGCTCTTGAAGATCTTGACAAAGCTAAAAATAAAAATAGAGATTTGAAAGAAAATCTTGATGAGGCAAATGAATGCATCAAGAAATTGAAAGAGCAATTGAAGAAATTCAAAGAAAGACATAGAGAAGTAAGCAAGCAATGTAAGCAAGCAAATTAAGAGATCACTAGATTGAAGGTGCAAGTGGAGGAAAATAAGAGAATTGAAGATTGTATGAATATAGTGGTAAAAAGAAAGACTAATGAATGCTCAAAGCTTGAACAAGAAGTGGTAAACCTGAGAGTGGATCTAAAAAAAAGCAAGAATCTGTGAAGATAATTTTAAAAAAAGCTCCACCAAGCTCGATGAGTTGATTGTAGGATAGAAACCAACTAAAGTCAAAGGTGGTATGGGAATGGAAGTAGGTGAAAGCTCAAAGGCTATGAAGACCCCAAACATAGTGGAAAATCAAAAGACTCAAGATAAAGGAAAACAAACAAGAAATCCAAGAAACTTTGCTAGAATACCACCTATCAGATAGCCAAATGCTCAAAGGTACCCATCTTTCAATGGTGTTTTCTTTTCATACAATAAATCTGGTCACAAGGAAATAGAGTGTAAAAGTAGAATAAACTAGTATGCTAGTCCCTTCCTTGGACAATGTTTTGCATGAAAGAAAGTTGGACATAGAGCTAGTGAATGCAAAAATTAGATGATAAATTGGTTTAAAGGAGGTAGAATGAATCAATCTTTTGTTGGCTACTACTATGCATGTAATAAGTTTGGACACAAAGAAAATCATTGTAGATCAAGGGTTAATGGAGGTAAAATAAATCAAAAAAATGTTGTTTGCTACAATTTTGATAAGCCTAAACACATTTTAAAAGTATGTAGAAGTAAAGGAGGAAAGCAATCTAATCTGATAAAGAAGAATGAAATAGTGAAGACAATTGAAAAGAATGAGGTTAAGCAAGAAATGAACAAGATATGGAAGAAGAAAGAAGATCTAGTAACATCAAGTGAGTTTGTGCCCTCATATAGTGCAGACAATCCCTCCAGTAATTAGACCCAACATGGTCTTAAGGGGGGCATTAATAGAAAATTATTCAAACCCCGTAGATATCAGGTGTGTCAGATATTGGCACGAAGATATTTTGTAAAGAATGAATAAACAAAGCGTATGCAAAAGGAACCAGAAGAAAAGCTACATGCATGATCATTGTAGAGAAAATTAGGGTTCTTCAGTGCAATAAAGAAGGTTTTTATCAGCTTTTTGAATTCTATTGTATTTAATGCAAATTAGGGGAGCTCATTGATCTATAAAGTGGAGTTTTAAGATGTTTTGATCACTTGTGCATTTGAAAAAAAAAATGGAGAGCGATTTGGAGCAATCTTGAGGTGATTTACAGAGTGAGTTGTGCAAACCCTAGTTTTTGTTCTCATGAAAGAAATAGATATTTTACTCTTTTGTGTTGTGGGTTTGTGTGAATCTTATTTCTAAAATCATTAGAGCTCAGTTTATGAAAATATGGCAACCCCTATAGTTGTAAACATGTTAGAAATATCTAGACCTTCCTACAAGAAGTATTCCATGAAGGTATTCGAAGATGACCCTCTAGGCACCTTCTCATCAATTCCTCATGGTGTCATTCCCATTGAATAAACTAGAATATACATTCATGTTAATACTAAGGAGTATAATCATAGAAAATTGATAGATATGTAGCACAATGAGCTCATCGAGGATGATTTCTTGATAAAACCCGAGTATTCAAATATTGTTGCGAAAAAGTTGGATTAGAGGAATTAGTTTCCCAACTTTAGTTCCACTCTTTATGAAAAGTATGTTAAACCTAATCTTAGCATAATTCATGATAAGTTTTTGTGGACTGACAGAACTCACCTAATAACCAAAGAAGAGATTAAGGCAGTTACCAAACTCTGTGATACCAGACCGATACTAGTGTTGAAGTCAGTGAAAAATGAAGTGGCGATGGAACTCACTAGAGCAACATTTGATAGAAGAGTCATTGCAACAAAACCTATTACCAATCCTGTTGTGAAGTATGCAACTATAATGATTGGTCAGAAGATCTACTTCACAAATAGGGAAAACTCTGTGTCTTCTATAGCTATATACACCAAATATGATATGGAAGCAAATGAGTATAATATGGTCTCTATGAACCTCTCTGGTAGCAATTTTGAAAACTTGAAGATGACAAGGGAGAAGAAATATGCATTTAAGTTTAGTTCCCTAATTGTTTGTATGTTATTCTACTTTCTTAGACATCTTCCAGGAAGATATGATGTGGTAATTTGGAATACATCAAGATCTATTGCACATCAAATTTTTGATTATATGCACAACTTGGGTGATCTGAAGAATCAAGAAAATTCTCTAGAAGCTCATTCTTTGTTGTATTCAAAAGAAACATGAATGAACGAGAAAAGATCCCAAGGAAAATTGTTCAAAATTATAAGGATAACATCATATTTCATGTATCCTCATATGAGTGCATGATTGAAGCAGTTGAACCCCAAACTATCTAGATCTAACCATTAGGTTATGAAGTTACAGAGGATGAAGCAGAAGGATATGTACCAGTTTTATTAAGAAGTTGGATCAGTGGGATTAGTTTCCCAACTTTAGTTCCACTCTTTATGACAAGTATGTTAAACCTACTCTTAGCATAATTCATGATAAGTTTTTGTGGACTGACAGACCTTACCTAATAACCAAAGAAGTGATTAAGGTAGTTATTGAACTCTGTGATACCGGACCGATACCAGTGTTGAAGTCAATGAAAAATGAAGTGGTGATGGAACTCACCAGAGCAACATTTGACATAAGATCCCTTGCAACAAAACCTATTACCAATCCTACTATGGATTATGTAGCTATAATGATTGGTCACTAGATCTACTTCACAAATAGGGAAAACTATGTGTCTACTATAGCTATATACATTGAATATGACATGGTAGAAAATGAGTAGAATATGATCTATGTGAACTTCTCTGGTAGCATTTTTTGAAAACCTAAAGATGAAAAGGGAGAAGAAATATGCATTTAAGTTTGGTTCCCTAATTGTTTATTTGTTATTCTACTTTTTTAGACAACTTTCAGGAAGAGATGATGGTAATTTGGGATAAATCAAGACCTATTGCACATCAAAATTTTTATTATATGCACTACTTGGGTGATCTAAAGAATCAACACAATGCTCTGAAAGTATTCTTTGTTGTATTCAGAAGCAACATGAATGAACGAGAAAAGATCCCAAGGACAATTGTTGAAAAGTAGAATGATGACATCATATTTCATGTCTCCTCAGATGAGTGCATGATTGAAGTAGTTGAACCTCAAACTATCTAGATCCAACCATTAGGTTATGAAGTTACATAGGATGAAGCAGGAGGCTATGTACAAGTTTTATTAAAAATCCCAAAAGATTCAAATAAACCAAGAGTGGGAACGTATGAAAAAAAATCTATGGAAGTTTGCATGAAGCATAGGATGCCCGTGATAAGAAAGAATGTAGATAAAATTCTTAGAAAGGCTGGCTTCATTGATGAAAAAATTGCATAGGGAAGAGCCAAGGGACAATAGATGACTGGAGAATCATTAGGACTAAGGATATCTGATAGAACAACTCCTTCAAAACCAATCACAACTCCTGCATCAGTGAAGGTAGAGCTCAATGCTCCTGGTAAAGGAAAAGGCCTAGCTCCTTTTGGATCCTCTACAAGATCAAGAAAAAGGAAAGAGACTCCTTCTGTGGCACCATTCAATAGAGGTAAGAAGGAAAAGGAAACAAGAGAAAAGAACCTCAGTATCATCCAAGAGGATGAAGAAGAGGAGGAAGAGCCTGAAGCTTAAATTGATAAGAAAGAAGAAAGTGAGCATGCCCTCTGGTGAACGTGCTTCACAAGAAGCAAGTGTTGGCACTAAAATATATCTAGATATGTCATCCTCTAAAGAAGATGAAGAATAGGCTTTTGGTGTTCATGTGCATGCCAAAATGGACATGAAGAAGGAAAATATGCTAGAAGAGGCATCTCTGAACTAGGAAGAACAAAAAGCCTCTTCAATAAGACCTAGTTCCCCTCTCATATTAGAGGCATTGGTTAATAGCTTAGTACATTTTGAAGATATGTTGCAACCTATAACAAAAATCTATACTCAAGTAGGTAGAGAGGACAAGAAAACATTGATTTTAGCTATTATCCAATATGTAATTACTTTAGATGTTAGTTGGGACTATGTTAAGTTCAATGTACTGAAGAAATTGTGGGATGCCCTAATGAAAATAAAAACAGAGGTTGTTGAGTTGGAAGAGAAGATAAAAATGAGGCATTTGAAAAAATTAGGTCCTCTTTGACCATAAAAGATATGGAAACATTAAAGAAGGTATGCTAAAAGATGTTTCAGATGAAGAAAAGGGTAAATACTTTGATGATGAAAGATAAGAGGAAAATAAATAAAATAAAGAAAGAAACTAAAGAAGCCATCAAGGGTATGGTTGAGAAATACGGTACATGTTTGGTGCACTCCCATTGAATTCTACACCTAGATAAATTAGGAGAAGAGGATTCTACAGAGGTAAAGGAAAACATTCCTCAAGCAATAGGTGTTAGAAATGATCATCCAAAGATAGAGAAACAAAATGAGGAAGAAGTTGAATCAGAGAAGCTTGATGTTGTCCCTATGGGACAAGCTGAAGGAGGAAAAGATAAAGATGGAGGTGAAACGAATGAAGAAGAAAGAGACAAAGATGAAAAAGAAGAAGAAGAAAATTTAGGAGAAGAAAAATTAGAAGAAGAAAGAGTAGAGGAAGAAGAAAGAGATGGGGAATCTTCCAACAAGAATGAAGAAGAACAAAGGTGGGTTGTGGAATCACAAAGGTCCTTTGGAGAATCCTCCTCCATCGATGATGTATTAAAAGGCTTGTTATCCAAGAAAATAAGGTTCCAACCAGTAATTCCTCTAGAACTTCTACAACTCCCCATGGTTCAAGGTAGTGTGGAGTTGGAAAAAATATCTCCCATTCACAAATCAGTGTTAGGGGATGCATTGCATGCATCCAAAAGAAAAGAAATTTTGGAAACACACCAAAAGGGGACAAAGCTTATTGATGATGCCCTCAAAACTTTGCAAGAGGTGACTCCCAGTACACTAATTGATACATTTCTCACTCCAGTAGAAAACTTGAAACTTCTATTGTACTCCTTCAAGGAGTATGCCTCTAGAATAGGTGAGAAGACCAGACAAGAAATTGAGGAGAAAATGGTAGAGAAAGGCTTCATAACTTCATGATAAGTGTGCTCTAGCACACACCAATGTAGAAAAGAGTCTGGAAGTTGTACAAGCTTGTGAATCCAAAGAAATTACTATATTTTCTTACTGCATAAAGTGGTCAGATGCCACATAGAGTATCAAATATCTCATGGAATCCATTGAGTCCCAGTTGACAGATGTTTCCAATACATATATTACATCTAAATATAGAGATTGGTCAACTAGGAATCCTATCACTACTCATGAAGATAAATACTTTATTCTATAGAAGAAAAAGGAAGAAATCATCAAAAGATTCAGTCAGCTAGGTGACCTTGTGAGATTGGAATACACTTCAGTAGCCAATGCTTTGGAAAATTCAAAAAAACTAGAAAAGATCAATCTAACTCCATGCACTCTGGATGATACACAAGAAAGCCTAATGGAATTAGAATCTCTAAATAGAATGCTAGTATATACTATGAATTGGGAGAATGGAAATTCAACATGGTAAGTTATTCTCAAGGAGCTTCAAGGCTCACCTTCCTTTGGGTAATAATTTTTCAGTTTAAACTATACTAGACCACCCTTATATATACATATATTTATATTTTTTTTGGACCACCTTTTTGTCCTTGATGTAAAAGGGGGAGAGAATGTCATGAATAGAAAAAGGGAGAGTGTGTTGCACATAGGAGATTTGTGCATCCCTTTTGTACATGTTTCCATCAATGAAAAAGGGGGAGATTGTTGGAAGAATGAAGAACATCTCATTATGCAACTTTTGTAATGTCATTATATCACCATGTTGTGATTTCAAGCTTGATCTGGTATTCTGAACTACTATGCAAAAATAGTTATCACTGGTATTTTTGTTTACAATCCTCTGCTGATGAATATCATAGCTTGCAGATTTTAGAAATGGTCTTTGGATGTTAGAAGTTTATATATTCATAATTTCACGTGTACAGGTGCTCATATGGCAAGTTGGTATCATTATGTTTCTATATTTATTTATTAGGTCTATCCCTAGCCAACCTAATCAATAATTGATGTTATGATAAATTGATTTTGTGTTGCGGATGTATTTGTGACCTATCTTTGGTCCATGCTGACATGTTGTAGCATACTACACACTTGAATTGTTTTTGGAAAGTTTTGTACAAGCTTGAATCTGATAGTCAATCTTTTTGGTGAATAAGCGTACATCTAATTAAGACAACCTAATTGACACTTGCATATGAGTTAGATATATATATTGGATAGTTTTTGAGTGAAAAAGAGATAGAAAAGTATGCGAAGATGAATGAAGGTGAATACATATATGATAGTATGCGAGTTTATCAGAAGTATGTAAAGTCAGTTTACTAAGCATCAAAGGAACTAAATCAACACTTGTTGGGTGTAACCTTATTAGTTCATATTCTAGCTATAAGACATTTCTACATTGTATCTTGTAGGTAGTGAGCCTCCCATTTTGGATAGTGAGTCCTAGCAGTTAGCCACCCTTTGTAATATTTTATAACCGGTTGTATTATATTGTGAGCTAATCCTCACCGTGGTTTTTCCCATTTTGGGTTTTCCACATAAAATTCATGGTTTTCATGTGTTGTGTGATTTTATGTTCTTCTAATGCTCTTGCTCATTCTTACTATTATATGAATTGGAGTATTTGGATGCTGTATGTTCAATAAGTTTAGGAAGATATGGATTCACCCCCCCTCTCAGTATCTTGCGTATTCAACACCCCTATCCTCTAATCAACAATAAATATTTCTTCTCTTTGATGTGTGATTGCAGAGCTAGGTGTCTTGGAGCTCAAAGTTCCCTTGAAGATTAGGTTACAAGCTTAGAGAAAGTTGTTGGAGTTTTCCTCTCATTTTCAAGGTTTTCATCTTCACAAAAAGTCACCTACATGTCCAAAATCAACAATTTCAAATCTGGAAATTAGGTCAAGGAGAAAGAAAATAGATTGAAGAGTATATCCAAACCCTAATTCTTTGAAAAAGTAGAATGGGACTGATACACTAGAAGTGGTGTATGAGTCCCACTACATGTATTTTTCAATATTTTTGCATATCTAGAATCTACAATGCAAGAAACCAATTCTAGACTAGAAACCTTGATCTAGGACTAATACACCAAAAGTGGCATATGAGTCCTAGTATGCTCTAAATTAAGCTTTTCCAATAATTCAAAGTTGTTTCTAGGTCTTCACAACTTCCCAAATGCACCATTTTGATTTCTTGCCTTTCTATTTTGTTTTGCATGCATTTCTAGGTCATTCATTCAAGTTTCATGCATCACTAGGTTTTAACATTCGATCTTGCATTTCATTAGTCTTTCCAATCCCTATATTGGTGGTGAACCCCTCATTAGTCTCTAATTCGACCATAGGATACCTTATTGTGTGATCTCTTTCTCCCTCTCTACATTTATACTGAGATCTCTAAGGTGTCCTTGAGTGTAGTAAGTGTGAAATAGGAACCTTACCCTTGTGCTATATTCCTCAAAGGTGGGGCATACTATTTCCATTGCCATATAGTTTCATGAGGGTTTAGGTGTATAGGGATTCCTAACAAGAGTTTTTCTTAACAAAATTTCATGCATGATTCAGTAAAATATTAGGGATAAACTTAACATGCCATGCATCTAAGACTTGGTGATGGCACTAAGGCAATATGCTCATGTCAAATGGAAATCTATATTTTATAAGGTGCGAGGAAACTAATTTGGAATTTAATGGAAAAAAATAACTTTATGAGGGACCCAACATATTATGTTTTGACCTCTTGAGCATTATGACCTACTTATTGACTATCATACATGTCCTCCTATGATTCTATCATAAACCCACTCATAACCTTTCTCTTCCATTTTTACATAGCCTCAAAAATTTAGGCACGAGTCTTTCCATTGGCTTCTAGTACAAGAAGAGTAGAAAAATCCATCCACACATTTTGAGCAGTAGATAATAAAAAGGTCAGCACTTTGACCTTTAGTCTCGAGGAAGAGAAATTTTTAGCAACAACTAAAAGGCCTTATGTCTTTCCACTAGTGCATGAATCAATGTATACTCTATTTTTCTTAACATATATTTACAACTAATGGTCATAATTTGGAAACATTAAAACTATATTCTTTGAAATATCTAGTTGCTTCATCACTATACTATGGCTCATAACTAGATGTTGTCCTTTCCTCCAAATAATCAAAAGTTATGTGATGTATTGTAGCAACACCATTCTTCCCTCCAACTTAAAAAATCATGTTTTATGATGTCATTCTATTAATAGAGGTAGTACCATCTAGAATGAAACTTAATAGCAAAGGTTGCTTTTAGTTCTTTCTTCTCTACTCTTTGTTCTCCATGCAAATTGCCTCTCTATTATACTTTGGTCTCATGAACACATGTAGAAACTTATAAATAGTTGTCTATGGTAGCCTTTATGCAATATGTAATAGGTGTTTAATGGCTCTATAGATTAGGGGGATCCACTTCTCATGAGTCCCTTTATTACTAAGAGAGTCCTAGGGAATGGACTTCCCTAAACTATATCATTTTGTTTAGTGGATTAGAAAGAGAGATGAAGAAACTGTGAAGGACTAAAGATAGAATATCATAAAAAATAATAAACAAAAAACTTTAGGAATAGAAAGAGTAGATCATTAAGATTCCTATCACAAAGGGAGAATCTCTCAGCCAAAGGATGGAAACATGGGAGAGGGACGCTAGTGTGGCATGCTAAAGTCCCAAAGGCATCCTAGCATCCTATACAGACAGAGCACTAAAGCCTTAGATAGTATTGCAAAGAATCTCCTAACTATCTCAAATATGAGGTTTGTTTAACCTATTGAATTTTTAAAAAGTAGGAAATGTTGATAATAGACAAGGAAGGTAGGGAACCAAATTACAAAGGGTCTTACACTTTGAATCCTTCCTCCAAAATCTAGCTAGACACAAGATGGACAAGAGAAAATATTGGGCCTATTTTGGGGCTTTCCACAGTTAAACCTTCATTTTGGTGTTCTCACCTCCATAGATAGCTAGATAGATAGAGAAATAAAAGCACGATAAAGTAGACACAAAGTGATAAAATAAAACCCTACTCAATAAGGAGAACCTATATCACGAACTAAAGACACAATAAATAATCTATTCACAAATATACAAGAAGCAAGAGAGTATTTCCAATAGTCTATGGCTCCCTCTTGGATTGATAGACACACTATTGAGTGCTCCCAAGAGAGATTTGGTTGTTGGAGGGACCTCAATCTAGTAAAGCTTCACCATAGAGACGAGATTGATAGAATAGAAGAGCAAGAAGAGAGAGCTAGAATGAGAGAGAGAGAGAGAGAGAGAGAGATCGAATGTTAGAATGAATGAGAGAATAGAATGAAAGAATGAGTTTTATGTAGTTGTATGGGAAGGAAGAGATTTTACTCTCAAAATCCTACCATAGGGACACATGTCATGGGCCAAAGATTCTAAGATTTCAAATTTAAACTTGTAAAAGTATAGGGATGCTATTGTTTTGCGTGAACGTCCACACACCACATAGGCGTCCAACTCATCATTTTGTAAGAAATGAGGTGGCGAACTACTGTCGCTTCATCATTGGTCCTTATGGAGTTGGAATCATGAAATTATAACTCATAAGGGTTTTTTCATAAATGTGGCTAAGCATAATAAATGCAAGAGTCAAATACACAAATGTGAAATTTCACTTGGGGTGTAATTTTATGACATTATGTTTTTCCCCCACTTTAGTGAGTTGATCTTTAGAAAAATTATCTACACTAAAGTAGAAAATTATAGAACACTAGAGAGAACATAAAAAATTAGAATTTTATAAGTCGCATGTCAAAAAGGATACTATATAGGCCATATAGGTTGAGAAATCAAGTACCAATGATGGCCCCAACAATAGAGCTTAGTGAGAAACCATAGCATCTAATGTGAAGGTTCATTTTACAAAACTCAAATTTAAGTCATCTCAAAAATCGGAAGAACCTACCAAGGCGAGAAGAATTCTCAAGAAAAATTTAGTGGTTCAGAAGAAAAATATGATAAAGAAGTGAGTATATGCCCCCTCCTAATTTTTCCCCCAATTTAGTGGGGTAAAGATAGGAAAAATGGCAGGACCACGATCGCTAGGAAAAATGGGCCTCGGGGGGGCTTATATATACCAGGGTGGGCTCCTATAAGGGTCACTTTTACTATTACCTACAAGAGTTTTGTTAACTTTTGTGAGAGAAAAGCCACAAAAATGCATTGTAGACGACAGTTGGAGGACCCAAGAATCAAGCAACTACATTGGTAAATTGCAAAGGAGTGTGTGGTCAACCAGGTGAGTCTAAAAACCTCATTTTTATGCTTTTTATTAGATTTTTGAGCAATTTTTATAAATCAAGGAGCATAGGCATCTTGATGGTGCAAATGTGTCTCACCAACATGTTGGCATCCTGCCTACGTGTTGGGGGCCTTTGGCTATGCTAGGATCCACCATACGTGTTGGTGTCTAGCTAGCTTTAAATGGTGTACCTCAAACATTAGTGTGGAATGCTTGTGTCCCAAAGGTCACACTTAGAAAAATTTGGTTGTAGAAGTTAGAAGATTTTGATGTAAAGAGAGATCTAACTTGAATCCTTTTTCATATTGTAGGATTACCTAGAGATGAGAGAGCATGTCGATGGAAGGGTTCTATAGATGATCTATGACCATGCACAATGCATTTAATTGGATGAGGAGGGGCATCTTTTCTGTGTAGACCTATGGTATCCCTAAACCATACCAGAGATGTTTTACCACAATTGTATGTCGATAACCTAGATGGAGTGGTGGAACTCAACCACCTCCATGGTCCACCTTTTGACAGATGTCTAACGTATCACCAACTCCCCATCCATAGGAAGTGGGTGGCTCTAGATGATTTCTACTCTACCTAAGATCCATTCAAGGAAATTCGATACTGTATAGGGTGCATAGACCCCAGTGATGGGACATGCCACATCTACATTCATTATTTTTAGAAGGGTAGTGTAGTATTCCCCCTTGCATAAAGGGTGATGGTGCTGAGAGTCACTATGTGAGTGACCATAGATGGGTGAGGCTCTCATCTTCACAAGGGACTCGACAATACTATCATAGAGATGTAGGAGTAGTACATAGTCTTGTTTTCAATAGATTTGCACCCTGCTGAATGGAATATTTAGCAACCTACTGAAACATGGAAACCTTCTTTAGATGTGGGCGATCTAAACAAAGATGGAATCTCTAGAGTGAGCTAGTTCTCCGAGTGATAAGTCCTATTCTAAAATTTTAAAGGAAAATGGATAAAAGATGAACTAATTTTTTTTTTGAATCTAACTGATGATTAACTTAAAAATTCTGACATAAATTAGATCTTGCCACTCACAACAATTCCTTTATTACAATAATTCCTACAATCTCATCAGTGCATGATTTCATCAATAATTCATATGAAGATTCAGAGACATCGAATACATCATATAACCTGAAAACATAAAATATTGTGCAAAAAACATATAAAAGCAGAACATTAAGTCTTCAAATCTGAAAACACAAAGCATCAAACTATTGTTACCAGTCTTGAAACAAGAAAATGGAAAGAAGAAATCTGTTGTATTACTGAAACTGAAAGAATGTCAATCTGCCAAAACTGAGTACAAAGGGTTCACAAGCTCAAAAATGCATAAGAGCAGGAACTAAAATCTGAACTGAGAAGGAGAGGAAAAAAGACTGTCTTTTGAAATGCATAACTCTCAAGAAACCCTAATCCGAGCTCAGAAAAAAGCTCCAAGAAAAGGGCTTCAAACTGTCTCAAAAACTGCATAAAAGTAGAAAAAATCATACTGCTTTTATGATGAACCTGTAAAGCCTCTAAAAATAGGTTGAATCTACTTTAAAAGCCCAAAACACCTTATCTCTCCAAGATAAGACTCAAATCTGACAAAGAGAAGAAGTCAATAAAAATCTGCTAAGAATAACAAAAACTCATAAAACAACTTATAAAAGATTGCTTTACGATTTTGCTTTACAAGATTGCAGATTCTCACTATTTGTCTATTTTTTGCAATTAAAGATTACAAATCTTTTGCAAAAAGAAACACTTCTTATCCCTCCATTACAATGCTTTTATTTTCTCACAAAATCATAAAAATATTACACATCATCATCTTCTCATCAATCTTCAATTGATTTCTCTAAAATAAATTAAAAAACAAGGAACGCTAAATGGATAATTGATTTCCTATGAGAAAACAAACTCTAGGTCATAAGGCATTCACCATAATATTCTCATTGTTTTCACTAAAACACCTAAAATAGGGTTTCAAGACTATAATCCACTAAGGCTCATAAAATAAGTCTTTAAAAGACTTAACATGTTGACCTAACATACAAATTTTTGGCCCCCCTCAAATATCAAAATCCTGACTTTGATTATAATGCAAGGATTATCCCATGTGCAATTGACCGAATATTCCAGACAATCATGATGTTGCTCGAATTAGGGCATGAGAAAAGAATGCCAAACCCTAATAATGATTCATTTTGCACTCGTTACTTTGGGGAAAATGAGCTTTGCCAGTTAACATGCTCCCATCATGGACCTCGAATCTGAACTCATGTGCCTTGGGAATCTTCACTACTCCTTCAGTTAGTTGAGCTCCTCAATGGGTAAGCTTGGTTTTCTTTGTATCATAGCTCTCCTCCATTATTGAAAGAACAAAAATAATCACAAGGTCACAGCCTGCTTATGGCTATTTCTCTGACATCCTTTGTATTTTTGTGCCTATATCCTCTAGTCGACCCACACGAGCTTGAACTCGAGCCCTATCTGAAGTTTTCATAAAAGAACCTGCTAGAGGGGTTTTGTTTTCTCTTCTGAGCACAAGGTAAGCTAGCTTCTATGGATTTTATTTGTTCATTCTGGCTCTGAGGCCATGACTATTCACACTCTAATACCTCTGCCTTATATTTTCTGTGTTTATTTTTTGTGTTCAAATTACTATTAAAGCTCGACCACCAGTTTGAGATCTTGACTCTTGGCCTCTAGAAGCTCTGTGTAGTTCTCTTGGCCGCGGCTATACACACTCTCAATAATCCTGAACTGGTAAGCCACCTCTAGATACTTCATTCTTCAGAGATTAAAATAATCTTTACTTATGAGTTTCTGGCCATGTTCAAGCTGCACCAGATGTGTATCATACAAAGCATTATTTGAAGTTTTGGGCTCGACCCACAACAATATATTTTCCTTCATGCATATTTAAGGACATACCCGCATATGGATATCATGAAAAATTGAATGAAACTATGTTTTGTTCATTCCGAGATGCGATTCACTACAGGGAACTCACATTTTATTTTCTTCTTTTTGTCTCATACAAAACTTCACATGGGTTATCACCATGATTGCATTTTCTGTATTTTGAAGCTTGACCCAAATATGGGTACCCTGCATATTCATTTAAAAAAAAAACAATGAGCTCAATTTAAGAAAAGAACTTCTCTATACCTGTTACCTCACAAAAAAAACTCAACTAGGTTGATAGAGCAAACTGTTTTGATGTTGTGATAGGAAAACCCACATGGATGGCTGAAAATACAAAAAATCTATATATTTACTGGAAATCCCAACATGGGTACTCGTTGTTTGTATTTATTTACCTTAAAAAATGAAAGCTCTTGTAAGAGTAACAAAATTTGTGTATTCATTTGTATTTAGCTTATGGGCTCGACCCAAAATAACTGATGCTTTACTCTTATATTTTGTTTGAGAAGAAGACTCAAATGGTGAGTTGGAAACACATCTATTACCCTTAATATACTCATGCAACTTAGCTCGATCACCATGGTTTCTTTTGCACTTTCAGTTGCAAAACCTATACTTGGAATTTATTATTAAAACTGGGTTTAACCTCTCTCCTACTTCTGCATTTTCAATTAATCATGTAAAACTATATTTCTGAAGCATTCAAATTTCTTCCTTTCTAGCATGATTCTGTATTTGTCCATTGCGAAGAGAATGAAACATAGATTCATGAAATTTTGTAAATGTATCCTTCGTTTGTATTATAGCTATATGAATTCATTTGTAAAATGTAGGATTGAGCACTTTAAATGCAAACCCCAGTGTGGGTGCATAAGAACTATATGTTTTGACTTCTATGCACAACCCTAGCTTCCTTTGGCATTCAAATTTCTTACTTTCCAGCACACAGATATCTGGAAAATTAGAAAAATCTTCGTCATTCCATGATATAGGTATACTTAGACCACCGCTCCATGCTCTTTTCCTAAGACAGAACTTTTCATGGATAAAACTGTAAATCACAATTTAATCGACAATGAACTCCTGCTTTCTATTTTTACTTATGCAGATCTTTTATTTGAAACATTGTATTATTATGGACTGCACCTTGCTTGATTATGTCAATGCATGACTAACACCTCAGAAACACCTCCTGGAAAGAAACTGTTATCATTTCTTTGTCATCTTAGAACAATCATTTCTCACCTTGTGATTCTTACAGCTATATTTGCTTATCAGTCAATTGGAACTAGTGATTCACTTAACACTTGAATGCACTGTTGGTGTTTCGTACTCTTGAGCTTCAACATGTACTCTTCATGCATTTGAATGTTCCACCTAACAAACTATTTTTTGAATCTGCCCTCTTTCATGATGAAAACCAAAACAAAATTCTTTATTAAGTAATAATGTATGCTTGTTCACTATCCTTGACTATGAAAAGAATACTGATGAACTGGAACTTGCATGACATATATAATTATGATGAACACAGAATATGAACTATGCAACAATGTTTGATATAAATGTACTCAAGTGAATTGATTGAGTGAACTAAACTCACTGTTCAGCTATAGCCTTTAGAAAAATTATCCTGATCGTTATGAATGTACAATTGGTTTAGTAGCTCGATAGATAACTCTATTTACTCTTTCAGTTGTATTTCATTTCCTTTGATGAACATGATGATGTAATCTTTAAATCAGCCCATTTAATGAATAGGGCAGCATGTCGAGCTCTACCCTTGTGGGAGCCCATTTTCCTCCACATGCTTTGTCTTCGAATAATGATCAGCTTCGTGATTTTTCTTATACCTACAAGGAAACAAACAATGTTAGCATAAAATAGAATATGATGATCATTATATTGTTATTTCTCCTTCAGCTCACTTCCTCCGCACTTGGCTGATTGTTTCAATGCATAATTATAGTAGGTTGCACTATTGTGGGTGCCTCATATAGGTTTCTTCATAATCAGAACCACTGAAATCTCCCTTTTCCCCTCACAAGTCGACAGAGCTCAAGAAGACAAAGGTGCACCATTCAGGGTCAACCATCGATAATCAGGCAATGATGATTATGTCGTCACTTATATGTTTTATTTTCCACATCTTCAGTAGTGTAATGTGCTATTAGTGATATATTGCGACAGTCACATCCACGACTTGTGTGGATCTTTGATTTCAATTCTTTTCTTTCATTTGAAAGGAAAATGTATTCCAATGCAAATCTTTGTAATATCATTCTGATTCTTGAAATCAAATGAAGCCTTGTAAAAAATGAGTCTTTTCATGAAATAAATGAAAGCATTTAAATATGCTCTATTGTTTACATGGTCAATTTTGTACTTTATTCATTTCTAGAATATTTGAATAGCACTCTGAAACTCCATTTCTTCTTTTAAATGCACAACTATTACTTGATGAATGATGATAAAAATGAAAAACAACACTTAAACATAATCTACAATTTCACCTCATGATATAATAATATTCAGCCAGCTCCGCCAATCGAGCTGTGGTGAAAAATTGGTAAAATTTTGGAAATTTTTGCTAAATGCTTGCCTGCTAAGGATAGATCAGTGGGCTTAAAATGATTCATTGGGAATAGAGTCAATTATGCCCCTTCTTGAAACTCAAAAACTTGAATAGGAACACTCCAAATAGCAGCAAAGAAACAAAACAAAACTGAAAGAAAACTAACATGCCCTGATGGCCAACAGAACAATGCGCAACAACGCTTAGGGAAAGCAAAACTACTAAAATTAAATGTACGAAACACACTTATTTGGAAACTACTCTACTTAACAATGAGATAACTTATCTCAAAGGCAGTGCTTAAGGTGGATCCCATTAATTGGGATAGACAACACCTCATTGATTATCTTGGAAAGTTGGAATACGTTGTGCTCCTTGCATTCTGTGATCACATAAGGCTTGTCCCACATTGCATCGAACTTGGAATGTCATCTAGGTCTACTCTTGAATTCATTCCACTTGAAAACTAAATCCCCAACAATGAAATCACAAGGTTTCACCCTCTTGTCAAAAGAGTTCTTCATTTGAGCTTGATGTATCTCTAGCTATCTAAGAGCTTCCTTTTTGGTTTCTTCAAGCTCTATTAGCTGTGCAAACATCACCTCAAGAGGTTGTTCATTTAGCAACTCCAATTTTTTAACATAACTTAAGGTTGGTAACTCAATTGAAATAGGAAACTTAGCCTCTTTACCATAAGTCAGAATGAAAGGCGAACAACTCGTGGCCCTTTTAGGAGTTACCCTGTCAGCCCAAAGGGCTAGCTTCAGCTTTTTGTGCCATGTCCTTTGATTATCTTTGACAATCTTCTTGATTATCTGAATCAGATTCTTATTTGTAGATTCCACTTGTCCATTGCCCTACGGATAGTAATTTGAAGACATGTTCAAATAGATGTTATTTCTAACAGACCAATCCAAAATCCTCAAGCCAATAAAATCCAAACCATTATCTGAAATGATTGAATCTGGAACACCAAATCTCGATATGAGATCTTGATAGAAATTAAGCACTGAAGTCTCGTTCGCTTCCTTTAAAGCAACGAATTTGGTCCATTTTGTAAAATAATCTATGGCAGTAAGAATCCACTTATGACCTGCACTTGAAGGCTGATTGATAGGGCCAATAAAATACAAGCCCCACTTAGCAAAGGGTTGTTCTACCTGAATTGGATGTAGGGGAAGCGGTGCAAGCCTATGTTTATTGGAAAATAAAGAACATTTCTCACACTTTCTAACCCAAGCAATAGCATCTTTAAACAAATATGGCTAGTAATAACCAACTCGCATAACTTTTAGAGCTGTTGTTCTTGCAGCAAAGTGCCTCCTGAAGGTCCATCATGAAGTTCTACTAACAGCTTGTCAACTTGATTAGGCTGAATGCATCTTAGCAAAACACCTTGGAAGTCTCTCCTATAAAGAATGCCATCAATGATTGCATAAGGGATGGGTTGTAATCTGTAGTACCTTCTTTTTGCTCTGTCTAAGCCTTCAGGGTACTCACCAGTTTGTAGATAATGCATCATTTGTTGCAACCAAGTAGCAGGAGGTGCTTGAACAACACTCGAAACATCATTATTTAACACTGCCTCTGTATTTGTAGCTTCATTTAAGCTATTATCTCTATTTCTAGTGATCTGTTCAAACAAACCCCTACCTCTAACAAGTTTGGTTACTTTTATATCGACATTGAACTCCATTACTTTGGTAATCCAACCAACATGCTTATCATTAATATCCTTGTTAAGCAGAAAATCTTTAATAGTTGAATGAGCCACCAATAAATGAATCTTGTTGTTGGACAAGATGTGTCTGAACTTTTTCAAACTTCTTACAGCAACAAAAACATGTTTCTCAACAAAAGAATATTTTACCTCATAATTGTGCAATACTTGGCTGAAAAACACTATAGGATGCTCCAAGCCTTCATCGTTTTGCGAGCATAACATGGCTAAAACTGTATCTACTCCTCCAAAAGCATACAGAATAAAGTCTTTGTCAAAGTTTGAATTAATGAGAGTAGGAGCAGCTGCGAGTTCTTCCTTGATCTGCTTGAAGCTCCTCTTGCCTTCCTTGGTCCAACTGAATGGCATACTCTTCTTTAGCATAAAAGTGAGAGGCTGCAGCAAGGCTGTGATATTTGGTATAAACCTCCTCACAAAATTTATTCTCCCAAGAAATTTTTGCAAGCCTTTCTTATGAGTTGGTAATGGAAATTCAAGAATTTTGGAAACTCTTTCAGGATCGATTGAAAAACCTTGCTTTGAAACAATGTGTCCAAGCAATTTTCCTTCGTGCAATGAAAATATACACTTCTTCAGATTGAAAGATACTCCAAACTCTCTGCACCTCTAAAAAATTTGCTCCAAATGTTCCAGGTGTTCATTAGCATTTTTGGAAAAAACAGTAATATCATCTAAATATACCAGAACGAACTTGTTCATGAGGCCTTGAAAAGCCATATCCATAGCATGCTGAAAAGTTGCTCCAACATTGGATAAGCTGAAAGGCATCGTTTTGTAGGCCATTGTTCCCCACTTGGTTGTAAATGTTGTTTTGAACTGATCTTCTTGCTTCACCAGAATCTGGTTGTATCCTGAGTAACCATCTAACAAAAAAAATCTGTTAGAACCATAAACTACTTGTAAAATTTGTTCCATGGAAGGGAGTGGGTAATGGTCCTTCAATTATGCTTTATTTAAATATTAGAAATCGACACATAATCTGATTTCCCCACTCTTCTTCCTGACTGGCACTAAATTTGACACCCAAGAGGTGTGTTTGATAGGAAAAATAATACCGCTCTCAACTATTTTATTCAGTTCAACCTTCATAAGGTGCTCTAACTTGGGATTAAGCGATCTCTATTTTTGTCTTACTAGTTTTGCATCGGGTTCAAGCTCGATGGTATGTTGGGCTAGTTCAGAGTTAAAACCTCTCAAATCCTTGTACTCCAAAGCAAAAGCATCACTAAATTTTTGACATAACAGAATAAACACTTGCTATTCTTCTTGACTACATACCTTTCCCAGCTTGAGAAGCTTTCCTTTGAAAATTTCAATGGCTGCATAATGCTCCTCCTTAACAGTCAAACTACATTTTTCCTTACGCACTTGATCATCCAAATTAAAGATAGATTCTAATGTCACCAATCCTTTTGGCAGCTTGTTAGTCTTTAATTGCACAATCTAGTCCTCATATTGCTACTACCATTTTTCCTAATTTCCATCTGCGAACTCAACTTCAACAATCAAAAAATTCATGATTTTCTCATTGCTATCAAAAACCTGCCTACTCACATTATTGTCAAGTACAGAAGGTTTGACCACTATTTTCACGTATTGACATGCTTCTACCTTATGAATCTCCTTGGGAATATCAAACTGGGCTCCTATGGTAGCGAACTTGTCAGCGTACTTATTTTGATTTTGAGGAATCACCATGATGTTAAAAGCATTAAAATATTCCATTAAATCCCATACACGATGCTTTTATTTCTTAAGAAAATCATTCTTAGCAACATTTAAATTTCTTACTTGATTAACAATCAATTCTAAATCACCAAAAACCTATAAACATTTAATACCTCGTTTGCGGTCCCATTCAAGACCATGCACCGATGCTTCGTACTCGGCTATATTATTCGAACAACTGAAACCAAACCTGCAAGCTAAAAAATACTTATCTCCTTTGGGTGATATCAACATAGCTCCAGCTCTGGCACCAATAATGCTCCTTGAACCATTGAAGTAAAGCTTCCAAAGCTCACTATCCTTTTCTATAGATAGTTCATCCTCTTTACAAAGATTAGGCATATCGCAATTTGGCTTTCGGATCATATAGACTCCTAATCCTACCTCATCTTTGTTCTGGAATGGATCAAGCTCGTGATCTTCGACTACCCATTCATCTAGATTGATATTGTCTACATGGGTGCTACAGTCTGAGGTCATGGTTTTCTCCTCCATTGCAGAGGTGGCATAGAGGTTAATGTTTATAGGATTTGGCGAGTATGGTTCAATATGGTCTTTGGTAAGAGGCTCAGACTTTATGGTCACTTTCGTACCATACCTCATTCTAAAAAATAGATGAAACCAATCAGAAGACAAAAACCAACCCAATTTGGCTATAAAATCCCTTGAGAGATTAATGGCAAAGTGCGGCGGTAAGTCTATGACATGAATATCCTGATGAATAGAAAAATTTGGGGATGCGTGCAAGGTAAGATCTATTTTTTTGATAATACCAATAGTCTTAACAACAGACCCATCTAATTGCACTACGCCTTTATGAGGATTAGTCTTGTAAACAAGACCTAACTTATCAGCTAAACTCTTAGGCATGACTAAACTACTGGCACCAGAATCAACCATATAGTTATGCACAATTTTATCGCCAATGATCAGACTTAAATAATATGGAGGGGGCTTTACTTCTTTTGCTTTTTGCCCTCTTTTATCCTCTAGGTCATTAGCCATCACAACCTTCACAACTCCTTGATTAGCATTGTCAGAAATAGACAACTCAGCCAAAGCATTCTATAGTAAACTTTTCTGCCTTGAAAGTTGTAAAGTGTCTAATATTGACATGTTGACAGTAGTTTTCTTGAGATGTTCAATTATATTTAATGATGAAGAGTTTACCTTCTACTAGTTTTTTGTGACAGCAGCTTCATTTTGCCTCTGCAAAGGCTAAGAATGCATTTTTAGTTGTTCATTGATGTGTATCTACTACCCTCTTTGCAAAATATGCATTTTAGGCTATGTGGCAGCGTTAACCTCTGATAAAACAGGCTACTTACTGATTGAAGGCTGCTGCTATGAACTTCTAGCTTGTTGTCCTAGATCCATAGCTCGCTTTTTAGATATGGTATTAGCTAAAATAGGAGAATTTTGCTAACTTTGGCCATTCACGCCACATAATTCAGAACTCTGCCAGTTCGGCAAGGCGATTTCCACATTATCTTGTTGTTCTTGATCCTGATCTGTAACGTTTTCTAAAACAACATAGCTATTTTGAACCATTAGAGCCCGATTCCTCATTCCATTGGTGCACACTGATTGGCTATGGGGCTGATTGCACAGATAACACCAATCACAATCCTAGGCAACATTATTTTGTAGCACAAGTTCCTTTGATGAACTAGTTGCTTTTGGATTGTATGGCTAGAATGGCCTGGGGTTAAAATTCCTTCTTTGGGCTTGATAATCATTTTGAAAAGTAGGCCTATTTTGTTGGTTTTGCTGATAAGGGGCTTGATAAGGCTTACTTTCTTAGCCAACGTGCTTTTTAATAGTCATGAGATCATTTTCAAAGGTCTTTAATATGTTTTTAAGCTCTTGCATCTCCGGATTTGGGGCTGGGGCAGCAACTTCTTTGGCTGTACTATGATATCCTATCACTGGAACAGGTGGGACAATAGCCAAAGGAGGTATAGCAGCAAGAATAGGTGGCTGTATTTCTAGAAATAAAGGCATAGGGGGTCTAGGAGCTATGTCTCCAGCTTGAATGAGGAAATTTTCAACATTAATGGCTATATTGTACGTGTTGGGAAGCGTTAGACCACCCATAGACTGAGTCATAACAACAATCTTACTATTCAAAGCTTTTAAATAAAACAAAAATGCATGTGCTGGTAAGGGTTTTACTGTTGCAGGAATCATGTCTTAGGTTCTTTGGAATTGGTAATTGAAGTCAGCCAAATGTTCATGTGGCACCCTTTGAATGGTTCTAAGCTGCTCTAAGAAGGACAAATTGTCAGATTTATCAACAAAATGTTGGTATAAGCCATTACCTAACGCATCCCATGTCGCGATTGAATTGGTTGCGAGGCCTCTAAACCATTGCAACGCTTTGCCCTTAAGTGACGCAACCAATAGACTTAGTGTGATGTTCTCTTGTGTGATATTGTGCACCGAGCATAGCGTGGCTACGTCATGGATGTGCTCGACTGGTGTAATGTAGTCCTCTTTGGTGAAGTATGGCAGTCCTCTAAGGGCTGCAACTGGAATGTCATTGTGCTGAAGTATATTTAATGGGGTACCACCATTGAAGGGCGCAAACAGATGTTGCCTTAGTGCTACCATTGGTGGTACTTGTGAAATCAGGATCGGAACTCCTGGTGATAACACCAAGGAACTAAAAAATTAGAGGTGTTGACTTTGACCTTGTGGGTGCTTTGAAAATCCTCCTTACTGTCCTTCCTCTTCTTCATGATGGGGACAACTCTCGATACTTGAAGGGCACAAAACTTGATCTTGTTTGAATGTTTCTCATGCACGGGCTGCACTAGCATACAAAAAATAGAACCAGAGTCGCTAGGTATATTGTAATAGCCTCCAGAAGGCTAAAAAATCTGCTGTATACACCGAACAACAAACTAAAATATTAAAAATTCTCTGAAAGTAGCTTTCAAAGTCCCACCAGGCATGCCAAAAACTGTTGTCAATAGATTTGCACCCTGCTGAATGCAATATTCAACAACCTACTGAAACATGGAAACCTTATTCAGATGTGGGTGATCTGAACGAAGAAGGAATCTCCAAAGTGAGTTGGTTCTCTAAGTGATAAGTCTTATTCTAAAATTTCAGAGGAAAAGGGATAAAAGATGAACTGAAAAAAAATCTGAATCTAACTAATGATTAACTTAAAACTTTTGACAAAAATTAGATCTTGCCACTCACAACAATTACTTTATTACAATAATTCCTACAATCTCATCAATGCATGATTTCATCAATAATTCATATGAAGATTCAGAGACATCGAATACATCATATAACCTGAAAACATGAAATCTTGTGCAGAAAACTTATAAAAGTAGGACATTAAGGCTTCAAATCTGAAAACACAGAATCAAACTACTGTTACCAGTCTTGAAACAAGAAAATGGAGAGAAGAACTCTATTGTATTACTAAAACTGAAAGAGTGTCAATTTGCCAAAACTGAGTACAAAGGGTTCACAAGCTCAAAAATGAATAAGAGCAGGAACTAAAATCTGAACAAAGAAGGAGAGTAAAAAATACTAAGTCTTTTGAAAGGCATAACTCTCAAGAAACCCTAATCCGAACTCAAAAAAAATCTCCAGGAAAAAGGCTTCAAACTGTCTCAAAAATTGCATAAAAGCAGAAAAAAGCATATTGCTTTTATGATGAACCTGTCAAGCCTCTAAAAATTGGCTAAATCTACTTTAAAAGCCCAAAAACACCTTACCTCTCCAAGATAAGACTCAAATCTGACCAAGAGAAGAAATCAATAAAAATCTGCTAAGAATAGCAAGAAATCATAAAACAACTTATAATAGATTTCTTTATGATTTTGCTTTACAAGATTGCAGATTCTCACAATTTGCCTATTTTTTGTAATTAAAGATTAAAAATCTTTTGCAAAAAGAAAAACTTTTTATACCTCCATTACAATTCTTTTATTTTCTCACAAAATCATAAAAATATTACATATCATCATCTTCTCATCAATCTTAAATTGATTTCTCTAAAATAAATTAAAAAACAAGGAACCCTAAATGGATAATTGATTTCCTATGAGAAAACAAACTCTAGGTCATAAGGCATTCACCATAATATTCTCATTGTTTTCACTAAAACACCTAAAATAGGGTTCCAAGACTATAATCCACTAAGGCTCATAAAAGAAGTCTTTAAAAGACTTAACATGTCGACCTAACATACAAATTTTTGGCCCCCCTCAAATATCAAAATCTTGACTTTGATTATAATGCAAGGATTATCCCATGTGCTATTGACCGAATATTCTCGACAATCATGATGTTTCTTGAATTAGGGCATGAGAAAAGAATTCCAAACCCTAATAATGATTCATTTTGCACTCGTTACTTTGGGGGAAATGAGATTTTCCAGTTAACATGCCACCATCATGGACCTCAAATCTGAGCTTGTGTGCCTTGGGAATCTTCACTACTCCTTCAGTTAGTCGAGCTCCTCAATGGGTAAGCTTGGTTTTCTTTGTATCGTAGCTCTCCTCCATTATTGAAAGATTAAAAAAGAATCACAAGGCCACAACATGCTTATTGCTATTTCTTTGATATCCTTTGTCTTTCTGTGCCTGTTTCCTCTGGTCGACCCACACGAGCTTGAACTCGAGCCCTATCTGAAGTTTTCATAAAAGAACCTGCTAGAGGGGTTTTGTTTTCTCTTCTGAGCACAAGGTAAGCTAGCTTCTATGGCTTTTATTTGTTCATTCTGGCTCTAAGGCCATGACTATTCACACTCTAATACCTCTGCCTTATATTTTTTGTGTTTATTTTTTGTGTTCAAATTACTATTAAAGCTCGACCACCAGTTTGAGAGCTTGACTCTTGGCCTCTGGAAGCTCCGTGTAGTTCTCTTGGCCGCGACTATATACACCCTCCATAATCCTGAATTGGTAAGCCACCTCTAGATACTTCATTCTTTAGAGACTAAAATAATCTTTACTTATGAGTTTCTGGCCATGTTCAAGCCACACTAGATGTGTATCATAGAAAGCATTATTTGAAGTTTTGGGCTCGACCCACAACAAGAAATTTTCCTTCATGCATATTTAAGGACATACCCACATATGGATATCATGAAAAATTGAATGAAACTGTGTTTTCTTCATTCTGAGACTCAATTCACTATAGGGAACTCACATTTTATTTTCTTCTTGCTATCTCATACAAAACTTCACGTGGGTTATCACCGTGATTGCATTTTCTATATTTTGAAGCTTGACCCAAATATGGGTACTATGTATATTCATTTTTAAAAAAAACTGTGAGCTCGATTTAAGAAAAGAACTCCTCTATATGTGTTACCTCACAAAAAAAACTCAACTAGGCTGATTGAACAAACTATTTTGATGTTGTGATAGGAAAACCCACCTGGATGGCAGAAAATAGAGAAAATCTGTATATTTACTAGAAATCCCAATGTGGGTACTCGCTGTTTGTATTTATTTACCTTCAAAAATGAAAGCTCCTATAAGAGCAACAAAATCTATGTATTCATTTGTATTTAGCTTATGGGCTCGACCCAAAATAACTAATTCCTTACTCTTATATTCTATTTGAGAAGAAGACTCACATGGTGAGCTAGAAACACATCTATTACCCTTGATATAATCATGCAACTTAGCTCGACCACCGTGGTTTCTTTTGCACTTTCAGTTGCAAAACCTATACTTGGAATTTATTATTAAAACTAGGTTTGACCTCTCTCCCACTTCTACATTTTCAATTAATCATGTAAAAGTAGATTTCCGAAGCATTCAAATTTCTTACTTTCCAACATGATTCTGTATTTGTCCATTACAAAGAGAATGAAACATAGATTCATGAAATTTTGTAAATGTATCCTTTGTTTGTATTACAGCTATATGAATTCATTTGTAAAATGCAGGATTGAGCACTTTAAATGAAAACCCCAGTGTGGGTGCATAAGAACTATATGTTTTGACTTCTGTGCACAACCCTAGCTTCCTTTGGCATTCAAATTTCTTACTTTCCAGCACACAGATATCTGGAAAATTAGAACAATTTTCATCATTCCATGATACAGGTATACTTAGACCACTGCTCCATGTTGTTTTCTTGAGACAAAACTTGTCATGGATAAAACTGCAAATCACAATTCAATCGACAGTGAACTCCTGCTTTCTGTTTTTACTTATGCAAACCTTTTATCTGAAACATTGTATTATTATGGACTGCACCTTGCTTGATTGTGTCAATGCATGACTAACACCTCAGAAACACCTTCTGGAAAGAAACTTTTATCATTTCTTTGTCATCTTAGAACAATCATTTCTCACCTTGTGATTCTTATAGCTGTATTTGCTTATGAGTCAATTGGAACTGGTGATTCACTTAACACTTGAATGCACTATCGGTGTTTCATACTCTTGAGCTTCAACATGTACTCTTCATGCATTTTTATGTTCCACCTAACAAAATATTCTTTGAATCTACCCTCTTTCATGATGAAAACCAAAACAAAACTCTTTATTAAGGCATAATGTATGCTTGTTCACTATCCTTGACTGTGAAAAGAATACTCCCTAACTGGAACTTGCATGACATATATGATTATGATGAACACATCACATGAACTATGTAGCAATGTTTGATATAAATGTACTCAGCTGAATTGATTGAGTGAACTAAACTCACTGTTCACCTGTAGCCTTTAGAAAAATTAACATGATCGTTATGAATGTATAGTTGGTTTAGTAGCTCGATAGATAACTCTGTTTACTCTTTCAGTTGTATTTCATTTCCTTTGATGAACATGATGATGTAATCTTTAAATCAACCCATTTAATGAATAGGGCAGCATGCCGAGCTCTACCCTTGTGGGAGCCCGTTTTCCTCCACATGCTTGGTCTTCGAATAATAATTAGCATCGTGATTTTTCTTATATCTGCACAAGGAAACAAACAATGTTAGCATAAAACACAATATGATGATCATGATATTGTTATTTCTCCTTCATCTCACTTCCTCCGCACTTGATTGATTGTTTCAATGCATAATTAATAGTAGGTTGAACTATTGTGGGTGCCTCATATAGGTTTCTTCATAATCGAAGCCACTGACATCTCCCTTTTTCCCCTTATAGGTCGACGGAGCTCAAGAAGACAAAGGTGCACCATTCAACATCAACCATCGATAATCAGGAAATGATGATTATGTCGTCACTTATATGTTTTATTTTCTACATCTTCAGTAGTGTAATGTGCTATTAGTGATATATTGTGACAGTCACATCCACAGCTTGTGTGGATCTTTGATTTCAATTCTTTGATTTCATTTGAAAGGAAAATGTATTCCAATGCAAATATTTGTAATATTATTCTGATTCTTGAAATCAAATGAAGCCTTGTAAAATATGAGTCTTTCATGAAATAAATGAAAGCATCTAAAAATGCTATGTTGTTTACATGCTTAATTTTGTACTTCAGGACCTAGTGGCAATGGCATAATCCCATTCCAGTTTTCTGAGAAGATTCTCCCAAGGGAGATGTCATTGTACAAGAGGAGGAAATGTCAGTGGTAGGAGGAGGAAGAGATGGTGAGGCCAAGGAGGTGGGAACAACAATGGTTGAGCTGAGGCAATGGTAGAGGTTGTCGTCCCCTCCAACAACCGTCCCAATTTCAACAACAATTCCATCAGCTCAATGATCACAACAACAACAATAGCATCTAGTGTACGAGGCATAGGACCCTGTGTTGCTCCTCCCCCTAACCAAAAATAGTAGGATTGGGACCCAGGTATCAAATTTATTTGTGACATTTCCTTTTGTAGTACTTTTAGATTCATCTTGTATATATATGTATATACATTTTTTGATATATCATGTGGTACTAATGAGTCCACTTTCTCTGTTGTTGTAGTTGGCACACATGAGTGGACTGTGTTCTTTTTGTAGTATGTTTCAGAGGTGGAACTATCCATACTGATCTAGTGGAGTGTCTTGGAGACCTACAGGTTGGCATTAGCATGGTAGCATTCCCAACTCTTCAAGCCTGTGACAATCCTCAAGACAACGTATGAGGAGTCGAGGGAGGAGGTGGTCCAGAGGATAATGGATGTCACTACCCTCACTAGATAGAGGGATTAGTGGTTGGTGGAGTTGTAAGATGCACTTTCCAAGAGAGATGAGGTGAGGACTCGAGTTGAGAGTGTTGAGGAGGCATTTGACACTCTTCAAAGCTGACTCGACGACCTTGTTGCATATTCAATAGCTGTGAGACCAATTGATGATCTATAGTTGCAAGAGGACCTTAGGAGAGAAGAGATACAGATACCCTTGTCATGTGGCGAGATCAAAGGACTTTGAGAGAGCATGACATCCTTGCAGTCACATAGATCTCCCTATATTTCCATTGTCTAGCCTCAGGCATGCTCACCATCACCACCAAAGGGCTTGGGGAGCCATGATCCTAGGGGCTAGATTCCCATTTTGACTTATACCATTCTTTTATCTATGATACATATTTTATATAACATTATTTTTGGATGTATAAACATTGAAAAATATACAACTACCACAATTTTTATGGCAATTGTGTGATACATGTACATGACTTACATTTGATATATATACATATGAGATTATGGCTCTAACATCATGGTGTTCATTATTTTATATGTATGCTTTTACTTTCATGTATGGTTATGTGATGGATGTTGTACTGATGGATGTGTTTTTAGATTGGATGCTATCATGATCTAATAAACACACATGGATGTATGTTGATTAAATACAAATATGATCTAATTTCCTAATCATAAGATTTTATCAAATGCAATGCACATATAAACAACATAATAAAACACATGTATGCATCTAATTCCAATTAAATATATTAGTCACACACACACACACATGTTCACATCATAAGACAAAACACAATAATTTGTTAAATGAATGAATGCCACAAAATGATACATTGTGATCCATGGAGGATGAGAGTTGTACACATGACACATAGACACTATGCATAGTATCAAAAAAGATGTATTGCATTGATAGGTTCTTTTAGAGGCATTCCATCTATAGATGACAATCCATAGGCACCAAAACCATACACAGAGATGACAATGTAAGGTCTAACCAATTAGGACTAAACTTTCCCTTTTGATCAAGTGTCATATTTACATTTATTTGATTCTCATAGAGGACCAAGTCACCTACCTTGAAAGTCCTTGGAAGGACACCTTGATTGTAGTGTTTAGAAAGTGATAATTGATAAGCCTTAAGATGGTCATGGGCTAGCAATCAGAACTCATCAAGCAACTTAAGCTGATGCAAATGATTAGAATGGTAAGTTTCATCATCAATTAAAGCTTTAAGGGAAACTTGCAAAGATGGGATTTCCAACTCTAAAGGAATGATAGCCTTGATGCCATACACAAAGTTGTAAGGCGTTGTTCCAGTTGTCATGTGAACATTCATGTGGTAAGCCCACAAGGTGTATGTTAACTGAGTATGCTAATCCTTACCATTTTTGTTTACTATTTTTTAGAGAATGAGCTCAAGGTTTTTATTAGACACTTTGGCTTGACCATTAGATTGAGGATAGTATAGTGTAGAAAATCTATGTTGAATATGAAACTTCTCCATAAATTGCTTCACCTCTTTGTTCTTAAATGGTGTTCCATTTTTTAAAACAAGGGTAGAAGAAAACTCGGAGTGAGCAATGCTATTATTTAGAAGAAAGATATATATGGACTTAGTGTTCATGGACCAAAGCAAGATAGCTTCAACCCATTTCATAAAGTAATTTGTACCAGTGATGGTAAAGACATGTCCTTTAGAAGAAGGAGGTGATATTTCTCCAATAATATCAAACCCCCATTTTATGAATGGCCAAGGAGAGATTTGGTTTTGAAGCTCTTGAGTAGGAGCATGAATGAGATGACTATGTTGTTGACACTGCGGATACTTCTTGACAAAGGAAATATAATATTTTTCCATTGTTTGCCAAAATTATCCCATGTGAATCAGTTTTCATACAAAGGATTTACCACCAAAATTTTCACCCATAGAGCTCGAATGGGCTTCCTTAAGGGCAAGGGGTATTTTGACTTTAGTAATACACAAAAGAAGAAGACCATTATAATACTTTTGATAAATAACAATAGAAAATACAACATAGATGACTAAAAGTTTTTGTATCCAAGTGTGATCGTTCTTTGTCACATCATCAGAAAAATTCCAAGTCTTCAGATAGTTGTAGATGTTAGAATACCATTCCTCTAAGTATACATGAGAACACATGAGCATCAGATTTAGGTTGATTAGAAAAAACAAGAGAGTGAAGAATATGAATCACAAAGTGGTATTCTTCTATATCCTTATTTGAAGGAACTAGGGAGGTAGTGATTGCCAAGGCATCTACATGTCAATTTTCTCTCCTAGGGACACTATCTATCGTGAAGGAAGAGAGGTGATCAAGTAAGGATAAAGTCAAATCTCAATACTAAGACAACTTACTCTTCTTATCTTGATACGTCTGTGTAATTTGATCTACAATAAGTTTAGAGTCACCATGTATGTGAAGATGTTTTATGTTCAAAGTGATCACCACACACAAGCTAGCAATAAGGGCTTTGTACTCAGCGATGTTATTAGTACACTAAAATTCTAATCAAAAGGGAAAAGGAACTAGCTTATGCTCAAGAGATATTAATACCACACCTACCGCAAAGCTATTTTGAAATCTAGACCTATCAAAGTATATTTCCCATATAGGCTCATGATCCTGGTTACAAAAAGGTATTCATCCAAAAATAAATATAGACTAGGGAAGGAGTGAGATGAGGGGACTTCTACCAATTGATCCACAACCGCCTGACCCTTTATTGATTTCTAAGTTAGAAACTTGATGTCAAACTCAAAGATCAACATTACCTATTTTTTCAACTTCCAACAAGAGCAGTTCTAGTGAACAAATGCTTCAAAATATCACTTTTTATGATGGCATGTGTTTCAACATGAAGGAGATAATTTATTAAATTTTGTGTTACAAAGACGAGAGTGAGACACTCTTCGCATGGCAGAGTAACGAGTTTCATAATAAACAAGAATACAACTAATATAGTAGACTGCTCTTTCTTTACCATCATAATCATATTGAGCGAAAAAAGTTAATAACAAATAAGGTGATGCAACGAGGTAAAGCAGAAAGGGTATATTCTACATAGATGGCATTAAGATAGGAGGATTGGAAAAATAACTTTTAATTGACTAAAAATCCTTTTCCCACTCATTGTCCCATAGGAAGTAAACATCTTTCTTTAGAAAACATGTGAAGGGAAGGGTACAATCAACCAATTGAGATATGAACCTACAAATTTCTTGAATCTTCCCTTGTAAGCTACATAGTGGAGAGATGTTTCTAAGTGGAGGTATGTTAACAATTGTGTCTATCTTATTCATTTCTTGACCTCAATTCCATTATGAGAGACAATGAATACTAAATTTTTTCTCCTGTCCATGTCAAAGACACACTTAAGAGGATTTAGCCTCATCTTATAGAGTTGAATTCTTTCAAAAATAAGATAGAGGTACTCTACATGATTTAAACAAGTTATGGACTTTCTCAATATATCATCAATGTAGTCTTCTAGGATTTTATGAGTGAAATAAGAAATATTAGGGTCATAACCCATTAGTAATTCATACCTACATTCTTTAACCCAAATGGCATGACCATATAGAAGAAGGTACCCCAAGGGGTAGTGAATTCTATCTTATATCCAAGTTAATACGAATATGATTATACCCTAATAAGCATCCATGAAGGACAACAAGGAATGGCCTATGCAAAAATCTACAATCATATCGATATTAGGAAACAAAAAATCATACATAAGAGAAGCCTTATTGA
Source organism: Sequoia sempervirens (assembly GCA_007258455.2). Classification (NCBI taxonomy): domain Eukaryota; kingdom Viridiplantae; phylum Streptophyta; class Pinopsida; order Cupressales; family Cupressaceae; genus Sequoia; species Sequoia sempervirens. The sequence goes on from VDFB02000003.1 coordinate 574,718,371, forward strand.
GATCAAAAAAGTCAATGTGAATATGAATACAACCATAAGGTTTACTAACATCAACAATATTTGATATCTAGGGTCAATAATCAATTGGTTAGATAAATCCTTCTTTCCAAAGCTTCTCTATCTCAGCCTTAACCAATAATGCAACCTTGGGATTCATCTTACAGATCTTTCTTTTAATAGGTTTAACATCGAGACATAGGAAAATATTATGAAGCAGCATGGACTCATCAATACTAGGAATGTCCTCATATTTCCAAGAAAAAATATTGGAATGCCAATGTAATAGATCAAAGTGTTGCTTAGCTTCTTTTGAAGAAAGGCATTTTGCAATTTTAATCACCTTTTCAAAAGATTTGGAATCCATAGAAACTTCAGAAGTATCCCCCATTAGGAAGGAATTATGGTCTTTAGGATGAGGTATAGGAATATCGTCATCCACATTAGATAAAGGATCCTCCTCATCCACACTCAAAATTGATCATCCAAAGTACACCTATTTATGCAAGTGATACTAGAATTGTCGTTTATGGTGAAATGAAGGAAAATTTGAATAAACACATAAGAATTATTCTAGTGCTTCCTATGAAGAGAAGATATCTAGGGGAAATTCATTATATTCTATATTATCCTCAAAATTTTTGAGGTGAACTAAATTAAGAGGCTCAGTTGAGATCATGTTAACACTCCACCACAATTTTTGCATAGATTGTTCAAGAGAGAAACCTAGCCCCAAGTTATGCCACAAGTTATGCTTATGTGGCATAACTTGGATCTAGGGACTTGAATTCCTTGTTTGATATGCCTTAGACCTTTACGCCCATAAACTTACTTAGAAACAAGCTTGTATCTAAGGATATAGCGTGTTTGTAAGGCTTGGGAAGAAGGTTGATCCACATAGAGGGTGTCATTCCACCAATAGATGTCAGACATTTCCAAAATCTCACAACCATCCTTCACAATAGGGTTACAAATATTAGCCTCCTTAGTGGAAGCATGAAATTATCTTCATCTACAGGAAGACAACTATGTTCCTTGATGGGATCACAATTGTCCCTCTCAATGGGAGGATGATCAACTTTCTTAGCATAGGTGTATGAAACTATTGTAAGGTCAAGGTGGATATGATCCACTTTGTATTCTCTAATAAATAATTTAGAGAAATCCAAAGATCCATAATCATCATGAAGGCATGCATTCAATTCAGAAGAAGAGGTAAAAGGGGAAGACTTGGGATTTTTCTCTTTGAGTTGTTCCTCTTTAGGGACATTCACCTTAGGGATAGCTTCTACATATAAAATCATTTCAGATCATGTCAATGCACAATGAAATTCAATTCTTAAGAGTGAAAACAACCAAGGCTTGACCAATAGCTTCCAACTCACAAAGATGGACAACCTTGATTGTAATCACTTGATTATTAGCAACAATATTTATACAATGATGCAAAGTAGAAGTTACAGCTCCCAAAGCATGAATCCAAGGCTTTCCCAAAAGAATATTGTAAGGAAAAAGACCATGCATCACATAAACCAAGGTGGGTAAGGTAATGGGCCCCATCCATAACGGAAATATTACCATGCCTAGGGCTTCACGATCAGCACTATCGAATCCATGAATATAAAAAGAAGTAGCTAAGGAAGAAGAATCAATCTTAATATTAGGTAATAGATCTAAGCTACATACATTGAGATCCAAACTAGTGTCAATGAGAGCATGTTTAATATTGATGTTATTAAAAATAATTATAATTATCAATGGATCTACTTGATTCTGTACATCTGAGGGCATATGTTCTTGTGGATAGAACTTAATAGTTGGCTAATCCACATGAATATGAGCCATCAATGTATTAAAATCCTCCAACCTAGTGGAAGCAAGCAAGAGGATATTTTGCAAGGATTCTTTAAGCATACCTTGATAAATTGGAGATGTTTGAAGCAAGTCCCATAGTGAGATCTTCGTTGGAGTAATGCATAGTTGCTTGACAAGATCATAATCACTAGGTGCTTTAGTCATACGTTTAGGTGTTGAAGGAAAACTTGGTTGAGAAGGTGGTAAAGAAGTAGAAACTAAAATAGGTTGAGAAGTAGGAACATAAGATGGTTGATTCAAATTATGTTAATTTCTTCTAGTATTATATGCATGTTCCTTAGGACATTATAAGAGAGATTTTGTAGCTCTTAAGAGCACCATATGTAATTCCATCGATTCATCATAGTATGGGACACTATGGATAGAATGAATTCTCTTAGGAGAAGGGATAGTTGGAGTCAAGTAAATTATAGGTCTCTTAGGCTTTGAAGGAGCCACAGATAGTACTAGGACATTCACAGAATTTTCAACTTGCAAAGAGGGAGTAGATGGTTGTAAAGAAGCAGAATGTTCAAGAGACCTACGGATAAGAGATGATGCTTCTAATAAACCATCCAAGGCATCATCTAACATATCAAAATCCTCAGAAAAAATGTTATCATAACAAATGAAATGTTCAAGAAAAAGATATCACATTCTTCATGTTGGGTTCACCAAAAATGTAGAGTGGGGGGATCCACTTCTCACAAGTCCCTTGATTACCAAGAGAGTCGAAGGGAATGGAATACCCTAAACTACCTCATTTTGGTTAGTGGATCAAAAAGAGAGATGTAGAAATTGCAAAGAAAGGACTGAAGACATAATATCAAAATTAATAACATATAGATAGCTTTAGGAACAAAAATAGTAGATCACTGAGATTCCTATCATAAAGGGAGAAGCTCTCATCCAAAGGATGAAAATGCAGGAGAGGGATTCCAACATGGTGTGCTAAAGTCCCAAAGGCACACTGGTACATCCTATATGAACAAAGCACTAAACCCTCAAACATAAATACAAAGGATCTGCTAACTATCTTAGATCTAAGCTCTATTTAACCTACTTAATTGACAAAAAGTAGGAAATTTTGATAATATACAAGGAAGTAAGGGAACCAAATTACAAAGGGTCCTATGCTTTGAAGCATTCCTCCAAACTCTACATGAGCAAGGTTTGTACACAAGATGAATGAGAGAAAATGTTAGGGTTTTTTTGGGGCTTGCCATAGTCAAACCCCCATTTTGGTGTTCCCACCTTCATGGAAATCCAATAGATAGAGAGAAATAGACACACAATAAAGTAGACACAAAGTGATAAAAGAAAACCCCACTCAAGGAGGAGAGTCCATAACACAAAAGAAAGACACAATAGATAATCTATTCACAAATAGACAAGAAGCAAGAGAGCATTACCAACAATTTGTGGCTCCCTATTGGCTTGATAGATAGAATTTTGAGCACTTGCAAGAGATATTTGGCTGTTGGAGTGACCTCAGTCTAATAGAGCTTCACTATAGAGATGAGATCAAGAGAATAGAAGAGCAATAAGAGATCTAGCTAGAATAAGAGAGAGAGAGAGAGAGAGAGAGAGAGAGAGAGAGATCGAACGTTACAATGAATGAGATAATAGCATGAAAGAATGATTTGTGTGTAGTTGAATGGGTGGGAAGTGTCATTACTCATAAAATCCTACAATAGGGACATGTGTCACAAGCCAGAGATTACAAGATTCCTTATTTAAACTTGAAAAAGTATAGGGATGCTAGCACACTATGCGGATGTCTGCATGCCACATAGGAATCAAACTTGTCATTTCATATGAAATGAGGTGACAGACTGTTGCCACTTCATCATTGTTACTTATGGAATAAAAATCATGAAATTCCAACTCATAAGGGTCTTGTCATCCTTCCTTTTAAAATAAAAACACATAAACTTTGTGGGGTATAGAGAGTGTTCCATGTAGCAAATATAGTGTTATAGACCCAGAAGTTGTGGATAAAGCATGGAAAAACTCCTGAAACCTCTCCCCTTGCCATGTAACTAGTTTTCCAACTTATCTAGCCTCCATCTTCAACTGCAACATGCCCAAATTCCTCATGAAACTTCTGCAATGTGACATTACATTTGTTTATGTATTCATGTTACTTAAACTCTTTCAATGCTATCATAGGAACTCCTTCAATACCTTAACAAAAATATGAGCATCAAACCCTAACTTTCCCATGTTATGTGCCATATTGAAAATACTTTCAACTTTCAAAAACGAAAAAATATTCAATGCTTCCATTTTATTGGTGATGGAAACTTAATAGTAGTTAAGTTTTGATTTCCCTCCTTTTACTTATGGTGATAAACTATAGAAAAATGGTGAAAATATCAACATCTTTGGCATCCTCTATAAATTTTTTCCTTACTAAAACACATAAGACTAGTAGACTTGAATATCCATTGGGTATAGGAGTCAAAAAGTCCTGCTAGTAACTCAAAACCAAACCTAACAACCAATTGCTAATACCTCAAAACAACTAACTAAGCACCCAACTAACTGTGCTTCAAAATTTGGAGAAAAGACAAACTATGTGCATTCATGCTTATTGGAATTAAAATAAAACCTATCCTAACCTACAATATTGAACAAGTCTTGCTCAAATGAAACCATTTACTAGTTCCTTGAAGTAGCTTCTTTTTCTCATTATTTTGTAACTCTCTAAATGTTTGTGAGCAACCAATAGGAGGTGCAGAAATGAAAAATATTGAACCATATATTGCAAAACCTCTTGGAAAATGAAAAAAAATCCGCTTACCTCTTCATGTTGGTCATGCATACTATTGTTTTGAAGTGGATAAGTAGGTTTAATGCATTCTTCTTCAATTGCAAATTTTTATGCTCAGGTGCAAGCATGACTTGTGACACTTTTTTGGCCTCCATACTGGCTAGATTTTTGGTAGGAAATCCTCTTGAAAGGATGAAATTTAAGCTCTCCTTTCTGGTTTCAAGGTCATCTTCCTGAATTTTTTTTTTTTTTATTTGATATGGCACTCATTTTAACTAGCATCCTTGTGTGTATCAACTTATCTATTTTACAAAACAAGGTTGTCTTCATTTGTCTCTACATGCAACAACATCTTTTCATGTTCATTTTTATCTTATATCTGCTCCAAAACTTGTGATGAAATTGAAATTTGTACTCTCTTCATCTTGCTCAATGAAAGAAGGAAGCTCATCAAACAAGACTATGAAATCTTCATTCACATCAATTTTTTCTATGTTTTTGTCTTGTTGTCCCAATTGTTTTTTTAATATAGGAATTGAAACCTTTTCTTTATTTTCAACACAAAATGGGAGTTCATCAAATAAATTAGTTAAAACTTGTTGGTTAATAGATTTGTCACCTAACTCTATATTCTCATGCCCATGGAGGTGACAAATGTAACAACAGTTGAATCAGTCATAATAGTATTTTATGTCGATTATTTGCTTGTTTTACAAGGTGGCAGCTACCTTCTTCAAATATTCAATGAATTATTTTTAACTAATACCGCTTTTAACTAGAAATATTTGAAGGGCATTCACATGAAATCAAATATTGAAAAATTAAACTACAAAATCTCCAAACCTATATTTAAGAAATCTCTATTCATCCATCACCATAAAATATTTATTCATAGATAAACATTCCATAATGAGAAAACTAACTAAACATCCATCATTCCAATAATAGATAATTCACTGGAAAAATACTAAGCACAAGAAAAATAAATCCACACACCATAACATGAAGATTACGCATGCATGAAATTCACCATTGTCTTTCTATATTGAAATAATAGAAAGCAGTAAAACTTGAAGATAACAGAATTTTTGCTCTAATGAGTAAAAACAAGGTTTTCCCAAAAGATTCCTATCGCCAAGCATCCAACCCACATTTAAAGATTACAAATTGTCTTTGATAAAAGTTTCTTGAAGACAACCGTTTTAGAAATAAAAATAAAAATATTTAAAATATCAAGAGAGCCAAATTAAATAAAATAACATAACAACTAAAACTAAATAGCAGTCCCATCTCCAATTCTTTTTCTTCCAACTATCTCCACCTCCTACTACTCCAATAATGCCTCATATGCCTTCACTCTTTGCATGTATTCCTAGTACTTGGTGATAATTGCAGTGAATTTTTTGCTTCTTGGATTCATGGTGATTTGTAGCCTCATCCTCCATCTTGAAAGTGCATGGTCTGACTCAACAATTGTTTCATAGATGTTGTCACTTTCAGCCTTGAATGCACTCATATAGGTCTACAAATTGCTCAATTTTTTTAATGAGTCTGCAAAGGTTGTATCTGGATCACCTACCTCATTATGATACACTTCTTTATATTGTTTTGATATGGTTGTAGCATCTAATATCTTTTCACCAAATTCATCTATGAGGTCTACTTTGAGGGCGTTGAAATTCTCTTTGATCTTCACTAATATGTCAAAATATTTTTCTAAAACTTTATTGATCTCCTTGATATAATCCTCATATATTTACAATTTCTAATCCAAGGAATCAAACCAATTAGGATCAATTTATTTGGGTTCATCTACCAATTTCTCCTTAATCAACAAAGTGTGCTCCATGGAGAGTAATTCTATAATTTCCTTAGAAAACACATATGTGTTGCTATGTTCTCTCCTCATATGTTGGAGTTTAGATACCACCTCCTTTCATCTATTAGACACATTAACATAAAATTGCACAAATTTATGAATGTAGAAAAGGCCATCTTGGTAAATCCTTTCTATCCACTCTCTGGTAGACTTAGCATAACCTAAATTTTTCTTGACCTTTCACACAGTTTCAAAATCAATACCTTGAACATTTGAGGTAGAGGATTCTCCAGGGTTGGAGTAACAATTGATGAAATAAAATTTCATAAAGAAAGAATATGAGATTGCAAGTTCTAGAGATTATCCTTTTTCTATTCCTTCACTCTTTTAATCAATGCATTAACAAAGTAATCAACATGATAAAAATCACCTTCAAAAGTAGATGGCCCCATCTACATGTGAGTAACCTTGTAATCAGCCTTTGTTATTTCATTTTATTCAGATCTTTTATAGGATCAATGATCTCCAGTAGTTGATGCCCATAAGCAAAATTAGTGATCATCTATGACATTCTTATGGCCTTTTCTGGCTTCTAGTGACCTTGTAGTAGCATAGCAAATGTATCCACATCAACTGCCATTGTAGGAACATTTTTTATTTTCTTCTCTATTGCTTTATTTAACCATGTTGGAGAAGAAGCCACAAGCATAGTATCTCTTCTCTTAGCACTCACATTCTTCACTTTCTCAACTAATTGAACAGAAATAGAAGTATCTCGCACTAGAGAAGGAGGAACTTCAAAGAATGTGGGAAAAGGATTATCTTCAATAATATGTTGGAAAATTCCCTCAAAGTTTGTAGGTGTCAGTTTTTCCTAACTAGCTTTTTTCTTAGGTATCAAGGAGGGCATCCTATCCTATTCACAAATTGTCTTCAACTTAGCCCCTATGTCTCCTGGCTTTTTATTGTCTCCTCTCGATTGTGATCCAGTGTTAGATGGCCTAGTTGTTTTTTTTCTAGAGGATATGTTTATGCCAGAGGCCTCTATAGTCCCTTGTTCATTTATTTGTGAAGCTCTTTGCTCCTGAGGGGAACCTACACATTGTCTAAATTTTCCATTTAACCAATCAAAATTCCTTCTCAAAACAAGGGAAGAATGATCCATCAAATCTGAGACTTCATCCTCCAACTAGTTAATTTTGTACGAGCTCTTAACAACAGGAGCTTGATTGTCAGGATCAATAATCACCGAATCTTCCTCCACATCTTCTGGAATATTAAAGGAGATACCAAAATTTTGTATCTACTTTAAAGTCAACCTCATAAAAATTCTCCTTTGCACCTCACCTTCATCTGTATAGTCTTCCCAAAAATCCTCAATATTTGGGTGATGCTCATAACTGCTACCTCCATACAAATTTTGTTTAACATAGCCCTTGCTATCAAAATTAGTTCTCACTGGAAATAATGAAAATTGAACTCATTTAGGGAATTCTACGCACCCCTAGAAATATTATTAATTTTATAGGAAAATGAAGGCATGGATGATGGGAAAACATATCCCTTCTTTCCCATGATTGAATATTTAACATTCACCATGGCTATTTGCCGAAAAAATTCAAGAAAAATAAGAAAATCACTTGGATACTGAGGCAACCTCAATGGAGCCTTCTCAAAACCTCCAATTCTAAGGTAAGTGAATCTGTTGAACTAAATGTAAGAACTTCCAAATCTCATTACCATGGCAGCTACCTCTGGTGAAACCCAGAGCTTAGGGTTTCCATCAAGTCTCCTTAAAATACCCATCAAGAATGCATCATTGACATGACAATAATCCCTCATTCCAACCTGCTTAGTGAGTTGTGGAAAGCTTCTATACATAGGTGTGTCTAGCGTCAGAGACCCTTATAGTTCCAACCCTACCTAAATAGCCTCTTGACTGGGTAAAATGTAAACCATATACGAGCACATATGAAATGCAACAATTTTCCAGAAATTTATCAATTGCTCATTTAAGTGATAACTAATAATCTTAGCCCAATCAATGAATTTATTTTCACTACAAATTACCAGAATGAATCAACACATCCAAAATTCAAAAGAGTTTGAATATGCATTTCCAACTACATGATGCAACAAAGTGATATCATCTAAAATTTCATCCTTAAAATGGACCCTTTTAAGTTTTGAGGGCAACTGAGACTTACCCTTTTTCTCAAACTTCAACCAATTATTTGCAATGGAATTTCTCCACCATTCTTCATTCATTTTGAAAAAATCGTGTCCAACAGCTACAAACATTTCTTCCACAGTTTCCCTCTCTAGAATGCTTAATGCACGGGAAATGACTTCAGGTGTGATTGTTTCAATGGCAGACCCATCCATAACTCTGATCTCCTGAGTCTCTGGAATGTAGCCCCTTGTGCACACAATCACTAGGTCAACACTTTACATAGCTTTGGGAAAACCTCTTGTTCGCGCCAAACCACTTTGCAAAATTTTCTCTCCTAGTGTCATTCTACTATCTTTCTCTAGGCACACCAAAAATTCCTCCAAATTGAGGTGCCCAATTTCAATGTCCCTCACAATAGACTAGTGATTTTGAATTCTAATCTGCATGAGCACAAATTAGCAGAGGAAGAATACTTGTACTTTGAGAAGTATTGGTAGAGAATACAAATGTAGGATAAATGACTTACTGAATACTTTTCCACCTAACTTATGTCATTACTTGATAGGACGTGCATTTAATGTGACATTCAATTTCATTCATCGAAAAGATAGATCTTTAAACCTGTATGCTTTTTTGAAAACCCTGAAAAGATAACTCAAGGTTACTTTGTACATATCATTTAATGAGATGGTTGCACCTTTCAAAACTGAGAAAAATCCACCATGTTGTGTGGTCACGGAAACTTGGAACCTTAGAACTAAAGTCGGGAGTTTCAAAGTTTTGAAAACCTCTAACTCACCAACTTCAAAGACAACCAACAAAGGCTTGCAACTCAACAAAGGGAACAAAGTCAAAAAATTAGGAAGTAATGAAAATTTAGAACTCCACGACAAGGTTATGAAACTCAAAGGACTAGCGACCAAGGTTAGGAAAAATACAAAAACCATGACTTTGAGCAATTGTCAAAAGAAGCAAACAACAATGCATTAAAAATGAAGTAAAAGAACCAAAAGGTCTAAGGAGGGGAATTTTTAAAATTGTTGATACAAGTTTAGAAGTTACAGATAACAAAACTTCATGTCCAACAATTTTTACTTGTTTTTTAACCTATTGCCTTAGTTGATTACGCTCACCAAAAAATTATTGCAAGTTTGATTTTTCCTCTTCTACCTCATGTGCAAGTGTACCAACAACAAAATGCTCTTCTCATTTTTCCCCAAAAACCTCCTCTTCTTATTCACTAAACCAACTATCTTGGTAGACAATGGGCCCACCTTTGTAAAGGAAAATGATGCTAAGAAAATAAGGTTTATTATAAAGGACTTGTTAAGTTTCATAAGGAAGTATAAGTTTTGGAGAAGGTTGTTCATGATGGATACTAGGATGATATTTTTTAGGTTCAATGTCTTATAATGGGTGTAGATCCCTAAAACTTGGAATTTCAAGCTTAAAAGACTTACTTGAAGATTTAGGAGGCATACATTGCATGAATCTTGGAATTTCATATTTAGGAAACTCTTCATTTATAGAATGATGCAAGATGTAGAAGTTGATTAGGCTTCCAACCTTTATACTTAGGAGAGCAATAACCTCATTTTCTCTTGTTTAATAAAAAACTCTCTTGCAAAATATTCTTCATACTTATTCCTTTGTATCTCCTCCTCTTGTTGATATTGGTAAGCTGAGTAAGCTAACTCTTACTGCTACAAGCTATACTCTTGATCTCTTTCAATATCATTTAGCTCCTTCTAAAAGTCCAACATTATATCTTTGAGACTAATGTTATCAACATTTTGAGGCTCATTGTGAGAATAGCTATGTTGTCTTGAAAAAAAATACATTCTTGGGATTGAATATGAGCATAGGTAGGTTTCCATGAGGCTTAAGCAAGGTGGGTGGGTGGAAACTATATTGAACATACTGATTTATTTGTGTACCAAAGGAATTTGGATAAAACTAGCTGCATGCTCATTGTGATATGACTGATCTAGGAGGTCATATAACTAGAATTTTCATGGAATAGAGAGTGATGAAACATATCTCCAAGAAATGAAGACATGATGCAACATTTAAACAAGTTGTAAGTTACTGAAATACCCTATAAAGAAAAGATAATCAAGTCTATTTTTTGCAAAAAATAAGTACATACCAGCACTTAGTCCACTTGAAACTAGTAGAATAAACTTGGAGTTTTCAAGTGTGTTAAAATTTTACTTTCAAAGGTAGAAATTACTAATATACACATCAAATATTAGTAATGAGAGGAATTTTTTTGAACTAAGATAGTTTAAATAGTCCCACTAGGCAATGCCAAACTTTGTTGTCACTAAAAGTGGGCACCCTTGTTGAGTTGATAGAATCACTTAGACACCTTGTAAAACATGGCATGATCTCCTTGAGTGTGGACCCAAATATTGGAGATCAACCTCCAAAGAGGGTTGGTTCTTTGTGAGACTTCACTTAATTAACCCATCCTACTACTATATACTAAGAAAAGGGGTGAAAGGAAACATAAAATGAAACCTATGATTAATAAGGTGATGCACCAAATGATTTTTTCAAATACCATACTATTGTTTGGACACACAATATGATAAAATGAACAATTTTTTTCTTACAATACTCAAGTTTTTGCATACTTATACATCAGTATTTCATAGGAAAGATGACATTTTCTCAATTCTACATAGAAAAAATAGATATTTTCATAGTTAGAAGTTTTTCAAACTATTTTCATAACCTATGACTTGCATAAGGTATATATATCTCTCCAAAAAAGGTGTTGAATAAATGAGACATACATTGAGGATTGGCATAAAATCATAGAAAATATATCAATCATTTGTTTTTGCATACAAAATACAGATTAGAGAAGGAGGAACACATATTTGTATTAATTAAAAGTGTTACATGAAAATACACACAATTTTGAAACTGAGTTACACTGCTACTCCATCTTGATATAACTTTTAGAACTAGTTACAAATAAGAGAGTAATAACTGACTAAAATTTTCCCTTAATCTTGCTTATAAGATACTCAACAACATGCTAGAGATTGGGAACAAGCATTGAGGAAAGAAAGAAAACTCTTCACTTTATCTTGTTGGTTCAAACTCCTTGGGCATCCAAAATAGTTACCCCTATTTTTTAGCCCTTTAAAATCCTCCAAAATAGCATTTGTGTTAGGAAATAACTTGCACAATAGAAGAATATGATATGAAATATGTTGCAAATACTTGATAATAACTGAGAATAACAAGCCACTTCGAAGGGGCAAACCTCCAAATATCTCTAATGAGAACACACTTCACACTTGATGATGAAATAAGACTCACAACCTCCTATATATACCTATTTATGCCAAGGATATCACCTAGGCCGACTTAGACACACCTATATAAGACTTAGGCCGACCTAAACAACTAAATAACAATATACTAATGATAATATGACTTAATAGAGAGTTAAGATAGCCACAAGTGACTATTCATAACCCGATGTACAATAATATTAAAGGGTGTAGCATGCCCCTTCTTCAAAGAAGCATTGTCCTCAATGCTAATCAATTTTGGAAACTTTTGAATGAACTCCTCGTCTTCCCATGTGGCATCTTCAACTGGTAAATTCTTCCATTGGATGAGATACTCAGTGATAGTTCTATTCCTCAGCTTCTTTGTGCGTGTTTGACGAATGCACTCTGGTTCCAAAATGATTCTCCCTTCTTCATCCAGCTCGGGAAGTGTTGTTTGAGTGGGAATATTATGCCCAAATTACCTTCTTCAAACAGGAAACATGAAAAACTAGATGTATCCTTGTTTTTGGTGGCAACTCAAGCTTGTAAGCAACACTATCGATCTTCTGCATGATTTGGTATAGACCATAATACTTTGGAGACAACTTATTATTCTTTCTTTGCTGCTTTAGTGAGATTTGCTTATAAGGCTGCAATCGCAAGAAGACCCAATCCCCAACTTCAAAACTTCTTTCACTACGATGTTGGTCTTCCTATTGTTTCATTCGATTTTGTGCCATGGATAAATTCTCCTTGAGTCCTGAAAGTACTTGTTGTTGATGAAGCAAGTGGTCTTCTACTGCCTGAACTCTTGGGGACACCTTAATTGATGATGTGATGGAAGGAGGATGATATCCATAAAGTGTCAAAAAATGGAGACATTTTTGATGAGCTATGAAAATAAGTGTTATACCACCATTCTGCAACCCACTGGGACTATTTCTCTGAAGTTAAACAACGTAGATATCCTTCCAAACACTTATTAACAACCTCTGTTTGCCCATCTGATTGAGGGTGGTATGAAGAGCTAAGAGCCAATTGAGTACCCAAACATGAGAATAAATCTTTCCAAAAGTGACTAGTGAAGATAGGATCATGATCACTAATAATAACTTTAGGTGTACCATGTAGCTTTTGGATATTCTCCAAAAAATATTTTTCCACTGTACTTGCTATAAAAGGATGTGCTAGTAATGAAATGTGCATATTTAGTGAGTCGATCAACCACCACCATGATGACATTATGACCTTTAGATTTGGGAAGCCCTGTGATGAAGTCCATGGATATCTCTTCCCAATGCTGGCTAGGAATAGATAAGGGTTGCAAGAGACCTGGTGTCTTAATTGTCTCCCCTTTATGCCTTTGACACACCAAACATTCAGCCACAAATTTTTGAACATCACCCTTTAGCCCTTCCCAAAAGAAATCTTGCTTGACTCGATGATATGTCTTCAAAAATCCTGAATGACCACCCACTGGAGACTCATGCAACTCTGTGGGAATCTTGATTTTAAGGTTGGAATTCTTGCAGAGATACAAATGCTCTTTATACCAAAGAGTATCTCCCTTCCAACAAAACTTATCTGAACTACTAGGATCACTTTTTAATTGCTCATTAGGATTATACATTAAACATCATTTTTGCCCACTCTGCTTTGGCTTCCCTCCACTTAATTTGCTTGCTTAATATTGAAAGGGCACACAATAAGACTTCATTTTCTCATCCTTCCTTGGCGGTGCATGCAGAATAATATTTTCTTACCTTTCTTATATACAATCTCAAAGTCATCTAACATCTTAGTGACCCATTTTTGTTGCTCTTGAATGATGGATTGTTCAAAAAATGTTTTTAGGCTATCATGATCTATCTTAACCTTGAAGAATGTCACTTAATGGGTCAAGGCCTTCCGTGTTTCACTGCATGGGTGTTGCTAGCATTTCAGCTAACCCTCATAAATGAGTTTGTGATTTAGCACCTTTTAATTGGCTGACTCTCAAAGCAATTGAGTCGACCTTTTGCATAAGCCGCTGCTCCTATCCCATTTCCAGAAGCATCACATTCCACAATGAATTCCTTGGTGAAGTTAGGAGTGGCAAGTACTGGAGTTGTACACATAGCCTCCTTCAATCTCTCAAATGTTGTATTGGAAGACTCGTTCCAATGAAAAGAATCCTTCTTCAATAGAGTGGTGAGAGGTGTTGCTATACTACCATAATTCTTCACAAATCTTCTATAGTACCCTGTCAATCCCAAGAATCCTCTCAGTTTCTTAATGGTTTTGGAATAGGCCATTCCATGATAGCCTTAATTTTTTTAGGGTCCACCTTTACTCCTTCATGTGAAACTATGGCATTCCCCAAATCTCCACCTCTATGGACCGAAAAGCACACTTGGATGGCTTAGCATAGAGTTTATGATCTTCAAATGTTGTAATGTGATTACATGTTGCAAATGTTCTTCCCAAGTCTTGCTGTAAATCAATATATCATCAAAGAATACTAACACAAACTTTCTCAAGAACTTAAAAATGGAATTCATCAAACTTTGGAATGTAGATGGTGCATTAGTAAGACCAAATGGCATCACCAAAAATTCATAATGACTCTCATGAGTTTGAAATTATTTCCTACAAATATCTTCCTCCTTAATCTGAATTTGGTGATAACCAGATCTAAGATCTAACTTGGTAAAAAACATAGCTCCATTTAATTCATCTAGCAAATCATCAATGACTGGAATTGGAAACTTATCTTTAATAGTGTACATGTTGAGCACTCTATAATCTAGACACATGTGCCAAGTATCATCCTTCTTATGTACCATCACCACCAGTGAGGAGTAAGCACTTTGGCTATTCCTGATGATTCCTGCCTCTAGCATCTCTTCAACAATTTTTTCTATCTCACTCTTTTGTATGTGTGAATACCTGTAAGGCCTGATGTTCGGTGGTTGGCTCCCCGAGACTAACTTGATGGCATGATCATGATCCCTCTTAGGAGGAAGTCCTTTAGGCATATCTCCAAGAACAACTGAGTGACGATCAATTATAGCTTGCAAATTTGGATGAGTAGGAGTAATAGATTGAGAGACTTCTAATGAACATAGTTGGGCCACAAATCCATCCACTCCTTTCTTAAGAAACTTTTGCATTTGATCAGAGCTTACCATTTGTGGAGATTTTTCCTTCAACCCCCTTAGCTCTACTAGCCTTCCGTCTGATTGAAATCTCATGAATAGTCCTTGGAAGTCCATCTCAATTGTTCCTAATGTAGTAAGCCATTGTACTCCCAAA
>VDFB02000003.1:574733676-574874935 GCA_007258455.2 Sequoia sempervirens
AAAAATCCAAAAATTGACCTTGGGTTGGGACTCATTCACCACCCATGGTGAATGATTCCACTTTGGACTTTGTTAAAACTCAAGAATGGAATCCGTGGCTTTTGGATTGCTCAATCTGCACCTCTAGGTGTCCAGATCTGAAACTACCAAATTTGAGTTTGTAAGTGACTTTTTGTTGATGATTTGACTTGAATGAATTTACAACTTGATCTCCAATGATTCCTAAGCCTCCAAGAGTCATATATCTACAAACAAACAACACACAAGAAGAGAAATTATTGATTGTTAGGGAATGGGGGTTTGCCTTGGTCAAACCCCGTTTAGGTAATTAAACCAAATTGATGAAATGAATAAATGAAGCATGAAAAATGAAATAGATTACCTTGAAATTATGGTTGATCTTGGATTTCTACTATAGCACATGTAAAATCTTTCCTTGAATGCTTTAGAATGCTCACTTGAAGACTTCTAATGGAGAAACCTCAACTTGCTTGACTTATGATAGAAGATAGATGATGAATTGATAATGAGAGGTGTAATAGTGAGACAAGATATGTAAAATGAGGATGAAAACACTTATTTATAGTCAATTGTGCCTTAGTATCCTAATTATACCTCATCATAGGCTGACATGTAGAAAAATTGAACTTAAAACCTAAATTTTTCCACTTAAATCTCGAAAATGATTCAAAATGGGACTCATTCACCAAGGGTGGCGAATGGGTCCACCTGGATGGGACTAATTGGCCACTTATAGCAAATGAGTCCCACATGGGTCATTTTTTCATGTTGGAATGCTGAGAAGTAAGAAAATTAAGCTTATATGATGACTATGTCATTATTTGATCAAATTATGCCTTGGGATACACAATATGGGTAAATTAAGGCCTATTAGTGATGATTTAAATCTTGAATAGGGATTGGAACACATAAATCAATGTGAAAGTGAGATTAAATACACTTCACAACACTAAAATTAGGTCCACATAGCCTAGAAGGGCACAAAAAGCAATGTGAATGTGTAAATCACATTACAACACTAGTTTAACATTAATTTTATGTTAAGATCCTTCTATATTGATGAAATAATATAATTAAATATGTTTTATAATGTTGAATTAGGGAGAAATAAGTTAATTAAGTCTAGAAAATCATGAAAGTCCTTTACAATAATTTACAACACCTCTAAAAGATGTCATTAAAAGCATGTTGTTTGATTTGCAAGGGTCTAAGACCTAGTGTGGACGCATAAAATGCCTTAGAACACTAGATTAGGGCCTCATTAAGTCCATTTTATCATGAATTAATTCCATGTCAAGCAGAGGGTCCAATTTTCTATGGCAAATTTAGCCCTCACTTTAGTGAGAGAAACTTGATTTCTCACACTAAAGTAGCCATTCAAGAGAGATCCATATGTATGTCAAGCCCCCAAGATACAAAATAATACAAAGGCAAGATAGAAAGAGAGATAAGTTGAAAAGATGTACTCACTCTAGGCCCACAAAAATTTGGATCATCCATGGGGTGAGAAGGGCCAAAACATAAAGAAAAGGAAAAGAGTAACATACACTAGTTGGTAGGTACTCACAAAACACAAAAGTGGCTATGGGGAAAATTCATACCACTAGGTGGGATTCCCACTCAACCATATTAAAGCTATATTGCCTGATAACTTTAACAAGGTGCCACAAAGGAAAATGATTTTCAAGCTCCATGAGGTAAGAAAAACTTCGTACGCAAGACACTCATAGACAATGTTACTATAGAAAAGTAAAGAGATTTTGCTTAGTTCATGCAATGTCTCATCTTAGGGAACATCATGCTCAATGTCACCAAGAGAGGATAAGTGCAAATGATCTAATCTTGTTTCCAAGAGAGGAAAAAGTGCAAGGTGTTATCATGGGCAACATTGTACCTAATGCTTCCAAGAGAGGGAATCACAAAAAAAGAAAATCACACAATGAAATGTGAGTGGTGATGTATGCACCCACTTTAAAGCGGTTGCTAACACCATTGTTGTGAGAAATTTCTTTAAAGTAGAAGAAGATGAAGAGGAGAACATGTGAGCTCACACGAAAATCCCTATTCCAAGTCATATGTTTTCGATAAACTACATCATGAGAGAGAAAAGTATGTCATATATGAGCCAACTTAAGGCATGTCATCCACATCCCAAGCTCATTTTTATGTAATCATGAAAAGTTAATGACTAGCCAAACAAGAAAACAACAAGTGACATACAAGGACAAGGCTACTAAACCACTTTCCCCCACTAAGTGTAGGACAAAGGTGAGCCAAAAGGATTGAAGAGATGCATGCTAGAGTGAAAATCAATAGAAAGTAGAGGAATTAGATGCCCCCACTTCGGGAACCATACCAAACTCCTAAAAATGTTGGATTTTATGACTCAAAGCAGTGCATTCATTAGTGGAGTGATCATGAACTCAGTGATATTTAAAAAAGAAAGTCTTATAATAACATTTCTTTCAAGTTCTAGGAGGGAGGGTGATCAAGTGATCTTGGAGGAGTCTTGATAAGATAACTTTGTGATCAATGGGAGAAAATGGTCTTGTGGAATGTTTCAAAGATACATCTTGCTTAGTAGTATATTTCATACCTTCACAAGTGTCACTAGATTGCAAGATTTTATTTGTTTCATTAGAGGAATGCATAAAATATAATGAATTCAAATCATGAACATTTTGTGAGATGACATTGACATTAAGCGAAGGTGTAGTCATGTGTTGCATACTAGATGAAGGATGATGGTCAAGACCACTAGATGTTAAGGATTGTGTAGTGAGGTGTTTTGTGATATTATTGATGGAGGGTGGAGCTTTACCGATCTCAATTATGGGACAATAGTTGAGACCATGAGTTGTTTGTTGTGTGAGGGGGTCTATAGGGTTGCAAATACCTTGTCTGTTAGCACCACATCCTTTTCCATTGAATCCAAGCCGTTTCATAACTCATAACCTTTTCCATAAAGATTTTCCATGGATTTTGGATCGGGTGGTTGTTCATTATTGTGTTCATCAAAGGTTGTTTTGTAATTTGCTTCTTTGTCTAAAGTGGTTGAGGTGGGTGCTTTCAAAAGGTCTTCTATAGTTGGTGTTGATATGACTGTTGTGTCTTTTGCTATTTTTTAATCATTGTGGATGGTTTTGTGTTCACCCATGAAATCATGCTCAAAATCCAAGGAACCCCAATCATCTTTGGATAATGTCATGTGATGTTCAATTTTGGTGTCGTTTTGTTTTGTAGGTTTCACTTGTATGGTTGGTTTTAATGTGTTCAAGGGGTTCTCTTTAGTTTTGGCTAGTTGTAAGACATTATAAGGTTCAGGGTCAGCATCAAGGGTGTAAAATTTGTTGTTGTAAATGTATTTCATTTTACGATGAAGAGTGGAGGGAACACCATTCATGGAATGAATCCATTGTATACCTAAGATAAGATTACATAAAATTTCATAAGGCATGACATAGATTGGTGCATTTAAAGTGACCAATCCAGCTATTAAAGGAAAAATGATTATCCTAAGTGAGTTCTTTGCCAAATTGTCAAATCCATTAATAGATAAAGAATTTGGTTGAATAGTGGATCTATGAATGTCAAGCCTATCCAAAGGACTCACACTACACACATGAAGAGTAGAACCATTATATATAAGATTTTTCTTTATGCCTGTTGTTTTGTGTTGAGCGATGATCATGAAAGCTTCATTTTTTTTTGCACATCCAAAGATTGAAGCTCATGTTTATGGAAAGTAATGTTGAGATGTATGTTACATATTAAAGCTACTATGCCATTTGGAGTTGTAATAGGAGGAACTAAAATTTGTTGTAAGGTTGTTTGAAGAATAGTGTTGTAATTTGGTGAATTCTAAAGTAAATCCCAAAGGAAACTTTCGCATGAGTATTCTTTAATTGCTCAATAAGTTCATACTTTGTTGTAGGTGGGATTTAACGAGGAGCACTAGGTGGATTTGGTAAAGGTAAAGGGGTTGGTGCTGGTTGCGGTGGTTGTGGATTATTGTGAGTGTTATATGTATGAGCAACAATATCATCACTAGATTGTTGTGATACATTAGAGGAGTGAAGGGGATGTGAAGGAGGGTAAAGGGTAAGTTTAGGTTTATTGGAAGGATGAAGCGGATGTGAAGGTGGGTAGAGAATGAGTTTAGGTTTTTCTAAATGTCCCACGAGGTATGTGCGAGGTCCATTGATCAAGGGGGATCTAATGGACACTTGTGCATTCATAACCTTAGCGGTCTTGGTTGGATTTATCTCTAAGGAAGGGAGATCGAGAACTACTTGTTTATCTAAGGATGATACATTATTATTGTTGTCATTTTTTATCACCATTATAGTCTCCCTAGAAGGAGAGAATTTAGGAGAACAAGAAGCCACATATTCTTGACAAGTAGGGCTAGGTTCTTTCAAAATAACTTCATTGCTAATAAGGGAATGATCAATGATGGGAGTGTCAAGAGGGGGATGATTAGGAGAAGGTGTTAGTTGAATGTTGATTGTTGTTAAGGTCTCATTCTCATGTGTTGTTTTTTCTACCCTACTAGGAGAACTTGTAATGTTTTCATCCAAGTTTGAAGTGTGTAAAGTAGCTTCATCACAGGTGAGGGAGGCATCAAGAGAAGGATCACTATGGTTGTCAAATAGATTATCCCAAAGGGTGGGAGCATTAGGGAAGGGAGGATCAAGATTCTCATGAAACTTAATAGGGATGTCTTCTAATACCAACCTATCCTCTTGACATCGAGGAGGGATATTAAGAGATGGAAAATTTTGATTGTCATCGTTATGGAGATTTGGTAGGATTTCATCTTCTGGTTTTCTAATCTCTTGCAAATGTCGAAGAGGAGAGGGACAATCAAGACACACAATGATTGTAAAAATACCTTTGTCACTAATAGGAGAGGTATTGGGAGAAGAAAAAATTATGAGTGTCATGATTATCTACACTTGCATCCTCTTGTGTTATTATATTTTTGCAAATTCGATAAGTATTAGCAGGGTATGCAAAATGCTTATCAAATGTTTTACTTTGCTATCCTATATTATGTTCATGAAAAATAGAATCATACAAGCTACTTGCTATGCTAGAAACATTGAATGCTTTAAGAGAACACATACTCAACATGAGAAAGTAAATAAAGTGCAATACAAGGACTTAAAATGGAATGCAATGTTTAGATATGAAACAAGAAAATGTTCTGATTATACTATGCACCAATCAAAAAATGACATGAAAAATGTACATGCAAAATGAAACAATGCATGAAATGAGTTATTTTAATTGAGATCTAGTGAAATGCATGCTACAGAAATGTAACTAACTGATATACAGAGGTTAAGACACCAAACAAAAGCCTCAAAACAAATTTATAAGTTCTATACAATGTTGTTTCAAGGGTCAAAAGGGACTGATTCGCCCAGGGTGGTGAATGAGTCCCAGTATGGAATTTTCTCAAGATTTTCAAAATTTTCAGACTGATTTTTAGGAATTCTAAGAACCAATACATGGACCTAAATGAAAAATGTAGAATTTAGATGCAACAAATGCAACCTAAATGCACTTTTTATGAATGCAAGTTTGAAAACCTAGCATACAAACTAATGCAAATCCAAATGTAAAATGAATGTATGACTAGATCAATGATAAAGGACTCCAAATTAGACAAGAAAGTATTCTAAAAGTTAGGTTCAACAAAATGTGACAGATTTTTAGACCCAATGGACTCTCTAACTCTTATAGGGTTTTTCACCTAAAAGGAGAGAGATTGGATCCAAAAATGCTTATGTAACACTCAAATTAGGATGTATGCAATAATATATGATGTAAATGAACTTAAATAAATGAAATAGATTAATCTAAATGACTAAAAATGAATGCAAAACTAAGATTTATGCTTTGTTTGAAAACACAGTATGATATGCTAAAATGAACTAGAAATGAATGCAAAACTTAACAGAAATGAATCAAACTAAAAGTGTGCACCTAGGATATTGATGGAGGCTACAAAAGACATCTAGAAGGCTATTGATACTAAAATTTAAGCCTGGTGGGACTCATTCACCATTCTAGGCAAATCACTCCCAGTCCTGGATGACTGTACTGGAGCCCATTTTAGCCAAAAGGGTACTCCAAAATGCAAAAATCAAAAAATTGACCTTGGAGTGGGAAAAATTTTCCACCCATGGTGAATGAGTCCACTTTGGACTTTCTGAAAACTCAAAAATGGAATCTATGGGTTTCGGATTGCTCAATCTGTACCTCTAGGTGTTCGGATCTGAAACTGCCAAATTCAGTTAGGTAAGTGAATTTTTGTTGATGATTTGACTTGAATGATGAAGAGATTAATTGAATGACTTTACAACTTGATCTCCAATAATTCCTAAGCCTCCAACTAGATCTGCAAAAAAACAACACACAAGAAGAGAAATTGTTGATTGTTAGGGAATGGGGGTTTGCCTTGGTCAAACCCCATTTAGGTAATTAAACCAAATTGATGAAATGAAGGAATCAAGCATGAAAAATTGAATATATTACCTTTAAATTATGGTTTATCTTGTATTTCTACTACAACACATGTTAAATATGTCCTTGAATGCTCTAGAATACTCACTTGAAGACTTCTAATGGAGAAACCTCAACTTGCTTGACTTGTGATAGAAGATAGATGATGAATTGATAATGTGAGATGTAATAGTGAGATAAGATGTGTAAAATGAGGATGAAAACACTTATTTATAGTCAATTGTGCCTTGGTATCCTGATTATACCTCATCACAGGCCGACATATAGAAAAATTGAACTGAAACCTAATTTTTTCCACTCAAACCCCGAAAATGACTCAAAATGGGACTCATTTGCAAGGGTGGTGAATGAGTCCCACCTAGATGGAACTAATTAACCACTTATGGTGAATGAGTCCCACAGGGGTAATTTTTTCTTGTTGGAATGCCGAGAAGTAAGAAAATTAAGCTTATATGATGACTATGTCAGTTATTTGATCAAATTATGACTCAGGATGCACAATATGGGTCAATTAAGGCCTATTAGTGATGATGTAAATGTTGAATAGGTCTTGGGACACATAAATCAATGTCAAAGTGTGATTAAATACACTTCACAACACTAAAATTAGGTCCACATAGCCTAGAAGGGCACAAAAACCAATGTGAATGTGTAAATCACAATACAACACTTGTTTAACATTAAGTTTATATTAATATCCTTCTAGCTGGTTTTAGTAAGTTCCTCTTCATCATAAGTGCTTCTCTTCTCTCAGGTTCATCTGTTTGACTGATAGACCCTATAGATTCATTATTGACCCTTTGATACATTTGCATTTTCTAACCTTGTTCTCTTTGATCATTCTAGTCTGCATTGTGGGTATTCATAAAATATATGGACTAATTGATCATAGTTAAACCATGTGCCTTGGAAGCCTCTACCTTGGCCTCTTACATATCCACCTCTACCTCTCATGGGGTATGGTCTTGAACTTGTTTCATCCTTCTCCTTTTGACTTTTTAATGGGTTCGCCTCCTTACCATAGCTATATTTTTTCTGTTGTTGCACTTTTCCTTTATTAAATCCACCTTTACCTTTATTTGTTGCTTACTTCCTTACCAATTTCTCTTCATCCTTTAGAGCATACTGATATGCTTCTTTCACATTTCACAGCCTTATCATACTTAGTTCATCTTGAATGGTCAATCTCAATCCATTAACATATCTTTCTACTTTTTCATGGTCTAATTTGTTATGATCAAATATGATGAAAATCTTATAAAAATCCTCGATATAGACCTTCACACTTAACTCTCTTTGTCTCAAATTCTAGAATTTCTTGAGAAGTTCCAGTTGGTAATCTCCAAGCAATAAGTTTGCCTTCATATCTTACTTATCATTTGATCCCATCAAGTGATATTTTCTCTACCATTTCTCCTTCTCTCAGCCTGCACCTCTTTCCACCAAAGTGTTGCATGACCTTTCAACATCGTTTGAGCAACCTTCACTCTTTTGGATACTCTACTTCATCAAACTGAAAATATTCCTCCACCTCTATTATCCATTCAATTAGTTCATCTGGTTCTAAACTTCCAAAGAAGCTTGGTAACTCTACCCTTGTTCCTTTCCCAATTTTTGAAATAGCTCTTATAAGCTTTCTTTCTCCTGCATCCATATCTCCATCTGCATTGTGACCTTCTTGTCCAACCATCTTTGCTCCTCCTTCATCATCTTCACTATCACTATCTTCATGTGTTGTACCTCTTCTCATTCCACCTATTGCATTCATTCTTTCCTGCATTCCCATAGGGTTTCCAATACATCATCTATTCTTCCTGTTGCTTCTACAGCTGCAACCTGTATCATCCTTTTCCTTGGTGGCATCCTGCTTCTCTAACTCACCTTCTTTCCTTTTCTCTCTTACTACAGTCTTTCTTGCTGCAATATCCCTTGTTGTAGGGACACACCCACAATTCACATTCAAAATGGATTACTCTAACCCAAATCTCAGGCTACTATCCTTCTTCCTAGAGTTGTAGTTGTGCTTTGATACCACATTGATGGCACCCACCCCCTTGTAGGCACCAAAAAACCCACTTTAAATGAGCAAACAAGTGGAAAAGGAGAGGTTGTGTTGCTATAAGAAACCTCACACAACCTTTACAGAGGTTTACACACATGTTGGAAGTCCAACAATTAGTTTTGGAAGCATAAAAACAACTGCAGAGGCACAAAATAACTTGCTATAAAAAATAGACTGTTGTTGTGGGTACCCGTAGTGCTAGCTGTAGGTGACTATTCAGAAATTCAACAAAGTAAAATGCTTTAAACTTACACAGAACAAACTATACTTTCAAAATAGTGATTTATAACAAAGATACTCATAATAACACACACGGAAGCAATAGTACTGAAGAGGAAAATATTATATTAACTTTAAAGAGCAAACTTTTACACACTTATGCATGCATTTACATAAATATCTACAAAATAAAGCTCCCTCTATCAATCCTCTTACTTTCATTTTATCCTCCTATTGTCTACTATAGGCCTCTCTGACTCTTTCCAAACATTCTTTTGTTGTCCTCCAATATTCTCTATTGTCCTCTCTAACTATTCCCCTTTTCCCCCTTTTTCCCCTTCTATTCTTTCCTCTGTATTGCTATTCTAAATCTCCTTTTCCTTTGTTCTATCTTTTTTTTTTGTTGTTTTGTTCTTCTCTTCCCAACTGCCAAAATCTAGAAGTTTCTTGCAAAAAAATATCTCCCAAAAATCTTGCCTAAAACTTAGGGCAACGCTCAAAAATGTTCATTAATGCTCTAACTACCTATTTTGAATTTTAAAAGCGCTACTCAAACCCCATATTTCTCATTCTTCATATTGTTGCCCATTAAATGAGCTCATAGGAGGTAGTTGCTACCTTTTAAACAAAATGAAATTCAAATTTAAAAATTTAAAAACTTACAGCTCCTTCACGTAGCACAAACTGGAATAATATACATACATACATACATACATGCATACATACATACATACATACATACATCACAATATCAAATACTTTAATCACAATCCTTAATCACCGTCTTGCGGTCTTTATCACAATCATCTTGTAGTGAGGTTAGTTTGTAAACCCTTTCATCACTAGACTTTGCCACATTTATCTTCAACATTGAAACCCTTACTATCAAGAAACCATCATTGACATTCTTTTAGTATTTTTTAAATTTCTTGGATAGGGATAGGGGTGTATGCAGTAGGTTTCATGAGGGTTTAGGTTTATAGGCTTCCTAACAAGATTTTTTCTTAACAAATTTCCATGCATGATTCAGTAAAACATATCAGGGATGAACATGGCATGCCAGGCATCTATCACTTGGTGTTGACAGTAAGGAAATATCTTCCATGCCAAAGGGAAATCTATATGTTATAAGGCACAGAGAAACTAATAGAGGACTTTCATGGAAAAAATAACTTTATAATGAACCCAACATATTTTGTTTCAACCTCTTTAAGCATTATGACCTGCTTATTGACTATTATACATGTCCTCCTATGATTCTATCATACACCCACTCATAACCTTGCTCTTCCATTATCACATTGCCTCAAAAATTTGGGCACAAGTCTTGTCATTACCTTCTAGTACAGGAAGAATACAAAAATCCATCCATGCCTTTTGAGCAGCAAATATTAAAAAGGTCAACACTTTGACATTTAGTCTTGAAGAAGAGAAAAGTAAATAGCAGCATCAAAGGTCTTTTGTCTTTCCACCAGTGCATGAATGAATTTAAACTTTGTCTATCTTAACATGCATGTGTGACTAATGGTTCTAATTTGGAAATATCAAACCTATATTCTTTGAAATCTCTAGTTGCTTTATCACTATACTATGATTCAAAACTAGATGTTGTCCTTCCCTCCAGATAATCAAAAGTTATCTGATCTTCTACAACAATACCATTCTTCCCTCCCACTTCAACAACCACAATGTATAATGTCATTCTATTAACAAAGGCAGTACCATCTTGAATGAAACTTAATAACAAAGGTTTCTTCTAGTTCATTCTTCTCTGCTCTTTGTTCTCCATGCAAAGTCTCTCTACTGTCTTTTGGTCTCATGAACCCACGTAGCAAGTTATAAAACAATTATATCTATGGCAGCCTCTATGCAATATCCAACAGGGGTTTGACTCAACAAAATCTTCCTTTTAAAATGGAAACACATAAACTTAGTGGGGTATAGAGTGTGTACCATGTAACAATTAGAGTGTTATAGACCAGAAACATATGGATACAACATGAACAGACTCTTGAAACCTCTCCCCCTGCCATGTAACTAGTTTTGCAACTTTTCCAGCCTCCATAGTCAACTGCAACGTGCCGAAAATGCCCCCTGAAACTTCTGCAATGCAACATTACATTTCTCTGTGTATTCATGTTCCTTGGACTCTTTCAATGCTAGCATAGGAGCTCCTTCAATGCCTTAACAAAAATATGAGCATCAAACCCTAACTTTCCCGTGCTACGTGCCATATCAAATCCTTTCAACTCTCAAAAAGGGAAAAATATTCAATGCTTCCCTTTTCTTGGTGCAGAAAATAAAAATTAAGATTTAATTTCCCTCCTTTGACTTATGGTGCTAAACTATAGACAAATGGTACATATGTCAACAGAACCATTGCTCCATTTTTTCATTTGTCCAACTCATAAAAAAATTACCATGTTTATCTAAAAAAAACATTCCAACTCAATCATATTGAATTCACCACTAGACAACCATTGTTTCGATAATCCTTTTAATTACATTATTTGAGGAAAATATGTTGATAAATCTAAAAAGCTTAGCTATAAATAATACATCTACGTGGGGTTCCATTTGACATCACTAAATGTTACCTTGTCCATGATTACAACTAAAGTAGATTCTTCCTAGCCACATGACATGACACGACTAATATTGATAAACCAACAACCTTAATCTCTTGGAGATAAAAAATGCTTAGTGAAGAAAACCTTTGTTGAAAATTTTGTACAATATTTGGATCTATCAAATATAATTCATGAGGAAACGCGACTAAAGAAGAACTATGCTCGGAAACCAAGTTATACACAAAAACTACTGTAGCATTTAAGGACAAAGCACCAAATTTTATCTACCTCTTCTTAATAAAATATTCTCCTTATAGATCTTAGGGAGGGCTATGAAACCATCTTCGTCCTCGTAGTTGTGGCATAGTTAAAATTCGAAAGAAAGAATACTAATTAGAAGAGTTTTAGATAAATAAGGTTTAGGAGCCTCTTTGATAGACTTGCTATTGGCTGGTAGATAGGATCTAGTTGTATGATTCATAAGTCGATCGAATAGGGCAACGGTAACACTTTCTATGATCAAACGCATTAGCATTAGGTAATTAGTGATTGTTCACTTGTACACATTGTGCATTCATTCAACTTTTTTATCTGAATAATTCAAAATTAAATTTTTATTTATTTTCAAATTTGAATTGGCATTAGTATGGAAATTTCACCCTTACAATAACGTCATTGTAAACATATATACAAATCGGTTGAGTAGAAGACGACCAAGAAATGAAATAACAGAGCGAGTAATGTCATGAGAAAGACGTGCCTCAAATAAAAAACTGAATCCAAATGAAATTGCGCAAAGGTAATGTATAGTTATTATTTATATTGTTTGCACAGACAATTCCTCGCACTTCGAAAGAAAAACCTGAGACGGTGACACTAATTGACCTCCTCAAATCTGCGTTAAGTTACCGCTAACGTTCAATTGATACTCCTTTTGATCACAAGCCTATTCATATTTTTGAATAGTCATATACCCACAATTGCATGAACGTTCTTTCCAATTGTATCGCATATACACGGCAGAGTTGAAAATAAATAACTTGAAAGAAAATCAAGAATTGGGAAATTTCTTAAGCAACGTGAGAAACGGTAGATCATTAAGAAGCTTTGATTTGTAAACGCTGAAGCTTTCCTGCTTTTTTCATTTCAAGTTGAAAGAAGCATTTCCCAGGTAGAGTGCTGCAAAAGGTATCGAGTTTACATGAAGAAAACGGGAAAGATGTCGAGTTTACAAAGCGTAGAGGATTTTTTTGGGATATAAATACAATCCAGTCTCCAAGGAAAAGATCATCTCCAATTAGAGCCAACTATCAAAGGGCGCTCTATTCACAGTTACATCATCTTGATTTGCTATTCAGTTTTGGAGGATGGATAATAAAACCATCATGGTCGAAACAAAGCTGACACTTCTGGGTACAAACAAGGAGTCCCAGAAAGAAGAGATACACAGAATCCTGAAAGCTGTAGACGCCGGAGTTGAGGACGTCGATGCTAATATCGATAAGAAAAACGTCATCATAAAGCATAAAATTGTAGGGTTTTCTGAAGACGCTGAAGATGCTATACAGGCTGAACTCACTAGAGTCGGATCTATGTTTGGTATGTTATGTCATATCACACCAATAATTATTTTGTTCATTAACTTTCTACAATATCACGAAATGGTTTTGGAACATTATTCTGGTATTAGTGTAGAAAGCAATTTCCATGAAGAATTTCTAACCATTTTTTTTTTTTTTATGGTGTTCATCATGTGTGTGCAGTTAACGAGCTGCGGAACAAACGTTTCGATGCCAAGGTTGAAAAACATGTCCAACGTTAAATTTGACAGGGTACAAGCAAAAATAAAAT
Source organism: Sequoia sempervirens (assembly GCA_007258455.2). Classification (NCBI taxonomy): domain Eukaryota; kingdom Viridiplantae; phylum Streptophyta; class Pinopsida; order Cupressales; family Cupressaceae; genus Sequoia; species Sequoia sempervirens. The sequence goes on from VDFB02000003.1 coordinate 574,746,934, forward strand.
AAAAAGAAGGCTATTTCTTGATGGTGTTGATCATATGAGTGTTTCGAGGGTGTTAACAATAGATATAAAATAAAAAGAAGCGTATTTCTTCAGTAATCTTCCTGTGGTGGGACAGCAGGTCCATTTGTGAAGGGTGCAGTAAAATAATCTTTGTATTGTTTATCTGTGTTGTTTATGCTTAATAGAATATTAAAGAAATAATAATCTTCTTGTAGACAAAGGTTTTTGTTTCTATTGAAACAGAACATATCTTGTCAATCATATTTGAGTTATATACAATTTATATAATCATATTTATTTTCTGATTTTTCTTCTTTAATTTGATTATTTTCGTATCATTTATTTATAGGATTATATTGAAAAATAGATTGTAAATATTATAATCTACAAAATATAATGTATAGAGAATAAACTAGCAGTTGCATGCTTAGGCAGTCAACAATCAGTTGATAGGAGTCCACCACAAATGGTTATTCAGTGGGAAGAAAGAAGGAAACTTTTTTTTGGAATGCAATGTGAAATATAAACAATCAATAATATTTGCAATTGTTTGATTGAGTCGAGAAAGGGAAAGTGTGTTAATAAGCCAATATGAAATAACATGAGGTTAGTTCATATCTCACAAGCTATGGGTGTGAGATTGCAAACCATTTGCACAAAAGGAGAAATCGATCTATGCGTTTCAACATAGAAAATTTTTAGTAGAAAATTAGTTATGAAAATGTAAATTAAAACTGCAGGCCATGTTGAACAAATCTTATTAGTTACAATGTATCAATTAATTTTAATTTTAAGCAAGTAATCATGAATAACTTCTTTTTAATTAATATGTAATATTTCATAATTTTAGCTAGAATAGTAAAATTTGAAATTGATTGTAATTAATAATCTTAGGAATATAGTAAATTAATTCTCAACAAATACAATTTTTTAATAAATTTATTCTTAAAAAATGACAATTGAAAAATTAAATAAAATATAAATTTTTAAATAATTTTTTTTTGACAACAATAATTTCTCTCTGAAATTTAAGGTATGAGATAATTTTATCTCTATTTTAGTTTTATATTTATTAGACCTAGATGCACATCTATATTTTATCTTTTTGTCTAGCTTAATCAATTAATTGATTGATTATTATTTAATTATGTTAAGATACATATGCATACAAATACATGGCAGAGTTGAAGTTGTGGATTAAATAATATTTATGAAAAGTATGGAAGATTAAATGATTATCATTTTTTAAAGAGTTATTACCAATGCCTTTAATTAGGAATATGCATTACAAAAGTATTCTTTAAAAAAGTTAGTCAATATCTTTGGGTATGGCATATTTTTTAAGAAACAAAGATGTTTAATATTCAATACTTTTTATAATTAGTATTTAGTCCATAACTTTGGAAATAAAAGCATTAGTATGCATGTGATTTATGGGTTACTAGTAGTAAAATAAAATGGAGACAAGTAGAAAGATTCAAAAGTAGTCAATTACAAGGAAATTGGAAATAAAAATATCAATTTTTTATGAATTGATTCATAGTGCTATTGAAGACTAAGTCACACCATCTTTGATAAAAAAAATAAATGGATCTCATGAAAAGAAGAATTTGATGACAAAATACATATATTTTGCATTGTTAGAATAAATGAAGAAAAGATATGGCTTGTTTTGAGGTGACATGACCAAAGTCTCAAGAACTTTCGCAACACTTGCTATGACATGAGAAACATGTTATTGTAGACTATTCTTGTGGAAACCAAGTGTATATAAGGATTTGTGTACACATGTATCTATGTAACAAGAAATATATGGAGTTAAAAGCAAAATCACAAAACCCACGCTTGTTATGCTCCCTACCATTTTGGCATCATGGAGCCTTATGGACTCTAGCCAAACCCTCAAGCAAGAAAAGTAGGAAACGTCCATAGGAAATTTCATGGAGTTCCATCATACATCAAACAATAACAAAGTTGGGAAAAATCTGGTGTTTTCATATTTGATATATCATATTGTACAATGAAATAAGTTGCACAATAGAAGAAGATGATATGAAATATGCTAAAAATACTTGATAATAACTAAGAATAACAAGCCACTTCAAGGGGGAAAACCTCCAAATATCTCCAATAAGAACACAATTCACATTATGATGATGAGATAAGAATCACAACCTCCTATATATACCTATTTATGCCTTTAGGCATATCTCCAAGAACAATTGAGTGACGATCAATTATTGCTTGTAAATTTGGATGAGTAGGAGCATTAGATTGAGAGACTTCTAATGAACCTAGCTAGGCCACAAATCCATCCACTCCTTAGCTCTACTACCCTTCCTTCTGATTAAAATCTCATGAATAGTTCTTGGAAGTTCATCTTAGTTGTTCCCAATGTAGTAAGCCATTGCACTCCCAAAAAAATATTTGTTGCACCCATGGATATCACATACATGGGGGTATCAAGTTGATAATCTCCTATGGATAGTTTAATGCTATGACACTTCCTTGAACAACTAACTATAACACCATTTGTAATCAAAACCTATAACTATGTAGCTGGATATATAAAACAATTTAGATGAGTAGTCAACTTTTTGTTGATGAAATTATGAGTACTACCTGAGTTGATCAACACTACTACCTTCTACTTCTTTAAGAACCCCACTACCTTGAGAGTTTGTGGAGCACTAAAACTAGAGAGTGCATGAAAAGAAATGATTGGTTGAGAATAAAAAAATTCCTCATTTGACTCCCTTTCATCCTCTAATATGGGTTCCTCCTCTTCTTCCTCACTCAAACCTTTAATATAGAACAATTTCTTTTCACTACATTTATGTCCTTGACTATATTTGCTATCACAGTTGAAACACAACCCTTTTTCTCTTTTCTCCTGAATTTTTTGTGGAGTTAACCTAGTAGGTTGAGGAAGAGAAGATGTTGAATATCCTTTCTCTCTTGTCACATTAGTCCCTTGTTTCTTAGGAGTCAAATACTTCTCCTCCACCCTGTGTGCTAAGATTAAAGAGTCATTTATAGAGATGGGACTAAACATGCGTATTGTTGTGCAATTTTTGCATACATGCCCCATTGGAGGGGGGAACCCTCTTTCGCTTGCTTGCTTTTCTTATTTGCCTTAGGGTCCAAACCTTCCCCCTTAAGGGATAGGTCTCTTGGTCTTGGTTTTGTTTCACCTAGGTACTTATGGTTATATCTACACTCAAGGTGTCCTATTGCAACATTGTGATGGCATGCTTTCTCTTTGAAAGCATCTGGCCCCAATCCGAAATTCCAACTTAAAGGGAAAATTTAGATAAGTATGAGGTTCAATGAATCCAAGGTAGCTTGGAATACCCGAGCCTCATTCTGACCAGAAAATCTAAGCTCCCTTGGATTTTTTGAGTCCAAGATGGTGTCAAATACCCGAGCTTCAAAGGGTCTTTTCATGCATTTATGACTATCATTTATGAGGAAAAATGAGGTATATATTTTTCATATGTTATTCATTTTGTTCATTCTACCTCACAAGAAGTTTGAAACTTGAGAATGTGCATTGTCCTCTGGTTCACTAAAATTGGGAAGCAAGGGTTGAGTGCTAGATTGGTCATTATAGGGTTCTTTGTGCATTCGTCAATTTTTCCATTTTCATGCTCCATTTCAAGGTCGGTTATTTCCTTCATTTCTTCGGTTGATTTCTATTTCATGATGAATTCATGTGCCAAATGCTTAGTGGGATCTCTAATGGAGTATGTGTTATCATGATTGGGAGTTCAATTCGATGGGTTGGTTGTTTTATAGTCAGCTAGGGTTTTCTTTTAGATTTGAAAGATTGAGAGATTGTGTCATGAATTTGAACCTGAATTGAATATTGGTTTTATTTGACATGAATAAGGATACGAGTGTTTTTTAATGTCTCCAAGATTCCCTTTATTGCATTTTGATGATTTCATCTAGATTTGAGGAGTCACCTTGTTAAACTTGAAACCCTAGTGAAACCCTAGTTGGAGATCAAATGTAATCAATGAAATGAATAAGATCATTGGATTGTCATGCAGGATAGGTAATCTGAAGTATCAAAAGGAATAATCATGAAATCAACCCTCATAATAATCATTATCTATCTTTCAAAATGAAACGAATCAGACACTTAGAGAATTTTTGAACCCAAGAAAAAAAAGAAAAACTTAGAAATTCCAAGGTAGCTGAGATTTTCTAAGCCTTAATATGCTTGGAAAATTTAAGCCACTTGGGATTTTCTAGATCCTAACCAATCATAAAATCCTGAAAGCTTTGATACTTAGAAATTCTGACCTTAACCTCCATTTAGTGATTTTGAGCTAGCTTGAATTTGTTGAATCTAAGCTCTTGAGAGATACCCGAACCCTCTGAGCCTTCAAGTCTCCAGTGTGTATGATAAATTGATCCTAGATGAAAATGATTGGAATTAGATCTTAAATTGATTAATCCTTGCATATACTTGATTGTGTTCAAAAATTTCCACCTCATGAGGTCACTTTATGATTCTAAGTCAAAATGAGCATAGTGTGCAAACATCGGGAAATCTGAGCTCCCTCAGATTACCCGAGATCAAGTCTAGCTAGGGAATCTGAGCTCTCTCAATTTTTTGACCTTTCTCCTTTGGCTTTAAATTTCAAATATTAGAGACAAATAAGTTTGCACATGGGTTTGCATGATATTTATGGTTGGATATTGACCAATTTGAATGAGATCTATTTACACATATTTGTGTAATCTAATAATAAGATCTCATTGCATTACAATCCAACCCTGTTCATATTGCACTTAATGATGTCATTTTGCATATATTGATAAATCTTCTTGAATGGATGGCATAAATTAATAAGTAATGTTATTATATGCATTTGGGTGATTATTGGCTTTCTCTAACAAAAGCAAGCAGAATTGAGCCCAGACAAGACATCCAAATCAAAGGATGCTTTAGTACAAGAGGAGGTGAGAAGAAGAGCAGAAAGAATGAAGTATGATTTTAAGGGCATATGGCTAGAGTCCAAGATTGCTTCTGCCTGGTCAAATATTGTAGACACAAACATGGGGCATGCGGACTATGATGATTTTCAAAAGAGGATGTATCCAAATGCACCAACTCAATTGGCTCATATCCTCATTCATACTGGGTTGGTTGAAGTAGTGGGGTTCCCTCCAACACAACTTTTCCTAGAGCTAGTTTTAGAATGTGCAAGGCACTATGACTCCAACACAACGATTATAATTGGGCCATAGGGAAGAGTCATGGAAAATCTCACTGAAGAACCCATTGCAGAGGTGTTTAATATTTCCTCACATCACAAGCTTATTGAGGAGATAAAAATTGGGGAAGCAATAAAGTTCTACGATGAAGACCCTGATAGAGCTTTGGAGATCATGAACAACTCCTAGATATTGAAGCCCAAACCACACTATTCAAAGTTTCCTAAACAGCTGCATAGAAGCAATTTCAAGATGGAGTATCATGATGTTATGTAAAACCCCACCTCATAGGTACTTAATACAACTCTAATTTGTTATATGTTTTCTTCAATTGATGATTATATATATTATGGATGAAAAATAAGGTGATCTTTTGGTGATATTCTTGCATTTAATTTTGACATTATGTTTATTGTCACTACCATGAAGGTGAAATGCACTCACATATTGTGGAAAGAAAATTGAAATTTTAAATGGATTATTATACAGCTAAAGTGTAAAATATTTAGTTAATAGATTTGTGTGATATCCAATTGTTACTTATGATTGTGTTGGTATTATGCAGAAAGGTAACAATGATAGCATGGGAAGGGTGAACCATCAAGAGAAAATCAAAAGACTTTTCTTGAGGGAAAGTGGAGTGTCAATACGAGAAGGGAAAACCTTTGAGTAGATCGAAAGACATCTCCTTGTGATCATGAATTGGACCTCCTTTCTGGGGCTTAGAAACAATTAAAGTTAATATGATGGTAAGTTAAGGTGGTGTGGGTTGTTATTAAGGGGATAATTGATTATGTGAATTTAAGTGGGTCTAAAGGTTGGGAACCCTTATCCAAGTGTGAAACTCGTATGGAATCTTAGATGGGTTATTAAAGTGGGTTGTTGGTCAATTTCATTGGTTGAGATGCAAAAATAAACCCCCTAGGGTCTATACCATAGTGGTAGGGGTCAAGTAGGCACACAATAGTGTCCCAATGACATGATTTGACCTTTGAAAAGTCCTCATTATGGAGAGTGACGAGTTTTGAAGAGAGGATGGGATGGAAAGATGGAGGGGTTGTTCAAGTACATGTTTCTTCTTCAATAAGGAAAAGAATTTCATTGATGGAGGTAGGTATACTCCACACCTCCCCATCGAAAAGTTACAAGTTGAAAATCCTATATATGATGGAGAGGAAGGAGGAGAGGGGTGTTACCCACTTCTCCTTTTGGAGAACTTTAGTGAAGATGATAAGAAGAAGGAGAGGAGAAGGGAGTTTTTTTTGGAGATAGTGATCAAGATGACTTGACTTGGAAAGAAAGGATAGATAAAAGAGTTGAAAGATAAGTCCTCCTTTTTTCTTCTTTCATTTATTTTCTGTAAGAAAGTGGTAGATAGCATGGATCAAGGTTGAAATAGATAGTATAGAACTTAGATACATGAAAATTGGTGCTATGTTATTCTTATACCTTTGTAAAATGTGAAAGAGACTCCATTCATCTTCTTGGAGCAAAGAAACTTCCTTGCTCGGGGGTATGCCTAGAGCCCATGAGGCCCCATGATGCCATTACGGTAGGGTGGAGAGCAAGACCTTGTTCATGAATTTGTAAGTCATTTGCTTTCTCAAATATTATGGTAACATTGTAAGTTAAAAAAACCTGGGTTTCATATTTTTTATTTTCAATGAAGAAGTGAAAAGAGCAAGCCTTTATGCATTGGTTTGTTAGTTGTCTAATTTCCATGTATTTTTGTAACACTGAGAGGTTATGTTGAGAAAATGGTGATTGTTGTACTGAAGAAAGGCAATTTTGTTCTTCTAGAATGCTTGCATTAGGATACTTTACTTTAATATCCTTGAGAGGAATATTGGATAATATCCTTGAGAGGAATATTGGATTCATTTACTGCCTTGAGGCATTTGTTTTTTTCAAAACGTATATTGCAATGTTGATGTTATATTGTTCACAAAAGTAAATGGTCTTTTGTAGGTTATAGAGACTTTGATAATTGTTGTACCAAAGAAAATAGATTAAACAGTTTTCTTTTTGTTCACAATGATAGGGGAAATAACATAACCTAAGCGAACTCCCGTGTAATACTATTATTGAAATTAAAGGAGTAAGTAAGAGACTATTTTCTGGTATTCTATTGGTTTAGAAATAGATTGTGCCTGAGTAGATATCTATAGAGAAGTAATATGCTCAAAGACGGTCGGTAGAATGTCGATCCCAAAAGTAATACCTGATTTAATTTATTTTCAGTCAATTCATATCAGTTAAATGTGCTTGCGAGAACCTATAAAACTAAAACCATAATAGTTGTCTCATTTTCAGCATTAGCTAGGTAGATGCATGATCTACATCAATATTCATATATCTGTCATTCATAGTGTCTCTATTCACATTGTAGCATTCCCCAAAACATGTGCACAACCCACTTGGTGTTGGAAGAGTTGGCATGGAAGCGCGATTCTGACCCTACTTCTTGTAAGGTTATCCCCATCTTTTATGATATCCAGCCTTGGAAGTTCGCCATGTTGAGAAATAAATATGTAAAAAGCTTAAAAGAATTTAGATTCAGATCAAGATTCAATGAAGTTTTCCTGTAGCAAGTTCTTTTGTGCATACTAAGTAAATAAATAAAATTGCATGCATCATTAATTTCATACTGTATGTAATTCAATGAGAAGTAAAACCGATAAGGCGAGGTCATTATTATTAAAATACTATAGGGTAAAATTCTATATCATTGCCATGGATTTGATTAACAAAGTCATTGACCACTTGATAGCTGAAGTGACAGGAATGTCGACTGATGGGAAAAAAATTTCAAGGATAGGGTTTTTTCTGACGATGTCATCGTCAGATTCCCTAAAAAAGAGAAAGAAAGACTAAAATTGGTAAAAATTGCTAATAGCTTCTTTGATGCCGACACCATAAAAGCCATGTGGAGAAAGGTCCTACGTGTCATTGTGGAGTACATAACAGTGGATGGTTGTTTCACCAGGGTCTACGGTTATCACTTTGCCCTTCTCAACCATTTCCGCTACAAGGTAAAGGTTTCTTTCCCTTACTATCTTTTCTGCTCTTTGAGGAAAAGTTTGGATGACCACAAGAAAAACCCTAGAAGATTCCCTATTTTGTATACTGGTCTGATTAGATTAATTATGGAGAATTACCAAAAAATGCCCATCCCTGCTAATCTTGAAGCCTCCCCTGACTCTGAGGATGATGATACTGAACCCAGCTGCTCAGAGTTTTTACCCAATTTAAGTCCGGCTAGAACTGTCCTCAGCCTGCTTGCTATCCATTCGGGCAAGAAAAACCCTAACCCTCTTACTGTTAAAGGTTGTGCTATGCCTGAGCTGGGAAGCCCCTCCCTTAAAACTAGTCTTGTTGATAAGAACCCCAAGGCAAAAAACCTTGTTTTGTACTCAGAAGATTCCCCTGACTCTGAGGTGTCTGGTGCTGATAATACTGAGCCCTCTATTGACCCATCGGTGGATAGAATTGCTAGAACTGGGTCCCCTATCACTCTTGTCCCTGCTAATACTTGTCTCAACACTGATAGGGATCCCTTTGTGAATTTTTTGAATTTAACTAGAAATAATGTTGATACCCATTTCAAACTTTCAGAATGGACTTTCAATGAAATTAATGAGCTAAAGATTAAAAACTGGGCCCTGCAAAGTAAGTTGGAAGAGTTGGGCGCCAAGGTTGCAATGATTGAAAAAATAGAGGTGAAACGAAGAGATCATGGTCTTAACAATGACACTCAGAACCAAGCTGGCAAAACCAAAAATATTGAAATTGAGATGGAAAAAATGAAAAATACTTTCAAAATTATTGGTGAGCAAAACAATCATATGATTAGACACAATGCCATAATCATCAATGCCATGACCAAGAAATTGGACAAAGCCCAACAGGGGTCTTTGGTTGTTGATCTGGAGGAAACCAATGAAAGAAACTACAAGGAGGATGCTGGCATCTCTAAGAGAACCAGGCCAATCTGAAGAGGAAGGCTTCCCCCCACTCCACAAATAATTCAAACATTTAAGAAGGGTGTTCATGAAATGTAGAATTTGGAGGCAGACATAGAGTCTATTCTAAAAACTCTGGGTTAGTCACGACCAGTTTTTTGTTGGCTTTTCTGCTAGCTATTTTTGACCTTCCTAGTCTTTTGCGGATGGTTGCTACTTGTTCTAGATTTTACCTTTAGTGCAGCTGGTTGTTTTTGTTGGAAATTTTCTTTCCTATCTTTTATGTTGTAAACTTTATGGTTTCAGGTCCCTGCAAAACCTATTTTACCCTTTATCAAAAACAAAGTCATTGACCATAACCGGCCCTCGGGAGAATACTCAGTTTCTATCATAATCAATGGTCTATAATCCCACCAATAATGAATCTCAAGTAGATTGAGAGGAATTGAACATCATGCCTCAACGACTTCAACTATCAACTCAAAAATTTATAAAATATACTCTAGATAATTCTTTTGAACATTATATGTAATCAATTTTGGATCGTTGTAATTATGTTGTGGTGGGGAATAGTAAGAATATGATTATATTAGTTTTCAATCGAGTACAATCTTGGTCGGCAGCATTTTCCTAGGAGACTCTCAACTTAGAGAACACGCTCAGAAACGACGAAGAGGCTTTGAATGTGCTGTCAGGTTTAGCATGAAAGTCCTTGACATTCTAGATAATTTAACACCAAACTTTCATATCATCCTCCGCATCTTTCTCAGATGCATCCTTTGTCACTTTTGTCCTACGAACCCAATTCCAGGTTGTGTGATAAGATCTGTAGCAGACGTTAGGTGGGAAGAGTGTGAAATAAGGCAAATGCCTTCCGGGATGGCATATTAAGTTAGAAATTAAAAACCCATAAATACAATAAACGGTGTTCACAAAAGGCTGGGATTTCCTTCTTCTATCAGTCCAATCAAAACCAGTGAAATTTTTTTCCAAGGCAATCTCAAATCTAGTGGCTTCTTTCTTCATATTTTGCTCAAGTAAAAGTCTTAACCCAATCTCTGTTCAGTTCCGCACCTGCCATAACATTCCCTATTGCAAACTTATTGTGCCTACTTTATGGGGCGCCATAATGTCAAACTGTCTATTTCATTAGTATTTACTTCTTCTTTTTCACCTTGACCCTTGCATGTTAGTTGTTAGTGACTGGATTGGTGCAATGCCAACATTTACTGCTGCGGGGAGATTTTCTCTAAGATTTAAAAACTAGCAACATATTATTTGCAAGTGCCTTCCAACTATTCTTTCACATTCATTCATTTTCAGCCCATTAGTGGAAAATTGAGGATAGAGGCGTAGAATTAAACAGAAGTTAAATCTCCCTCTGTTCAGAGAAATGGAAACTATATATTCCATAAATAATTAGATCTTCAGTATCTTCTACGGGTGAGCCTGTCAAGAAAAGTCTCAAATCGTTGTCATTGTGTCCTTTCTATTATTATTATTATGTATAAGGAAATGGTGTACCTTCCATGTTAGTGGGGATAAGTAACAAATTTATTGTTGATATGAATTTCCAAAGTACCCTTACGCTGAAGCGTCTTCTTGGATGGGTTCTCACTATCCAGCTTTCAGGAACAAACTTAGTCTTCATATGATGAATGAAATTTTTTTTTTTTTTAATGTGCGAGCAGTCTAGCTAAATGGTAGGTTTAATGAAAATATATTCTCTATTGTGTTGTTGTGTGAGGGAGCGAGAATTATATTGGTGATTCAATGATTTAAGTTTCTATGTTTTGGAAATAAGTTAAACACCAACGTTTCACTACAAAATGCATCTTCCCAAAGACAATATGATTATCGGTTATTAACGTTATATTTATTTTTCCCTTCCCTTGAAAATATAAGCAAATGTGCTATTAGTATTATCTACGACTCCTAGCATCCATGGTTTATGTTGGAAAGGTTTAAACATTATATAAGAAAAAATTAAACAAAACCACGTTAGCCTTAAAAGAATCTTTAACTCTTTTCTCATGGTTAAATAGTCCTTCATTAAAGGAGACAAAAGAATGTATTCCCACCACCTTCGATAAAGATCTTAGTAATTTAAAATAAGAGTATGAATAAAGGTAAAAATTAAATATTTCTATCATTTTTAAAAAAAAAAAAAAATTTGAATATTCTATTGTTTATTTTAGGCCTTTTTAAAGTAAAATAATATATTTATTTATTAATAAGAAATATATTATTAAAAGATAGTAATAAGAAATAATCTTTTTAGTGTAAAAGATAATCATAATCACTGCAATTGTAAATTATACATACATATATATAATTATAATTTTTATTTCTTAAAGTTTATTACGGAAGGGATAAATGCATTCAATAAATGACAATTAAATAAATAGATAAAACAATACTAAGTTATCCTATCTTTCGAGTTTAGTTGAACGTTAGTTTCAACAATTAGCTTATTATAAATTTAAGTGTACTGGTATAGACTTAGTAGTGGCTAATAAGAGTAGTACTTTTACAAACATCATGTGACGATAGGTTTATCGAGTGGCGTATTGATGGTGCATTGCACAAGCAACTTCATCCAATGTGTATGGTGTGTCACCATGCAAGCACATGGTTAGAAAATATTAGCATTTTGTAGCCTTGTTCAAAAGAAGAAAAAAATTGTTGGGTTTTTCTACAAAAAACAATGTGGGCATGACATGTTATCACTCTCCTGGGCAAGGTAAAGGGAGTAGAAGAGGCTCACATTTTCCAAAATTGGATGTTCTACCCCATCACACAAATTATGGTTGGAAAGCATTATCATTGGGCTAGAATCATAAGCAACAACTTAGATCCCCAGTTGAGAAGTGTGCAAGAGACCAATAGATTTGCAATTACTTCATATCTTGTATACATGCTCGTAAGAAAAACCAAATATAAAGGCCTCGTTTGCAAAGGGACTATAGGGAAGGATAGGATATGGGACATATACCCACAACTGCAACATAAAACAACCAATTATTAGAGAGCAACTGATCCATTTTTCATGTACATCCCTAGATTTTTGTAGGAATCTCTCCATGTTAGAGTCTCTGCTAATGCAATCGATTTGATTAAGCAATATGGGAAATGGTTTATTCAGTTTCAAAGATTCACATACATCCAGATACAAGGGTCTCTTGTTGTCCCACTCAGATTATGCAAATATCCAACTAACAAACTTCTACTATTGGAAATGACTAGGAAAATGATGGCATTCCAATAAATTATATAAAAGGAGCTACATAAGAAGGGGCTAGGGAAGAATTCCCATTAAGAATTAGAACTCTAGAAGCTTTCCCATCAATCCAAAGGGCTCAATACTTAGAGAAAGAGATGGCCCAATTTCAACTGTAGTCTCATACCAACAAGGATAACTTTGATCCCTATGGAAAGGCACAAAAGTAGGCCAATAGAGGATTCAGACATAAAGATCACATTGAGGACTATTGGGAAAACTGCAAAGATGAGTTTGATGTTATTAGGAGAAGATTCTCCAAGCTACCTCTCAATCTAATAAGGCTATACAAGGTGGTGGAAGTGCCTAATCAAGTGTAGGATGATGAGGTAAACCTAGAGTTCAGCACCATGATTATGAGCCCTACAAGAACAAGCCCTTTCCTCTAATTAACTGGTCAGAAGAGGAAATAATAGACTTAGATCAAGTCACTAAGCCAGTGAAGAAATATTATAGGCTATGGGTAAAGCATAAGGTGTTGGAGTTGGAAGTTGATAGCACCAAATTCACATATGACTTGATGGGACATTTAGAATCCCAATCTGAGGAAGAGGTTGAATTCGATAAAGATGATGACATTGGTGAGCCTCATAAGGAAAATGTTCAAGAGGAAGAAAGGCCTTTGACACTGAAGAGAAAAATAAGGAGGCAGACCCAGGTTAAATAGACTGAGAAGCAATCTCTGAAGACAAATAAAGCTCCCAAGGCTAGTGCTACTACTGACAAAGGGGAGACATCACAAACAATTAAGAAGAGGAAATTAGTCACTGAAGGTCAAAAGGAAATAAAAGCAAGAAAAGGTAGTACTTCTACTAATGCTCCCTCCTTAGTTAAAGTTGTTGATGTGGAAAGCTCAGGGGAAAAACCCCAAGTTTATGTTAGGAGGAATTCTCCTAAATGTAAAACATCCCTTTTTATTGAGACAAAGACTACAGAAAATGAGGTACAGATTGGAGAGGTACCTACTGATGATATTTCCATGAGAGTAGTTCCAGGGAACTATTCTTCCCTTCCTTCTCCTCACAACGTTTAGTTTCAGAAGAATAAAATCATGAGGAGGGAAATCTATCAAATGATCTTGAAGGAAATGAATATGAAGAGGAGGATATTTCTACTCCTAAAAATGGAGAATGGAGAGAGTTTGTGCAAGATATGAACCAATGAATCCTCAGGGTAGAAAGGAATAACATGGAGTCTGAGGTGATCCAAGAAAAGCCATCCAAGTCCCTAGAAAAGGTGGTAATTGATGAACTAGAAGATCAACTAGAGATAGAGAAGAATGTGGAAGAGGTTGTTGACAACCCACATTAGGATAAGGGTGAACAAGAAGCTCCTTCTACTGAGTTGGAAACAAAACAACCTACTATCCCTGAATGACTAGAGAAAAGGCTTAGTAAGAAGCCAATAATTGATCAGGAGGAAACTGTTGTGCCCTTAGCACACACGCCTCATTCGGAACGGGGACCCTCTTTTCTTTCACCCCGTCGGGTCTTTTGGGGCTGCCTCATTTTGCGTGCCCCTCTTTTTTGATTCCGCATGGTCGATGTTGCTCCAAGGTTTCATCATAAATTGACCATGCCTCCGTTTTTGGTTTTTGCTGCCCTCCGGGGCTTCGCAGGTTCCCTTTGGCATTTTGGCCCTAGGCGGCCCTGGGCCCCTCCGGACCTGGGCCTCCGGAGTTCTCTGTTCGGGCTTCCCCTCCTCCCTTGCCATTCTTTGCGGCATTCTCCGGGCGCCTTTCCGCTCCTCGGGGCTCGCCCCGTTGTCCTCCATTCAAAATTCGTCATAGATTTCCCGAGCAGTGCCTGCCCCTTCGGGCCCCGGAAGTCTGACCCTGGACTTTCGTCCCGGGCTCGCCGTCTGTGACGGCGAGCCTCCAGCGGTCGCCCACCCCTCGGGCCTCGAGCTGCTCACCGCCACCGTCACCCAAGCAACATGAAGAAACCTTCGGCGACGAATTCCTTCCTGCTGCCCCGCCTTCCGAGCCTGGCAGTCCGAAGTTCCGTCCTCGGAGCTCCGTGACAGTTTCGTCGTCGTCGACGGCGGACCTCCGCCTGCTGTCCGCCCTCCGGGCCCCGAGGCTCTCTCTACCATGGCCATTCAAAGTCGTCGAAAATCAAACGGCGACCATCGCTCTGCGTCTTTCCAGCCGCCGGGCCCCGGAGTCTCTGCCGCCGCCACCGACCTAATTTGAAATCTCACCAACTTTTGGCATGGCCGTACCAGACATTTAATACGGGTATTAATGGTGGCTGGGGTATATAATGCCCGGCCCACCAATGTCATTTTCACATTGCGAATTGGAGCGAAATTGCAAAGCCGAGCATCTAGAGCCCACCGCGAAGAGCAGCGTCACGATCATTTGCATCCGCATCACTTCATCGATTCCCGGTGGATTCTGCACATCACCACTTAGCGAATTCGAGGTAGGCCATCCCTGTTTTTCCCCTTGTGTTTTTTCATCATTTTGGGAATTTAAATGAATTAAATAACTGGTTAAAATGAAACAAATAGAAGAGCACTCAATGGCACCCTTGACCCATGTGTTAAAAAATGACAAACCTGGTAGATTTTCCCTTCCCGCCGATTCGGAGCTTTCCCGTGGCGCCACTGTTCTTTGCGCAGGGCGACCGACCCCCTGGGGCCCGGTCCCCCATTTCGCCGTTCCATTTCAAATTTTGGTTGCACCCCTACTGGTGGCTGTCCTCCTGGTCGGGTCCGGGTCATCGGGCTTCCATCCCCGGAATGTCGATCACATTTTGCCGCACCAAACTGCCCAGGCCACTCTGCCTCCCCATCGTCGGACCCCGATCTCATCTCCGCCATGAGAAATTGAAACTTAAATGCGTGACCTATGGTCGCCCTGGGCCCCCAATCCCGGAGTCCCATCTCCGAGGTTCCCTCTGAGGTCCGCCTTCTCCGACGGTAAGCCCCTTTCGGCTTCTTGCTGTCCGGGCCCCGACGGTCGCTCCTTCATTGTCTTGATTCTTTTGGAACCGCTGCATTTTCATTCTCGGGCCCCGGCTACCGGATTTCCGTCAGCGGAAGTCTGTGGATCCCTTGCCGTCAGATTTTTTGCCCTGTCCGCCCCGTAGCCGGACCTCGGGCCTCCCTTTGCCGTCTGACCTTAACAAAGCTCCTCGCCGCCTGGACCGTTCGGGCCCGGCCGTCCGGAGCTCCGCCCCCGAAACTCCGTGATGGTTCAGCCATCCTCGACGACGGAACCTTCCCTGCTTCCCGCCTTCCAGGTCCCAGGACGTTCTTCACCGCCGCCATATCAATCAACGTGAAACCCTGCGGCGTCTGTCACCTCGTGTCGCCCTGGCATTACTTCCACTGCCGCAAAGCCTAAACAATAAGTGCACCCTATCCGTCCTTCGATTCCCCGAGCCCTGGCCCTCAGACTTCCACAGCTGGGTTTCTGCCCGCTGCCTAGACCATAACCTCATGCCGGCCGTCCTTTGGCCTCGCGGACCCCGGGCCTTGGACTTCCGCCGTCGGACTTCCTCGGCCAGATTTCCACCTGCTGTCCGCCGTTGCCAATGGCTGCCTCTTAACTGCTTTCCAACTTAGGACCTCCGATGCGCCTTAGATCGGTCCAAACAAGCTCAAATCTAGAATCTGACTCCGACCCATGTCCTAAAATTCGCCGTTCTCCATCATGGGCCTCCTAAACATTAAAATTTGGCCAAGAAGGGTCTCCCGGAGCTTTCGACCATGTTTTCCCTTTCGGACAGCATTCCTGCCAGGGAAGTCCGACCCTCCAGGCCTGGATTGTCCAAACGCCCTGAAGCGAAGATCGATACCGTCTAAGGATAAAATTTATGATATACTTAATGATTATTTAGGTGTTATATTTGAAATATGGACTAACATGAATGCTTTTGATGTTTGTTGCACTAACTTTGCCCTTGCTTGCAGAATATATGGAATCGGCTGCAGGAACTTCAGGGGCCTCCACCGAAAAGGATAAGGGCAAGAAATCAGGGAGGGCCGCTCGGGGAAAAGAAGATAAAGATTAGATAAAATTTTAGTTTCAGGGTGAGTCGCTCTAGTCAAAGGTCTCAACAGACTGGAAAGAGATCTCGGATACCAACATCGGCCAAGTGGACATAGATGAGTTCACTCAGAGGGTCAAGGTCGACCCTACAACAAAGAATGCCAGACTAATATGTCAAAGTGGAATCGCCAAGGCTGCCAGTTTTCCTCCCTCTCTCATAGCACCAGAACTAGTGATGGCCTGCCGAGAGGCCTATCAAACTGATACCAGGACAATCATGGACAAGGAGGGGAACATCCTCGCCAACATGTCGCCAGAAGGAATCACTAAGACATTTCACATTCCCATGTTCCCACATATGGAGGTCCCCTCATTGGAACAATGCCAAGCGGCGTGGGATGTTAATCCTACAGGGTGCAAGAAGTCTATCAACCTCTACTGGCTTAAGGAGAAATGGGGCAGCGCTACAAAGGTTCCCTAAGAGCTGTTCCGCAGCGACTTCCACGAAGACTACCATGACCTGGTAACTATGCTGAGCAGGGTCATGGGTCTCCCAGCGGCCGCCTACTTCCAAGAATGGATGGCCTACTACATTGAACAAATCCTGCGGGGGAATGAGGACGTTAACACCAAGGTCTCATTCGACTGGGGAGGAATCATCAGCAATTGCTTCCATAAATAATTCATCAACATCAAGAAAAGCTCTAAGTTTTACATGACCTCCTACCTAGTATACTCTCTAGCAGGTCAAAGACAATACAGCGGGCTATTTGTGGCGCCTGATCAGGTACATAGGTGAGGGCTCAAGCCATTTGACAAATACCCACAACTCCAATACCGCAACTTCAAAAGGGAGTACTGCCAGGTCAAAGACGCCTTCACCGACCATATCATCAGATTGATTGCCAGAGACTTCGAGAGGAGAGTCTCCCACAGCGCGAGGGTGCTCCTGGAGGAATATGCCTTCCTATTTATCTAGTTCCCAAAGTTTACCTACATCCAGGCCCAGGGTTTCACAGAGTGGCCAAACAGATTACCGAGGTACCCAAATGACAGGATCATCCTCCTAGAGCTTTCTCGGCAGCTCCAACACATCCAGGCCATATTTAGCAATAAACACATAGCAAGGATCTCCTATCCCATGACCCTTGGCCAGGGCCTGTACCGGTTACAGACTTCTCAATGTGCTAGTAATTTTGAGAAGGAGCTTAAGGAATATCATTTTGACTAGTACACCGTGCGCCCACGGATGGACTCTCATGGCCATGTGAGGAAAGCATTGGGGGCAGTGTATGCCCACAAATACCACATCGAAGACTTCTGGGCAGACTGCAAAGATGACGAGGAGGTCCGCGCAAGGCACTACATGCACATGACCATGCAGTTTTTGAGAAGCGTGTAGCCATTCCCAGTGTTGGATCAGGTTGAGGAGGATGAGTCTACAATCATGCACCCAAGGTACCCTGCAGTTGCCGACTTGGCAATCCCCTCCATTGATTGGGATGAGCAAGAGGTCGATGACCTAGATACCATCACCCAGCCGATCATAACTCGCACTAAGGAGTGGGTCGATGGGCAGGTGGCACAACTGAAGCAATAAGGGGTAGTCCTAACGTATGAGGAGTTCAAGAGCGAGCCTAGTGCCACGAAGGACGTTGCCGCCACCACATCAGCTGGTGAGACTTCCAAGTCTCCCCCCGTCACTAGGTCTCAAAAGAGGAGAGGAACAGAAACTGCACAGTCTACAGACCCCAAGGAGCAATTAAAGAAAGGGACGGGAGGCTCATCTCCCAAGAGGCTCAAACAGACAGTGACTACAACAGAATTGCAGCCTCCCTTGCTTCTCCCTCCCCCTCTTGGTGCACCGCCCGCCTCCCAGAATGCGGTCGCCTCATCTCCGTAGGTGGTGGATATCTCCGTCCACCTTGCCCCTTCACCCCCGGCCGGGTCAGTGGTCATCATTAATTCCTCTTCTGGCATGACCACTCGTCCTTCCTCTGCCACCATGTCTCCAATCACATCCCTCCCACTGGCAACAATAGCACTGCCTATCCCCCTTTCCACTATACCCGAGGCTATCACGCGGCATCTGCAGAGTCTTCCCCCTGAGCTCTCACAAATCCTAATGGACCCAGCTCTGCAGACGGCCCTTTCCCAAGCCCTCGTGACAGCTCAGCCTTTACAACCACCAATAGGTCCGCCAGCCATGGAAGCCACAATGCAAATATCAAAAGAGTTGGAGGAGCGAGAGCAGGAAGCCTCAAGGTCTATGGAGGAAGAGGCTGATGAATATCATGAACACCCCGAGTACGAGCATCGAACCATTGACAAGGTGGTCTATGAGGGGGAAGAGACAGGCTCTTCCGAGAGCGGAGATGAAGAGGATGGCTCAGGCACCAAAGAAATCATTCAAACTTTTGATGAGGACATTGAGGAGGAATCGGCACAGCAGCCAAAGGATGTTGGGGAGGAAGCAGAAAGGTCACCACAGGAAGAAGGGGAGCAGCCGCCAGAAGAGCAGCCGCAAAAGGATTTATTTAAGGCTGAGACCCATGCTATAAAGAGCCCGGAGGCTGAGATAGCTGAAGAGAAGAAAGAAGAAGAGGCAGCGATAGAAGGAGGTCCCGCCCAGCAATTATCCACCAAGCTGCTCGTCAAACACCTCATGTTCGTTCGCGACTCTGACGAAGAGGAAGAGGATGCTACGAAAGAAAAAGAGTAGCCCCAAAAGGAAAAGGAGGCAGAAGTCTTGTCTCTGACTGAGAAGGGTGAGGGCAGCCATGATGCACCCAAAGATAAATCTTCTATGCCCGATTGGTTGGAGAAACAACTGGAGAATACTACCCCAGTGATGAAAGACCCAAGGGCAAGATTAGAAGCCATCTTGGCCCGATCCCTGACCACAACAAAGAAGGAGAAGAAGCCTAAGGTCCGTTCCAAAATAACGATGGATGCTTCCGGCTCCTAGGTGGCACAAATAGCAACGCCAACTGTTGGCCAGGTAGGGGTGAGTTACAATGTCTCCACCATTGACTTGGGGACATTGACTAGGGAACAAAAGGTTGAACACCTTGAGGAGTCAATGGCCACAGTAGTGCACTTGATCAAACAGGATAAGGTATCCAAGGACGAGATCAAAGCGCAGGTTGCTGCCTTAACAAACTATATCCAGCAGTGGTCCTCAGTGGACGACCTGCCCACCACCTCTGCAGCTGCACCATAGTTACTCTCCAAAGAACAGATTAACAAGATGGAGAGGAGGAAGAACTTAGAGAAAACGACCGAGGATTGGTTTCGACGGGTCATATACATCAGAAACATGGGAATCAACAAGGCTGTGAGGACAACCAATAAGTTCTTGGACCTGATCCAGTCCCTGGAGAGCACGAGGAGGCTCTGCACCAATTTTCCTACAACATATGACTCCACCTTCCCGAGAATTGAAGCCATCCTCCAGATGCCTGAGGACACGTGGGAGGAGAAGCTAGAGCTGAAGAAAGAGGATCATTGGCTCGTGGATGTGTGGCATAGAGACCTCATCAACCGGAGGGAGAGGATGGAGCAAATCCTCAACAAGGTGGATCCGGATATTGAGTGGATCAAGGAAATCTAGGCAGAATGCGTTGAGTACCTCAAATTGATGACGGGATATGATGTGCCCACAGTGCAAATGGATGCAGAAAAGATCAAGCCGTACTTTGAGGAGAAGATGAAGGACGGGACAGCCAGAGAAATCACAACGGAATTCCTGAGTTTTACTACCCGCGCCTTTGATCGATCAGAGCTATTCATATATCAGGGCTCGAAGTATGATGAGGATTGGAAGCGGCTGGAAGAGAATGCTAAAGAATGGAGCTATCAGTCATTAAGATGCGAGATCCTCGAGATCGAAAAGCTCCAAGTGTTCATCCTCAAGTATATAGAGCATGCAGCTTCCGAGGAGCAAGAGGACAGCCCAGCCAAAGAAGAAGACCTCCCTGAAGAGTAGCTACAACAAAGAGAAAACAGCAATTAGCTACGAAACAAAAGAGCAATAGTGCCATCCACTAGATGATGAAATAGGGAAAGGACAAAGAATGTTTTTAAATTATAAATCTATTTGGGGGTAGGTGAAACCCTATTTTTTAATGAATCTTGGCCACACAATTGTAATGAATCTTGGCCATTCATTTAAATTTTGAAAAACTATAAATAGAGCACTCCCTCATTTGCAAAAGTGAGAGTTGAGTTGTAAAAGCATGCTACAGAAATTTATAAGAAATATCATTGACTTGGTGTATTTCCTTGATTTCTCTCATGTCATTTGATTCATTTCTCCAATATTAGATTTTTAGCTTAGATCTCTTTGTTGTTTAGTTAGCTGTTTATGTTATTTGGATAAATTTTAGGAATGCTGTTGGCTAATTGTGAAAATTTCTGCTTTGTTGATGATCCCTTGGTCCATACTTTTTGTTGTTTGTTGAAGGTAGACAGCTGTGCAAAGTTAGCCTGGACTTGATTTTAAGCTGCCCCAAACATTTATCTTTAATTCATGCATGTATATGGTGGATGAAGGATGAAATATCTGCAGCCCTTAGAAGATAGCACAATTCCCATGATACTGTGAAATCCCTGGTTAAGTGGGATATTGTTTTGAGGAATTATCCATTGTAGGAACTCCATTGTCACTATTCATTGCAAGCTTCAGACTTAGGGACTTTTCTTTCCCTTCGCTCTTTTTCCCCCTTTTTAGAAACTGAACAATACCAAGGTTCATTGCACATTGTAAAGCTAAATCCAACAATTAAATGGAATCCAAGATTGTTGTTTGAACCTACAACCAACTCATAACTGTTTTTATTCCTAGGGACTCCTTTTTAAGATCCAACTTCATGCTTTATGTCCACACTTCGTATTTTCTGTAAGACCGCCTTGTGATTCCAGCAAATCACATCAACTACTGAGGTATCTAAGCACTATCATGACCTGACACCCGAGAGACCTTGGGATAGTGTTCTGCAATCCGATTGTGAGAGATTATTTTTCAAGAGAGGTAGAGCACCCACGCACTGCTTGTGTTGAGAAGTGCATAAAAACACCATCAATAGAAACTCCGAGTTGGGATAAATTTCTTGAACAATGGGGACAGACCAAGCAAAGAAAGAGGGCTAAAATAATGTCAAAATTGTCAAGAGATGAATTTAATAACAGGTTTTTCCACATAGTTGTTCTTGCAGACAACAAGTTTAAGGATGAGGTAAGGCCAGCTAATTATAAAGTACAAACCTTAAATTTGGGCCCATCCACTAAAGAGTAGGAAAAAGAAGAATTTAAAGAATCCTCCCAAGCCATTATAAGGAGTTTTGACAAGGGAACAAAGGAAAAGGAGAAGTTGCAGAAGCAACTAAGTGATGTTTATAAATATGTTCAACATTTAATTAAACCCTTACAATCTTTTACTGATGGTAGTTCTTCAATCCCAGAAGGTTTGTTTCCTAAGGAAGCTATATCAAAGATAGAGAAGATAAAATATTTAGTGCACAACACTCATTCAATGGATTAAGGAAGTTAGTAAAATGGGTGATGAATTAATTCAACGGACCTTTAGCATTCATTCTAAGGTTGTTGAATTCCTTGAAGACACCTCTCAATTTGCTGCAGATTGTAACAAGGTTGATGACACTACTATGGAAGAGTTGAAGAAGATCCTATAAGTGCCTAAGGAGGAGTTGGATAAGATGAATCTCTTCACTCCTGATGATATTTCCAAAGTGGTGGAGTGGATTGAAGTGTGGAATTATAGGAAATAACTCATGTCCAAGGCTTTAAAGAAGATATTCAAATTGTAGGGTAAAATGAAAGAAATATATGATAGCTATGTTACTTTTTTGGAACGTATGACTGGGAGGAGAAAGTTTGGTCAGAAGAACATGAACATTGGTAGGTTTCAGGCATGGTGGCATGAGATATATGCTCCTTCTTATAATGCACCTATTTCCAAAGGTCATCTAGAGGATGCAACCATATACATTTCAAAGCTAGACAAGTATCATGAGTTATAGGTGGAATGGGATAAGGAAATACCAAAATATGTTGATCAATTAAAGACTCATAAATTAAGAATTAAATTTAATTCAATTCTAGATCTAGCATATGTGAAAGAAATATTAGAAAAGGTTAAAGAGTTGTCTAGTAGGATAGAAGGAAATAAATAAGGAGAAAATATTCAATTGGCAACCACCTAGGATTATGTGCCAGTCCTGTGACTTTCTAGCCAGGGGGATGATCTAGAAGTCTGTTCCAGCCAGATGATGCTTCTAGAAGGGTCTAGGCCAGCATAGACATAGTTTTATGACATTAAATATAATTTTATTTTTATAAAAGCTCTCTAGTCCAACCTATTTGGCCGATCTACTATTGTAAACTGTAATTATGGGCTGACGTAATGTAATTTTTCTATAAATTGTTGCCCCAGCTTCATTTGAAGGGGTTAGATATAGTTGGAATAGTTAGAATTGAGCAAGGAGTTAGTATTTTCTGAGAGCAAGCACTGGAATATTGTGGATACATGAATTGTTGCAAATTTGGGTGATTCAATATAAGTCATTGTTGTTTGGTGTTCTGTCTTATGTTATTCACTTTGCATGGTTCTTTTTTTAATAGATCTTTTAAGAATTGCTTTGAATTTTTGGTTGCATGTTAGATTTTAGATTTATTAATGATGCAATTGTGTTAATGATTTAAGATTTGAGGTGTTTGAGTAATCCTTGGTCCATACTTTTAGTAGCTTGCTAGTTTTAAGTTGCTATGTAAAGTTATCCTAGGCCTTAAAGTGTGTGTTGAGTTCAATTGTGGGTATTTATTCATTTCAATTACAAAATGAGGTTGATTTGAGTGAATGCTACATGATATGAAAATATTTGTTTCCTTAGAAGATTGCACTATTTATGTGAGATTGCAAGTTTAATCTAGGCTAAGCAGGAATTGGTTTTGAAGGATTGTTCCACTTTAAATTTTTTATTGTTTGCACAATTGGTCTTAGGTTTAGTTTTAGAAATCTCTCTAAACACTCTCATCTTTTTCTTTCTTTTAAAATCTAGGTTAGTTTTAGGATTGAAAGCATCAACATATTGCCAGATTTGATGAATTTGAAGTTTCCAGCATTATTCATTTGTAAGGCTCCTTGTGATTACCAACATTTTCACATCATCACTGAGAACTATTTTTGCATTTTCAAGACCTAACATTAGAGACCTTGGGGTTATCTCTTGAGGCTTGTTGATAGAGATTTACCTTTCAAGGGAGATAGGATATTATGTTTTGTTTGAGTTTTTGTTGTGCAGAAAAAACCATCAACACATACCTCATGTTGAATGTTATCCTTGAGACCACCCAAGAATAAATCACTCAAGTTCTCCCCTGTAATTGTACCCATTCTTAAGGATAGATTTTGGAATTGTTGAATATAATTGTTAACTGATCCTGTTTGTTCAAGTTTAGAAATTTGGATGAAGAAGTTGTCTATCACACTATTTCTATATTGTGCTTGGAGTTCCTCCATTAAAATTGACCATGAGATGGTGAGACCCTTTTTCCTTCGATGAGTACAAAGCCAATGATACCAAATGAATTGATCTGGTTCTAGATATAAGGAATCCATCATGACCTTTTGTCCATTTTGGATTTGATGTACTTCAAAAAAATTCTCCATTTGGTTTATCCATGTTAGAGGATCCTTGCCATCGAACTTGTGCATATCCACCTTTGGAAACAAATTCCTAGATCCCATAGGAGTATTAAAATTTATGTCAATATTAGCTGACTTGGAAGTTTCACCTTGGTTGCTTGAGAACTCCTTTCTTGGTTCATTCATATAGGAACTTAACATGCTTCTTATATTTGATATATCTCCTCTTAGGTCATACATATCCATCTTCATTGAGGAGATGTCTTCCTTGACCTTACTGATTTCCTCATTAGGATTAATATCCTCTATTGTTACCCCATCCTTATCAGAAGTCTTCCTCGATGTGACAACATTCCTTTTGCCCCTTGTTGCAGGCCCTGTCATAATGGGAACCAAGAATTTTGAAATAAATAACACAAATAAAATTTAAATTCTCTTAAAAATTTATTGTAAATTACTAGGGCCAAAATACCTCACCTAGAAAAGTCTCTAACAAATAAACAGATTTGCAATTGGGAGAGTGATATTTTTGGAAACATTAATTTGTCAATAACTTGTTTATTTATGATCCAATTTCTCCAAATTTTGGACTGCAGTCTTCTTTAATATGTCTCTAAAAACCCACTAATAATCAGGCTCTAATTTAGCAAGATGTGAGAGATATGTAGATTCCAAATAAATTGTGTAAAAACCCTAATTTTGCTTCAATTCCTCTGAAATATGGATTGTAGCTTCTTTAATATTTTATTCAAAACCCCTTTAAAAATTAGAAAAAAATCGCTAAAATCTGAAATATATGTTCTTCCCAAAATCACCTTCAATATTGAGAAAAAACCTTACCTCTACGGTGCCAAAATCACACTCTTATACCGCTTGCAATGAAATAAATTGCACAATAGAAGAAGATGATATGAAATATGCTGAAAATAATTGATAATAATTGAGAATAATAGGCCACTTTGAGGGGGAAAACTTCCAAATATCTCCAATGAGAACACAATTCACAATATGATGATGAAATAAGACTCACAACCTCCTATATATACCTATTTATGCCTAGGATATCACCTAGGCTAACTTAGACACCCCTCTATAAGCCCTAGGATGACCTAACCAACTCAATAGTAAAATAATAATGATAACATGACATAATTAAGAGTTAAGATAGCCACAAGCCAACTATTCATAACCCGATGGACACCAATATTAAGGGCGTAGCATATTATAGTGTTTTCTTTGTTGTGGTAACTTTCTAAAAAATAGGTATCATGATTTTTGAATTCTTTTGCATGGTTTAGCCTAGTTCCTACAAATAGAAGATAGGGGTATGTTAGTGGATGCGCAAGAAAAATAAAAAAGGAAGCATAAAAAGTGAGTTAGTATATGGGTAAACTCAATATACAAAATCTGAAACTAAAAATAATTAGTAATATTTAGAATTGTTTCACCGAATCTATATATTGATAATGGAAAAGTTTTGTACTTGCATTGATGGTGTTTAAAAAGTGCAAGAATCATTTGATTGAGTTTTTGGAGCATTAAAGAATTTGAAATAGAAAATTTACAATACACTAGTTTTTTTGGATGTCCATTGTATCTGTGCAGCATTATAAAGGAAATAATATAGATCTTCAATAGAAGAGGTTAGCATTGTAAATAGAAAGAGATAAAATGGAACATTTTGAATACATGGTGGAATATATAGTAGAGTGTATAATAACTAAAAAGGTGCATCTAACTTCATAAACATATATATTGGTATAGATTTTATTTTGCAAGTGCTTATATTTGCATTGCATGTCTAATATGTATATGCAAAAATGTGTTTGCAAAGCATAGAAAAATTTCACAACCAATAACCAAAAAGGAAAAAAATGTAGTCATGCATGAAATGACTACCAAGCCAACCATGACATTTAAAATGGTTTATTTGAATCGAGCAACATCTACCATTTTCGTGTGCTTATGGGGATAAATAATGTGATGCAAACAAGAAATTGTTTGTCCTCTCACAAGCACATGGAAACGGCATGTGGTTGTCCTCCAGAATCACATAAACCAAAATCTAAAATGGTTGTGAAAGGGAAAATCCTAAATGGAATTTTTTTTGTAGGAAGACTTGATCATACATTTCACTTGAAAAAAGATAGTCTACTCTACCCAATTCATTTTTGCATGTGTGTACAGTTATCTTTTTAGCTTAATTTAAAGGACTATTTACATACAATTGTTTATGAAGATGAAAATTTTCCGTAAAGTTATAACGACATTTATATTATGTAACTTTTTAAATGCATTTATATTAAAAATACAATTGCAATCCAAGGAAGCATATAGTAAAAATGGTCATCGAATTGACAAGCCAACTATTAAATAGTTTGGCAACTGTTACACAATGAACAGTTTTCTTTGTGGAACTATGAAAAATAATATCATCAAACATATTGATACAAGACAAGCAATCTATGTAACAATTGACTTGTCAATTCAAAATTCAAGCTACATTATTTGGCACTAAATATTAGAGATAAAACAAAAAAATTATGAAAGAATTATTAGGAAAACACTTAAGATTCACAGGTGAATGCCAATTGTTACATAGATTTCTTGTCTTGTATCAATATGTTTCATGATATTCTCTTTTTCTCATCTATTTGAAGGTTCCTGTAATAGGTTGTTCATTGTCGTATTTTACGTCTTATATTGTTCATATCTTCACCCAGGCAATTTCCTTCAGTTTTTTCACCAGCTCACCCACAAATAGGATTTGTCAAAGTCAGAAGCCAGTAATCGCTAACAGGTGGCAGCGAGTTTCCCATGGTTTTCTATGACAATGTGAATTTTTCTAATTATGTGGGCTGGTAGTGGTGGAGCTAGTTGTGTTGAGACGTGGAAGCAGAATGGTAAGTGATTGCTCATGTGAGGGTTAATGCATCCTGACATTGTTGTATGATGGCATAGGATGGAGTAAATGTAATATTCAATGTTGTAGTGTGGGAAAGTATACTATTTTTGGTTGAATTCCTGAACGAGCCACTATGGTGTTGGTTTGATAGCAAAGTATTGGAAAAATGATTTCCTGTGTCTACATTTGATAGCAGGTTGGAGGGTTTTAACATTGATGTGCTATAAAATGTGCAAGAAAATATATTGATTAAATTTCATGATCGAAAGAGCCATTATGGTCTTGGTTTCATAGCAGACTATACTAAAAATCATCACCTTCAGCTTGGTTCTCATTTTGTACATGGCTACATTTTTTTCCTTTCTAGTTATTGGTTGTTATATGTGCCCATGTTTCGCAAACATATTTTTGCATATACATCTTAGCCATGCAATGCAAATATAAGCACTTGCAAAACAAAATCTATACTGATATGAATGTCTATGAGGTTAGATGCACCTTTTTAGTTATTATACAGTCTTCTATAGTGTGTGGAATCAATCTTTGTGGATGTGTCTCTAGTTCAAACAGATGAGAAAAAAAGAATATCATGAAACATATTGATACAAGATTCAAGCTACATTCTTTGGTAATAAATATTGAAGACAACTAGAGAAATTGTATAAGAGGTGTTAGAATGATTAATTTATTGTTCATTTCTTTCATTCTCTACTTATTATTCCTTGTTAAATGTTTCTATCTTTGGCGTTATACCCATTTTTAAGACTTCAAAGAGATTATGGTTGTGTATGGATGGAGAAATTACAGTTAAATCTTCTTTCTTTCGTTAAAAAATATGGTCAAGGTTAGTAATTTTTTTCCCCTTCATTTATTGTTTGTAGTTATCTCTTTGCATCTTTGGCATTTTAGCTATTAACATAGGAGCAATTTCATATTAACATAGGAGTAATTGCATATATATATATATATATATATATATATATATATATGCAAAGGGTTAGTATGAAAGCATACAAATTTTGGAGATAAAAATAGTTTAGTGGTTGTTAAGTGTTATTTTAATAGCTCTTTTACAATTTCTCAATTTTACTATAATATTTAGTTGCAAGTAATGTAGCTCAAATTTTTAATTGAAAAATCAACTCTTACATAGACTAATTATCTTGTCTTAATATGTTTGATGTGGGTTTTTTATCACCTGTCATTTACCTATTTTTCTTAAGTGTTTTTCCAATAGTTCTTTTACAATTTCTCTATTTTGTTTATAATATTTAGTGCCAAATAACATAGCTTGATTTTTGAATTGACAAGCCAACTATTACATAGATTACTTATGTTGTATCAATATCCACTTCCCCATACCAAACTATTCATTAATGTAGTTCAGCTCTTCTATTTTGCATGTTCTTAAGTTCTATTTAATGTGGGTTTCCAATCATCTATCCTTTTCTTGTGATTAATAAATATCTTTCTAATTGTATAAGAGGTATTATAATGACACTTATTTGCCACTAAATATTATAGACAAAAGGGACATTAAATAGAACTTTAAAATATTTAGTATAGAAGAGGAAAACTACGACAATGAAAAGTTTGTTATGGGGAACAAAAAAAAGAATATCATGAAGAACAGTTTGTTATCGAGAACTTCAAACAGATGAGGGAAAATAAATATCATGAAATATATTGATAGAAGACATATAACATGTTCCATCCAAACAAAATAACCATGAAAATTAACAA
Organism: Sequoia sempervirens; assembly: GCA_007258455.2. NCBI lineage: Eukaryota > Viridiplantae > Streptophyta > Pinopsida > Cupressales > Cupressaceae > Sequoia > Sequoia sempervirens. The sequence continues at coordinate 574,775,719 of VDFB02000003.1, forward strand.
TTTGTTATAAGGGGCTTCAAACACATGAAGGAAAAAGAGCATCATGAAACATATTGGTACAAGACAAGCAATCTATGTAACAGTTGCAAGATGTATTGGAATAACACTTTAGAATTACACGTAAATGACAGATCAATGGAAACCTTTCACCTGCTTTCAATTTTTTTGGTATGTGCATGTTTTCTACCTCTTAAAGTTATATTTAATGTGGGTTTTCAATCATTTGTCATTTACCTATGATTCTCAAGTGTTTTTGTAATAGTTGTTTTACAATTTCTCAAATGGAAGATGATCTAAAACACATTTTAAATGGAACTTTAACATATGGAGAATAGAAGGTGTAAACCACAACTATGAACAATTTCTTATACAGAGTTTATGTTGTAGAAAATGTGTATAGCACCAAAGATGAATAGAGATAACAAGGAACAATAACCAGAGGCTGAAAAACATACACAGGCTAAAAAAAAAGAAACTAGTTGAAGGGTACAGATCAATGTTATGTTTGATGAAGAATACAAGAGCTAAACTATGACAACGAATGGCTTGTTATAGGTAGCTTCAAAGAGATTAGAAAAAGAGAATATCATGAAACATATTAATACAAAACAAGCAATATATGTAATAGTTGGCATTTACCTATCGGCTATTTGTTTGAAATTTCCACTGGGGTTTCCATCAGTGCAGCCATGAATAAATTTTTTTGGCACCTCTAGATAATTTTTTTGATAAGTTGAAAAGGTAACTATATAAACATGTACAAATGTAATGTGAACAATATACTATGTAATTTATTGTATTCAAGTGCATGTAAGAATCCATGCATCCATGTATATATATAGCAACAAATATATGGAGCCTATCTAGCCATGGAGGAAGAAAAAGGTTGAACATTTGTATAACTTTAAAAAATATAAATTTATAAAACAAACCATGTTTATGCTTACAACTATGGTCATCTTTCAGGTACCAATTGTCTGACATATGGGATTCATATCTCCTTGTCCATCTATGCTTGCATTGAGTCCAACATGATATTATTGCAAATTAACATTCTATTTGAATATATCAAAATATATGTCTCTAGTTAGATGTGTATGGAATGGAAAAAAGACATTGCAAAATAATTTATAGCAATAAAAAGAGCCCAAACTTTGTAGATTTCAAAGAGAAATAGTTGTAAGACTCTCCAATCTGGTATGTAACAGAGGTGGATGGTAGGTTTTTCCAATCATCTGCTATCAAACCAACACCATTGTGCCTCATTTCACAATGGAAGAAAAAAATATACATCCTCATACTATAACAGTGAATATTGCATTTACTCCCTTTCATGCCATCATGCAACAATGCTAGGATGCATCAACCCTCACGTTAAAAAAAACTTGCCATTATGTTTCTATTGATTGAGGCAACTAGCTCCACCACAACCAACCCATGTGGTTAAAAAACTCCACTGTCATTGTAAATAGGTCTAGGAAACCCGTCGCAAATTACATGGAATTTTATCATATATTAGACAAATGCAATGTAGACAAGACTATATATTTCTGAATGCAATATATAGGAAGAGTGAAAAAGTGAAATGTTGAAAAGAGAATTTTTTAGATCAACATTTGTCAGCTATTTGTATCAAATAAAACTAATAGAGAAGCTAACAAGAACACATATAATATGTGGAAGCAAAGCATGGAGTAAAAATGACAAAACTGAGGGTATATAGGTGTAGACGTCTAAATTTGGACACTTAATTTATCCAAATTCATCCCCTTTCGTCTTATTTTCGTAATACTGCTATTATTTAATTAATAGTTTTAATTCTGCCAAATCCCTAAGGTATTTAATCAATAATACCTTATCTCTTTAATCCTCCTTCCATCAATTGAATTAAATAAATATTCCATTTATTTAATTCCCCTCATGTCACATCCTCCATCATTTTATCTTATCTTCCTTCTTCTAATCCCATCATTAGAATGTGCACATGCCTAATCCTTGATTAGGATGTGTCACATCCTCCAACTTTGCAAGTTGGTCTCTAATCTCTCTTAGCCACCTAACCCTCCTCTAATCCTTCATTACTCTTCCCCATGTGATCTTTGACTTGTCACATCAAGTCACATGTGAAATCTAACTCTCTTCTAATCTTCATTAATCAGTCTAATCAAGTGTTTGCACAATCCTAATCACTTAATTGAGTCAACCCTATTAAATGCTTTTCTTTTTTGACGAGGCTTCTCCACTTCCCTATGTGAATTTTTAATTCACATTTAATATCCCAATGCACCCAAAGGAATTCTTTATTCATTCCCTTTTCCCCTTAAGGATATTTGAGGAATTTTTAATTCCTCACATGTCCTCTCACCCACATGGGACAAGGACATCCTTTATGAGGATATCTTGGCCAAATCCCTATGGTCCTTTGAAGTACATCCATGTCATGTACTTCTCTTACACCTCATCTCCACCTCATCTTTCTTAAGCCTCTCCCCATGCCACATGTCAAGATGTGAGGGCTTGTGAGTTCTCAACTCACCTTAGCCCTACATCTTGATCATTGGTGGCTCAATCTTGGCCATCCATCTCCTCTAGGAATTCTCAAAATTCTTATAAATACCCCCCCTTTTCTCTCATTTTGGAGGAGATCATTTTGCTAGCCAAACTCTTGCATTTTGTTTCTCAATCTACACTTAGCCATTTTCATGTTTTCATCCATTTGCACTCATCCTCACAACATCATTTAGCTTGCATCTTGTGCCATCCAAGGAGCATACACATCAAAGATCAAAGGGCCAACCAAAGGATCGATTCAAGACAAGGTATAAGGTTCCATTTGTTGCTTTTCATCTTGTGTTGTTTCCAACTTAGGCTAATCTTGAGGTGTAGGTTGTTTTGGTGTTTATTTGCACTCTTTTACTTGCTGCTCGTTTTCTAACGCTTACATTCAACCTATCACATTTCTGGCACGCCCGGTGGGACCCACAAACGGGTCTTTTTCTTTCACATTTGCTATTTTTTGCATTTTTTGCAGAGTGGCGGACCTGTCCCTACAGAGTGGGGGACTTGTCCCTACAGAGTGGCGGACCTATCCCTACAGAGTGGCGGACCTGTCCTTATGCAGTGGCGGACCTGTCCTTCTGCTCTTTCTTCACGGGGCCGCCATTTCCACACTATTTGTCCGATTAACTCTGTTCAAAGGCAATTTTTCTTTTTTTTTGTGCTCTTTCCAACGATATATAACACTTGATACTTTTGAAAAGTTGGCCGAGGCACCTTTTTTTTCTCCGGTGGTGGACCTGTCCTGGGGTGGCGGACCTGTCCTGGAGTGGCAGACCTATCCTGGGGTGGCGGACCTGTCCTGCTAGAGTGGCGGACCTGTCCTGATGCAGTGGCGGACCTGTCCCTACAAAGTGGCAGACCTGTCCTCCCGAAGGTAAAATTTCAAGTTTTTGCCGATTGTCTTTTGGTAAATTAGGCACATAGTTTAATTAAAGGGGTCAATAAACCTTGTTTGGCATGCTTGTGGAAGGCTATTTGACGTATCCAATCCCCTTGCGCCATTTGGTGATCCTGGGTGATGAGAAATCGTAGCTTTCCAAGTCCTTTGAGTCACCCCTTTTTCTTTTTCTTAGTGGGACCTGCTTGGGGATTTCGTCACCCCAAGGGATGATTCCAACCACGCGTACCGACGGGGTATATAAAGGGGAGAGAGCGAAAGTTGTACCTCAATCCAACCACGTTGTAATTGGTGAAGCGTCGGGATGACGTGAAGAGTTGGTCCGAGCCTTTAGTATCTCGCTAAGGTTCCCGACTCACGCTTGTAATAGGTTGGTGTTCATGGTTTGGGCCTCACGTACCGGGTGTATATCAAGGACTCCTTAGCAACCATGTGCATCTTAGAGTAGAAGACTTTGTTGACCATACCCGTTTCTACTAATCTTAGGGTTGTGCTGTTTGAATTGTCTTTCTTGTGCAAAAACCAGTGATTATCAGTTTGGCCAAGTCTTTTTATGATTGCTATATTTTGGGTCCTTTGCCTTACCCATCCATCAAAACATCAAGCTTAAACTTATACTTTGGTAAACCTATCCTTGTGCTATGGCGGACCTGTCCTTGTGCTGTGGCGAACCCGTCCTAGTGCTGTGGTGGACCTGTCCCTATGCTGTGGCGAACCTGTCCTAGTGCAGTGGCACACCTGTCCTAGTGCTATGGCAGACCTGTCCTAATGCAGTGGCAGACCTGTCCTTATGTTGTGGCGGACCTGTCCTAATGCAGTGGTAGACCTGTCCTGATGTAGTGGCGGACCTGTCCTAATGCTGTGGCGGACCTGTCCTAAGGCTGTGGCGGACCTGTCCTTCTGCTCTTTCTTCCCGGGGCTGCCATTTCCACATCGTTTATCCGATTGACTCCGTTCAAAGGCAGTTATTCTCATTTTTTTGTGCTCTTTCCGATGATATACCACTTCATACTTTTGAGAAGTTGGTCGGGGCACCCTTTTCTTCACCATCTGCCTCCTCAAAGGCGGTATACCCTACCATTCTCTCCGTTTACTCGTTCTGAGTAAACATTTATCCATTTAACACATCTGTTCATCATTCTGAACTCTCGTTCTGTCATTTCGCTCATCCGTTTACTCGTTCTAAGTTAATGTTCATCCATTCAACACATCCTTTCATCATTCAAAACTTTGGTTCTATCATTCTAATCATTCGTTTACTCGTTCCGAGTAAACGTTCATCCATTTAACATATCCTTTCATCATTTCGAACTCTCGTTCTATCATTTCGCTCATCTGTTTACTCATTTCGAGTAAACGTTCATCCATTCAACACATCCTTTCATCATTCGAAACTTTGGTTCTATCATTCTGATCATCCATTTACTCGTTCTGAGTAAACATTCATCCATTTGACACATCCTTTCATCATTCTGAACTCTTGTTTTGTCATCTGTTTACTCGTTCTGAGTAAACTCTCATCCATTTAACATATCCTTTCATCATTTTGATCATCCGTTTACTCGTTGCGATCAATCATTTACTCGTTTTGAGTATTCATTCATCCATTTTTATCGTTCGTTCCTCTAATCAAATCATCCAAATCCCCTGAACTTTGTCTTAGGTTATTATCCAAATTGACCTAAGTGTCTGATCTGATCGTCCTCATCAACATTTACTTAGGATTGTCATCCATCCTAAGTTAATCATCATCGTCAGCCCAATCAATCCATTTTCAATCTCAAAGTGGATTTGGTGCCGCAATCATCCATTCATCCTTTAATCTGATCAATCAGTATCCTAAGTCATCTAAGATAATCTCTGAACAGGATTTGTAGTCTCTTTCATCATCCATCAGTCGATCTTATCAATCAATCATTGATCGATCTTATCCAATCCAATCCAATCCAATCACATCCCTATCCAATCACCTTCGACCCAATCAATCTACTTCCATCTCAAAGTAGATTTGGTGTCATAATCATCCTTTTATAATCCAATCCGATCATCAAAATCAATCCCATCGTATCATCCAATTATCCTAATATGAGCTTTAATCCAATCCTGATCTGAGCTTGTCCTAAATCCCAATTTGGGCTTTTGTCCATTTCCATCCAAAATCTTTATCCATCATCTTTATCCTTTCATCATCATGAATTCTTATCCTCCATCAATAGTGGTCAAGGGAAACCCTAATTACGTCAACGATGATAATGAAAGTCTTGTTGATCAAGAGGTAAACGACATAGATCCCCTTGACACTATCATTGCTAGTAAGCTTTCTCCACCCACTTTCCAAAATCCAATCACCCCATCAAGTTATCCCATCATCTCTTCATCTATGCCTAATCACACTCCTTATGCTACCTTTGACAAGGGATGTCCATCATATCCATCATATCCTTCATCTACGTCATCCCCTTATCCTAGTTTGTTGTCACAATACCCCTATCTTGATCCCCCATCCACATGTACCCACTACCCCAATCTCCCATACCAATTCGCTCAGCCTAATCCTACATTCACATCTTCCTATCCTAGTCAAACACACCCACCAACTTACCCTAATCTGACATCCACAGTTCCCTATCTCCATCCACCACCTCAATCTTCTCATCCTAATCCACCATCCCCATACCCTTACTATGATCCACCACCCGCCTCCTTGTGTCCTAATACACCATCCCAATACCTTTATTACAACACGCCGCCCATATCTTCTACCAACGATCCACCGTCCATGTCATCCTATCCTAATTCCCCATGCCCATATCCTTACCTTAATCCTCCATCCAGTCTTAATCTTCCATCTAATCCTAGTCCACTAATCCATAAACCTTCATCCACTCCCACCTCACCATCTCAGCCTAGCGTATCCAAGTTTCTCCAAGGACTTATAACAAAGGAAACATCCCCCACTCCACACATTGCAGTTGTGAAACCATGCCATCCCAACCCATCATCCATGGTCATTAGTGACAAGACCCTTCTCCATACAACACCTATCATTGATGATACCATCACATCCTCTGAATCCACTGAGTCCCCATCTCCTACCATCACATCCTCTGAATCTACTGAGTCCCCATCTACTACCATCACATCTACCAAATCCATTGAACACCCACCCCCTACTCCGAGAGCCATCAAACCCTGCTCGACGACACCCAAATCAAATCCACTTCTTCCACTCCTAGTATCCATTCCCAAGAATATTTTGAATCCTCCATCCTTCCATCTTCCCCACTTGAAGAGTCCCCCCATGACTCCATTATCATGCCTCCCACACACGATGAGTCATGCCAAGATCCTAATCCAAAGCATGCCAACATATCCCCTCCTCCAGAACAAGATCCTACCATCCCATCTAGTCTACCGCAAGATCATAGTCCCCCATCCATTCCATCCCATGATCCTCTTGACATTCAAGATTCTACCGCTCCATCTTCGTCTCCATTGCATGAGCCTGCTACCACAAAATTAGATCCTATCATATCCCCTCCTCCCTCTCCTGATACAACCCATCCAAATGTTGCTATCCCATCATCTCCTTCTCAGGATCCCCCATCATAGCCTAAAAATGCTATCCCCACACCACTTGCATATCCACTTGGTACTCTCACATTCTTCCATGGTGGCCTCCTTGCAGAAGAAAAACACAGTGTATATACCACCCATCATCCCCCACCTAGTAATGGACTCGCATCATGTTTTCAGAATAACAAAAATCCTACAATGGATCGCATGCTCAAGAACATGAACTATTAAGGAAAAGGTCTAGGCCTTCACGAGCAAGGTATTTTAGAGCCCATCCAAGTCAAAGAACAAATTTTCATTCAAGGTCTTGGATCTATTTCCCAAGACTCACAATCTAAAGATGTTGGTACAACTTCTAGACATCCTCAACAAGCCTTCTCCAAAAGAATTTCTGGCTTTGCCCATCGCTCCACCAAATCATATGCTGCCATCCCTCCTCTATCGTATCACCTCAAAACAACCATCCATATTCCTCCTTCATCTGCTCCATCCATTTTGGGTCCTTACATCCCTCCATCCACCATCTCCCATCCCATCTATCCATCTTGGGTCCTGTGATATCCCAAGATCACCTCCCTCCATCTCATCCTTTTCACCCATCCAACACCTATCCATGTCATCCATCATAAACATCCTCTCAGATATCCCATAATCGTGGATCAACAAAGGCACATACCTAAACATCCCCATCTACACGTATCCCCATACTCCTACCTCCATACCCATCATCCAGTCCTCACACCCACACCATTGTTATTAGAAGCCATTTGGATGCCAAATAAAAATGCATACAACCAAACATCCACATGGAACTAAAGATCCCCATGTCCCCTCTAAATGACATGGTAAAGAAAAGAAAAACAAAATACCAAATCAAAATCAAATCTATAGCTCACAAAGAGCTGCAAAGAAGCAAAGATCAAAACCATGTGGATCCCAAAGAAAAAAGATGCAATGCCATCAAATGAAAAATCTATAAGAACATCCAAAGTTGCTAATCCAAAAGCTAACCATACCCACCTTTCATCTCCTAAGTCTGTTTTGGGTCCCTATGCCCCAAAATTCACTATTCCATCTCCTCCATTATCCCCACATTCTCCATCCATTAGTACCCTTATCTTTTCACATCTATCATCACATGTGCCAATGTTGGTCCTGAACTCATCTCCCCATCACGTATCCACCCCATCATTCTATCCATACCATTTCCAACATCCCACCCATTATCACATGTATCTCCCCCATCAAATCCCTCTAATTCATCCTCTTGCATAATCCATTTATCCTCATAAGGTTGTACCAACATCCAACAGTCGGTTCCAACATGAGCTCTTAATACCTGATATAGAACTTGATGCTTGAGTCCTTCATCCATATCCTTATCACATTTCTTCTAAATCCACTTATTCACCTCCCTATCCTTATCCATCTCCTTTCATATACTATCCAAAAAATCCAAAAAAATCCAAAAAAGTCAAAAAATTCAAAATAAAATCAAAATAAAAAAAATAAAATAGTAAAGAGAAATAATCCATCCAATGGTGAAAACTTGGAAAACAAGCACCTTGGATAAGTACCATGATGAAAACCTGGAAAACAAGCATCATGCATAAATCCCCATCTGCACTTGGGGGCAACTTCTTGATTTGCATTCCCTCCATCGGCTATGCTTCCTGCTACGCTTTCGGCTATGCACCCATCTTCTTGCTATACATCATTTTCATCCATCCCCTCCACCCTATCGAGCTTACACATCCTGTTTGGCATATCTCATTTATCACAATCCTTCCATCCTCCTTGTGATCTTGATAACAATGGGGCAAACATATAAGCATGCTTTGGACACCTCTTAGCATACATTCCCCTCATCCACACACTATCCTAATCCTCATTCACACTCGTCTATCTTCCTTATCCACCCATCATGCTCCCTTCCATCTCCCTTCCTTATCCATGCATCCTATCTTCATCCATCTCACTCTTTTATCTTCCCATCCACTTGTCTTCCATCCTTCATTCCTCCCTGCACATGACATATCTAGAGTGGGGGAATTTGTCTTCCTTTGTGCTATAGTCCTTGGAGACATCATTCATCCTATCAAATCACTCCCTTCCATTCCCCTATCCTCATTTCCTTATCATTATATCCCCATCCCCATCCTCATCCTCCTATCCATCCATCAAAACACTCCCTTTCATATCCCCATCTTTTCCTTCCTACCAATCCCTTGTGTCTTCCCGTTCTCATCTTCTTATACATCCAAACCTTCCTTCTCACATCCTTATCATCCTCCATCCATCCTAGCATCTATCCATCTACCTAGCCAATCCCCTCTATTCATCCAATCTCTTCTACGCCCCACATCCCTATTTTCATATCCATCCACCATCATGGCATCCATTCTCATCTATCCCTCTGGTCACCTTTTCCTCACCTAAATCCCTATCCCTCTATCCAATCCACCCAAACAATCCTTTTCCTCCCCCCATCCTCTACCCTCATCCCATCTCATAATCCCTTGTCATTGGTATCTAGCTATAGGCTTTTCCCCACGCAATCCAATATCATCTATCTTATTGCCATCACTTCTGCTTCTTTTGCACATCTTTTCAATCTCCTATCCTTTTTCATCATTCATCTATTCGTCATCTCATCCTCCCAATTCATCTTTTGATGATTTGAATAACTATCCCATCCCTGAGCTTTGTCTAGTCACTATCCTCCAATCCAATCCAACAAGTCTATCTTGTCCCATCGTGTCGGTCCAATCATTTTATCCCCTTATCTAGGTTATCTCTTCATCTTTTATCCATCATTTGTCATCGGTCTTTTGTCGAACTACGTTGCCCCTGTGCTTTCACATAGACAAGGTCGATCATTTGATCCACCCCTGGGGTTCCATCATCGATCTTCATTGTCCACTTTGTCCCTTTATCGCCTATCATCAATCTTTCTACTTTGTCCATCTGATCCTTTATCATCTATCATCAATCTTCATATCTTGTTCCTATTTGTCTGTCCTATCTTTATCATCCATCGAGGTCTCCTATCTTGTGGCATGTCTCTTGTGTCACGTCGTCAAGCTACGCCCTTATCTAGCTAGATCTTAACAAATGAGATTCACTTGTATCATCCAATCTAATCAGTTATGAATATCCTGCATCATATCAATCTTTTAATCTAGTATCCATGATTGGTCTCAACAGGATGCATCCTTCCTAACAGACCTCATCAATCCCATCCATCCCCTTGATTGATCCTATGGCAAAGGACGTTTGAAATTCATTGTGATCTTTTGATGCTTTTGGATTTTTTTTATCATTTGAGCTCCCTATCATCACTTGTCATCGTCGCCTTGATCCATTATATCATGGTGTGCTTTGACTAGTCAACATAGGGGTGTATCTTGATCTTTTGTTTGTCTTCTCGGTTGTCCCACGTAGTACCCACCAAGATCCCTACGGTCTTGTGTTACGCTGGGGCATCCTTGTGTACTTGTGGTTATCCCAATACCTGGCCCGACCAAGGTCACCATGACTTTGGGGTGTTGGGATAGCCTTCTTGTTTGTTATGTTTGTTTTATGCATTAGACACTAGTCTGCCTTGGTTCTTCATACCTTGGCGTCTTGTGTCTTATGCTATAGCAAAAATCAGTGCTCTGACGATGGAAAATTGCATTTGGATTTCATTTCCTCTTCATCCTCTCATCTATCAAATTCCCCCCCATCCATTCATCCTTCATCACGCTCCCCCCCATCCATTCATCCTTCATCACACTCCCCTCCCAATCTTCCATCACATTGCATCATCTTCTTCAACTCCCCTTGCATCATCTCATCCATTTCGAGAGCCCACACATGTTCTCTTGAACCCACATGTCCTCTCGAGGGGGAATCATTCATCCCTAATTTTCATCATCTTTTTCCTTCCTAATCATTCAAAGGAATGGTAGGGGCATCTTTCCCAATCTAACCATCTTCTTCTAGGTTCTATGTTTTAATATTCTTTGAAATGATGCTACTTAACACCATCTCAAGAGGGAAAATGTAGGCGTCTAAATTTGGACACTTAATTTATCCAAATTCATCCCTTTCGTCTTATTTTCATAATACTACTATTATTTAATTAATAGTTTTAATTCTGCCAAATCCCTAAGGTATTTAATTAATAATACCTTATCTCTTTAATCCTCCTTCCATCAATTGAATTAAATAAATATTCCATTTATTTAATTCCCTCATGTCACATCCTCCATCATTTTTTATCTTATCTTAATCCTTCTTCTAATCCCATCATTAGGATGTGTCACATCCTCCAACTTTTGCAAGTTGGCCTCTAATCTCTCTTAGCCACCTAACCCTCCTCTAATCCTTCATTACTCTTCCCCATGTGATCTTTGACTGGTCACATCAAGTCACATGTGAAATCTAACTCTCTTCTAATCTTCATTAATCAGTCTAATCAAGTGCTTGCACAATCCTAATCACTTAATTGAGTCAACCCTATTAAATGTTTTTCTTTTTTGACAAGGCTTCTCCACTTCCCTATGTGAATTTTTAATTCATATTTAATCCCCAATGCACCTAAAGGAATTCTTTATTCTTTCCCTTCTCCCCTTAAGGATATTTGAGGAATTTTTAATTCCTCACATGTCCTCTCACCCACATGGGACAAGGACATCCTTTATGAGGATATCTTGGCCAAATCCCTATGGTCCTTTGAAGTACATCCATGTCATGTACTTCTCTTACACCTCATCTCCACCTCATCTTTCTTAAGCCTCTCCCCATGCCACATGTCAAGATGTGAGGGCTTGTGAGTTCTCAACTCACCTTAGCCCTACATCTTGATCATTGGTGGCTCAATCTTGGCCATCCATCTCCTCTAGGAATTCTCAAAATTCTTATAAATACCCCCCCTTTTCTCTCATTTTGGAGGAGATCATTTTTCTAGCCAAACTCTTGTAGTTTGGTTTCTCAATCTACACTTAGCCATTTTCATGTTTTCATCCATTTGCACTCATCCTCACAACATCATTTAGCTTGCATCTACTTGCCATCCAAGGAGCATACACATCAAAGATCGAAGGGCCAACCAAAGGATCGATTCAAGACAAGGTATAAGGTTCCATTTGTTGCTTTTCATCTTGTGTTGTTTCCAACTTAGGCTAATCTTGAGGTGTAGGTTGTTTTGGTGTTTATTTGCACTCTTTTACTTGCTGCTCATTTTCTAACGCTTATATTCGACCTATCACAATAGGTAGAGAAAATGGGAAACAAAACATGGTTGCAGAATTTTAAACTTATTAGTCAAATGGAACAAAAAAAAAAAATTAAATGTTTGTAGAGTATGTTCATATATAGTCTAATATATTGGAATGTTCAAAACACATTATTGACTTATAGAAATTTTGGCCTCTACTTATTGTTGGTTGGTATCTCTATTTATCTTTGACACTTAATGTTGTTTGTATGTGCATATGTATCAATTTGTAACAACTGCAACTATATGTTTAGAGTACTACATGTTAAAATCGGTTGGAAGAGAATTGTAGGTATCGTGATAAAGAATTGACATCATGGAATTTAAAAACACTTGGACAAACATGGATAGGTGGAATATACAGAAGAGTGTATTCTTTTGAATGCCATATATAAAAAGTATGAAATAGCAAAATGTTGAAACGAGAAGTGGGAAGATTAATATTTATGGGTGCATATTTGCATACTGAATTTAATAGAAGTTGTATTGTTGAAGGTACAGAAGATAGTAAATAGGAAGAAAATTATCTTTAACATGTAAGGCTGAAGAGGATGGAAAGCATTGAATAAACGGGGGAAATTTAATGTGGTAGTAAAACACAAAGTATATAGGCACATAAAATGGAAAATAGAACATAGGTGCATAATTTAAAACTAATCAATCAAATACAACATAATATTCTCGAAAAAAATTTAGGAATAGTTGAATATATATTTTAATAGATTGGAATGATCAAAACATGCCATTGACTTGTACAAGTTTTTTCCTATGCTTATTGTTCCCTACTATCTCTGTGCATCTTTGACATTATACCCATTTTGTACAGGTTATTAATTGGTATGTTTTAGTAAAATTTAACTTAAAATCCTTGAAAAGAGGATGGTATATGGTCTGGAGCCTATGTGAGAATAAATATTTCAAAGCCTTTTTTATAATCCGGAGCACGAAGTGGAGACAAAAGCATTTAGTAGGGGCTGGAGTTGTTCCAAATGTGTCTCTTCACTATGACATCAAACAGTGTATTTGTTGTTGCTTAGTCTGGAGTATCTCTCAAATGAGAATTTTGGATAAATAAAAATTATTTCAATTGATTTAACATGAGAGGGTATGTGCAAGATCATGATGGGCCAAAAATTGGCAATATGATGGGTATGTGTAGGGTATGTGGCTGACAACTTTTTTTTACCCAAAATTGATGAAACAAAAAGGGTTTTAAGGAGATTCTTAGCTTTCCACCAATATAAATTATGCTTTAATTTGAATTTAATAAATAATTATTATTCATTTTCTATTTGAATTATGACTAAAGTCTGATTGATAGGTTGATTGAAAACATATATAGCTTTCAAACAGTATCACATTTTTGAATCTAAAACATGTGTCACATTCTATGCTTTGCATACTACAGGATTTTAAAATTAAATTGAATTTCATGAAGTTTTAACCAAGTTAAAGTGGTCAAACATACGAAGTTTTCATATTTTTAAAAAAATTAATAAAAATTCATAATTAATTATTTACTTGGAAAAAATTACAAAAAATATGCATCACATCGAGAAATGAGTCCTCTACTTATATATAAAATCTTATAAAAAAATATTATCATTTTATTGTGGCTAGGGTGGTCAGACAGACACCTACTTCTTATTTTTCCCTAAAATTTAAGTACTACTGCATTGAAATTTCAAATTTTCACCAAATATTTTTTTTTTAATAAACTTAGTGGTTTAGAAACTACATTTAATTTGCTACAGATTCTATTCTTACATATTTTTGAAATAATATCGATAACTTTTTCAAATTTTTACATCAAGTTTCCTAACCTTGATTTTTCTAAATTTTTTGCCACTTAAGGGCCTATTTTTTCCATGAAGATCCTGCATATACCCAAGAGACAACTGTAAAATTCAACCCATGCCTTTCTTTGTTTCCTATGTTTATCGTTGCTCTGTCTAATGTTAATCCTTGTGATTTATGTATTGTGATTTCCCATGCCATCGTGAGTGGAATTTGTGTTCAACTACCTCGGGTTATAGTTGGGATGGGGATGTCTCTTGGGTTTTATGGGTCCCATGGTGGGCCAATGTAATTTTCGAAGCAAACAAAAATATAGTCACACAGATCTGGCAGTTTGCAATGTGCATTATACACAATAGTTGTAACAAGACCAAGGGATCCATTGACTAGGCCAACTTGAATCCACAAATTTGTTGTTGCATCACCTATTCACCAACCCAAAGTAGCAATTCTAGGAGAATGTATTCATCATATCCATAATCAAATGTATATTGTTGTGCTACTCAAGTAGTGCTAATGGCTATAGGAAGGTTTAACTGTTTGATCATTTTTTTACTGTGGAATGTGACTAAGTCATTTGTGGCAAAAAAATGTGTTGCAACATAAAATTGTTCTATTTCTATGAATGAGAGAATTTTATTTGTTTGTTTCATAAGCTCTTCCCAGTCATCGTGGAGAGCCTCACCATTTCTTATATGGAGAAGGTTTTCTTGAAACTTTTGCTAGGCAGGACTATCTCCTTGTTGGCAGAAAATAGTGTCCAATGTTATTGAGACTATGAATGTGTATGCCATAAGGCTATAGTCGATGAGTGTGAAGAATAAATAGGAGTATCCATGATAGGCCCAAACTGGGAAATATCACCAACAAGGATGATAGAAACACCACTGAATGGTTGCCTTTGGTTATCAAGGAATTCTTGGCGTAATCGGCTATCTATTTTGAGCAACAACTTAGAGCCTAGAAAACTCATTTCATCTATCAAAATGTATTGAACATATTTAAATTGTTATTGGAATATTGTCAATGGCTATCCTTGCAAAGGATTCATAGCCTTTATGGGAATTCAAAGGGTTGTATGGATTGTGGAGGTGCATATGTTGTAGGCAACAACACCTATAGAGGCCAATGTGAGTATCGGGCTATTGCATCCAGTATTTGAGTCGTTTATTTGTTGTCTTATACAATTTATCAAAAAGGATTTTCTGGTGCCATTTATTCCTTGAATGATCATGTGGAGAGGGGCTTTAGGGGAAGGCTGCATGTGATGGGATTGGATAATTTGAAGAGCTAGTTGTTGTTTTGGTGAAAGTTGATGGGCTGATGTATTTATAGAAAAAAAAGTGTATCATAGCTTGCTCATGTTGTGCCTTGGCTGATGGGATGAACTGCAAAGCAATATTATGAAGTTGTTCAAGAACATGGTTTGTATTCCATGAATGGTTCATATCAAAGTCTCGCCCACCCAATAGTTGGAGCTAATTTATACTAAAGTTAGTAGTAGCACCAAGCTGAGAGAAACCTTCCCATTCATATTCATCTATAGAAGGTTGATGGTTCAAATCATCACCATCACTACCATGTTGTTCTTCAATTGTGGATGTAGCTAGAATTCTATTAACATGCTAAGGAGGATAACCAACTATTTTTAAAAAATTCCAATTTTGTATTATGTCTTGTTTGGTAAGACCTATATTTGTTTATATGTTTTGGAAAGGTTTGTATAACATAACTTCAATCCAAAAAAATGTCTCAAATATTTTTGTATCTTCAAGGGGAATAGTCTTGAACAATGAGTACATAAGGAAAATTGCAGGTTGGTGTCTCGATTTCCATTTGTCCTTTTTATGTTGCTCTGAATGTGTAAATAAGTAGACTGATTCAATCAGGGATACACAACCCAACTCCGAAGGTCTTTGCATATAGGAATGAATATAATTTGTTGGTAGGCCTTCATCAACATCATATTTATTTATACGAAACCATGCATTTTTCCCAACATTTAGGTGATCACCATTTCTTTCTAGCCTATAGGACTTGTTAGACTCAACATCAGATGTCAATGTAGAGGTAAGTTGTTGCCAAGGTACTTTATACTGACATTGTAATTGCTCTCCTTTTTTTCCTTAAACAAGTATATTTAGAGCATTTTGTTTACCTTTGAATTGTATTTAGCAAATCTTCCTAATCTATGATTGGATCACTAGAAAGAATCTAGCTCATGGAAAGAAAGAACGAATTTTCTTCAAAACAATGATACATTCTAAGCAATCTTTGTGCAGGGAAATGTGGATTCCAAGCTGAAACACATCTATCAAAAAATTTATTTGCCATGGTAACATCATGGTGATTGGACCAATCAAGAGTGTCCATGTTCGGGGATTCTAGAAGCCATAAAAATCTATGCACATGTGCAGAGCCACGATACCACCATTCATAGCTATACCAATAATCTTTTGTGTGCAAAAGCTTTTCAATCACCTCTTCACAAAAAAATGAGAATCTATGATGCAGATATAAAAATGCTATATGTGGATTTTGAATAACACTATCTATCAATGTCTTTTTTGAAGGCTCCATTGCCAAACAAGCCACATAAGAGAAATTTTTTTGTAGATCAACCCATTTTGTGTCTACACAACTCATAGTGAAAAAAAGGGTAGGTGCCCCAAGTTGTTCAATCATTGCAGATAGTTGGGCCTAGCAAGAGTTCCAAAAAGACCAATTCTCATGTAACAATGCACCAAAATGCATTAGATGCTCTGCTATCTAGTCATTAGGAGCAGCTTGAAGTTGTTCACACAATGCAAACAATGACTTCAGGATTTTGTCTTCCAAATCCACTTTGAAAAAGATAGAAATAGTTTGTTGACTGTGATGTCTCATTATCAAGTTGTAGAGGAAATACCTAAACCTAACATTTTTTCCAAATCTATGGTCAAAATATCTCATTAAGTGGAGGGCATATTCATGCAAGTGAATTTGAAGATTCCTCGATTGGAGAAGAAGTGTTGCTCCAGTGGGGAATAATGTTGGGAAAGCCATTGTAAATAAACCTTAAGTGTTGTATTCATTAATAGGAGAAGAGCTAATTTATGACCAACACAAGATATTTTGCTCCTCTTTTTTAATTTGTAAGTCATGTTTGATTGCTTGGATCTCTCGTGTAGGGTAAAAGCAAGAAGTTGAGTACACGAAGAGGGGAAATTTTGGGAAAAACAAAAATTTTCGAAGGAAACACATGCACATTTTCTAAAAAGTGCGTACACATTATGGATCAAGTACCCGAGCCAGAATCCGAGCGCGTACGCACTCAGCTACGGGTGTGCAAACTAGAAACGCGTATGTGTTATAAAACGTGTACGTGTTTCAAAACGCATACGCGCTATGAAACGCATACGTGTTTCAAAACATGTACGCGCTATGAAACGCATGTGTTTCAAAACGCGTATGCATTTTTTGAAGGTATTTATTTTTTAAAAATAAATGGCTGCATTTCATTTTCACTCACTGTTTCTAGCCGCGCTAGAGAAGAGAGGTTCTTGTTTGCGTACGCATTTTGAAGCTCGTGCTTGGTGAAAATTTTGATTGCCACCTCCTCCCATCAACACACCTGACCTTAGTGACCTCCAGGTTGGTTGAATTTTTCCATTTTTTGCTTTGTATCTTGTTTTTTTGTTTTGTAATTGGTATTCAATTTTTGTTTCTTTAGTGTGTTTTAGTTCAATTTTTTATAGTTTTTAATTGCATTTAAAAAATCAAAAACTTCAATGAAACAGATAACGTTAAATTGTAAATTGAAAACCATAAAAACTAAACCTAAATTGGACACATTTAACTTAGAAATAAAAACCCTAGGTTACAAAATTTACATAGGTCCCTAAAAACTAATTTACACAGGTTAATCCTTGGTCCTACACCCTAAAACACAAACCTAAAACCCCATTTACCCTAAAATGTAAACCTAAAATAGGCTATTTACCCTAAAACGTAAGTTACGTAAAACCCTAAATTAGGGATCACAATTTATAGTCCATAGGTTCTACCTGTACACTTTGGTATGTCGTTGGTGGTCCATGCAACTACCAATGAAATTCATAAAATTGACTAATAAAGGAGGTACAAAAAATTGATGCATAGATATATATTAACCAACAAATTATTGATTTAATTATAATATATATTCACATAATATAAATTTGATAGCTAATTTTATCTCAGAAAACTTCATGATTGTATAATTTAACTTGAGAAAGTGTACTACTGAAGTAAAATAATGTACCTCATGCAAAACTATGTGCTTGATTTAATAAATGTATATATCATGATGCTAGTTGATATGAGCATGTAATCACTCTATATCAATGTTATATTAGCTTATATAGTGTATGATGTATTCTCTTAAAAAAACATAGAAATGCAAGTCATACTTGTTGATCTAGACTATGTGCAATATGGATAGAGCTAGACACATAAATGTTATTAAATCAAATAAATATTAAAATGTGAAGCACGAATGATTTCTACCCAAATCTTATTTGGATGAGATCCTTTGTGAAAATGTAAGGATGCATTATGATGATATTCAAACCTTAATTTATAGGATATTATTCATAACATCTATAGGTTGTGTGTAATCTAATTCCTATTTTAACTATCATGTGTAGTGGCATTGTTCTAGATTAGGAAAACTAAATGTTGTACTTTCTCTAAACTAGTAGCATGAACATTTCAATGGAAAATTCTAATTACTTTTTTGACAAACTTGATAGATGATGATTCGTAAATGCAAGTGAATTCTATAACCAAAGGTTTATTTTATAAGTTTATTTAAATTTATTGAATTGATCAATTGATTCCTCACTTAGTGGTAGTTAGGTTCTTTTTTGAAAACCCATGTGTCTAGAATTTATATAAATATGAAGGAAGAGTCTATGCCATAGAAAAGTTTCAAAAAATATATGATTACAAAAAAATTTGGTCTAAATCACTTTAGATCCCCTCTTCCTTTTTAAATCATCCAAGAGTGTGTAGAGGTCCAAATAGGTGAACAAAATCCATCATAACTTAACAACTTAGTTATATAATTGAAATCTAAAATTCCTAATTGTTGCAAAATCCATCGTAACTCAACAACTTAGTTATAATTGAAATCTAATTTATTCCTAATTGTTGATATATTGAAGCTATTCCTAGAATGTCACATATTTTATTCAAAGCACTAAGTTTAGGTGGTAGGGTTTCTCATTTACTTGTAAAAATTTATTAAAAAAACATAGAAATGCAAGTCATACTTGTTGATCTAGACTATGTGCAATATGGATAGAGCTAGACAAGTTGTATAAATGTTATTAAATAAAATAAATATAAAAATGTGAAGCATGAATGATTTCTACGCAAATATTATTTGGATTCAAGATCCTTTGTGAATTAAATGTAAGGATGCATTATGATGATATTCAAACCTTAATTTATAGGATATTATTCATAAGATCTATAGGTTGTGTGTAATCTAATTCCTATTTTAACTCTCATATGTAGTGGCATTGTTCTAGATTAGGAAAACTAAATGTTGTACTTTCTCTAAACTAGTAGCATGAACATTTCAATGGAAAATTCTAATTACTTTTTTGAAAAACTTGATAGATGATGATTCGTAAATGCAAGTGAATTCTATAACCAAAGGTTTATTTTCTAAGTTTATTTAAATTTATTGTTCATTGCTCAATTGATTCCTCACTTAGTGGCAGTTAGGTTCTTTTTTGAAAACCCATGTCTCTAGAATTTATATAAATATGAAGGAAGATTCTATGCCATAGAAAAGTTTCAAAAAATATATGATTACAAAAAAATTGGGTCTAAATCACTTTAGATCCCCTCTCCCTTTTTAAATCATCCAAGAGTGCGTAGAGGTCCAAATAGGTTCAAAATCCATCATAACTCAACAACTTAGTTATATATAATTTAAATCTAAAATTCCTAATTGTTGCAAAATCCATCGTAACTCAACAACTTAGTTATAATTGAAATTTAAACCCTAAACCCTAAAAGCATTCATTTTGTTGTAGGACCTTAAAATGAAATTTGGTTGCCTTAGGCAACTCCACAAAATTTTATTCCCTTAAGCCATTGAACATTTTGTCCTAGGTCCTTACTAGACATAGATCCCCTTAAGCCATCCTATCACCCTAAATCGTAAATTGATGTCTTAAGGGGTCCTAATAATGACATTTCTTAAGGGGATCAAAGAAGTTCTCAAAATTTGGTGAATAGAGGTAAAGCTCATATTTGTTTATTTTGTACATTGCAATTAGGTCACTAGCATATATCTATGTGTCCCTTTAAATGTATTCTATTAAATTCTCATTCTTATCTTTAGTATTCTTTGAAAACAATGAATGAGATTATAAATTTTAATGTTAGTGTTAAACTTATAATTTCTTCTTAACTACTTTGTCCCATTATAGAGAACTTGTGTCTCTTATCATGAAATTTGAAAATTTAGATAAATCAATTTATGTCATCGGATTTAATTAAATTCTATGTCATACTTGATTAATACATCTATTCATTTTGTTGTATGACCTTAAAATGAAATTTGGTTTCCTTAGGCAACTCCACCAAATTTTATTCCCTTAAGCCATGGACCATTTTTTCCTAGAACCTTACTACACATAGATCCCCTTAAAGTCCATCCTATCGCCCTAAATCGTAATTCGATGTCTTAAGGGGGAATTTGACATTTCTTAAGGGGATCAAATAAGTTCTCAAAATTTGGTGAATAGAGCTTGACTCATCTTTTTTATATATTTTGTACATTGCAATTAGGTCACTAGCATATATATCTATGTGTCCCTTTCAATGTCTTCTATTAATTTTTCATTCTTATCTTTATTATTATTTGAAAATAATGAATGAGATTAAATAAATTTTAATAAAACCCCATAATTTCATTTCTACCCTTCATATTAACAACCCCACACTGGACTCAATTTAATGTGTGTACATGTTATATGAATTTTTAATGTTATGGATTTTTTAATGTTATAAATCGAATGGTCTTCAAATGAAATATATTTTGAATTTGTGCATGTTCAATGTGATTTTTAAATAACTTTCAAATTGTGTGCATTATTTAATTAGTTTGTTGATATATATTTTTTAATTGTTTAACATGTAGTTGCCATATCATTGCTCAGATGGATCCACTATTTAATTTAGAGGATTTCATGCCTGATCAAGAAATCCCTATAGATCTCGGTGTACATCCTAATCCAGCACATGAACAAAACCCTAGCACACCTCCACATTCTCCACCACCTAACCCCCCACCTCCTCCTCTAGTTGACCAGGATCAACTAAGAGAGAATATTCAAGCAAACCTGATTTTCATTCAAGGAAATATAGATCTCATAAAAAATGAGACTAGAGTCCCTCCACATCTCGCACGGTTTGCATCTACGATGCAAACTATTGTCGATTATGTTTGATCTATCGATGCGGACCTAGATAGGTTCCATCGATGGAGAGACGATATGAGACAATTCTATGTGGATGGATTGTCATATAAAGAAATCAATGACCTGAAAATTACTAAACAATCCATATGCCAATATTTTGTGAACCCCCAAACAAACCAACCAATACCACCCACAAAAAAATGAATTTCAATTTTATGGTGTAGGCACCCATAGATAGCTATTCATTTTTGGGAGAGATGGTGGATGGTGTTTGATACTCCACCACATGGCAACAATGAGGTGCCCTTATACTTTTTGAGAAAGTTATGGGCTGAGTTTGAGTTGGGAGTTGGGTTAAAAACCCAACTATTTTGATATGAGGTCATTTCAGGGAGTTGGGCATGGCATGCCCCAACATAGACTAGGAGCATGTGTCAATCCTCAGCGACGTGCTCTAGTTGCTCCTATTGTTCCTCCTCCTTCTCCTGGTGTTCCCGTTGCATTTCAATAGCAAACCATGTTATCAACATTAGGAGCATTGAGTTCACTTTCAGGACATCTCACTCAACAGACTACACACGCAGCCACTGAAGTGGCCAATAGAGAGAATGGAGGCTCGGGCTATAGGGATACTCAGACATCCACTTCAAGTGAGGCACATGCATCTGGGACGGGGTCATACCTAAATTTACTATATTCTGAGGATCTTCCTACACAGGTATGTTCATCTTTTGAACTTAAATTTAATTCAAGTTTGAAATGTAAAAAATTCATGTAAATAATAACATCAAACTATATATATAATATAATATTAATTCAATAAGTTTGTGTTTGGTGTAGACGCATGATGACGTGATGCTTGAAACTCAATATGATCATCGTATGTATATGTCGAGTGTTGTAGATCTGGGCTCACCTTTTGGACAGGTACTTGAACCAAAATATATTAAATAATTTGTGTGGATATATATATATATGTATCTAATTTAATTTTAATTTGTACACATGTATGAATTGATATATTATATCTAGATGCAGGGAGGTCATACTATCCCTAGTATTGACCAACCACAAGTTACAGTGGTGAGCGCTCCTGAGACATCATTAGCTCATGTGAGTGCCTTCAAAAGTTTGTTAAGTTTAAATTAAATACACATCATAGATCTAATTTATTTTTTTCATTTACATACACATGTGTGAATGATCTATACGAACTGTTGTACATCTATATGTAGGGATTTGATGAGATATTAAATAATTTGTGTGGATATATATATCTAATTTAATTTCAAATTTGTACACATGTGTGAATTGATATATTATATCTAGATGCAGGGAGGTCATACTATCCCTAGTATTGACCAACCACAAGTTACAATGGTGAGCGCTCCTGAGACATCATCAGCTCAGGCGTGTGCTTTCAAAAGTCTGTTAAGTTTAAATTAAATACAGATCATAGATCTATTTTAATTTTTTCATTTACATACACATGTGTGAATGATCTATACAAACTGTTGTACATCTATATGCAGGGATTTGATGAGATACCCATGGTGGGCCATACACCTGAGACATCATCGACATTTATGCATGGGCAATCTCAGGTGCGTGATCATGAGGTCATATCATTCGAGATTGTAAACTTTACTTTAAATCTCCTATACAATTTTTATGAACCTTTTATATTTATATATGTATATATATATATATATATATATATATATATATATATATATATATATTCGAGGTTTTCATATATTGTTTGTTTTATATGAATATGTAGGATATAGTAGATCAAGCATTTGCATCTTCTCAACTGGCAATTATGCTACCCGTTGAAGAAAATGTGCCAGTTGATTCACATGACCATATGGTAATTTATGCATACTAGAAATCAATTTTACTATATTTACAAGATATTTAATTAGTCTTTTTTTAATCTAAAATTTTATATTTTCAATTTTAAATATGTTTAATTATATCAAAAATTTTAAATAAATTTAAATCTAATTTCAAGTTTCTTGTACTCTTTTACAGCATGATGTGGGTACATCTAGTCAACATGGAACAAAGAAGAGACTTGATTTGACCGATCAGCCTGAAAGCTAGATGGTTTTATATTTTATGGACTACAAATCTCTAGTTTTATTTCAATATATACATGTTGGACTTGACATATAAATTTTATGGACTATCTAGATCTCTAGTTTTATTTTGAACATGTTATTATCATATGTGTGTTTATTTATATCAGTTGACTTTAATATGATGATTATATATGCAGTCGATTATGAGATCATGTTATGTTCATTTTCATGATTATATGCATTCATACATATCTATATTTATATTTTATCTAATTTTCAAGTAATACATGTACTATATAAATTCTTATCTAGAATCAAATTTCATATATATAATTTATCACATGGTTAGGTGACAAATTAAAACATTCCTTAAATAGTTTCTTAAATCATATTCATAATAAATTAAGGGCAAGTAATTTTAACTATTTTCCAATTACGTAGAAAATATTTGAATCAATAAGCAAAAAACCATCTCCTTGTATGTATACAATGTATAATCTATACAATTGAATAATTATATAAAATGATAGAAGACATGAAACATGTATAATCTATAAAATTGGAACAAGATATTTAAAAAGTGAAATTGAAAAAACATATATGATGTACATCAAGATGTTTAATACAACTATATAACATGATGAAACATATATGTGCATGTAGATACAATTAAAGCTTATCAACTTTTATGTGAATACCAAAAATTGATATTTACATAGTCTCTTGATAAAATAGTTTTTCAGTTCAACAATCACATCGTAGACCAACTTGATGAGAACTTGCAAAAATAATTAATGTAAGTAACTAAAAATTTTATGAGTCATTTAAGTAAAAAATTCATGCAATAAAAGAACTGTATATAGTAAATTCCATACAAATTCAAATGATGTTAGCCATAGGATGGATTAAGGGGACCTAAGAGGATATATAGCTTAAGGGGGGTCTTAAGAGAATGCGTTAAGGGGAGTTAAGAGAATGCATCTCATGAACCCTAGGATATGGCTTAATGGGTCCTAAGAGGATTAAGGAGATGTAAGAGGATATGACTTAAGGGTCCTTTAAGAGAAAGGCTTAAGGGAATGCAAGAGGGTGGATTAAGGGGAGTTGAGAGAATGACTTGAAGGGATGTAAGAGGGTGGATTAAGGGGAGTCAATAGAATGAGTTGAAGGGATGTAAGAGGGTGGATTAAGGGGAGTTGATAAAATGACTTAAAGTGATGTAAGAGAGTGGATTAAGGGGATGCAAGAGGGTGGATTAAGGGGAGTTGATAAAATGACTTCAAGTGATGTAAGAGAGTGGATTAAGGGGATGCAAGAGGGTGGATTAAGGGGAGTTGATAAAATGACTTCAAGTGATGTAAGAGAGTGGATTTGCAGATTAAGGGGAGTTGATAAAATGACTTCAAATGTAAGAGAGTGGATTAAGGGGATGGAGATTGATGAAAATGACAGATTAGTTGATAAAATGATTCAAGCAAGAGAGTGGATTGATGCAAGAGAGTGGATTAAGAGTTGATAGAATGACAGGAGTTGATAGAATGAGTTGGATGTAAGAGGGATGGATTAAGGGAGTTGGTAAATGAAAGTGATGTAAGAGTGGATTAAGGGATGCAAGAGGGTGGATTAAGAGGAGTTGATAGAATGGAGTTGAAGGGACATAAGAGGGTGGATTAAGGGGAGTTGATAAAATGACTTCAAGTGATGTAAGAGAGTGGATTAAGGGGATGCAAGAGGGTGGATTAAGGGGAGTTGATAGAATGAGTTGAAGGGATGTAAGAGGGTGGATTAGGGGGATTTGATAAAATGACTTAAAGTGATGTAAGAGAGTGGATTAAGGGGATGCAAGAGGGTGGATTAAGGGGAGTTGATAGAATGATTTGAAGGGACGTAAGAGGGTGGATTAAGGGGAGTTGATAGAATGACTTGAAGGGATGTAAGAGAGTGGATTAAGGGGATGGAAGAGGGATTAAGGGGATGCATGTCATGAACCTTACGATATGGCTTAATAGGCCCTAAGAGGATGGCTTAAGGGGAATTATGAGAGTGACTTAACGGATGCAAGATTGTGGATTAAGGAGATGTAAGAGGATATGATTTAAGGTCCTTTAAGAGGATGGCTTAAGGGGATGGAAGAGGGTGGATTAAGGGGAGTTGATAGAATGACTTGAAGGGATGCAAGAGGGTGGATTAAGGGGAGTTGAGAGAATGAATTTAAACCCCAAGGGGTGTTGAGAGAGTGACTTAATGGGATGCAAGTGGATGGATTAAGGGTAGATATATGAGGATATTGATTGAGGGGTCCTAAGAGGATGAATTAATGGGTGTTGAGAGAGTGACTTAAGTGGATGCAAGTGGACAGATTAAGGGTAGATATATGAGGATATGGATTATGGGGTCCTAAGAGGATGGATTAATGGTAGTTGATAGAATGACTTAAGGGGATGCAAGAGGATGGATTAATGGTACATAAGAGGATGACTTAAGGGGTTTTAAGAGAATGGCTTAAGGGGATATGAAATCAATTACAAAGTATCAATTAAATGTATCTAGAACTATATATAGTTACCTATCTCTAGATTCGAATTCCATCATAATATATGTGCATCTCCTCTCTTTTTTGTAAGCATCTAATTTTGGGAGACCTGAAACAGAAAATGATATAAAAATTTAATTAGGAAATGATTAAAGACCAAAATATATATATATATCAATTAAATATATATACAACTAGATATACTTACCAATATTTATTTACTCTATTGTACCATCTGCATCCTCTCTTTTTTGTAATGCATCTATGATTGTCTCATGATCATCCATTGAAAGTGTCCATAAAACTTTATTAGTAGGCCTCCCTTGATATCTAACTAGTTTTATATTGGTTGCCAAAATCAAATGTGAATAATGTATAATCTTCTTGTGTCTTTCATAATCTTCAAATGCAGGCAAGCCATTCTTTCTCATCAAATATTTTTGAAGCCAGGTGCCAACAACAACCACTGAACCAGTTGGATACTCAAAGTTGTCATCATCCACTCTAGTATGTACCAACTTATGTTTTCTCTCAACACATCTAGCCAACCAGTACTTTGTCTCCTCTTCATTCCCTTGAGGTGCAACAACAACATACACATGTCCTACAAAAATAAATACAAAATTCAATAAAGAGTGACTTATATTTAACTCACATATAAACATGCATACATACAAAATTCAACTCAATTAATAATGTACCTTCTTGTACAAGATCCGAAACATGATCATAATCACCTGATGCGAACACTTGATTATATTCAATTGTTGTTCCATGTTGAACATGTGTTGATGTAGGTGTTAAAGCTCTTTGTTGCCATTGTTCAACCCATTCCATATTTTTGCATGTCTGCCAATCACCTACAATACATAATTGAAAAAAGTATGCCAACTCCCTTGTCCATATTGTCCATGTGTTTGCATTCAAACTCTTAAATGAATGCCATTTTGCAGTTCCATTAATTGTTTCACAATCTTGTCGAGAAAAAATATCATTTTCTTCAACTAACCAAAAGAAGCATCGAATTATTGAGCTCTCACTTGTTCTTGTAGATAATTTGGTATTGTACCAATCTACAATTGCACGTGCATCTCTAAATTTCGCAACATCCTCAAATTTTAGTTGCTCTCTAGCAAGAGCTCTTTTCACATATGCACCTGCTCCATCATGTTCTCCCTTACCATGACCAGCTTCAAAAAAACTCCATATGTGTTGTATATTATTTTCCTTATGAACTCTACATAACCAATAAAAAATTCTAGCATTTTTTAATCGACCCGTGCAATTATCTGACCATATGAGATGTTCTAGCATTTGAATTCCTCTCTCTTTTAAATTTTTATAAAATATATCAAAACAATATTGTACAAACTCAAATGAATGTAATTGATTATCACTTACATAAAAATGGTACTCTCTCAAAAAAAATCTATTATCTTTTGTACTATCTTTGCATGTCTATAAACAATGTGAACAAATATAGCTACTTGCATGAATTATAATACTGTGATTGAATTTCTTCTTGTGGAGCAAGAGTATAATTTTCAGCAAAATCAACAACTGACAATATAGTTCCAATTGGGAATGTGTTTTTACATAAACGAAATTGATTATCAAGCCAATGAGCATTCTAAGAGTGTTGAACATATTTAGGTACAAACTTATCTTTAAATTCAGTAATAAAAGCATGCACACTAACTTTTTCCACAATTAGCTCAACACGTTTTCCAGTTTTTCCATCTTTTAAAGAATACTCAATATTTTTAAATTTTTTACATCCACTAATTGTTTTCCAAATTCATCTAAACTACTTTCATGCATACATTCTCCTAAAAATGAAAAGTTACCACATCTATCTCATTCTCCATAAATGCATGCTTTTAAAAAATATGAGTTTCCATTTAAAGAGGGATTACAAAACAAACCTGCTATAAAATCTTTGATTCTTTCAAGTGGCATATTAATAAAACAAATGTCCTGCATAATTTGGTTAGCATGCAAAGTGCATCATATATATCGAAATATATCATAATAATAATGAAATTGTATATTATTCTTACAACAACAAGAGATTCATTGCTTATTAATTCTAACATAAAAAGGTTTACACTTTTCGAATGATCTTTGACTTATGCTAATATTCAATGGTAAGATTGAAGCATCTAAAAAAAAATTATATAATTCAGTTTGAGTCATATCTAATAGATGCTTTGGATGAGGTTCACGAATTTTGGAACCCACCCTTAATTTTAAGACATCTCTAATGTTAGGTGATACTCTTGTATTATCATGCCAAAATTTTTTGATTAAAGATTTAATTTCATTAGTTAATTTCATGTCTGATCTTGGAAGTCTACCACTAAAACTCCAATATTGATTAATAGGATCCTTTTCAATACTTTCTCTTCTTTTAGTAGATCTTATCAAAGTTCTAGGATTTAAGTTTATACATTTACTAATCTTACTTAACATTCTTTTATTTGAAGCTACTTTATCAACTAGAGCAGTTGTTATTGCACGATGAGCCACATTCTTATCTTTTGATCGAATTTTCTTACCAATAACATCAATAGCATTAGCAACACTAGATATGACTTGTTCTACTAAATCATCTTTATTTTTTGGTTTTACAAAAACACCTAATTTTTTCATCACTTTTCTCATTTTCAACATTCTCATCAATTGCACCATGAGTTGAAATTGGAATCCTAATTTCTTTCTATAAAAAAACATTTTATATATTTTATTTCCATAATTTATAATTTTTCTTGAGGAAATTTTACCATGAAAGTTATCTAGCACATCTGTTTCAATTGTAAAAAAAGCATTTTCACCTTCATCCATAGATGGAGTTTCATTTTTATTCACACAAGGGGTTTCATTTTCATTTTCAAATGTAAAAGGGATTTCATTCTCATTTACATTCTCATAAGATATAATTTCATCATTTTCTTGTTTCTGCATTGTTTCAACCCTAATATTATTGATCTCATTAATGGTGTATCCAGCTTCATCCAAACAAGCAATATCAATATTATGAAAACTTGGGTTTGAACACATACCTAGATAGATTGTTTGAATAGGTGCATTTTCCATATCATTGGGAGGTGGATTTGAAGACACACCTAAAGTTGTTTGCATATCATTCAAAGTTGAAGTTGAAGGCACAATTGGGTTTGTCTTCGTAATTGCATTTTCTTCTATATTCACCATCTCCACATTTGCATCATCTACATTCATTTCATCATTCATGGCTTCCTCTTCAACATTCTTGGAACTAGATGCTTCCAAATATTTTATTTGATGATTCCTTTCTCTCCTTTCCCTTTGTCTTTTTGCCTCCTTATCTTTATTTGATTGAACTTCTTTGGGTGTCATTAACTTTCTACATCTTTTTTTTTGTCTTTGCTTATCACCCATGGTTACCAAACCCTCTTTGATGACAAAAACAATAATTCAAGAAACTTATTTTCAAATTTCCACCTCCTTCAAATATTCAAATTAAACTATGTACTATGAAGATCATTTTTTCTATAAACTCTGAAGTACAAAAACATCATGAGTACATCCAAAAATTCACTTTTTCCAAATATTCTTGTAAAAAGTTCTTGCACTTGATTCCACTTAGAAAATTCAACCTACACTTTGTCTCTTCCAACAATTTGAATAGAATATGCCCTGCACAAGACAAATTTGCAATAAAAAACGTAGAAAATGACACTTTCGGACCGTACTACAGAAAAGGAATGTTGCAAGAAAATTGTGTTTTACCAGAATTTTCTAAATTAGGGAAAAACAACTATATTAGAAATGCATACGCGTTATGTTCAAGAAACGCATACACATTTCATAACGCGTATGTGTTGCATTTTCCCAACGGGTCAATGGGTAACGCATATGCATTATGAAACGTGTACGCATTTTATTTGAATAACGCGTATGCTTTATTTAAAAATTGAATTTCCACACCACATCCAACCTTGTTTTTAGGCTTGGGAAAGGCTTGGCAATCTGAGCCTTAGCCTTTGACCTACAACTAAAAAACTAAGGCAGATTGAAGAAGAATGTCCAACTTTGACAACATAGCTGATGGACTTTTTTTCTTAATGAATCTGTAAAATTAAAACCCATTACAGAACACAATGTCTACTTTCTAAATATATAAATTTTTTTAATATTGGATTATGTTTGCTATTTTTTAATTAATTTCTAAGAAAACTACTCCTTAAACTTGAAATATCAGGTTTTTTTGGTTTTTTAATAACTTTTTATTGGTTAAGTTTCTTGTAAAAAAAATTATATGGCATCAAAATTCAGACAACTCTCTACACAATGAAAAAAAAAGAGTCAAAAAATGTTTTTTTTAGGTCCAATTATGTTGTCCATACACATTGATTTTAAAAAACACCAATTAAGGCCAATAAAAATTTAGTTAAAAAAAATATATTCAACCAAAAATTACAAAAAAAAATCCACATCAAACTACATTTTGTTAGCTCTCTTTTCCCAAAAGGGATTAGCAAAATAATTTTATTTGGGTCAAAAAGTGTTGTCCGTACACCTGCTTGGTATGGTAAAAAAATGGGACTTTTAAAAAGTGGTTTTTATAGATCCCCATCAAAATTTAATTTCTATAATCTGGGTATTTTAATAATTTACATATTTGGAAACTAGATTCAAAATTATAGATTTCATAGTACTGACTTTTTTTAATATTCATTGTATAAGTGCCTCAAATTTTCAGTCCAAGTGTGACAAATTCTGAAAAACAGCAAAAACATTTCCACTTTTTGAGCTTTTCGTGTACCCAACTTCTTGCATCAGCCCTGTAGCATTTGGAAAGGAAGGGATAAATGATGAAAAGGTTGAAGATAAATTTTCATGTTGATCAACATTTGTTGAACTGGTGGATGGCATCAGCTCTTCATCAAAAAAATTCTCTATTGTATGCAAGAAATTGGAGACATCAACAACAACATCAGGTAACATATTAAGAGCCTCAACATCAATTTCAACATCATTGTAGTAATTGTCATATTGAATTTTATATTTCAATGCATCCATGACATGATGTTTATTAACATAACACTCATAATTTCCACCTTCAATGGTGATCCGTGATACGATCACTACCTCAAGTTCTTGGAATTAGCATGGCAAAAGTTTTGCAATGCTTGAGATATCTTGAGGGAAGCTTATCGTGTGACCACTATATTTAAACTTCCCTCCTCTAGCGTGGAGCACTTGTAAAACTGAAGGCACCCTAGCAATAAACATTTCTTCAACCTATGTTAGTTTTTTTAGAAAGAATGGTTGTGGGTCTGGGTCCATGCCATTTGCAAAGCTGAAGCGGTGGGAGCCATTTTTAGAATAATATTAGCACATGTGGTTGTTGAACCCGATACAAGAGTGCACATCCCAATGTAGCTTTCTTTGCATATCTAACAAACAACAAGGTTCGACAATGTATCTATGTGGCATCAAAATTGTTTCACCATTGAAAGGTAGCAATCATTGAACATTTCTTTCAGGTGTTGTTGGTGTGCTGGTGTGGTAGGAGGATTGATCTGAGATTGTATATTGAACAATTTTTTCTTGTGACACTGATATCAATATGTTTCTACCCAAACCACCATCCAAATTTTGGCAGCCTAGGTGAAGAATAAAATATGGGGCAAAAGGAGTGGCATCTATTATTGCCAATGGGGGTTGTGAGGGAATATTATCAATAAGCAAAACTACAAGTGTGATTTTTGTAGTTAACCTTTGTTACAAGTATTTTGTATAACACTTCATTCAAATTTCCTCTCTATGTTGGCTATAGTACAAATGGTTTCATTTCTGGTTTTTATCCTTTTTTAATTCAACAATTGATTGG
The DNA here is from genome assembly GCA_007258455.2 of Sequoia sempervirens. Classification (NCBI taxonomy): domain Eukaryota; kingdom Viridiplantae; phylum Streptophyta; class Pinopsida; order Cupressales; family Cupressaceae; genus Sequoia; species Sequoia sempervirens. The sequence goes on from VDFB02000003.1 coordinate 574,807,770, forward strand.
AATTTTGAACTTGAATGTATTGGCACAACCTAGGAATATACATACAAGCTCAACCATATTAGCATATATGAATATGCATGTATAACCATAGATATATATTTAAAGTAGTAGTTACACATAAACATATAACAAAATATATGTGTATCCATGTGTATATAAATGTATATATATGGATGATCACAAAAAGAATAGCATGGTTTGAACATTGGAATATATAATAATATATATACAAGGATTTTACAGATTTTTGTGTTAACCATTTCCACTATTTCACTATTGTTATATCCCACATTTAGAACAATACATTATTGGATGCACACAACCAGTCCAAAGTTATGTTTGTAGAAGCCAAGTGTATATAAGGATTTGTTTATACATGTATCTATGTAACAAGAAATATATGGCGTTAAAAGCAAAAGCACAAAATCCATGCTTGTTATCCTCCCTACCATTTTCGCATAATGAGCCTTGTAGACTCTAGCCAAACCCCCAAGCAAGAAAAGTATGAAATGTCCATAGGAAATTTCATGGAGTTCCATTATACATCACACAATAACAAAGTTGGGGAAAATTTGGTGTTTTCATATCTAATCTGTCATATTGTAGTGTTTGCATTTCATCCTTCTCAACTTTACATATACATATACACATACATATACATTATAATAGACGTATATGTGCCATCAAAAAATGACCCCTTATAATTTTCATGGTCTTTTAGGTCTTGTTTCATAGTGTTAGAGCTATGTTGCTTTAATTTTATGATGTATCTTGGCTTGAGCATGCTTATTTTGGTGCTAAAATTCAAAGAACAATGTCTTCTAAAGGTGTTGTAAGAAATTTCTAAATTCTTCTAGACTCCATTTAATGCATTTCACCTAAAAACCACCTTTTCACTCATTAACAAGTCCTATTTTAAAGTGTTATAAAGTCTTGCAACAAGATTTCACACTTTTCTAGGCATATTTTCACTATTTACACCCTTCTCATGCTTTATGTTATCTCTTTATGCCCTCATATGCTTATATTAAGTGTATTTTTGGGTGATATCCTAACAAAAAATATTAAATAGAACATTATTCCCGACACTTGGTTTTCGGTCCCAGGTGGGACTCATTCGCCAAGGGTGGCGAATGAGTCCCCCTTGGCCCCAAATTCAAAATATTTCAAAATTTCTTTTGGGATTTTACTCAAATTCACTCCATGTTGGCCTGTGATGAGGTATGAATAGATAGTAAGGCACAAGATTTGTATGAATAAGTGATTTTCACCTCATTTCAATACCCATTCATTCAATCATTCAATCTACACATTCAAGCAATCTCGTACACAATCAATTCATTCAAGCAATCAAGCATTTTGCATCATCAATTCAAGCACTTTGGAGCAGCCATTGACATCACTTCATATTTGCATATTCAAGGATGTGGTAAGTTTGTAATACTTTCAAGTTATTCATTTATCATTTCCTTTGCATGTCATTCATTTCTATTGGGTTTGATTACCAAAGTGGGGTTTTGACCAAGGCAAACCCCTATTCACTAACCCCCCAACATTTTTCCCCTTTGTGCATGTGTATTTGTAGCTTTTTTTTGCAGATCTAACAGGTTTAAAGGTGTTGAAAAGTGGAATTCAAGTCAACTAGGCTCTTAAAGTCAACTGATCACCTTTTCAAGCATTTTGAGCATTTTTAGCTTGTTTTCTATAGAGTTGACCCCAACAACCCAACATTCAGACTTTGTAGGATCTGGAGTAGTAGTGTTGTCTCTTGATTTTACAAAAATCTTGGGGAGGACTGATTTTCCACCCTTGGTGAATGAGTCCCACCTAAAATCTGAAAATATGCATTTTTTCATAAATCAACTCTTGATTGTCAAAAATTAGTTTCCGACACTTTTTCAACAATAGGAGGAATGATTCGCCACCCTTGGCGAATGAGTCCCACTATGAAAAATTAGAAAATTTCACCAACATCCTAGAAACTCTAGAAAACTCATACAACATCTAGGTGCACTCAGATTTGACCCTATACCTTTTGTTCTACATATTTCTTTCAATTTCTTCATCTTTCATAGTTGTTTTCATAGCATAGTGTGTTTTCCAACATAGCTTAAATTGCAATTTAACATTCATTTTAGATCGTTTTAATCAGTCAATTGCATTTAGTTTAATTCATTTACATCATATTACATTGCATACATCTTAATTTGAATGTGCATAAGTATTTTGGAGCCCAAATCTCTCTCTTTCTAGGTGGAAAACCCTAGGAAGAGACTCAAGCATTTTAGGCACCAAAATCTATGTCACATTTTGGTGAACCTGACTCTTGAACATTTTAAACTTCTGATTGCATTCATATATTGCATCCTAGTTTTCATTTGCATTGACATTCAATTAGGACATTGATTTGTTATTGCATTCTAGGATCTTTCATTTTGCATTAGTGAAAAACTCATTTGGTTTTCATTCTTGCATTCAATTTCATTGAAAAACCTAAAACTCTGCATTTTGTGCCTATCTTTGCATTCTGAAAAGCATTTAAATCATTCTTAAAATTCTAAAAAACACAAAAAAAATTGCATCTTGGGACTCATTCACCACCCAAGGCGAATCAATCCCTCTGCATATTTTAGATATTAATTTTGCACTGTTTCTAGCATTTTCCTACATTTTTGTTTTATGTATTTGTACCTCTGTTACAATTAGTAGATTTTTTGTTATTAGCATTTCACATTCTTAGAATAGCTTGCATTTACATTCACCCTTCCGTTGTGGTACTTGCATGAGTGTTTGGTGCCCCATTGATAATACTTTAGTGAGAATAAGTTGTAGACTCATGGCATCTCATCATAGCACTTTCGTTGTGGACCTTGGGATCTCACAAGCTCCTACTCCTGGTATGGACAATGGTGCATTAGGCCCTGCTAATACCACTTCCATGCCTTCCCCTTTCCATCCTAGGCATGTTGACAATCCAAACAAGTCTCTCCCACCAGAAAAGGTTATTAACATTCACAAGGACTTTGCACATTTACAACAAGACTTGTCACTTGAAAAAATTTCCACCACTACTATACTTGCTATTGAAAACCTTCATTGTTTAATTGAAAGTGATAATGGCTTGCAAGTGTTGAAACAAATAGCCGATATTTACAATAAACATGCCTCTTCCAATACTTCAACAACAAACATTCATGTCACCAAAGGAGCATCTCAATTTCCTCCTCCTTCAACTATAGCCTCCATACCAACTTATACCAATCCACAAGTCCATACAACTCTACATCAACCTAGTTATGTAGCTCCTTCATTCCCAATTTCCACTAGTATTTCTACTTCTTTTATGGCATTGCAACCTCCTTCCACCACTTTCACACCCCTTACTACTCCTTCCACTTCCCCTAACATCACCTACACTCCATCACCATTTTCCCTTCCACCTCAAACCCATTATCTTGATCCCTTTATGGGACAACTCCTTAACACTATTTCATCCATGCAACACCAACTTGCCACCATTAGTCAAGCTCAAACTACTCCCACCACATATCTTGTTCATAGCAGCCCCTTATCATTAGAAATCTTACATACCTCGATGCTACAAGGGATAGAAATTACGAGATTTGAGAAATATGGAGGAAAAGGAGATCCTATCAACCATATCAATTCTTTTACTACCTTGTGTTGTGATTTTTTCCTTGACAATAAAATTTTAGCAAAACTCTTTCCAAGAACCTTGAAAGATATTGCCTTAGAATGGTTTTCCAACTTGCCTAATCATTCCATCCATTCATTTAATGAATTGGAGTAAGCTTTAATTAATCAATTTCAAGTGCACATGACACCTAAAAAGACAATGGCTAACCTTATGCAATGTTGAGAACATACTGACAAAAAAGTAACTAATTTCATCTCTCGTTCCCAGTCCTTATATGCTCAATTTGATGTCCAAATTCTAGATGCACATCTACAGGAAATGTTTATTGAGAATTTGCACACTAACCTTCAAGATAAACTTACCACGATGAAATTCCCTTCATTCATGCATTTGTGTACAACCTTATGTGAGTATCAAAATTCGGTTTCAAATCATGAGTCAAAATCCACTTTTAGCCGAATTGACAAAACTAAAAAAAACAATCAACACCAAAAATACACACAAAATTTCTGCAAACCTAACCGAGGTTTCTTAAAATTTAGTTCACCTCCTTCACCCAAACCACAAACAACTTCACAAGTTCAAAATTCAATGGCCACCTCTAAAAAAACCGCGCCTTATCATTATGGTGATCCAAACAGACATTTCACCCCTTTACCTGAAGCCCTCCATCAAAAAATGAACCAACTCATCCAAAAACATATGCTTACCTTACCACTTGTTCGACCACTTGATCCTAATTAACCCCTACCTCCTACCTTCAAGTGTAATGCTTATTGTCATTTTCATCATAAAATGGTTATGACACTGAAAATTGCAAACATCTTAAACATCTAGTTCAAGACCTCATTGATTCAAGCGAATTGACCATTATGGGTGTTAATTATCAAGGCAATAAGTTTGTTGCACCCCCTAACCAAAATCTCCAAATCTTCACCAACCCTATGCCTAAACACACTACCTCATTTGTCAAGGCTAGTGAACCTTCCAAGCCTAATATAATGACTATTGATACACACAATGAACAACCTGATACATCTCCTCCTGTTACCCAAGCTAGTCCTATGGATAAACTTGTCGCTATGATATACGTTATCCCTCGTAACGGCCAAACCACTCAATCTCTTGATATTACTTTTTCTGCTAAAGACATACTACAAAAGCTTCCTAATGGTCGTCTCTACCTAGCCAGTAGAATCTATGATAAACCTACTAATGGGATATTAATAGATCCCACTTGTGGTGAGAATGTGATCAAAAAATAATTTCTAGTATTACATGATCTATATCAAGATGACTATAATAAACCAATTGCATGGATCAAATCACATCATGGTTTTGCATTCCCTACGATTGGATCGATTGTGCTACCTTTACAAATAGGACCTAGGACTCTAGAGGTAACATTTTCTATTATTCCACAATCTGACCAATTTCATTTGCAGCTAGGCCTTCCTTGGATTCACTCAATGAAAGCAGTCCCATCAGTCATTCACAAGTGCTTGAAGTTTTCACATGGCAATGAGGTAGTCGCCATACACCATAGTGGATTTAATCCTTTATCTTCCAAAAGTAACTTTTCATTAGAAGCCTTTTTTCCTACACCCATCAAACCTATCACCCCTTGAAAGGACTTCTTTTGCATCGCTTATCAAAATTTTAAAGCTAAAAGGATCACTGAATTATCTCTTCATAATACATCTTCGTCCACTTCCACCTCTCTTATCCTAGATGAAACCATGATTATGCCTAAGCATGAAATTCAACAAACCAACACAACTTCAAAACAAATCCCTTTAGACCCTTCCCCACCATCATTCAAACAAAAAAGGGAACTTGACACAAATCCTACTTGGCCTCCTCAAACCAAACAAGTGTATAAAGAAAAAGATAAAGTGGTTGATCCCTCTTCTTTGGTTTCCTCTATTCTTCCCCCTTTGGAAGTAGACAAACCTATACCCAATCAATCTACTCTTACACCTCAACAAATTCAAAACTGAATTAAACGAAACCGTGGTGCTAGGGAACGAAGCCGTCATCGTCATCTCCTTGCTCATAAATCTTGCCTAACAAACAATAAAGAGAATCAACCTATACCCTTGATAGAAGTAATAGATTATCACCTTCCCTCTCCTCAACAACCACATGACAGTCCTATACCACCATCACAACAAAATGAACATATTCAACAACCAACACTTTTGATACATCCATGCTTAGAAATCACCCTTCATCCTCCCATCGTTATTAATCTCGATGATGATGATGATGATGGAACGATTGCTAAAATAGACGAAGAAATACACAATGATTTAAACTCTTTATTTTCATCTACAATGAGCTTAAATGATAAATCCTCTCTACCAAGTGAAGAACTTGGTACAACCCCTAGTTCGGCACTTGTGATTCCTTCTTTGGACATTCAACCACCTTCGCATTGTATTGAACATGATTGGGAGGCAGATGACTTGTTCGATGAGTGATTTTGCTTTTCCTAGCTTGTCTTTTTATTTTTTCTTCTTTTTATGTGTGTATCGTGTTCTCCCGTATCATGCGTTTAATGTTTCCTTCTCTTTGTACACTTCTATATGTATCTCTATTCTTCTATTTGTCACACCTTTTACTTTTCATTTTTTTTTGTGTTTTCCTTTTGGGGATGACACAAAGCATTGAGATGCCCTATGTATCTTCCATGTTGACCCACAAGGTCTTTTTCTTTTTTTTTTCTTTTTTTTTTGTGTTTTCCTTTGGGGGATGATGCAAAGCGTTGAGATGCCCTATGTCTCTTCCATGTTGACCCAAAAACCCCTTCTTTTCTTTTCCTTTTTCCTTTTTCTTTTATTGTGTTTTCCTTTTGGGGATGATGCAAGGCATTGAGACCACAATGTCTCCTTCATGTTGACCCAAAATATTTTTCACTTTTCCTTTTCATCTTTTTGCTTGTGTTTTCCTTTTGGGGATGATGTAAAGCGTTGAGACCACAATGTCTCTTCCGTGTTGACTCAAAATGGACTTTGTTTTTCCTTTTCTTTCACTCTCTTTGTGTCATTCTTCTAGTTCTATGTGCTTTGGGAATGATGACAGTTTCAAGCTCTTTCATAAACACATTACAACAATGAACATACTGACCCCAAATCCATAGATCCCTTATGTGTTTGGTGTGCTTTCTTTTTTGGGGGGCAACTCCCTTCTTTCTTTGCTTGACATGATGCAACCTAACTTTGAAACATATGATTTGGCATAGAGCTTTCCATGTTAGCTCTCATGTCTTTTTTTCTTTCCTTTATCTCTTCTCCACTTTTAAGTAATTTCTCACAAAATGATGTGTAGCAATTCCTTTAAAGTACATTACCATTATTTCATTTGCATTCTTAGTGAAGCCTTGTCGTTTACGTGATGCATTTGTCACAATTTGGATGACATTGGGCATGATGTCCTTCATAAGTGTGATATTTCTAAGCATATTTCATTCCTCTTGGTGATTTGATGCAACACACTACATCACCTAAGTTGTGAATATACTAGTCTTTGATTGGTCCTCTCTTTAAGACATTAGAAACAATGTTTCCTAAGCGATTGACCTTGCATAAACTGAACAAGAATCCTTTGAACATATTACACATAACATTTTTACACATAACATTCTTATTCAACCACCTTGCATAGCACAACTTGCATGCCTGTGGAGCTGTCTTATTTGTTTGGAAACCTTGCATAACACAAATTGCATGCCTATGGTGGCATCCTATTTTTCTTTTCTTATAAAACTTAAACCAACATTTGCATTTATTTGGCTTTGTGCCCCCTTGTTAAAGTTATCGAATGGGTATAGCTTTGGCATGGTTGAGTGGGAAGCCCAACTAGCAGCATGACTTTTCCTCATAGCCACTTTTCTGTTCGTTTTGTGAGTGCATACCAACTAGCATATGTATCTTACTTTTTGGGCTTTCTCACCTTGCAGACAACTAGTTTCGTGGCCCTAGAGTGAATACATATTCTCTTTTTCAAACAATCAGCCTGGATCTCTTTTCACAACTAGTTGGATTGGTGATCGAAGCTTCACTCAAATCTTCTCAACACTTGCGTGTTCCTTTGTTATTATGTTTAGTCTATCATGGGATCTTCATCCTAGGGGCTTGATCATCCTCCTTTTTTGTTGTATTCCATCTTGCTAACATAAGTGCATTCTAACCCTTCTCCTTGATGTTCATGGCTACTTTAGTGTGAGGAATCAAGTTTCTCTCACTAAAGTGGGGGCTAAATGTGCCATCAAAAAATGGCCCCTTATCATTTTCATGGTCTTTTAGGTCTTGTTTCATAGTGTTAGAGCTATGTTGCTTTAATTTTATGATGTATCTAGGCTTGAACATGCTTATTTTAGTGCTAAAATTCAAAGAACAATGTCTCAAGTGAAGGTTTTGTGAAGTGTTGTAAGACATTTCTACATTCTTCTAGACTCCATTTAATGCATTTCACCTAAAAACCACCTTTACACTCATTAACAAGTCCTATTTTGAAGTTTTGTAAACTCTTGTAACAAGATTTCATGCTTTTCTAGGCATATTTTCACTATTTACACCATTCTCATGCTTTATTTTATCTCTTTATGCCCTCATTTCCTTATATTAAGTGTATTTTTGGGTGATATCCCAAAAAACAACATTAAACAAAACATTATTCCTGACACTTGGTTTTGGTTCCCAGGTGGGACTCATTCGCCAAGAGTGGCGAATGAGTCCCCCTTGGCCCCAAATTCAAAATATTTCAAAATTTCTTTTGGGATTTTACTCAAATTCACTTCATGTCGGCCTGTGATGAGGTATGAATGGATAGTAAGGCACAAGATTTGTATGAATAAGTGATTTTCACCTCATTTCAATACCCATTCATTCAAGCATTCAATCTCCACATTCAATTAATCTCATACACAATCAATTCACTCAAACATTTAAGCAATCAAGCATTTTGCATCATCAATTCAAGCACTTTCAAGCACTTTGGAGGAGCCATTGACATCACTTCAGATTTGCATATTCAAGGATGTGGTAAGTTTGTAATACTTTCAAGTTATTCATTTATCATTTCCTTTTCATGTCATTCATTTCTATTGGGTTTGATTACCAAAGTGGGGTTTGTGGTTTTACCAAGGCAAACCCCTATTCACTAACCCCACAACATTTTTTCCCTTTGTGCATGTGTATTTGCAGCTTTATTTTGCAGATCTAACAAGTTTAAAGGTGTTGAATAGTGGAATTCAAGTCAACTAGGCTCTTCAAGTCAACTCATCACTTTTTCAAGCATTTTGAGCATTTTCAGCTTATTTTCTATAGAGTTGACCCCGACAACCCAACATTCAGACTTTGCAGGATCTAGAGTAGCAGTGTTGTCTCTTGATTTTCCAGAAGTCTTGGGGAGGACTGACTTTCCACCCTTGGAAAATGGGTCTCACTTGAAATTTGAAAATCTACATTTTGTCATAAATCAACTCCCAACTATCAGAAATCAGTTCCCGACACTTTTTCAATAGTAGGACGACTAATTTGCCACCCTTGGCGAATGAGTCCCATTGTGAAAAATTAGAAAATTTCACCAACATCCTAGACACTCCAAAAAACTCATACAACAACCAAGTGCACTCATATTTGACCCTGTACCTTCTGTTCTACATATTTCTTTCAATTTCTTCATCTTTCATAGTTGTTTGCATATCACAGTGTGTTTTTCAAACATAGCTTAAATTGCACTTTAACATTCATTTTAGATCATTTTAATTAGTAGATTGCATTTATTTTAGTTCATTTACATCATATTACATTGCATACATCCTAATTTGAATGTGCATAAGTATTTTGGAGCCCAAATTTCTCTCTTTCTAGGTGGAAAACCCTAAGAAGAAACTCAAGCATTTTAGGCACCAAAATCTATGTCACAATATACATATACATATACATATACATACATACACATACATATATATATATATACATATACATACATATACATATACACATACATATACATATACATATATACACATATACATACATATACATATACATACACGTACACGTACACATACACATACACATACACATACACATACACATACATATACATTTACATACATATACATATACATATACATATATACATATACACATACATATACATCTACATATACATATTATGGGCACAAAAAAACCATCCCTTTTTGATTGCTTGATATGGTAATAATTGATGACAAATTGGACTTAATGAGACCTTGATTTAGTGTTGTGAGGTGTTTTACACATCCAAACTAGATCTTGGACCCTTGCAAATTGAATAGAATACATTTATCAATGTCTTGTAAAGGTGTTGTAAAGTGTTGTAAAAGACTTTCACACTTCTCTAGACTTAATGGACCTATTTTCCCTAATTCAATGTTATAAAATATATTTAATTGTATCTTCACATTAATCTAGAAGGCTTGTGACTTAAACTAGACTTTAATCTAGTGTTGTAATGTGATTTACACATTCACATTGGATGTTGTGCCTTTCTAGGTTGTATGGACCCTATTTTAATGATGTAAAGTGTATTTAATCACACTTTCACATTGAAATTTGTGTCTTTTCCTTATACACCATTTTCATCATCATTAATAGCTCCCTATGGCCCCATATTGTGCATCTCGAGGCATAATTTGATGAAATAGCTGACAAAGTCACCATATAAACTTGATTTCCTTACTTCCCGACATTCTAGATGGAAAAATAGCCCATGTGGGACCCATTTGCCACTTTGGGTGAATGAGTCCCATCCAGGTGGGACTAATTTTTCTAGGATGCCGAATGAGTCCCATTTGAGCCATTTTTGGGGTTTATGCAGAAAAAGTTGGATTTTAAGTTTAATTTTTCTCCATGTTGGCCTTAGGGATCAAATTAATGGGTAAATTAGGTGGGTTGCCTAAAAATACAAGCTTCTAAACTCTAATTGATAAGAACTCATCAAGAGCTTCAACTCATTCATCATTGTTCTTCCACCTCGAGTCAAGCAAGTTATGGTTTTAACATTCCAAGTCATCAAGATAGCTTTCTAAGACATTGAAGTGACGATTCTTCATCTATTGCTACAAAAATTCAAGATCAAACATTATGGCAAGTCTCTAACTCCATTGTTTCATGCTTCATTACATTATTTCTTCATTTTGGTTTAATTATTGTTTATGGGTGTTTTTTCACCTTCTCAACACAGGCAACACGCAAGTGCACTACCTCTCTAGAAAGGAAACTCCCTACAAACAAGTTGCAGGAAATTACCCCAATGTCTCTCGGGTGTCAGGTCATGACTTGCAAAGTTAATTCAGTGGATTGATGTGATTTTCTAGTAATCACAAGGGGCATGGAAAATTGTTAAGTTGGAAGGATATTGGATCTTCGAATGGATTTTATGAGATTTCAAGAGTGACATGTAATTGCTACTAGTTCAAAATATTAGTCTAAAACTCCATATGCAACATCAAATTTGGCTTTACAATGATGTTGGAACTTTGCCTAAACTACTATTTCAAAGAAAGGTCAAAAGGGAAAAGGGAGGTAAGAGTTCCTATACCTGCAACTATTGACGAACAGTGATAATGGAGAATGCTATAGTGGAAAACCTTCCTATAACTAAGTTCCACTTAACCAAATATCATATAGTCTCATGAAACTAGTGCTATCTTCTAAGGTCTATAGATATTTAGTTGTTCATTCACCATAAATCATGAATAAAAGATAAAATTTAAAGTGCAACAATGATTTTATGTTCAGACTAGCTTTACATTGTTGTTTATCATCAATAACTAGCAAAAAACATGAACATAGAAAGCATCAACACCATAATGTTATTCAAAATCAATGGAAAACATCAACTAAACTATTAAAGCTACTTGAAAACACTTAGAAAAAAAACTAAAGCTATCTAAATCTATCAAATATGGGGAGAAGAATCATTCAACATTTGAGAAAAACAAGAATCCACCAAAAGCAATGAAATTCTATTAAAATTTATGTAGCATGTCTTTACAACAACTCTACTCTCTCTTTGAAAATGAGAGGAGGCCCCTATTTATAGTTTTCCAAAAGTGAAATGAATTTCCAAGATTTACTCTCATTGTGTGGCCAAGATTCATTTTACATTATGGTTTCACCTACCCCCAAAATTTACTAACATAAAATACAATTTTGTCCTTTTCTTTATTTCGTCCTATAGTTTTCTGACACTGTAGCAATTTTTTCTTCTAGTGACTGCCTTCCTTTTTTAGCTTATACTATCAAGAACTCATCATATATTACTGGTTTTCCTTCATTCTTCTGAAGAGTGGCATATTCCATAAATTTTTCAATTGGCGCCTGAAGCTTATTCCACTCCATACTATCAGATTGAAGAACTTGGAAGGTCAACTTCTTAGATCTGCTAGTGATTAGCTCCCAATTCTTCGTGCATTTGGTTGTGGCCTTGATCAACTATTTTGACTAGACAAAGGCTCTAGTAGTGAAATCCATGAAGTCTGACATTAGTGAATCTATTGCCCCTTGCTCCATATTCTTGTGGAAGTATGGCTTGATCTTCTCTAGATCCAACTCTACAACAGTCATATCATAATCTGTCATTAGCTTCAGGTACTCCTCATTATCCATCCTATGCTCTTTGAACCCTTTGAGGTCAAGCTCAACTTTTTGTAGCACCCTCTCTAGGACATCCCTTCTGTGATCCAAGCCCATCTTCCATGTTTCCACTAGCCAATGATTGCCCTTGGTGAGTGCTAATTCTTTCTCCCATGTATTCTCAAGCATTTTGAGGATGGCCTCAAGCTTAGGATAGGTAATCATGTACAGCTTGATGAATCATTGACAAATATTATTTGTGCCCTCCAAGTGCTTCTACACATCTCAGAACTTATTGGTTATTCGGGCAACGTGGCCTATTCCCATATCACCATTATAGAGCACCCATCTGAACCAATCTGCAGTAGCCTTGGTCCAATTCTTCATCTTCTCCATCTTGGAGAGTCTTCCTTGGAGAGGAGTGGAGGCACAAAGGATGTGGTTGGAGCTTCTTCCTCTAGAGATGTCCACTATTGAATATATGTGCTAAGGTCCACCACCTGTGCCTCCAGTTCCTCCTTAGAGGATTGATCCTTATTCATCTTTATCATGGCCACTGATCCATGGAATTCATCAATTTTTTGCTCTCTTGTAGCAGTTCCCAAGTTGATGGTGGAGATGCTATAACTAACCTCCTCTCCTTTGCCTATCATTGGAGTGGCTACATATACAATATTGGATCCTAATGCATCAATGGTGATGTTAGAATGTACCCTTGGCTTCTTTTCTTTCTTTGTCATTTTTTGTTCCCTACCAAGTATAGCCTCTAGTCGAGACTTCGGATTGACAAGGGTTGGAGTTTTCTTTTACAGTTTCTTCTTGATCCAATCAGGCATTTAAGTCTCCCTTTTTGGTGATTCATGACCACCTTCCTCTTTTCTCCCATGTTGGGGTTGTTTCTCTTCATAGCCTAGGGCTTCTTGTTTAGTCCTCTCTTCCTCCTTGTCTTATTCCTTAATATGTATGGTCCATTGCCTTCTTGACTTTGTGATAGCTATGTTCTCCTCAAGGATTCCCTTTGTCTGACATTCCCTTTCTTCTTTGATTTCAAGCTCCTCATAGTGTTCCAACTCAAGGATCTTCTTAGGAGCATCATCTTCCTTCTTTTCTTCTTTCTCTCCTTCTTCTCCCTCTAGTGGTACCTCTTCTTCTTGAACAGGGCCTTTGTCTTTCCCTACTAGTGGAGGCTCTTCAAGTATCTCCATGTTAACTTTAGTGTCCTCTTTCTTTTCCTTAGAAGGTTGCTTTTCTAATTCAACTTCTTCTCCAATATCCCTAAGATGTTGGGATAGTTCTTCCTAAAGCTCTTGGTCAAAGGTTTGTATGATGTACTTTACATTAAGAGCTTCAACATCCTCCTCAAAAGATTGTGACCTCTCCTCATCAATCACCACCTTGTCCACACTCATCCCCACCCTACTCTTAGGGTGTTCAAAATAGTCATCCTTGAAGGGATCCTCTACCTCCTCAATTATGCCCTTAGCAGTATCCCTTTGTCATTTCTCCATTTTTTTTTATATTTTCATAGTCACCTCCATCTTCGATAGCTTTGTGGTGGAGGAGGGATTGGCAAACCAACAACTTGGGTGATTATAGCTTGGACAATGGGGTTCATTATAACCCTAGAAATTTTTGCTGGCTTTCCTGGCATATACTTGAAAAATGCCTCAAGCAAGGTGAGAGGAGGCATAGTGGTTGTGGAAATTGATGATACTGCAGTAGAGAGGGTAGGAAATGGTAGGGGCAATGAGGCAGATGACAATGAAGATGTCTTGGGCAAGGAGGAGTCTAATACCATGATTTGGGCCATTGGTGAAGTGGAGGCAAGGTGGACAAAGATGTCCACAATAGGAGAAGAGGAAAATAGTAGCACCTAAGATGTAAGGGGTGGTAGAGTGGAAATAGGAGTGGCAATGGTGGGAGTAGAGGTAGCAAGTGGTGACTACGGTTTCCTAACCTCATCTTCTCCCTCATGCTGAGGATCCTCTTCAATAGAGGACATCTCATTAAATCCTCTAGATTTCTTGGCCTTCTTTGAGGGCTCTCCCTCTGAGGCCTTCCATGTGTATACTTTTTGATTGAGCTAGCACTTAGACACCTCTTTCCTTTTCCTCGATCTGGTTTCCAGAGGAGACTTAGGTGCTTCTTCTGCTGGGGAAATAGTCAATGAGCTCATCATATGTCAACACAACACCCTGCTCCTTGAGTTGGGTAGTTTGAGCATCCACCTGTAACTATCTTTTTTTGTTCTTGATAGGCCTTGTTATAATATCAAGGTCCTTGACCTCTTCCTCATCCCAATCAATTAGTGGTAATGACAATTCGGCCACAACATCAAACCTTTCATCAAGGATGGTGTCCTATTCTTCTACTATCTAGTCAGGCACTAGGAACAAGTTGATTATCTGCACAAATTGGGTCATCATCTTGATAGAATGCCTCATTCTTACCTCCTTTTCATCTTGTCAATTTTCCTAGAAATTTTTTATGTGAGGCAAGTAGGCGTACTACTTCCCGACCAACTTCTTCAATTTTCTGTAGGGGTCCATCCTTGGTTGGGTAGTGTGGAGGTCTAGATGGTACTTGACTATTTCCTTCACTGATTACTCCATGCACTAAGCCATGGGGATAACATACATTCCTTGTCCAAATGTAAGAGGGTATGGAATCCCTACCCGATGTTTATCGCTCAGTAGAGTGTGAGCATTCTTTAGCTACAAGGAGACTTCCAGTATGATCATCTGATCATTAGGGTACTGGGGTAGCTTGTAGGGTCTTTCAGAGAAACCCTCCATTTTAATGTATGTGAACTTCAGGAATTGGATAAATGGGAACTAGAATCTTTGAATGAATGCAAAGGCACAATGTGAAACCCTTCTTTGAAAATCTCCTCCAAGGAGTATAATAATATGCCTGATGAAGGCTTCATTCACCCTTTGGTACTTCCTTTTCAAGTTCTTGTACTGTAGTTGTGGATAACGGTCATATACTTTGAGCTCTTTGCTTCTTCAATTTAGATTTCATGCCACAAAGAGGCCTTTTTATGGGAGCGCCTCTACTATCAAGTAGACCAGATAGGAGGTCATGTAAATTTGTGAATTATTCTTCACGAACATGAACTGCATGTGGAGGTTTTCACTAATGATCTTGGCCCATTGGAAAAAAAAAATTCCATGAATAATCTCTTCAATAAAATAGAACATCCACTCTTGGAAGAAGGTTGCACCAGGGAGGCCCATTAATCCTCTTAGTAGAGTAACTAGGTCATGGTACTCTTCATGGAAGTCACTTTTGAAAAGATCCTATGGTACCTTAGTGGAACTACCCCTCTTCTCCGTCAACTAATGTTGGTTGATTATCTTCTTGCATGCTAGGGGATATTCCTTACACATAGTCTTAGTGTATCCATTCCTTGTTTCCTCCATTGGGTCAAACATTGGGATATGAAAATATTTTCTAATGGACTGGGTAGATAGGTCTGCCAACACCCTTCCCTCATGATCTATGATTTTCTTGTTGCGACTATGGTAGCATTCTTTTCATGCCATTACAATATTTGGAGCTACCAATGCAGGTGGGAAAACAACTGCCTTGGCTAAACTCTCTTTTGGTTAGTAATGAGATTTCTCATGATTCTTTTTCTGATTTCATCTATGTCCACATGTCCCCAGTTGGTATCTGATATCAAATCCCACATTGAGGTGACCTTGGAGGTGATTTCCACCCCATGGAACTAATACTTCATTTGGTCTTTTTCCTCTTTTCCCCTAAGTGCTTTGGTGATTTTCTTTCCCTTTTCCTTCTCTATAGAGTGTCCTGATATGCCCACAATAGATTCCATAAATCCTACAAACAAGGGAAGAGTAAGTACACACATAAAAATTAGGGAAATGTTAGTGAAATCCTAAAAAATGAAGGTTAGATCCAGTAATTCATCTCTCAAATATCATAAAATTCATTATCATTCATTGTTTGACATTCATTTGGGTCAAATATGGCAATGCAGGCCCAAGGATGTAAGTTTCTTTGGGCTGGTAGCTATTTAGAGAAGGCAGAAATGAAATGGCGTTGGGAGTACGGCGGCCCGCAGATGGCCACCCGCATTCAAGATTCTACCTTGGAGTTTGGAGGTTGGCCAAGGATCTAGGGAATTTAAGTACATAATTAGGAAATCATTTTTGAGGTCCTAGGAGGAATTTAAACAACCATTTTACTTATGTGGGTATGAGGTATACAGATGCAGAGGATGCTTTGAATTTTTTGAGCTTAGCCATTGAGAAACGATGATCACAACAGGAAAACCCGCAAGGGGAATCCTATAAGGAGGGGTCCACATTCAGCTTAGACGATCTTAGTTCCTTCCTTTGAGTTTTGGTCTCTTCAGAATTTGCAGGCAGGGGTCAATGGAAGGTCATCAATAGATGATCATTCAAGGATGGCAGACATGGGAGAGCAACCCACAAAGGGTGGCTACATCAGCAAGTCCATAAGGTATCTTGGTAAGGCTCCTTTTGTTCAAGGGAGTCTGAATGGCAGAGGAAGGTTTAGCGCCCTCAATGTAGGTGGAAAGTAAGGCATAACCATTTGTGAATGGTGATCACATGACGGAAGGCCGTAGGTGGAAACTTGCAAGGAAAGCCCCACAACACTATACTTATTCATTTTCTTGCCAAAGATGGCTTGAGGGGAAGTGACAAAGTTGGGGTCCACATGGAAGACTGACGTGGGTCTTCATCTATTCTTAAATGGAAATGATGATGGGGCAACCCATGGAGATAATTTTGCATGACTTGGTCCACAAACTTAGGACTTAACACTTTATTTCGAGAGCTCAAGGTGACGCCGACATGGAAGACCATGGAGTCCATAGTGTAGGGAGTTGTGAGGGTATCGCCACTTGAGGGATGTGTGTGAAACAGTGGTGGAAGGAAAACAAAATTCTGCCATGAGAGATCCACATTAGAGAGTTGGCTTATTTTATCATTCAATGAAGATAGTTGGATTGGGTTTCGTGATGCGAAAGGCTAGGAGGAGGTAGCCATTCCAAAATGATGACTAGGCGGGGGTGGTCAACACATGATGGTTCGAAATGATGAACCCACATGGGCCTCCAGCTTTAAATTTTTAGCCCAATTTTACATCATTCAAACTTTGAGCATGAAAAAGGGAGGGTGTTCACTCGCATGCGAAAGTCCACAAGATTGGACCCATAGGGTTGCATTGGTTTCATTTGAAGGCCATTTTGAATGGCAGCAAAGGACTTTTGGGACACAAGGGCTTTGAATCTCTGGTTAAGAAAGGTCGTGGGGAGGTGAAGTCCCACATGACCCTGGGAGGGAAATTTTCATTGATTTTTGAGGAATGCTTAAGTGGGTTTGTGCACAATCTTGTGTTCTATCAACCACCTAGAGGAGTTTTCAATTAAATTTTAGAAACTAACTTAAAGGATGCTTTGGGTTGGGTAGCAGTGGACATACCTAGGAATGCAAATGAATTTAGTGAACTCAACAATGGAAATCGGTTGGAAGATCATGTAGGCACGGAGGCAACGACGACTGCTTAGCTCTAACAATTTTTGAATGAGCACAAGGTGAAAATGATAGGTAGAAAAACCTATTTATAGGAAAATACACATTAATGGCCTACATTCAATGCTTGTATGATGGTCAGCAGGGTATTTTGGCGTGAGTTTCAAAAGGGATGGCGACAGGAGGGTGTCGGCCGCTGGTGAAACAATAAAGGAGAAAAATGATGATGGGAATAAGGAAACCCGCATGGGTGGACCCGCGGGAGGCAAAGGATGCCAGCTTGAAAACCTAAGGGAAACCTACCAAGGAAACCCCATGAAGGCCATGGACTTAGAAATTTCTTGGGTGGTAAACTTTGGTCGACCAATGATGATGACGTTGAGACTTCTTGACTGCTTGGAACTCAAAATTAGGGGCCACGTAAAATGAGGCAAAGGAAAAAAATGACCTGGTGAAGGAAAAAATAGAGGGTCCCCATTTCAAACAAGGAATATGTGTTATAGGCACAACAAATTGTGACTCTGTTGGGAGAATTCTCTTGAGCATTCTATGGGTAAATGCTCATTCAGAACCCAAAATCTCTTGTTTCGCAGATCAGAAGTCAGTTCCTATGAGTGAACTAAGAAACTCAAAGGAGGACGAGATCTTTAGCTGAATCAAGTAACAGGAGTATCTCAGAAGTGTGTATGAGGTGAGTTCATTCCATTTCTTCAAAAACCATAACAAGAAACCCTTAATCGGTCAAGGAAATCTATATAAACCATCTAACCCCAAAAGTAACCTGGACATTGCTCCACTGCCAGTTAGGCATCTATAGCCTCAATGGAGTTGTTGCTGTGACTCGATGAACATTCCTCTATTTCCAGTTGGGCATCCATATCCCCAATAGAGTTGCTCACACACCCACACATTTACTTTTTTAATACTTTTCTTTTTTTTCTTTCTTTTCATGAGATTTCCTTTAGTAACTTTTCTTTTGCTCAATTATGTAAGCATCGAAGCTTACCATGGGTTTGGAATCACAGTGGTCACTAGAGCAGAATTGAGATTTTTTGCTTGCTAAGACCTCCTAACATTCAGCGTATAACTCTTTAGAAACATTAAAGTGTATTGTCATGCATGATTTCAGACAAGTGTGAAAAGATTCAACAAGGGGTCATGTCCTAGATCAAATCAAAGTTCAAATAAGGAAACCTCTTCACAGGAGCTGTCAACAATCAATGATTATGAATGAAGATTTATGTAGAGAACAAGCAAGAGCAGGTGCAGCAAAGTAGGCCTACTGATATGCCAAGCACGACCACCACATCGAGGATATAGGACACTCTCAGCAAAATAAAAGCATTCGGGGAAGTAGGAAAAATGAAGCAAAGACACAACAATAAAGAAAAAGGAAACATAAGCTAACCTATGTACAACTATATACAAGCATGAGCTTGAAAGCTTAGGAAAGGAAATAATGTCTGAGGTGCTATCTGTTGACAAGAAATGGGACATCCTCTCCAATAACTGTCTTGAGGTGAAAGGCATTATCTCCTAAAATTTCTAAAATCTTAAAGGGGCCACCTTTCTTTTCATGGACCTTGTCCCAAAAAAGGACTAAATCAACAATCCTAAAGGCCTTGAATTTGGCTCGATGATTGAACCACCTTTTAACTACATCCTAATGTTTGGAAAAAATTTTGATTGTGCGATCACAAACTTCTTCTAGATGCAATAATTCAAACAAACAGGCTTCCTGATGGTCACCTGAATAGTAAGTGTTGAGAAATTGGAGGGTGGGATTCTTCAGGTGGACTAGAAAGATGGGTTCCAAGTTGTAAATGAGGTGGAACAAGGAATCACCCAAGGAATATTTATGGCGTGTATGATTTTCCCAAAGGTAAAAACACAACTGGGTGTGCCAATCTTTAGGGTTTTTGTTAAGTAGCTTTTTTATCATAGTTATCAAGTTTTTGTTTATTGATTCAGCTAGGCCATTTCCCTAAGGGTAATAGTTGGATGAGAATTTTAGAGAAATTTTGTAATTGAAGGCCCAACTAGAAAAATTAAGTGAGGAAAAGGCAGGGCCATTATCATAGACAAGAGCATAGGGGCAACCAAAATGATTCAAGATAAAAAATTTCAAGAAAATTCACAACCACCTCATTAGTACATTGCCTACATGCTATTGCTTCTTTCCATCTAGTACAATAATCAAACATGGTTAGAATGTACTTGTGCCCTATAGAGGATGGTGGGCTTACCAGACCAATGAAGTCGAGGCCCCATTGAGCAAATGGTCTTACCTCCAGAACAGGTTGCAGCAGGACAACATTTCTTTCTCTGGTAGCATCAACTTGACAAATGTGACAAGTCCTAATGTGATTGTGCACATCCTTAAACACCATCAGCCAATAGTACTTGACCTATAGAATCTGGTGGGTGGTCAAAGGGTCGAATTCGTGGCCAGTGCCGAATTTATCATGAAATTCCTTCAATACTCTGGCTACTTCCTCTTTTCTAAGGCATCTAAGGTAAATCCCTTCATGGTTATGCTTGTACAATATGGATCCTTGCAGCTTATAAGTACTATTATTCAACCTCAAAGCTCTTTTTTGTACTCCCTATAGGTGAGATGGGCACTTGTTCAAAAAATAGAAAATGATGTCATCGTACCATTCTCCTAGATAAACATCCTCTAGTTGGTATTGTTGCATAGTGAGCTTGGGTCTAGCTTTGACTAGTGTTTCAACTATCATTCGATTGAGGGCCTACCCTAGGACCAAATTCATGGCTTGAATCTCCATATTATATTCCTACAATAAAGTAACCCATTTGGCTCTCCTTTCTCCCAGCTCATTCTACATCATCAAAGTCTTAATTGTTGGGTCAGGTACAATTGCAAACACCTTGTTCTGTAAGATGTAGTGCCATAATTTCTTGACCCCTCTAACTAAGGAATATGCTTGCTTTTCAACATTGTGGTATCTCAACTCAGCATCCTTCAGTGGAGCGCTCATGAAGGCGATCGGATGTTCACTCCCTTCATGATCTTTCTGAGTCAATATGCTAGCACAAGAGTGATCTAAAGTAAATGATTAGATGTAGAATGGATTTAGGTAATTTAGGATGACGAATACTAGTGCATTATCAATTACTTTCTTGATTTCTTCAAAATCCTACTTGGCTTCCCGATTCTATTTGACTTTGGTATCCTACTTTAGCATAGCATTGAGCGGCTTGATGATTTCAGCAAAGCCAATGATAAACTTCCTGATGAAATTGATCTTTCCAAAGAAAGATTTCAACTCCTTCTTGCTGTTGAGAAGCTGAATTTTTAGAATTGCTTAAATACATTTAGAATCTATCGAAATACCTTTCTCTACAAACACATGCCCAATTATTTTTCCTTTTGTCACTCCAAAGATACACTTCTTTGGATTCAAAGATATCCCAAATTCTCTTCACTTCTGGAAGACTTTGTATAAATTAGAAACATGACCTCCTCTTTTCTTTGAAAACACTGTAAGGTCATCCATATAGATGATGATAAATTTTCCAATTAAATCCTTGAAAGCAATATCCATGGCACACTGGAATGTTGTGCCAGTGTTGATTAGTCCAAACGACATTATCCTGTATGCAAAGGTTCCTCATTTTGTGTTGAATGTTATCTTATGTTTGTCCTCATATTGTACCATCACCTGATTATAACCAGAGTAGCCATCCAAGAAAGACATCATCTGAGATATTTTAACCATCTACAGCACTTCATCTAATGCAGGTACTAGGTAGTTGTCTTTCTCTGAAACTCTATTCAAGTTGTGGAATTCAATGCATAATCTGATTTCTCTATTATTTTTCTTAACTGGGATGAAATTAGCCACCCACATGGAGTGCCTGACGGGGAATATGATTCTAGTGGACAGAAACTTTTGGACTTCCTTGTAGATGATGGGTTCAACCAATGCATTAATAGGGTGTTCTTGCTATCGAAAAGGTCTTACATCCTACTTGAGAGGGATGGTGTGCGTGATGATTGATGTGTCATATGTATTTAAATCCTCATAGCTCCAAGCAACCACATCATGGTACTTACGTAGGGCATCAATGATCCCTATATTTTCCTCTAGTGTGCAAACTTTTCCAATGAATACATTCTTAAATTCTTGGTCAGTCCCTAAGTTATTATCATCACATTGGTTATCAATGGAAGCCTTCTTTGTTTGCTGATCTTGGTCTCTAATCTGATCTAGGTCAAATATTTGCTCAAGCTAAACCATTCCCCTTGATATTGTATTTGTCTTGAGATTAATGACTCCCTTTATATCTAATTTAACCTCTTTGAGTTCTGCCTCATCAATTACCTGAGTTGCAAACACATCAAAACTAGTTATGAAATCCAAGATATGTTTGCATCATTGAATACCTCAAAGTTGGTGATGTTATCTTGCATCGAGGGAGTTGAAGTGAGTACAACTATAAATTTCTTCAATCTGCATAAGGAAAGGGGTTGGAGGGTACTAGTGGCTTGGGCCAAGGCATCAGTAGTATGATTCTTGGAGTGATGGATTAGCTGAATGTTGAATGCATCTAGGCCTTCTATGAAATCTTAGACTCTATGCCTATAATTTTCTAATCTCTTATCATGGTACGAATCTAATTTTCTGACTTGCTTAACTACCAACTTTGAGTCACCAAAGACTTGCAACATTTTAAGTTTCTTCCTTAGAGCCATTAAGAGACCATGGACCAATGCTTCATACTCTACTACATTGTTTGTGCAATAAAATTGAAGTCTATGAGTAGCAAAGTATGTCTTACCTGTAGGGATAATAAGCTTGAATCTAGCTCCTGCTCCTTGCTTGGACTTGGACCTGTCGAAGCACAACATCCAAAACTTAGAGGAACCTTGGACCTTGTAGTCAATAGAGCACATTTCTTCTCTTGGTTGGACATTTGCTTCAACATCTTTAGGGGAAGGCACAAATTTAGCATAGCTTTGGTTCAACTATTCTGTTTGGAGTTCCTCTTGAGGTGTGATTTTTCCTCTTATGTGCTCAACTGCTATTTGACACAAACAACACTCAAATTTTGAGTGGGAAACATTATGTACCCAACACCAACTAGGTAGTAGGAGCTCCCGACAGTCCATTCTCACTCCTAAACTAAGCTGATCTTGCACATATTTTTTTATAAAATCTTGGAATCCATCCAACAATCCTAGATTGTCATCCTCATAGGATTATTCATCATCTAACTCAATCAACTTTCTTGTGCTCTGAGGTTTGTAGGCTAAGTTGTTAGGAGGACTGCATAACACAAGGAGGATTTCATTAGTTGCCTCCTCTTCTTGAGACCTTGGTCCTTCCTGATAAGCCATAAGATACTAGTTACCCAGCTCTGTTTTAGCGAACAATGCCTCATTTGTGTTGTACTTTGTGATCATAAAATTCATATGTGGCTCATAGTCAATATTGATCTAGTTTGGTATCCCTTTCCATGATAGCCATAAGTGAGAAATTGGGTTGTAGCATATCCATTTAATTCCCAGGTGAAGTCTCATCCTAGTATTATGCCATATGTTCCTGGGATATCCACAACTTGAATATCGATGACCTGCTACACTCTTGGGTCAGCAGCAACCTACATAGGTATCCTATTGATCTCACTGACTATGTTCACTTTTTTTTTATCCAACTGGGTCACCTTCTATCGAGAGGGAGTTAGGACTATTCCTAAAACTTTTCATATAGCAAGAGGCATACCAATAGTCGATGCTTCTGAATTGAGTAAACAGTTGTGCATGTTCTTCCCAAATATTTTGATGGTGGTCAGGAAGGGTGACTTCTCTAGCTTCCCTTGGAACAAGCCCATAGGCATGTCTACATGGGCTACTTGACTTTTAAGTTTATCATTGACCTTTTCCTTAGTTTGCACTTGATTCTAATCTTTGGCAGGTTGTTTGCTTGTGTGATGATTTGAGCGTAGATCCATTTTCTTTCCTAGAATCTCCTATATTATAGGCTTGTTTGATGGCTCGTCAAAGGAGACCCTTTTGGAAAGCACTTCTTGCATTTTTCTAGATTGGGTAGTCTTATTAAGCATTCTAAAGAAAGAATTCCTAACTACTTGGACTCTAAGCAATTCAAAGGCTAACAAGCTGATCTTGACCTTCTTAAATTCTTCAGCTACATATTCACCCATTTTCTCAATTTTAGCTTCAAAGGATTTACCTTGAGAGGAGATAGTAGGTTGCTTTTGGGTCTCCTTTGATTGCCTATTGTTATTGAAGTATTGAGTGGGAACATAGGGGTAGCCTAGGTTTTTGCTAGCATTTGGGTTAGGTGGAGTGCTAAAGTTATTGGTTGGAATAGAGGTTGTAAAAGGACCTCCTACTTGTTAGCTTCATAGGTTATAAGGAGTTTCCCTTTGGTGAAACATTTGGACTTCATCCTCACATGACTCCTCTTCCTCTACTGGGCCATTATCTACTGAAGTAAAAATTTGGGATAGAGATTCTCTATTGCTTACCTCTCTTGCTTCTTTGTCCTTTGGGGCAGCGATCTCCTTTTTAGTTGCACTACTTTTTCATAGGAGGGGAGCTTGATTGAACATAGGCATTGAGGAATCGTATGGTTCAGATGGGACTATGTCTCTACAACCAATACCATCTACACCATTCTAGACCTCCACTTTGGAAAATTTCTATGGCTGTTTGGAACTCAATGCAATCCAATTTAGAATACCTATTTGTTTTGTTAATGTAGCACCATTCTAACAAGGCCGCCTCAGCTAGGTATACTCCACTTGTTGTTTTTATCTGCATTGGCCTACTGGTCGAGAGGATTGGGGACACCTCCATTGTTTGGACTTATATTCCATGTTTGGTTTTGTATTTGTGAAGGCCTCCTTTCAAAGCCTTGATTAGAACTTTGTCCTCTCTCATCACGATTTTCTATATTATATCGATTGAGGTTGGCCTAGATGCTTATTTGAGAGGCTTGTAACTAATTGTTCTAATTCATTAGGTGCGTCATTTGTGTTGACATCTTCTTGATCATCTTTTTCACTTCATCTATATGATCCTTCTCTACATTGTTCAACTACAGTGCTTGATTCTAGAGAAAGATCGGTTGCACCACCAGCTAGTTTTGTTGAATGGGTGGAAACTTGGATCCTTGTAGATATGTGGGAACTTGAGGTTGTTGAGGATAAAATTGTTTCTATTGCGGTCACAGGTAGTGAGGTATAGGAGGTGCTTGATTCAATGGTTGTCCTAGATGAGGCACCATTAGCAACTGTGGAACTTGGTTCATGATTGGTTTTTGATGTGCCAAGGCTTGGGTGAGTCCTTGAACTTGCATCAAATGAGTGGTCTACCCCAAGGAGGGTAGGAGACCAGAAATATTTTTTTCCAAAATTAGTACATTCTATGAGTGCCTCGATATAAGCGTCTACTAGCCTAGCTGGTGGTGGGTGCATTATTTTCACTAGTGTAGCTTTGAGGTTGTATAAGGTGGCATAATATACCAATTGAATAGAGGTGTCATCAACCACACATGGAGCTTGCAACCTTATGTATGCATGATGAAATTGATCATTGAAGGAGTTAATTGGTTCATTGACTTCTCTTCGAACAAACATGAATTGCTAATATAATTCAAAAGGGTTGATTGTAATCTTGTATTTTTTCAAGGAGTTCTTTAATAGATTCCAAGAGTTGATGGATCCAATTGGAAATTTGATATACCAATAAGAGGCCTCTTCCCCCAAGGAATAAGGAAAGAGTCTACAAACCACGTTTTCATGGTCTATTTGCATGTCTTTCAATGTTGTTTGAAAGATCTTGATATGTTCTTCTGTTGTCCTCTATGGATCACAAGGATGAAAATTCATACAAAATCCTTTGAGATTCTTTGGCATGTCATGATAATCATTGAAGGATAGAAGAGAAGGACTATTACCCAACCAAGCCATGGCATGAGGCGAAGGTTGTGCTTGTTGTGCAATAGTAGCTCGGGGTTGCAAAGGAGCAGCAACACTTGAGGTAGCGCCTTGGACTAGATGTGCTAGGATATGAGTAGCACCTTGGCTTTGCGAAGTGGATAGCTAGAAGGAAGTTTGGAGTGGCTGAGAAGAGGAAGTAGGTGCTAGGAGAAGTGGGGTAGATGGATGGAGGTGAACTGGATGGGCCAAATAAGGCTAAGGAGGATTCTTCCCCTCTTTTGGATCTCTTAGCCTTGGTATGGGGTGGTTTCTCTTCAAATTCCCCTTTGTTGGGTGTAGATATCAACACTCTTTGGAACCTCTCAGGGGAGAAGGATCCAATTTGATCCAGCTTAACAAAAGGGAGGCCCTCCTTCTAGCACCAGTTCTGTTGATGGGTGTTTTTTCACCTTCTCACCCTAGGAAGTACACAAGTGCACTACCTCTCTTGAAAGGAAACTACCTACAAACAAGTTGCAAAAAATGACCCCAAGCTCTCTTGGGTGTCAAGTCATGACTTGCAAAAAGAACTCAATGGATTGATATGATTTGCTAGTAATGACAAGGGGCATGGGAAATTGTTAAGTTGGAAGGAGATTGAATCTTTGAATGGAGTTTATGAGATTTCAAGAGTGACATGTAATTGCCGCTAGTTCAGAACAACAGTCTAAAACTCCATATGAAACATCAAATTTGGCTTTACAATGATGTTGGAACTTTTCCTAGACTACTATTTCAAAGAAAGGTCAAAATGGAAAAGGGAGGTAAGAGTTCCTAGACTTGCAACTACTAATGAACAGTGATAATGGAAAATTCTACAATGGACAACCTTCCTATAGCTAAGTTCCACTTAACCAAATGTGATGTATAGTCTCATGAAACTAGTGCTATCTTCTAAGGTCTATAAATTTCTAGCTATTCATTCACCATAAAGCATGAATAAAAAATGAAATTTAAAGTGCAAAAATGAGTTTATGTTCAGACTAGCTTTACACTAATGTTTATCATCAATAACTACCAAAAAGGATGAACATGGAAAGCATCAACACCATAATGTTCTTCAAAATCAATGGACAACATCAACTAAACTACTAAAGCTACTTGAAAACACTTAGAAAAACAACTAAAGCTATCTAAATCTATCAAATATGAAGAGAAGAATCATGCAACATGTGAGAAACACAAGAATCCACCAAAAGTAATGAAATTCTATTAAAATTTATGTAGTATGTCTTTACAAGAACTCAACTCTCTCTTTTAAAATGAGAGGAGACCCCCTATTTATAGTTTTCCAAAAGTGAAATGAATGGTCAGGATTTACTCTCATTATGTGACCAAGATTCATTTTACATTAGGGTTCACCTACCCCCAAAATTTACTAATATAAAATACAATTTTATCTTTTACTTTATTTCACCCTATAGTGTTCTGACACTATAGTAGTTTTGTCTTCTAGTGACTTCCTTTTTAGCTTATACTCTCAGGAACTCATCATCTATTACTGAATTTCCCTCATTCTTCTAAAGAGTGGTGTAGTCCATGAATTTTCCAATCAGTGCCTGAAGCTAATTCCACTCCATAATATCATATTGAAGAACTTGGAAGGTCAACTTCTTAGATATTCTAGTGATTAGCTCCCAGTTGTTAATGCATTTGGGTGTGGCCTTGATTACCTAATCTGATTGGACAAAGGATCTAGTAGTAAAATCCATGAAGTTCGGTGTTAGTGAATCTATTGTGTCTTGCTCCATATTCTTGTGGAAGTATGTCCTAATCTTCTCTGGATCCAGTTCTACAACAGACATATCATAATTTGTAATTAGCTTTAGGTACTCCTCAATGTTCATCCTATGCTCTTTGACCCATTCAAGGTCAAGATCAACTTCATGTAGCACCCTCTCTAGGATGTCCCTCCTATGATCCAAGCCCATCTTCCACGTTTCCACGAGCTAGTGATCACCCTTGGTGAGTTCTAATTCTTTCTCCCATGTTTTCTCAGGCATATTGAGGATGGCCTTGAGCTTAGGATAGGTAATCTTGTACATCTCTTTGAATCAGTGACAAATATTATGGACGTGTCCTCCAATTGCTTTTGCACATCTCATAACTTATTGGTTGTTCGGATATCATGGCCTATGCCCATATCACCAATATAGAGCACCTGTCTAAACCAATCTGCAGTAGCCTTGGTCCAATTCTTCATTTTCTCCCTCTTGGAGAGTTCTTCCTGGGAGAGGAGCGAGGGTGCAGAGGATGTGGTTGGAGCTTCTTCCTCTAGAGATGTCCACTGTTGAATATATGCGCCGAGGTCCACCACCTACACCTTTAGTTCCTCCTTAGAGGATTGATCCTTATTCATCTATTCCACTATCATGGCCACTGATCCCTAGAATTCATCAATTTTATATTCTCTTGTAGCAGTGCCCAAGTTGATGATGGAGTTGCTATAATTGACCCCCTCTCATTTTCCTATCACTGAAGTGGCTACCTATACAGTCTTGGATCTTGATGCATTGATGGTGATGCAAGAACGTACCCTTGGCTTCTTTTCTTTCTTTGTCCTTGTTTGTGCCCTGGAAAGTATAGCCTCTAGTCAAGACTTCAAATCGATGAGGGATGGTGATTTATTTTGCAATTGCTTCTTGATCCAATCAGGTATTTGAGTCTCCTCTTTTGGTGATCCATGATCACCTTCCTCTTTTGCTCATGCTAGGGCTATTTCTCTTCATGGCTCAAGGCTTCTTGTTTAGTCCTTTCTTCCTCCTTGTCTGAGTCCTTAATATGTATGGTTTATTGCCTTCCTGACTCTCTGACCACTATGTTCTCCTTAGGGATTCCCTCTGTCTGAGGTGACCTTTCTACTTCGAGTTCGAGCTCCTCATGGTGTTCCAACTTAGGGATCTTCTTAGGAGCATCTTCTTCCTTCTTTTCTTCTTTCTCTCCTTCTTCTTCCTTTGGTGGTACCTCTTCTTCTTGAACTAGGCCTTTGTCTTTCCCTACTAGTGGAGGCTCTTTAGGTATCTCCATGTTAGCTTTAGTTTCCTCTTTATTTTCCTTAGAAGGTTTCTTTTCTAATTCAACTTCTTCTCCAATATCCCTAACATGTTGGGATAGTTCTTCCTCAAGCTCTTGGTTAGAGATTTATATGATGTACTTTGCATTAAGAGCTTCAACATCCTCCTCAGAATATTATGACCTCTCCTCATCATTCACCACCTTGTCCACACTCTTGCCCACTTTTCTCTTAGGGTGTTTGAAAGTCATCCTTGAAGGGATCCTCTGGCTCCTTTATTATTCCCTTAGCAGCTTCCCTCTATCATTTCTCCATTTCTTCTAATATTTGCATAGTCGCTTCCATCTTTGATGACTCTATGGGTGGAGGATGGATCAGCAAACCATCAGCAATTTATGTGATTATAGCTTGGACAATGGGGTTTATTATAACCCTAGAAAGCTTGACTGGCATTCCTGGCATATACTTGGAAAATTCCTCAAGCAAGGTGAGAGGAGGCATAGTGGTTGTGTAAATTGATGATACTGCAGTAGAGAGGGTAGGCAATGGCGGGGACAGTGAGGCAAATGACAACAGAGATTTTTTCACCAAGGAGGAGTCCAATACTATGATCAGAGCCATTGGGGAAGTGGAGGCAAGGTGGACAAAGATTTCCATAGTAGGCAGAGAGAAAACTGGCAGCGCTTGAGATGTAAGGGGTGGTGGAGTGGCAACAACAATGGTAATGATTGGAGTAGAGGTAGTAGGTGGTGATTACAGTCGCTCAACCTCTTCTTCTCCCTCATGCTAAGGATCCTCCTCAATAGTGGGAAACTCACTGAATCCTCTAGATTTCTTGGCCTTCTTTGAGGATTCTACCTACAAGGCCTTCTATGTGTAAAATTTCTTCTTGGCCTAGTACTTGGACACCTCTTTCCTCTTCCTCAATCTGGTTTCTGGAGGAGACTTAGGAGCTTCTTCTACTAGGGCAGTAGCTGATTTGTTGTTTGTTTCACTTTTGAGCTCATCTATGAGCTCACCATATGTCAACACAACACCCTATGCCTTGATTTGGGAGGTTTGAGCATCCACCCACTATTTTGTTTTGTTCTTAATAGGCCTTGTTACATTATCGAGGTCATTGACCTCATCCTCATCCCAATCAATTAGTGGTAACAATAATTCGGCCATAGCATCAAACCTTTCATCAAGGATGGTGTCCTCTTCTTCTACCATCTAATCAGGCATCAGAAACAAGTTGATCGTCCACAAAAACTAGGTCGTCATCCTCATATAATGCCTCATTCTTACCTTCTTGTCATCATGGAAATTTTCCTAGAAATATTCTATGTGGGGCAAGTGGGTGTACTGCTTCCCGACCAACTTCTTTAATTTACCGTAGGGGTCCATCCTTGGTTGGGTAGTGTGGAAGTCCAAATGATTCTCCACTATTTCCTTCTCTAAGTACTTTGCACACTAAGCCATGTGGGGATAACATACATTCCTTGTCCAAATGTAAGAGGGTATGGAATCCTTGCTTGGTGTTTATTGCTTAGTAGAGTGTGAGCATTCTGAAGTTGCAAGGAGACTTCCAGTATGATCGTCTAGTCATTAGGGTATCGGGGTAGCTTACAGGGTCTTTCAAAGAAACCCTTCATTCTGATGTACGTGAACTTTGAGAACTAGATAAATAGGAACCCAAATCTTTGAATGAACGTGAAGGCACTATGTGAAACCCTTCTTTGAAAATCTCCTCCAAGGAGTCTAATAATATTCTCTATGAATACATCATTCACCCTTTGGTACTCCCTTTTGAAGTTCCTATACTACAACTATGGATAACAGTCATATACTTTGAGCTCTCTACTTTCTATATTCAGATTTCATGTCACAAAGAGGTCTTTGTATGGGAACACCTTTGCTAGTAGGTAGACTAGATAGGAGGTCATGTAAAATTGTGATGTCTTCTTCATGGCCATGAACTACGTGTGGAGGTTTTCACTAATGATCTTGGCCGTTTGGAATTTTATTTTTCCATGAATAATCTCTTCAATAAAATAGAACATCCACTCTTGGAAGAATGCTACACCAGGGAGGCCCATTACTCTACTTAGTAGAGTAACCAGGTCATGGTACTCTTTATGAAAGTCACTTCTGAAAAGCTCATGTGATACCTTAGTGGCACTACCCCTCTTCTCCTTCAACCAATGTTGGTTGATTATCTTCTTGCATCTTAGGGGATCTTCCTTCCACATATTCTTGGTGCATCTCTTCTCTATTCCCTCCATGGGTTCAAACATCAAGATATGAAATGTTTCACCGATGGACTAGGTAGACAGGTCTACCAACACCCTACCCTCATGATCTATGATTTTCTTGTTGTCATTGTGGTAGCATTCTTTGCATGCCATTACAAGATTTGGAGCTACTAGTATAGGTGGGAAGCCAATTGCCTTGGCCATATGACTTTCAAATCTTCTGTGCATTCTCGATAATAGGATTGCTTGTGATTATTTTTCTAAATTCATCTATATCCACATGTCCCAATTTGGTATTTGATATTGAATCCCACATTGAGGTGACCTTGGAGGTTATTTCCACCTTGTGGAACTAATACTTCATTTGGTATTTTTCCTCTTTTCCCCTCAGTGCTTTGGCAATTTTCTTTCCCTTTTCCTTCTTTGTAGACTCTCTCGATGTGCCCGTAGAAGATTCCATAAATCCTACAAACATGGGTGGAGTAAGCACATGCATATAAAAATCGGGGAAACATTAGTGAAATCCTACAAAAGGGTATGTGTAGGATCATGATGGGCTAGAAAGTGGATATATGATGGGTATGTGTAGGGTTTGTGGCTGATGACTTTCTTTTTACTCAAAATTGATTAAACAAAAAGGGTTTCTAAAGGAGATTCTTAGCTTTCCACCAATATAAATTATACTTTACTTTGAATTTAATAAATAATTATTATTGATTTTCTATTTGAATTAGACTAAAGTCCTGATCAATAGGCTAATTGAAAAAAATCTATAGCTTTTAAATAGTATAACATTTTTTGAAGCCAAAACATGCATCACATTCTATTCTTCACATATTATAGGATTAAAAAAAATGAATTTCATGAATTTTTTACCAAGTTAAGATGGTCAGACATACAAGTTTTTATATTTTTTAAAAGTTGTAATAAAAAATTCATAATTAATTATTTACTTGGAAAAAAACTACAAAAAGATATGCATCACATCGAAACATGAGTCCTCTACTTCTATCTAAAATCTTATAAAAAAATATTATCATTTTATTGTGGTTAAGGTGGTCAGATAGACACCTACTTCTTATTTTTTCCCTGAAAGTTAAGTACTACTGCATTGAAATTCCAAATTTTCACCAAATAGATTTTTTTTTAAATAAACCTAGTATTTTAGATAACTTATTCAAATTTTTACGTCAAGTTGCCTAACTTTGATTTTTCTAAATTTTTTGCCACTTAAGGGCCTATTTTATCCATGATGATCCTACACATACCCAAAATGAAAGTTAGATCTAGTAATTCATCTCTTTAAGATCATAAAATTCATTAACATTCATTATTTGGCATTCATTTGGGTCAGATATGACAATTCAGGCCCAGGGATGTGGGTTTCCCTGGACTAGCAGTCATCCATAGAAGGAAGAAAGGAAATGGCACTGGGAGCATGATGGCCTATAGACAATCACCTGCATTCAGGATTCCACTTTAGAGTTTGGAGGTCAACTGAGGATCTAGGACATTTAAGTACATTAGGCAATCATTTTTGAGGTCCTAGGAGGCATATAAATGATCATTTTACTTATGCAGGTATGAGGCATGCAGAGGTAGGGGATGTTACAGACATTTGGAGCTTAGAAGTTGAGAAATGACAGTCACAACATGGAGTCCTACAAGGGGAATCCCATAGGGTGGGATCCGCATTCGACTTAGACTATCATAGTTCCTTCCTTTGAGTTTTGGTCTCTTCAGAATTTGTAGGCAGGGGTTGTGGAAGGTCATTCGTAGACAGTTGTTTAGGGATGACGGACATGGGATAGTGACCCGCAAATAGCAACCCACATCAATGGGTCTACAAGGTATCTTGGGAAGGATCATTTTATTCAAGGGATTTTGTACAACAAATGAATGCTTGGCCCCCACAATGTGGGTGGCCGATAAGGCATGACCATTTGTGAACGGTGATCGCATGACAGTAGACCGTAGGAGGTGGCTTGCAAGGAAAGCCCCACAACACTATACTTAGTCATTTTCTCACCAAAGAGGGATTGAGGGGAAGCAGAAAAGTTGGGATCCGCTTGGAAGACTTGTAAGGAAAGAAAAGGTGCGGAAACAACTTTCCTAACGTCAAAACCACAAGGGAGTAAGTAGAAAGTACTTTTAATTTTCTAACTACAGTCCGGTTAAGACACACATGAAGGAATTACAGAAATAGAGCAAATACACAAAGACAACTCAAACAACATATTTTACGTGGGAAACCCTTTCGGGAAAAAATCCACCACACCAACTTGTATCTCTTTGTATTACAGTAACAAAATTACATACAATCAGAAAGACAACTTTCTGGTGTTCAGTTCTCAGTAGCTTATTCTCACTGTTCAACTAGTTACAAAAATTGTTCTCATCCTGCAACTCAATTCACACGCTTTGTTCATTACTCCCCAAACAAAATCGATCTGCTTTAAATCTTTTTCACTTTCTGATTTTCTTCTGTGCATCCTTATCCACCATTGCCAACCATAGACAGTTTCAATTTGAGCCTTTATTTTTCCCTGCATGCTATTTTTCTAGTGTTGCAACTATTACAAAAAAACAATCAACATCAATTTGAGAAACCACTTCTTCTGATTGGTCCAGCAAGATGCCACACAGGACGATCACACGGTCAAGAGCGTTCAACTTTGTTGGCATATCGGTGAGACACTCACAATGTCTCCCCGATGCCACAAAGTTCCTCTATCGATATCACTATAGCTTCCACGAGTCAACAAGATGCTATAATGAATGTTACATATCATAATGAAACCATCGATGTCCAATTCGATCCTATCGGCAAAGGTTCCCTTATCGGCGAGACACATATCGAATGTATAAGTCACAGAGATCAGATATTCCATCGGCAAGACACTACATCTTCGCCAAGACCTTCTGCCAACAACCTTGTGCTACTCTAAAGCCTTTCACCTATCAGTAAGACCCACAGCTTCGGTGAGACATTTATACTGAAATAGGACTTCCACCAAAAGTCACACTGTTGCCAAGACTCATGCCTATCACCGTGACATTTCTCCAAGCTACCTAAGTCTTACCAAGTCAGCAAGACTTAAGCCCTTCACCAAGACGTTTCTCTAAGCGCCCAAAGATAACCCAAAGACTTCTGTTGGCATGACTTATGACTTTCGCTAAGACATCCCATCGAAAACCTTTGTCACCGCGAAGACTATGTGACCTCTCCTGTCGGCGTGACTTATGACTTTCGCTAAGACTTCCTAGCAAAGTCTTTCTATTACCGCGAAGTCACCACGGGGAAACTATCTATTGGCAAGACTTAGCTTCATCATTAAGACATCTCCCCACAACCCGTGAGTTACTTCGACATTCACCTTGACACCCAAGAGCAACCATTATCGGCAAGACTTACACCATTTGCTAGGACTTCTCCCCAACACCCGTGAGCTAGCCCGATAAGATCAAATTGTCGCCTAGTGTTCTCCATTTGACAAAAGGTCATGCCGAATGTCGCAAGTCATAGTGATAGTCTTGTCGGAAAGACATCAACCCTATCACACCAATATGAACCTTTTAGAACTTCAGAACAGTTAGTCGGCTAGACATTCGTGATGTCACACCAACTTTTCCTTCAAGGAGTTTCTTGTTAGTAAGAATTGAGGCATAGAATCCAACAAGCTCCCACTTGACGAAGATCTTACTGACACCTACAGAGCAACATAGAATTACTGAGATTCATGGGCCAAGAGTCCCATCAAACTAGCACACCAACTGAACTTGTTTGTGTTCACAGGCTTTGTCAATGCATCTACAACATTCTCCAAAGTATCCACTTTCTCCAACGAGACCTTCCCATCCTCCACCATATCTCGTACAAAATGATACTGTATATTTATATGTTTCGTTCTAGCATGGAAAGTAGGATTCTTTGCCAAACATATAGCACTCTGGCTGTCACAGTAGATAGTAATCTTTTCTACATCAAAGCCAATGTTAGAACAAAAATGTTTTAACCAGATTGCTTCTTTACAGGCATGTGTGGCTGCCATGTATTCTGCCTCTGTAGTAGACAAAGTGACTACAACCTATCGCTTGCTCATCCAACTCACTGCACCACCATTCATCATGAAAATATATCCACTGGTGGATCTTCTGTTGTCAATGTCCCCTACCCAATCAGAATCCACATAGCCTCGAATACTGAGATTTCTCTATGATTCAACCAAGTTACATGGTAACACAAAGCATAGTCTGAAGTGCCCTTCAGATATCTAAACACTCTCTTCACAGCATCCCAATGTGTTCTTCCAAGATTAGCCATAAACAACTAAGAACTCCCACTGCTTGGGCAATGTCTAGCCTTGTACAAACCATAGCATACATGAGACTGCCAACTACACTTGCATAAGGCACACTAGTCATGTCCTCCATCTCAAAAGAAGATTTTGGACAATCCTCAACAGATAGCTTCATTCCCTGTGTAACTGGAACAACTAGTTGCTTGCATTTAGTCATACAAAATATCTCTAGAATAGTCATGACATATTTATTATGACTGAGCCAAAGCTTTCTATTCTTTCTGTCCCTGGTTATTTCCATTCCTAGAATGTACCCTGCTGCATCAAGATCTTTCATCTCAAACTTTGCAGACAACTGAGACTTAAGATCATAAATCATTAGCTTACTATTGCCTATAAATAGCATGTCATCAACATATAGCACAATAATAAGAATTTGATCACTTTCAGCTTTGTAATAAACACAGTGATCACATTTTGATCTTACAAATCCCAATGAAAAAATAAACGTGTCAAACTTTTGGTACTACATTCTAGGAGACTGTTTTAAACCATACAGAAATTTCTTCAACTTGCAAACCAATCTTTCTTTACCTTTTACCACAAAGTGCTCCAGCTGGGACATAAATTTCTTCTTCAAAACCACCATGAAGAAATGTTGTTTTCACATCCATCTGGTCAATCTCTAAATCATATGCTGATGCAAGTGATAAAAGAAATCTAATAGATGTCAGCTTAGCTACAGGAGAAAATATTTTTCCATAGTCAATTCCCTCTACCTGGGAATAACCTTTTGCAACTAGCCTTGCTTTATATTTTTCTACACTGCCATCCAGACCAATTTTCTTTTGGAATATCCATTTGTAGCCTACAGATTTTCTGCCTTTAGGCAATGGAACCAAACTCCAGGTGTCATTCTTTTCTAATGATGCCATCACTTCATTCATGGCTTCCAACCAAGAGTTTGAATCGGACATTTTAAATGCCTCTTTCACAGTCCTAGGTTCATCAGTGCTAGAAATTAAAGCATAGGCACAAGTAGACTCAATTAAAGAAAACTCATACCTATCAAGTTGTTTTCTTTCTCGAGTTGACCTCCTCATAGACTAAGGCTAAGGTGGTTCTTCATCATCTTCAGAACTGCTTGAGCTCTCCTCAGTATCAGGTACATTTTGATTTTTCAATTCCTCTTTATCTGGTGTCTGAGGAATTGTTGCTACATCCTTTTCATTTTCTGATTTCTTCTCTGACTGTAGATCCAAAGTAGAAGGTTTCAGCTCACGAAAGATAACACTTCAGCTATGCAAAACCTTCTCAGTCTCAGGATTCCAAAGCTTGTATCATTTTATGCCACGCTATAGCCTATAAATATACACTTTACAGCTTTGTTTTCCTACTTGGATCATTTTTCAAATGGCACATATGCATATGCCTCACAGCCAAAGACACAAATATGTCTCAGAGAGGGCTTCTTTCCAGACCATGCTTCCAAAGGCATCTTCTCAACAAGAGCAGCATTAGGAGAATGATTTACCAAGTAACATGTTGTAGAGACTGCTTCAGCCCAGAATTTCTCATCCAAGCCAGCACTGCTCAGCATACTTCATGCTCTTTCCATTACTGTCATGTTGAACCTTTCAGCAACTCCATTTTGTTGTGGAGTGTAAGGTGTAGTCTTGTGTCTTTTGATCCCATGATCTTTACATTACCTTTCGAATTCATCTGAACAGAACTCACCACCATTGTCAGTCCTTAAACATTTTATTTTTCTACCAGTCTGATTTTCTACAAGGTTTTTAAATTCCTTAAATGGACTAAACACTTCTGATTTACTTTTCAAAAAATATACAAATGCTCTTCTTGAATAATCATCAATAAACAACACATAGTATCTTGATTTAGACAAAGAAGGAGCATTCACTAGACCAAACACATCAGAATGTATATAATCAAGCAAACTAGAAGTTTTGTGAGGATTGGAATAAAATGAAACACGGTGCTGCTTTCCATATATGCAATGTTCACAAAAATCAAATTCAAGGTTACAATCTTCAAGCCCTTCTACCAAATTTTTATTTTTCAAGGTTTTTAAACCTTTTTCACCAATGTGGCCAAGCTTATGATGCCAGAGCATAGTCTTCTCTGCTGGAAGTTTAATCTCCATGGAGTTTACACCATCAGGAACATTTTCATTCTTTTCTTCATGAGTAGCCTTAAGTGACTTTGTAGAGACACTATTGCATTGAATAGCTTGTGCATCCAGATGTACAGAGTGCCAATTCGAGCACCCCTAGCCAGCACCATAGAGCCTCTAGTCATCTTGCAGCCATTTCTAGAGAACATGACCTGCACTCCAATATCATTTAGCTTACTTATAGAAAGTAGGTTTCGAGCCAGACCTGGTATATGCATCACATCATTGATTCCCTTCACTCTTCCATCAAGGAATTGAATTTTGACTCTTCCATGACCAACAATTTCCAAAAATGAATCACTTTTCAAGTACACATTTCCACCATTGTATTCTTCATACTTCGTGAACCATTCTCTATGAGATGTCATGTGGAAAGATGCTCCAAAATCAATTAGCCAGACATCATCTGATGCCCGTGTATCCAAAGCTGCAATGAAGGCGTCTGCATCACTATGAGAAGAATCATTTCCAGAAGAGTTTTTTATCTTCTTTTTCTCCTCGTTGCAGTCCTTTTGGAAATGACTAGCTTGCCCATAGTTCCAGCACTTCACCTTTGACTTCTTGCCAGGAGACTTTGATCTCCCTTTTGATTTCGATCTGGACTTCTTGTCCTTCTTCTTGCCTTTCTCTTTTGGTCTACCTTTGACAGCCAGAGCCTCCTTTGCCATCTCAGAATATTTTCTTCTCATTTCTTCTAATAACAGAGAAGCAACAACATCTTCCATTTTGAATGTGGATGTTGTACTCCCTATAGCCATCACCAAATGATTCCAAGAATTAGGCAGAGAATAGAACAACAGCATAAAATAATCTTCATCTTCAATCTTTACACCAACAGATGTCAACTGAGCAATCAGCATGTTGAAAACATTTAAGTGATCAGCAACAGATCCTCCTTCCTGCATTCTTAATGAGTACAACTTCTTCCTTAAGAAGAACTTGTTCACCAAGGACTTGCCCTGATAAATGGATGCTAATCTTTTCCACAAGGTAGATGCAGTCTTTTCTTCATGCACGTTCAGAAGAATAGAGTCTACCAAATAGAGCCTTATCAGCCCTTTAGACTTTCTATCTGCTATGTCTCAATCCTCTTGCTTCATGCCTTGAGGCATTGTTCCATACACAGCAGTCCAAAGATCCTAATCAACTAACATATCTTCCATTTTGAGTTTCCACAACTCAAAATTGCTTCCATTCTTTAAGCCAAATGGCATCATTTTTCAATAGTAAGTCCCCCATGGACAAGTAAAATTTGTTTTATTTTGGTCCTCTTTAGCTATCATAATCTAATTATACCCAGAAAATTCATCCATTAGTGACAACATTTCATGTCCAGTTGTCATATCGATGATCATATCAATGTTTGGAAGCGGGAAGTCATCTTTTGGACATGCCTTATTCAAGTCTTTGAAGTCTGTGCAGATTCTAATGCTTCCATCAAGTTTTGAAACATGCACCAGGTTTGAAACCCATTCTGGATAATCTATTGGTCGAATGAATCCTGCATCTAATAGCTTTTTTAATTCCTTTTTTACCAGCAGGGCGATTTGAGGGTGCATTTTCCTAAGCTTTTGTCTGACAGGCTTTGCTTCTGGGTATACTGCTAAGTGGTGAACCATGACCTTTGGATTAAGTCCAAGCATGTCAGCATAGCTCCATGCGAAGTTTATATGTCTCTCTCTTAGGAAATTTGCTAGGAGCTCTTGCTCTTCTAACAACAATAATTCTGCATAGAATGTGATATGGGGAGTTTCCTTTGTTCCTAGATTGACCGGATTGCATTTTTCTACCAGGACTGCAGATTTTTCTTGGTAAAGAGCTCTGAAAGGAAGATTCAATCCCCCATCCTCAGGCACCTCGGACAGGTTTACACCATTGGATGTGTCCTTTCTTTTTACTTTTTTCTGATCGGAGAGTGCCACAGTGTGGTTTTCACTCAAGGACTTAGATATTATTCTTAATTTTTCACTTTTGCGACTGAGGGATTCAATCATTTCCCCATAATAGGCATGTGTATCTAGCTAGATTAGGAACCCTTCTTTGTGATCCCCACATGAAATTTTATCCGGCAGTCCCATGAATTCTGAGAGCGCCTCATCATTTTTGAATGTATCAAGAATTGGTGCTCCTCGTTGGTCATTGTCGATGAGTTGGGGATATACTAGGTGGATTTCATGATTTTGGTGGTCGGATTTAAAAGATAGGGTGCTAATCATGAAAAGAGTGGTATCCTCAAATAGCCTAGGTAGATTGGGTGTGGGATCCTCGTCATCACTACTACTACAAACGTCGGTTATATCAAATGTGAAGTTATCTATGACACAACCTGTAGATACTGGTAAGCGTAGTTTTATTGCAGTTGGCTGAGGAGGTTTATTAACCATTCTAACTGGAGGACTTCGGCTGCGTATGGTTATACTCAGAGGGGTACATCCAAGGCCAAGATTTTTTATCACTTGCGTCTCTGGAATGATAGGTATTATAAGCCCATTGTCGTTTCTCCCAAGTCTTTGATTTCTATCATAGCTCATTGTGAGCATCATTTGCAGACCCTTGCTTTTGTCATCCATTGGTAAATCAGCTACTGGTCTTTCATCTTGATATAGCATATGAGATGGATCTGCCTCAATAACTTCTCAGCCAATATCTCCCCAACTTGTAAAGCTGGGATAGTCTTTAGAAGACATTTGGGATGTGGAGGCTTCATTTATTTGTGGATGTCCCCATGATCTAGGAGATTGTGGTAACTCTCCTACCACAAAAGCATTATTAGGGAGCTTTTAGTTTCCACAACCATTATCTTGGATGATGACCTTAATGTCAGAGATGGTGGGGATGGCAGTAGTGGTGGGTGTCTTTGTCGTTGAAGTGGATGCGAGGGTAGGGAGATCAATGTATGGTGTAGATGGGCCCTCATCATTTTTTGTTACTTGGGTGATTTTATAGTACTTTGCTTCAAGGATTTTGCAATAGGAGAAAGGTTTGGGATCTCCATGGATGGTGACTTCTTGTCCCTCATGTGTGAATTTCACACATTTATGAAAAGTTGATGCTACTGCTTTCATCGCATGAATCCATGGACATCCTAGGATGATGTTATACGACAAGTCAAGGTCCAAGACCTGACAAGTGGTTTCCATGATAGCAGGCCCTACTTGAATAGGTAATTTGATCGTGCCTTGAGACACTCTTTCTTGATCATCATATGCTCTTATTGTGATACCCTTTCCTTTATCAATAGAATCTTCTGATATTTTCAATTGTTTGATGAGGTTGAGAGAACATATATTCAAGCCTACACCTCCATCCACCAAGGCCCTTTTGACTTTTCTTTTCTGCACAATGACTTCTAAGTGGAGTGCACGGTTGTGAGATGGTTGAGCGGGGAAATCCTGGTTAGAGAATGTGAGGAGATTTGGCGTAATGATATTTCTGACCATAGCTTGGAATTGTTCCGCATCAAGATTTGCAGGGACAGTGGATGAATCCAACACTTCCTCTAGGATTTTCTTATGAGCAGATGAGATTTTTAGTAACTCCATGATGGAGATTTGCACTGGTGTTCTCTTGAGTTGATCTAGGAAATTGTAGCCAATAGGGATAGATCTAGATGCAGGGACTTTGTTTGGCTGGGATGATCCTACAATGGTAACTTTTTCGCCTCTTGTGGTGACTCCACAATTGGCATGGGAACCTTTGATGGTGATGACTGTGTAGTATTCATCTAGGGAGGCGACGAAATTTTCATAAATATGATTCACGTTTGTGTGGGTTCCTTTCCCCTTATCATTATTATTCCCTTTATTTCCATGATTAGGCATCGGATTCGTGTATATCTTAAGATCTTGGTTTCCTGTAGGTTGTTCCACATTTATAATCCTTTGATCGATGAGATCTTGAACTATGTTTTTTAATCTCATGCAACTGTTCGTGGTATGTCCTTTGATTTTATGGAATTCACAGAGTTGATTTTCATTATACCAAGGAGGTTTCACATCCGATTGTTGGTAATTCTCAAAGCTAGGAGCCTTGATGAGTTTTTCATTTATCAGCTTCTTCATTATGACTTCAAGTGGTTCCCCCAAAGCAATGTATTTTCGTTTGGGGTAATTTTTGTTCTGTTGGGGGGGTCCCCTTTGATCATTGATATTGTTAATCACCGGATTTTTGTTTGGTTGTGTTTCTTGATGATATTTTTGGTGTTGGATTTGGATTTGTGGTGCGGGTGTGTTTTGGCATGGGGCACTGATGACCACCTTGGCATCTACAACACCATCATTAGTAACATTTTTGTTCCTTGCCCACGTGTGAGGTTTATCATTGTAGTTGGAGGGTGGGCGGTTGTTTTTTTGTTCAGGGTATGAAGTTGATCTCGCGAGTTGAGTCATAAGGGCTCATTCAATGCTAAGCACCTTGGAGATCAACTGATCGTATGTGGTGATCCCTTGTACCTTGAGATGAAATGCCAAGAGGCCTTCAAGATTGGATATGATGGTGCAAACTTGTTCCTTGGGCATGGTCCACTTGCTTCAATTGGCCTTGGATTTCCATTGTTGTAGGAATTAAGTGAATGATTCACCCTTA
The DNA here is from genome assembly GCA_007258455.2 of Sequoia sempervirens. Classification (NCBI taxonomy): domain Eukaryota; kingdom Viridiplantae; phylum Streptophyta; class Pinopsida; order Cupressales; family Cupressaceae; genus Sequoia; species Sequoia sempervirens. The sequence continues at coordinate 574,849,886 of VDFB02000003.1, forward strand.
CCTTGTTTCAAAGTTGACATTTCTTCTAAACTAACATCCATTGCAATATTGCATGCATAATTTTTAATGAATGCGTCTATAATTTCTTGGAATGTTTTGATGCCTGTTGGTAGGCGAGAGAACCATTCCATAGTGTGGCCAACCAAACTCCTAGGAAATAGCCGCATCAGATAAGTATCGTCATATGCGACTTCCATGCAATGAACTTGGAATTCCCTGATGTGATCTTTAGGGTTTCCCATCCCACGATATTTTTCAAACTTGGGGATCTCAAATCCCTTGGGGAATACTTTCATCACTAGGCTCCTATCAAATGGATAGGGGCACAAGTTGCATGGTGTCTTTTTGGTTCACTCTGATTGAAGATCAAGCACTTGTTGCAAGTGCAACCTGATTTGTGTTGTACGTCATTTTGTGGATCAGGGGGTGGGATGAAGGTGTTCTGGGGTGTTTTGATTGTGGGTTGAATGGGTGGATTGGTTGGTGTGTTGTTTAATGGTATTTTCACATTGTGTTGAGCTAGGTATGCTTGCACTTGTTGTTGTATAAACAATGCTTGTTGTTGTTCTTGTTGTTGTTGTGCTAGGATTGCTTTTTGTTGAGCTTGTTATTGTGCCTATTGTTGTGCTTGTTGTTGGGCTGCTAATTTCACTGCTTCTTGCTATTCTTGATATTGTTTTATTGCTTGCTGATATGCTTGTAATTGCACTGCTTGTTTTTGTGCAAGAATTTGTTCTTGTGCTTGTGCTTGATGTGCTTGATATTGGGCGTACACATGAGCTTGAGTTTGTGCTTGGGCTTGTACTTATGTTGTTGTTGTTGCAATAGAATTTGGGCTTGATCAACCTTTTGTGCTTGTAATGCGGCTTGGGCTGCTTGAGCAGCTTGTGCGGCTTGCACAGCTTGAGCGGCTTGTTGTTGTTGTTGCAATAATGCTTGGGCTTATGCAATATGTTTTGTTGAATGTTTACTATAAAGGCGTTTTAAAGTAACATGCTATTTTCCCAATATAGGTGTGTGTCAATCAAAGATAGTGGACTGTGACTGATTACCCTTTAAGTATTTAAAGAAGAGATATCAATGGTGTACGATTTTAAGATTTGAGAATGGACAGTGCCATAATGCAATTAGATTGAATGTTACATATAACTTCAATGTACACACATGGCTGGACACATCCAGAACGCTATCATGGCAATCAAACAAAAGAAAAGATAGTGAAGGAAAAATTCTAAATATACTTGATGAAATCTACCTTTTCCCATGCCTTGTATAGTCGAAATCCCCCAAACTAGACTTATTCCCAAATGACATAAAGAATACAGTTGATAGACAATCAACTTTTTCTTTCTTTGTTTTGGTGGAAACTGTGATAATCAATTGGACAAAGGTGGGCATATAGATAAAGTGCATACGATTTAAGCCTAAGATATCCTTTTTAAATGCACCTAAATCATAAATCAAGAACCAGAAGCAAAAATCTTAAACACAGTAGTTCCTAGCACAGAGCTTTACTTTTACTTGCAAAATAAGGAAACGAAAGTATTACATATTTCCTCATTTTAAACACAATTTTAACATTATAGACTATTCAATGAAGCTAATTATGATGCCCTCCTTCTAGCGCCATAATGAAGCACCCTTCAAAATCTGCATACACCCTTAAACTTCATGGCAAAGGTTAGTGCATAGAAACTTGCTAAATACTCCTTGTCCATCAAGGGCCACAGAAAAGACCCAAAAAAACAAGACAAAATTCCAACAATGACTAAACTTGGGACTTTAACGTTTCTGCAATCTCAACTTCCATCTCGTTCATTTCCTAAACCCCCCTCTTTAATATCTGGACCATCTGGGTAGTAGGAGGCACTTTCCTCTTAAGGTTGGCACAGGTCCTTTTTTGATATTCCTTTGTCCTCGTTCTTACTTTTATCCTTGTCCTCTTCCAGATCAACAACCAGTGAGCCCTGTTGTGACTTTTCCAACTTTTTAGACATTGCATTGTGCCTTGCCATTCTATGGTTTTGTTCCACAATAGTTTTCATGTTATTTTTTATTTTAAGAATTTCAGCTTCCAGAGTCTTATACTTGTCCTCAATGTCATCATCTCCCATACCAGTATTGTTCTTTTTTCATTTTCCTTCTTCATTGCTAAGAGCGAACAGCTTCAATTCCATTAATCTTTCCTTATTTGGAGTGTTGTTAAGTGTTGAAACACACTTTCACATTCCTCTAGGATTGTCATTAATAATTTGGCTTTCTTATGCTTTAATTGGCCCTATTTTTCATCCATAGGCCTCATTTATTGCATCTTTTTGAGGATAATCCTGATACCAACAAGTAACCAATCACAATTCAGGTGTTCTTAACTCTTGTGGCTCAGATTTATTGTTTGGGACTCTTTCGCCACCTTGGGAAAATGAGTCCCACCTAGGTCTTTTTGGCCCTAATGTGGGTTTCACACATTTCTAGACACTTTTCATTTTTTTTCCCATACATTATGTGTAATGGGACTCATTCACCACCTTAGCCGAATGAGTCCTGTGTGACCAAAATTTAAATTTAAATCAAATTTCTAGTGGGATTTTATTCTCCTAGATCTGAGGTCGGCTTGTAGTGTTGTAATTTTTGGAATTCTTGCATAATTAAGTATAAATACAAGGCTCTTTCACTCATATCCCCACCTAGCATTCAAGAGAGTTCACAAGATCATTTGAGCATTCACAAAAGCATTCAAGGAATTTCAAGGGAAGATTATCAAGCATTCAAGAGCATTCTTCAATTGCCAATCATCTTGTCAAAGATTGCTTGCATCATGTTTTTTTAGAGCTAACAATTATGATGTAGGATTTTTGTTTCAAGCGAGCATTGCATTCAAGATCAATCAACATCAAGCAAGAGTCCAAGTCTAGTGAGTTGAAAATTTTCTATTTTTTCATTCATCATTCTCTTTTCATATGTCATTCCATTTCAACATTTAATTACCAACAAGGGGTTTGACCAAGGAAAACCCCTATTCACTAACCCCCACAACATTTTTTCCCTCTTCTTGTGTGTGATTTGTAGAGCTAGGTTGCAAATTTTCCAAGAAGAAAAGTTGGAGAAAGGTTGTGAAGTCCCTAAAAGTTGTCAAAGTTTTCATCAATCCTCAGAGAAGCTTGGAGAAGACCTACAAGAGGTATTTTACAGCTTTGGATTTGGAATCTAGTCAGGAAGAATAAAGTAGATCAAGAGACACAGAATCTACTTCATAATTTCTAGAAAAGTAGGAATGGATTGATTCACCACTATTGGTGAATGAGTCCCAATATATAGGCTTGAACAAGATTTTGCAAAACTTGGATACCCTTTTGGCTAAAACCTGCTCTAGTGCATTTTCTAGAAAACTGGACTAATTCAGCCAACTTGGCATATGAGTCCCAGTCAACTTCAACAACAAAATTTTTAGTTATCTAGACCTCCATTCTGCCTTCTTCAATTTTTCAAGTGCACACTTTCAGTCTCAGATTTTCATTATACTTTGTTCATCTTTTTAGGTCATTTAGCACTTGTTTGCATATCACATTGTGTTTTCCAATTCATTATCTTTTCCAAGTTTACACTTGGTGGTGAACCCCTCATTAGACATTATTCAATCCCTAGAACCTTCCCTTTTTCAGATTTCAATCTCCTTTGCATTGAAATCTCAAGGGTTTGTTCTTGAGTGAAAGGTTGAAGAATTGGTATTTCTCCATTTAGGTCTAAAACCCTAGAAGCCAAAGAAAGCACCGCCATTTTTTTTCATTTCAGCTATATATTTATCATTCTACACAACTTGATAGAGATTGGTTTACACATATCCTCAATTGTAGAGTTTGAAAGCTATAGCCTAATAAAATGTGGAATTACAATATATTTAGTTGCATGGGTTTCAAATGCTAATGAAGGCATGTTATTAAGAAAAATCCCTATAATTTCTCACTCCAAGATCCTATCATGGATCATAATGTGACTCTTTAAAAATGTAAACCATATAAAATAATAATATTATTTTTTATATTAAAAGTACGAGAAGGGCCCTTGAACCCAAGGGTTCAAAAAAACAACAAAGAAAAAAATAGAGGCCTTGACACCTCAATCAACTAAACAACTAAATGAGGTACATGGGCCTTAGAGAAATAATAGTATAAACAAAGAGAAAAAAGATAGAGTAAAAACCTAGCACAAAAAAAAACATAAAAGAGAAAGATGAACCACATCAAGCGACCACTAAGATTTGGAAGCACAGATAAGGTCCCAATCTTCCTTCATCCTATCATGTACTTCATGCCAATCTTTCTTCTCCATATTTTCATTATTAGTAGTAGCTTGAAAAACATCCTCTTGGTAATTACATTTCTTCTTATTTTTCCTTATCTTAGTTTTCCTAGATACTGTGCCAAAGATGGCCGTGTTCATGATTCCCTCAACAATTGAAGTGATCCTACCAATAGCCTCCTCTAGTGTTGAGATCACTTCCTACATATTACCATAATCATCATCAGATTTGACACTTATAATACCACTTTTTATCTCCTTAGTTTGATTGTTTAAGCTTTTAGAGTCTTAAAGTGAGTCCAATATTGGGATTTTTATTTACTGTTAGGATTGTTTCTTTTCGCAATTATGTATTTCTTGGGATTCTTTTCCCTATAGTCTCTTGGATGACATCAATTGGGTATCTCAAGGACCTCCATTTATAATTCAAAGAGACCATTCACTCTAATGATCCTTCCTCTTATGATCATGTTACTATAGTTTTTCTTTTTTGCTATATACAATACATGAATTTAGTTAAAAAATAAAAATTAATAAAATGCACCAATTCATCTTCCTCTAGGTGTTTGGAGTGAAGTACGAATTGCCACCTATTGCATATAAATACAAGTGTGTTTGTGGATTATTTGCTTTATATTTCAAAATATGTGATTAAAAAATTTCCCCAAAGTAAAAATACTATTTTGAAAACATTAAAAGGAGATAGAAAAATATAGGATAATATGTTCCTTTGGTTAAAATAAAAATTAGTGAAGAATATTTATGAAAATCATTTTAAAAAGAGAGGAATAACTATATTTATTAAATAATAAGTAAAGGAAACCTTTATGAAAGGATGTGATAGTTTGTAAACCATCCCTTAAAAGGTTATATAAGGAATTCATGTGAGACTTAGAAAAAAGACACAGAGATCACTCAACAAAAAGGATGATGGTTTAGTGGGCTATGGGAATGGGGTAAGGGGCACACAATGTGTGTCCAACTTGGGGTACAGTGTACACTATGATTACCCTTGTCAGGGCTGATACTTGGAAAGTATGTGTGTTGGTTATGAATAAGAATTGGTTCCTCCTATATTTGTTGTAGCTATAAGGGTCAAGACCCCTAAAATATTTATAGAGTGAGAATGAGCATTCCAAGGGTACTAATTTAGATAAGTATTAGAAACCTTGATGTTAAAAGATATGGGGAATATTATATAAAATAATTTGTAGATCATAAGATTGATTGTGTGGTTGAGTTATTTAATTTAGTATTATTTAATTTAAAATTGTTTTCAAATTATCACTTGTATATTTTACATTGGTTATTTTGCACTAGTTATTTTAATAACATTACATCTTGTAGGTCTAGGCTCTATGTTTTTCGACCTTTTGTTTATGGTTGGATTTTGGATCTTATTTTTTCCCTATGGTTAAGGTGGTGGTTTTGTTAAAGGGTGTTGGTATTTTTTTTCCCATGTTGTTTTGTGGTGGTAGTTTTGCTAGCTAATAGGCCTAGTTTTGTCTTTTGGTTGAGTTTAGGGGCCCTTTCCCCTGCTTTTGTTATCATAACCATTACATCTTGTAAATTATCTTAAATCTAATGTTTAATCTATTAAATCCACTACTAATTCTTAAACAACACTGGGAGAAAAGTGGCATTACAAAAAAAAAATTGGTATCTTGAAGGGGACATGGAAATAAGTTTAGCCATGAATAGATACCTTTTTTTCAACAATTATCGATTAGAATATGATTTTTGAAGGGGGCTTATATTTCCATTATTAGGCATGATTATTCATCAAACCCTAGTATGTAGTTTTTGATCTAATGGGTAAAATCCCTTCTAAAATGCCAATTTAGGTTTATTTACTAGGACTTACCATGGAATTTTGGAGAGATGATATTTTCTATTCTATAGTAGTTTTTCTTGGGAAACCTCTAGGCCCATCTCATTAGATGTTGGAATGAAAGGTAACAACTTATGCTCAAATTTGCAGTGGAATTGATTTCAATAATTCTTTATATGAATTTATAGAGTTAATATTCAAAATGTGAAATAGATAAAAGAATAAGATTATGAAGCCCTCCTTTCAGATGTCATGCATGTCATATGTATGGATATCTTTAGAAAAAATTTCATAAAAATATGTCAAAAGTATTCTTTTAATCAAAAGTTACTATAGTTAAAACCACAACTAAAAGAAAATTCATAGTAGAACCAAATTCAAAATGAGTTTATTCCTAAAGAAAATTTTGTGTTTCATCACCAAAAGAACCCCTAAAAATTGGCTTCTACAATCTTCATTATCAATTTGATGTAAAATTGCCACAACTAAATCATTTCATATTACCGCGGCAATATCAAAAAATCCCTAAAAAACAAAATCACAAAATCTAACTGCAAACATAAACTGGGGAACTACAGCACAGAGAAAAATGTTTTAAAATGTAAGCTTCTCTCTGATGATAAACTATTGCTTCTTATTAGGTTTGTTAGGTAAGGATGCTCTCACAACTAAGATTTATACAAATGAAGTCATACTAATGCTTGTCCAATAACATCAAAGTATAGTTTTTTCAATTTTAGTTATTGTATTTACGACTTTCCTCATGTATTAGAATTAATGCCATGTCTTCCAAAAGCATATCTTCCACTTTCAATCGTGCATCAATGAATCCAACCAATTCTTAAGGAAACATCTTTCCTACAACACCATTATTGGGCATCATTTTATAACTTGGCGAGAGACGCAGGGAGGATTTATTAACTTGGGACGCAACTGCAGCTGTTTCTCACCTTCTTCACAGTCTTAGATATGAAAGTGAGAAGAGAGAAATGAATGTGGGCACGTTCATACTCTTCTAAAACCAACCAAATAGGGGAGCGAGAATAGTGAGGGTATGCGTATGATGAAAGTGATTTCCATCAAGTAATTATATTGTTCATTCACTAGTGCGCTTTGTGCATTCATTCGATGTCTTAATTTGGAACAACTTCTGCAAAATTTCAGCTTTATTCAGTTTATGTATTTTCAAAAGGTCGTGCCTTTCCTTGTATTTCCTAACAAAATTTGAATTGTTCAAAATTCAAAATTTACTTTCCCTTTTCATATTTGAATTGGAATGGTATGGAAATTTCACAATTGTAGTAACATCATTGTAAATGACAGAGTGAGTAATATCAGGACATAGTTGTTCCCCAAATCAAACTCAATCCAAATCACATTGCACGGAAGTATCGTAAACAAATGGCTAAAATTAAATTATTATCCTTTGCATGGTCAAATCTTCGCACTCAAACGGAAAAACCATAGACTGTGACACAAAAGTTGACCACCTCAAATGCACACTGTGTTACCACTAACTAACGTTTAATTGGCACTGCTTTCATCTACACGTAAAGAAAGTTGCACCATCATTCATTTGATCAGAGGAATTTTCATATAGTTTACTCCTATTTTGAAGAGTCCACTTGTATCGCATGTACACAATAGAGTTTAAAATAAATAACTTATAAGAAAATCAAAAAATTGGAAAATTTCATAATCGACATAAGAAAGGGCAAATGAATAGACAGATTGATTTGTAAAAGCTGCAGCTTTCCCGGTTTTGAATTGGGGTGGTTATTGAAATTTCACAATTACAGTAACATCGGTGTAAATGACAGAGCACGGAGGTAACATAAAAAAATGGCTTAGACAAAAGAAATGCATCCTAAAATTATTTTAATGTCATTTGCATGGTCAACCCTTAGCACTCGGACAGGAAAACCATAGACGGTGACACTAAATTTAACCTCATCCAATCCTCGATAGGTTGCCACTAATGTTTAATTGAAAATGCTTTTATCTACACGAAAAAAATTTGTTCCCTGATCCGCTGGTTCATTTTATCACAGGCACATTCATATAGTTTACAACTATTTTGAAGAGTCCACTATTATCACATGGTTTTACGCAAAATTCATTGCAATTTATCAACAATTCATTGTCATGAAAAATTCACTATCAACAATCTATCGTCGTGGAAAATTCACCACCAACAATTCACCAACATGGAAAATTCACCACCATCAATTTATCATCATGCAAAATTCACCACCAGCAATTCACAGCTGTGGATAATTCACCGCATATACAATGAGAAAATTGCTGGTGGTAAATTTTCCACATGATGAGTTACTGCTGGTGAATTTTCCTATAGATGAATTTGTCATGATGATGAACTGTTGTAAGTAGAATTGAAAATAAAAAAATTCTAAGAAATCAAAATTTGGGAAATTTCATCGCCCATGTGTGAATGGCAGACAAATAAGAAGCTTTGATTCGTAAACGCTGCAGCTTTCATGGTTTTTTCATGTTAAGTTGAAAGAAGCATATCACTAGGTAGAGTGTTGCACAAGCTATGGTAATCTACTGCTTTGAATTATGAAGTAAACATGAAGAAAACGGGAAAGATATCGAGTTTACAAAGCGTAGAGGATTTTTTTGGGATATAAATACAATGCAGTGTCCAAGGAAAGGGTCATCTTTAATTAGAGCAACTGTCAAAGGGCACTCATTTCAGAGTTACATCTTCTTGATTTGTTATTCATTTTTGGAGGATTAATAATAAAGCCATGATGCGCAAGACAAAGCTGAGTGTTGAGGCTATATACAAGGAATCCCATAAACAGATATAGAGAAAGGCCTGAACGATTTAGATGGAGTAGAGAGGGTTGAGGTTGATTTTGAAGGGAAAGTCATCTTCGTACACCATAATCCAAGATCTCAAGACAGATCTGCCTTTGGTATATTATGTCATATGATACAAATAATTACTTTATCATAATTTCATGAAATATACTAGTGTGATTTCCATTAAGGATTTCTAACCATATTTTCTTGATGGTGTTGATCATATGTGTGAAGTTAAAGCACTAGGGAAATGTTTCAAGGCCTCAGAAGAAGGGTTTACTGACTATTAGATTGGTCCGAAAATAAATAAATATATGATATAAAGAAGCATATTTCTATGATTACAAAAGATTGCGCCGAGAGTTGCTTAAACACTTTGGCGAGTTACATAATCTACTTGTTCTAAGAGAAAATCTTTCCTTTTTCAGTCATTTTGTTGTGGTGGGACAGCTGGTCTATTTGCGAAGAGTGTATTGTTTTTTTGTATTGTTTATCTTTAATAGACTATTAAAGAAATAATAATCTTTGTAGAGAAGGTTTTTGTTTCAAAGAAATAATAATCTTTGTGGAGAAGGTTTTATGTTTCCTTTGAAACTTAACATATTTTAGTTAGATGCAATTTAACACTAGTAGTCGCATGCATAGGCATGCAACGATCAGTCGATAGGGATCCTCCGCGTATGGGTATTTAGTGGGGATGGAGGAAGAAACTTGTTTTTCTAATGCAATGTAAAGTATAAATATTGAGAATTATTTCCAATTGTTTGGATGAGTCAAAAAAGGGAAAGCGTCTTAATAATTGAATATGGAATAACGCGAGCTTAGTTTATAGTGAACAAAGATGTTTGAAAATCAAATTATATATTTATATGAATAATTAGATGGATAGATCAATTAAAGCAAAGCTATGTGTGCAATATAAATTTGACTTATACATTATTTGAAAATGTTGTAAAGCACTTAACTTTGGTGTAGAAATTATTTTATATCTCTACATTTAATTGGAGCATTGTATATCATCTTCATTATTTGCAATGTTAATTTTAGGTATGAAATAATTTTATATGTATTTTAGTCTTTAGTTGAGAATTATTTCAAAAAAAGGAAAGCATCTTAATAATTGAATATGGAATAATGCGAGCTTAGTTTATAGTAGGAGGTGAACGAGGATAAGTTTTCGAGTACATTGTAGTGAACAAAGATGTTTGAAAATCAAATTATATATTTATATGAATAATTAGATGGATAGATCAATTAAAGCAAAGCTATGTCTGCAATATAAATTTGACTTACATTATTTGAAAATGTTGTAAAGCACTTAACTTTGGCATAGAAATTATTTTATATCTCTACATTTAATTGGAGCATTGTATATCGTCTTCATTATTTGCAATGTTAATTTTAGGTATGAAATAATTTTATATGTATTTTAGTCTTATAGTTGTTATGCTTAGATTTTTATCTATATTTTATTTTTTTGTCTAGGTTAATCAATCAATTGATTAAATATTATTTAACTAGCGCTTGCACCTCAACGAGGTGCAATGGTTACGCCAATAGCAGGATATACTAGCAATATCTTGAAGGGCAGAGGAAAAAATCACAAGAAAATGTAAATTGATTTTCTTAAGACTAACTATTTGTAGCAAAAGTCAATTGATAATGGGATGTGAGGAAATTTGAACTACAGGTCACCGAAGAACATTTCGTCAAACAACTGGCATGAGGACTGATTTTTGAGTATATATACTAATTTTTTGAATGTTGACAAGATATATTATGATGTACTCAACAGGAATGTTTAAGTGCATGCTAATAACTATTATATGGCATCAACAAGAGTGCAAATACTAATTGTGATAAACGTGCATTATAAATATATTCCCTTGCAAACAATATTATCATTTGTAACACAGTCGTAGAAATATGAGAACAACAGTACTATTACTACATTCTACGTGCATGTAATGGTTGTCCATACATATAAGACTGCCCAGAAAACACATTTCAGACTTGTCCTATTCGAAGAAATGACTCAGAGGTTATATTGAATGTCTAGCAGCAGATACAACACTGAGTTTTGAGATTGAATGAGATATATAGCACAGTACACAAACAACTCTTAGCCAAAACTCTCTAAAAAAGGGGGAAAGAGATTGCAAATCTAGAATTCGGATACCATAAGAATTGTTGATCAACCTTGCAAGAGCCAAAAGGATCACCTATTACCAAAACAACCTTCCACACAAGAGAGATGTAATGAAAATGCTATGAAGCCAAAGAATTAATTAGACTAAGACACAAAAATAAAATTGATACAATATGCAATGAATAAAACCTTGTTATAAAAACAAGGATGAAATCCTAGGACAATAAAAACATAAGAAATGTCTTAATCTTATGAAATGAATCATAAGACACAAAACATAAATGACCCAAATAAATATAAGCATGAAGTGTGAACAAAACCTAATTTGAAACTAATTAGATAATATGTCATGTTAATCAATGGATCCCACTCACTCATCATTATTTTACTCACAATACTTTATTACACATTCTATCTTAAATAAAATAGATATAATTATTCAAGTTATTTATTTAAATTATAATTATAATTAGAAATAGTCACTTCACTTCTTAATTAGTTAGTTGATGAAAATTTTATGTTCTTTTAAAAACAAATCACAAATCTGAATTCTATATATCTCTCCTTTCTACTATTTTGAAATAATTTACAACTTCTAAGTGAAACTATTTACAAATTTCCTTACACAATTTACCATGTTTCTTAATGTTGCAAATTATTATGGTAACTAAACCTTCAATGCAGATACCAAATACTGACTGGAACTTGTTCATGGAGCTCAAATTTTCAACGATTGAATCGATATTGCACGCGAATTGAACAGTACCAAATGGTACTATACTTTGAAATAGAAAGTTAAAAATTTAAAATGCTTCCTGACTGGAGCAACAGTAATTTGAGCAAAAACTTCATCCGTATTGAGACAAGAGTAAATTGAGCAAAAACTTCATCTCAGGAACAAGAGTAATTTGAGCAAGAGGAGTAATTAAGAAATGAAAACAAATAATTGGACGTTGATAGGTTCAAAGCACTGTATTTAGTCCATGCCAACATATTAAACAAGATAGCTTAACTTTTATCACTTCCACTAAAATTTTACTGTTTGGAAAAATTCAGTCATGACAACACAACTATAAGAAAGGTTGTATTAGAAAAATAACATTGCTTGCTCTTCAGCAATAATGGATTAGAGTCTAGACCATTGGCCATACTTAGATTCCCTGTAGTTATATTCAACATTTCAAAATTTCTCCAGGTGTTGGGAACTTAGTGGGTAGTAAATTTTCTAGAGAACAAGTATTGTTGCCAAAAATTTAGCAGTCCCTTTTGCAGCCATCATTTTTCCAATAGTTTGGGCCTTCTTGTGGAATGTTTCAGAAGGAACAAACATGCATATACATGTAGTTCAGCCAACTAACAAGACCACTACCCAGCACCATAAAAAGTTAAAGAGTGTATATCCCTTGACTATCTCCATGCAAAAGATAAAGAAATCTAAACATAGAGAGAACAACTAATATTTGTTGAATGTGTTGAACTCTCTCAGTACTTAACAGTATATAGCTCAATTGTTTCTCTAAAACATTCATGTTCTAATCCCTAGACTCAATTTCCCATATAATGTGATGATAATACAACTGGGAAAGATTTAAATGTACTTTCACCTACTGAGGCCATGCATGAAGCACATAAATCTCAACACTAAAAATTACTTGCTTTGAAGAGTTCATAGAAATAAGTCATATGTTGTGAGGACCTCTTACCAAAGACATTGCAAATTAGGAGTGATACATGATGCATGGATCACTTAATTTGTAATAAACCAAAAATAATAACCCCCTGTAATAATCTCCTTTTTTCATATTCCTAGCATATATATGATTGTTCTAATTGTCCATTGCTAGCAATATCAGAATATTATGATGGATTTTAAGAAAAAAGGGATGCACTAATGCTGTTTTTTGTTAATCCCATCCATCTTTAAGATTGATTATAAATTGTGATGTTTGGTTCCCCCAATTAAAATGAGGGCATTGCTTCAGAATACTAACCTGTCTCTCTTAGCTGTCTGGGCCATGCAGGAACAAAGGCATACATGGCATGAACTCACGAAGGGCAACAACTATGCCATGCCTGTGTAGATAATTGTCTTTAATTGCATTTATATTTTTTTCATAAAAATTGAGATTTGTGTATATAAAGAAGACAATGTTTACAATGGGAATTTGGGTTGGTAACAAAAAGAGGACGTATAATCATCATACATGTGAAACTGTATTTGATGGTAATATAAATATTGAGCTCCTACAATTGTCTCCTCTTTTCATAGTTCTCACATGAACTGTTCTATGAAATCTAGCATTGCTCTAGTTGTCCATTGCTAACAATATCAGATTATTATAATGGGCCTACAGAAAAAAGGGAAGCACTAATGCTGGTTTATGTCAATCCTATATATCTTTTAAGTTTTGGCATTATTTATAATTTATAAATTATGCAGCTTAGTTCACCCAATAAAAACAAAAGAGGGCATTGGTTATGAATGCCAACCTTTTTATCTGACCCATCTGGAAAATGCACAAACTAAGGTATGCATAACATGAATTCAGGAAGGGCAGCAGCTATGGAATGTGTGCGCACATATTTATCTTAACTTGCAATTACATTTTTTTTTAACAAAAATGGAGATTTGTGTATGTAGAGAAGATGATGCATGCAATGGGAGTTTGGACTAATAGCAACAAAAATTCCCTTTTGTAGTGATACACTTAAGTCAAACTATAATTAGCAGTATTGTAAATCCATCCTGATTGCTAAGTCCTAAATATTATGTTATTCAATTGCACTGCAATGGGAAGAAACATAACCTAGTTATGAGATCTCTTTGACATGCGTACAACAACTAAGTGCCCAAAAAAATGGTATTACTCATCTTTGGTGGCCAAGAATTTCACTCAAATGTATGCTCCTCAACAAAAAAATCTGCATGGCTTGGTAGTAGCAGGGAAAGTTAACCAACACCCAAATGTGGTTCAAATACAATGCTTTGAACCATGGCAAAAGGAGATGAGAAGTGAGATGCGTAGGTGGAAAGACAGCAAAGCGAAGAAGACCTACACATCATGGGTTCAAAACACGGTGCTGACCTTGCTTTTGTTCTCGGCAAGGAAATCCTAGTAAGACTTCAAATGTTCTGAATAGATTACAGGGGCTTTTCCACTTCTTCTGCAAGGATTCCTGCACAAAACATCAATTCAAATAATGCTTTAAAATAAAAATTCTTTGAAGATCGCGAATGAAAATGAAAGGAAATCTTACCGTAGAAAATTGGAAGGTCGGTCGCAGAGCAGGCTTAGAAAACCGGGCCTATTGGCATTATTGTTGTCAATCCCCACATTATTTTCCCCGGGGATTAGTTTAAGGTTTAACATAGATGTTAAATTGTGTGCATATTTTTTCCTCTGCTCCATTGCGTACCATGGATTATTCTGCACTACAACAAATTACTGTTGTTGGATATTTTTGCAGCATAAAGATTACAAATAATTCCAATAAAACTAACCAATAATTGAAACCCTAATCCTAGTCAATTCATAGCAATCCAATCAATACAGTAAACTCGAAAAGAATTAACTAGATAATGTGTACTAGGTACTCTAATAAAGGAAGTTTGCCAGGTTGCAGAAACAAGCAAAATTAGTGCAAGAACATACCTTACGAGGAATCGAATGGGGGAATTCAAATTGCATCCGAAGGCATATAATATTAATTCAAAAAAAGATGGAATACACAGGCATAGAGATTGTTGAAAAATGAATTAGGGCTGGAGCATGCGTAAGGGAAGGTGCACTAAGAGAAGGGTAGCAAAGGGTTGCGAGCACCTCCTCCTCCTTGTAATCACTTAGGCAAAAGGAGCAAGATAACTCCTCCCCACATGACTGCTTCTTAGAATATGTCACCAAGTCCAAGGTCGCCTAGTCGAGTCCTGCAGCGGTGGCCGCCCCTGTGTCTCTCTACAACGCCTCTCTCTGTGCAACACCTCCTGCCAGCTGAGTCCGGTCATGCACCCGCACACACATATACGAAGCCAACATCACTGTCGAGAGAAAAACCAGTATTCCCACCACTATGGCGATGTCGTACCCAAGCCCCACCCTGCTCATATCTCCCATTGTTGAATTGCTGCTCATCTTTCACCGGGATTCAAACCTAGGTCACCGGCTACTCGCTTTCTGAAACCTTAAAGCTTGACCCTTGGGACAAATTATGCCCGCTAGAAACTATAAGCCCTACAAGACCTGTTGCTTTTGCCTCCAAGATATAGCATGAATTTGGTGTCGAAGGAAGATCTTTGAAATCACAATGCAGAAAGAATAGATGCAGGTGGATCCATCTTAACCCTGGTTAAAATTTATTACCTTCAGCGAATTTGGTCACTTCTTAAATTCCTGGCAACACAAGGAGAGCCCATACCTGATGATGTGAAGGATGAATGGCCATGCCCGGTGACTGCGTAGCAGACTGCACATCGTACGCCGGGAATTTCTATCAGAATAGTCCATCGGCATCAGACAGTAAGACTTTTCCAGTTGAATTCTCACCTATAATAGCCTATCAGCTAATTATCTTAAGATAAGGCAATGCATTGCAAGACTAACAACCATTTGGATAAAAGAGGAAATTGATCTTTGATATTTTTTTCTATGTTAATGAATGAATTGATTGATTATTATTTATCTTTAGATAACGCAATACATGGGACATTGTTCAATAAAAAAGTTTTTTTTTTTTTAAGTCATTGTTTATTTGAATATTAGTTATAATGCTCATCACAAATGAATTTTTCAAAAAAGAAACATGTTATAAGTAATATATACGAAATAATTTTGGGAATAAAACAATTTTTTGTGATTGTGATTTATGGGTTAGAAGAAGAATGCAATGAAACAATACAAATATTTTGCATTGTTAGAATAATTGAATTAGAAGGTACACCTTGGTTTGAGGCAACATTAGAAATATATTATTGTATAGTATGACAAGAGAAACATATTTTTTCTTCCCTATGACTTGCTTTAACATGGAAAACATGTTATTACAGAGTATGTCTATTGAACCTAAATTCACACAACAATTTGTGTACAGATAAATCTATGTAACAATAAATATATGGTGTTAAAAGGAAAACCACAAAAGCCACACTTGTTTTCCTCCCTACCATATTGGCATCATGAAGCCTCGTGGACTCTAGCCAAACCCTCAAGCCAAAAAAAGGATGAAATAGCCATAGGGGGATTTTGTGGAGTGTCATCATAGATTACACAATAAAAAACTTGGGAAAATTCTAGTGTTTTTATATATAATATCTGATATTATTGTGTTTTCTTTGATGTCATAACTTTAAGGGAAAGAGGTATGTTGGTTTTTGAGTCCTGTTACATACTTACACCTAGTTCCTACAAATGAAATAAAAGAGTATGTTAGTGGACAAGCAAGGAAAATAAAAAAGGAATGATAAAAAATGAGTAAAATTAATATATACAATGTGAAGTTAAAAGTAATGAACAATTTTTACAATTAGGTAACCAAGTTAGTCTATTGAGAGTGTGAAATTTTTTGTACTTACATACATTGTTGATCGTGCTTAAGAAGGGAAAGTTGCATTGCATTGAGTAATAGGAGCATCAAAGAATTTGAAATAGACATTGTACAATACACTAATTTTCTTGAATGCTTATTATATATGTGCAACAATATAAAGGAAATAATATACATTTACAATAAAAGAGGTTAGCACTATCTGTTGTAAATAGAAAGAGATAAAATGGAACATTTTGAATACATGGCATGTTGGTAAAGAATTGTCTATAAGTAATCTATTGGAGAAGTTGGAAAGAGAGTTGTGGAAATAATAACAAATGTAATGGTTAGAGTAGAGTATGTTTTTGGTACACAAATGTATGTGATAATTTGTGTGTCCATGTATATAAGCAGCAATAAATATGTGAAGGTGGAAGGAAAAAGCACTAAACCCATGCTCATTGTCCTCCCTATCATATTGGCATCATGAAGCCTCATGGGCTCTAGCCAAACCCCCAAGCAAGAAACGCAAGTGAGGCCCAAGAAAAATCTCATGGAATCTCATCATATGTCACAAAATAAAAATGTTGGCGAAACGACTATTTTCAAACAAGATCTATAACATTGTAGTTTTTTTTTTGTTGTGAGAAGTTGATGAAGACATGTTTCCTGATGCAGAAAAGTGTTTGCAAAACATGGGAACATCTAACAACCAATAACCAAAAAGGAAAAAAAACGTAGTCATGCACAAAAAGAAAAGCAGAGCAACCATGACATTGTAAAAGGTTTAGTTCAATGGAGCAACATACACCACTGCCATGTGCTTTTGGGGATAAACAATGTGATGCAATCAACAAATTGTTTTTCCTCTTAGAAGCACATGATGGTGGTGTTCGGTTGTCGTCCATAATCACATAAATCCATACTGATTTTCCTCCCAACCGTATTGGCATCATGAAGCTTCATGGGCTCTAACCAAACCCCCAAGCAAAAAAAATAGGTAAGATCCATGCAAAATCTCTTATCATATACCACATATTAGCAAACTTGGGAAAGGGAAAATGTTTTCAAACAAGTTGAGTAATATTGTAGTGTTTTTCTTTTATCTGACAAGTTGACAGAAAAAAGATATCATGGTAAAGAATTAGCATAATATATACATATGTATACATTTATAGGAGCAATTGTAGTTAAATCTTCTTTCTTTCATAAAAAAATATGGGCAAGGCTAGTAATTTTATCACCTTTGATTTATTGTTTTAGATATCTCTATGCATCTTTGGCATTATACCCATTAAGATAGGAGTGATTGCATATTAACATAGGAGTAATTGCATATATATATATGCAAAGGGTTAGTATGAAAGCATAGGCATATTGGAGATAATCATTGTTGTACAATGGGGGTGGATGAAGTAAATGCACATGGATGAAGTAAGTTTAAGTCTACCAGTATTAGAAATATAACTACAATCTTAGGGAGAATATAGTAAAAATGGTCATCAAATTGGTAGGCCAATTGTTACATAGACTGCCTACTAATACATAATGCAGATTTTGCTTTGCAAGACTGCGAGGAAAAAAATATCTTAAAAGATACTAATAGAAAACAAGTAATCTATGTAATAGTTGGCTTCTTCATTGAAAATTCAAGCTAGTAGATAATATAGAGAAATTGTATAAGAACTGTATACAACTAAAATCGGTCAAAACATTTAATTAATTAAATACTAGTTATTTAATTAATATTTCATCTACTTATAAATAAATTCTCAATTTATTTATATAGTTCATATCTTCTAATTCTCCAAATCTAAAATCGCATTCCTCTAATTGTTATCTTCTAGAAATACAACCTATGCAAAGTTATGAAACTAATCTTTCTGGAGAAACATGGGATCATTTCAAGGTTGTGGGTCACCTAAAGTTGAAATGAACCTTCGGATAAGGCTGACTTCCTAGCCAGTAATATCACCTAAACTATTGACTTGATGGGAAAAGGGTAAGGATATGGTTGCATAAAATGAAGAATACTGAAAATATGAAATAAACCAGGTGATACACCAAATTGACAAGAGCTATGAGATACTCAAATTACACTTGAATATTGATGATGGATATGAGACTGCACAACAAGTTTTTGTAGGTTATGCATAAATATTTTACAAACAGGTTTGACTTGCACACACTTTCAAGAAGAAAAAGCAATTTTCACAAATTATAAGCTCATGTGCAATTCTGTAAACACAATTTGTAACCTGCATAACACTACTTTTGCAAAGAAAGGCATGCAAACATGAGACAAAGCTATAAGGAAATAGCAAAATTTCACAAAGTAGCTTGATCAATCACTTGAAAATGCACAATATTTTGCAAGAACAAGAAGGAAAAATGAACCATCAATGGTAACCAAGGTAAATTCTATATATCATGCTCCAAATGAGTTACAAAATTTGCAAAGGTATGACAAAGGACTCTCAAAGTCACAAAGTATATATTTGCATATGAAGAACTGTCTCAAAATGAGTTACAAAATGTGTTTTAGTACCAAGCTTCAAGTTGCTCCACAAAATAAGGTTCTAGAAACCTCATGAATTTGGATGGCTTCAAAAAGCCAAAAATATAGCAACTAGATTTACTCTAAAAGGCTTCAATATATGTGAAAAGGTCAAGTTTGACCAAGCCTAAGATAAAAACTCAATAAATCAACTCCTATATGCTCTCCTTGTGTTCCCAAACTAAAAAAACATGCCTATATTTGTTGCAAGTGTCTCTCAAATGAAAATAAACTCCCTTCTTTCTTAGTAAGTCATTAATACAAACACATCTCCATTTCCACTTGACTTAGCAATAACAAATATGTTTCTATAGTTTTGCATTTTGAAAGAAATACTTTAAGTAAAAAGTGATTCATAAAATATCACTTTTACATAAGTATTTTACAATGAAAATTAATGCAAAACTCACTCTATAGTCGGCATATCATGGAAATAAAGTACATTTGTCTTCCTCTTAATGACTTGGTCAAAATACACAAGTCTCTATTTCAAGTCAAAATACTTGAGCACACTCTAAGTGATGAGATAAAGTCGGGTCTTGACCACCATCAGTATTAGTTGATATTTCATTTTAAAATAAAATGAATGGAAAATCTCCTATCGGCCTTTTACTAGGGTTACAAACCCTAAGGGAAAAAAAAAAAAAAAGGAAAAAGAAAAGAAAGGATTTTTCATTTAAAATTTAGAAGCTTCAAGAAGAAGTTGAGCGTCGTTAAAGGTTTCATGGAACTCGACCAAGGTTTTCCTCTGTTGAATTTTCTAGCTTCTGAGGCATTATATCTGCATTTTTATGTCTGTTATTTACAGAAACCACAGGTAAGTTGTTCAAATTTTCAAAAAAAAAGGCAAAACTTTCACTTTCTGTGATATTTTACTTCATGGGATGTGACCATAATGATTTTCTCATACATTTTTGTTCTTCTATGATTTTTCTGGATCTGATCACCATGGAGATGTTCAATACAAAAACTTTATACAAACAGCAAAAGGGAAAAAACTGAAGGTATGAGTTATTTCCCCTTCATTCATGTCATCATGAAATTCCTCTTTCCAAAATCTGGGTTTTTAAGCACTTGTTCTAAAACCGAGTTTCTATGGCTCAATTTACACTTATCTCTGAGATCTTTTCATTTATTGTTCTAGGTTATAGATTTTCAACAAAAACCCATGAGGTTTTTTCTCATCTAGCTTTTACAAAGCTCCTTTTTACTTGTGTCTTTCATGGCCACCACTGTTCATGGATTTTTTATATGAAATTTTCATAGCCACAGCCATACCTTTCTTGCAGGTGTCTAGGGTTCCTTTTTTTTCCATTTTCGATGGATTGCCTCTTCCATTTGCTAAGGAAAAAACACAATTTCTTTACTTTATGTCGGTTATAAACACATGAGTGTCTTTTTTTTGCCTATCATACCATGTAATTTATGCCAGTATTATCATAATCACTTTTACTATGATAAGCTCGTGCAAGATTATAATATGAATGAGATTCCATGAGAGATTGAAAGACCTTAATTTGCAGCACTCTCCTTGTTTGATCCCCACTAAATATAGCTTATTTATGTTGAAAACCCTAGCTCAAGGGCTTATCTTTCTACATTTTATAGATTAGAAAAAGAACCTAGATGGGTTTGATGGCTGCCATGAGTTTTAATGTTTTGGGCTCTTTTGTTTTTGCCTCTTTAATCAGAACCCGTGAGGGAACTTTCTATATATCACCCAGATTCCTTTTGTAGATTTTGGTAAACAAAGATTCATGCCACGGGCTTATCTCCTTCAAAATGATGAATCACCTAGATAAGTGGATGATTATTTGATTCAAAAACTAGTGTTTTCCTTTCTTTTCAAGCACTTGTAGTGTTGAAATAGCTAATCCTTTGAATTCCTTAAGAACAAACCATATAACTATGGTTGCATTGTTTTCTGCTTGCTTCTTATTATTATGATTGAAAGGAACCTTAATGCTCTTAAAGACATCGATGATTGATGTCTTCTCCAAGTTGACTATGGTCATTTTCCTGAACTCATTGCATTTTATTAGATGACACTTTATAATAGTTCACATGCCCTGTTATGCTCTTTAGATTACAAAAATTGTCCCATTTAGGACAACTCATTCATGGATAGCATTAACTCGTGTATTGATACTAAAGAACTCATTTCCTTACACTTGATAACAATCTTATGAAATAAATGAAACATGTATAGTACCTTTCTTTGGAAAACACATAATGTTTTCAAAAATGTAAAGAGTGTTGTGTACTCTTACTGCCATTTATATGCTCACTATCATTACACAATTTGACCATATATTCCTTTTGTTCTTTTCATTGTTGTTTCTTCAGTTTGTTGTCCTTTTATATGTGTTATCCTCTGCATATGGACTCTAAATTATTTCACTTTGTATGATTTTTCTTTCTTCATCAGAAGATTGTTATCAGTATAAATGTGACCATCTCAATTGTGTACAATAGAAGACTATACCTATTGCCTGATTAGAAGGCTTTTCCTTAACATATACTACTCATTGTACTTCTTTAGATGATGTCCTCATAATATTGGAAAATGATATATGAGAATTGAATTACATGGCCTTTTTAAAGGTAATGCCACTTTCCTTGAAACAATGAATTACTATCTTAAATCTCATCAAGGATAATAAAGAATGACTATTCCTTGATGTTTATGAATACAAAAAACTTCATGGATATGAGTTGGGCTCAACCTTTGTGGGAGCCACATTTATCCCACTCATATTTAATCTGATAAATGATTGTACATGTTGCTACACATTGAATAAAAAAGTTAGAAATAAAATTTCTACCTTAAGTGTGTATAATGTTCTTCTATTTTGGATTTTATGGACACTTAAGATAGGCATTACATTTGATGCACATAGAAATTAGCATATGTATGTATGGGTAGATTTGCATTTTCAGAATGTAACCTTTCATTGCTTAGAACCTAATGTTCTAACCCATTTCTTTACCCAATGTAGGCAACCAGACACCAGGCACCTAGGGGTCAAGGAGCTATAGGGAGCAAGGAAATGCAATCAGGAGAAAATTCATTTGCAATACCAGTCATTCGGGCAATGATTACTTGCCTACTTTACATGTTTATTTTCTTTTCAACATTTACTCATTCATGTATATTTTAATTCGTATTTGTATCAAATGAGTAAGTCAGTCTCATGGCTTGATGTGTGAGACACATGTACCTGATTACATTCAATAAAGATTACATTTTCAAAAAGATTGTAAAATCTTTTATGTTTCATTCACTTGTATGAATGTAATAATTTTGCGTTCTTGTAATCTTGTAAAGTTGTTTCATTTTATATAACTGAATGTAACATAGAAGGTTTAATAAAATGTACCATTCATTTTGAAACATAGATAGCTCTTCCTAATTGAGCCTATAGGTGAAAATCTAGTAACTCTAATTTAATTAAATAAACAAATTTCTATAGTTTATTTTATTTAATTAATTTTCACTAATCCCAAATTTGGAATTCAAGCACATGTCTACAACTTTTCATCCCACCTCACCAAGGTCACATGAAATTAAATAATTCTAATTTTTAATTAGAATTATTTTCAACAAACTTTGAATACATGGTCTTTTCTCACACACTTTATTCCTTCATCCATTTGGAATGTTGTCTTTGCTCAAGGTAACATCCTTCTTGATTCTCTCCATCTCCACCATTCATCCCTCATGTTTGAATCTGGACCATCGATCACTGCCACATCACAAGATGCCTGGAAAATCCTATAAATACAACCCTTTTCTATAATATTTGACATCTCACAGTTGAATAGAGTTATTATGCAAGAATAGCTTTGGAGATTGGATCATTTGGATTTTATAGTTAGCATTGTTTAGCATTTTAACAAGTTTTCATTGTAGCATCATGTTAACTTAGAATCATTTTTTGCTTTATAGTTGCATTTTATTTCATGTTTTGCTTTATAATTGCATTTTAGTTCGTCATATCAATGGTTATTTGAGCATATGCAAAATCATTTTAACTTCTTATCATAGCATTTGTATCACATAGTTTAGTAACATTATCCATTTATCAATATCTCCATTATCATAGCATCATGGCTTTCATCACATAGTTTCATGTAGGAACTTAGATTTCTTGCATTTAGAATAGCATCTCATTTCTCAAGTTGTCATTTTAACAACCATAGTGCACATACAAAATCTAAGAGCCAATATGGTTTAATAAATCCTTGAGAATAGAGAACAATGGAACATTTTTGAAGATTTTTTTAGCTACAATTTAGAGTAGTTTCTTTGATTCAAATATTTAATATAATACGTATGATTGGTTTTTGTGTGCTTTTGTATTGATTTACTAACTCTCCCACATTTCACACACACATAAATTGACACCCACCATAGGGCTAGACCCCATTTTTAAATTTTTTCTAAAAAAGTATTTTTTAAACAGGTTAGACATGATGTTTTAGCTCGACCATGACTTTTTTTAGTGCATACGGAAAATATTTTAGTGCATACGACTTTTGTTTTGGTGCATACGACAACTGTTTTAGCGCATCCAAGGTCTATTACAGTGCATACGAAATTTCTTTTGATGCATCCAACAAATGTTTTAGCGATTTAAAGAGTCTTTCAGCACTTTCAGTCTATACTTTAGCGCATTCATCACTTCTTTTAGCACATTCATTAGTTCTTGTAGCGCATTCAGGATTTCTTTTAGCGAATAGAGTAGTTGTTTCAGTGGATTGGAATGATATTTTAGCACATTGGATGACTATTTTAGTGCATCTGTTTAAATTTGTGAAATCTTAAAAGTCCAAGAACTAATTGGTTTTTTTTTTGCTTGCAGGTACTTTTATATGTTGGTCAAAGATAATCTTATCAAACTATTGATGATTTATGCAAGGGCTAGAGTTATTTAATGCTTTCTTTGTATTAAGATAAGCATCTAGCTTAATTAGAAGGTTAAAGAACACCATGTCTTTCATGCTTAATGAATGGTAGGCATATGCTCTCCCTTTAACTAGGTGACCAAAAAGCTAGACCCATTCATTTTTATTTTTTTTTATCCTTAGAGTGCCTACCTTGTGGGAAAAATTAATCACCCAAGGGAATGACCCAACCGGTAACACGCTAAAGCCAAGCGACTTCCAATTGGGATATAAATGTGGGTACTTGACGAAAGTTCAAGTATCATGAGGATTGCTCTGACAAGGAGGTCAACAATGGTCTCTTTCTGAATGGATGATCCCCCACGAACGGAATGCCTATATTAGAACCCTTTGTTATAGCAAGGCCAAAATCCTTATTCTATTTACTGGAGCAAGAACGGTAGTTCTAAAGCCATCCCACATTTTTGCAGATTTTAGTAGAGATGAGAAGTATTCCATGGGAGATTCATGGGTATTGATGCTTGGCTACCCCAAGAAGTGAGTGTCATGGAGGGGAGCTAGTGGGGTCAAGCATCTAATCATCCGCTAAAAGTAGGCACAACTAGAGTAAAATCCAAGTGGTAATCCAGTGAATATTGTCCTATATAGCCTTAAGTGGTACATGTTTGATGTGTTTTACCAATGTGTTTTCAAAAAAAAATCAAACAAAACATCACACAATGGAAGTGAAAACCTTGATTCAAAAATCATCCATTTGAACACTTGATTATTGCAACTTACAAATTGGAAACCAAGAAAAATCCACTGTTCAACAAATTACACCTTGGTAACATTCAAATTCATGGATTAAAAATAAGACAAACTGCCAAAAACATTGAAATTTTCTAGAATAGTGCATTTTTCCTCTATTCTAGCACATCCAGTCAGTTTTATAACACATCTGTGTAGTATTTTAGCTCA
>VDFB02000003.1:574875035-574998195 GCA_007258455.2 Sequoia sempervirens
GTTTTCATTAGGGTATCTATTTTTTTAGGGCAATTTCTTTTTTTTTTTGTATTTTTGGTTCTATATCTTGAAATATTTAGGCTTAAAACTTTTTGAGATGGGAGCTGTTGATGGGCTCCTACAGAGCTTCACCTTGTGATGTTGATAACTAATATGCCCCTAACTTGTAATTTTTGATGAGAAATGGTCCCAACTAGTTGGGTTCAAGTTTTCCTTTGTCATTTAGGTTTGGGATGTTCTTCTGGTTCTCCTTTAGCAAAAGTTCTCCAACTTGAAAGGTCCTTCTCCTAATCTTCTTGTTATAGTTCCTCTTGAGTTGGTTCTAATAGACCTGCAAATGGTGCAATGCTTCTATACGTCACTCATCTAGCAGCTCCAACTCATTCAGTCTTAATCCTCGATATTCTTCATCTGTGATGAAATTTTGCAGTGATATTCTTAGTGACGGGAGCTCAATCTCAATGGGTAATATGGCCTCTAATCCGTAGACCAAGGAGAAGGGGGTGGTAGATGTCAGTGTACGGATGCTGGTTCAATAGGCTCAAAGGGTAGGATTTAGCTGTAGATGCCAATCAACACCTGCATCATTGATTGTCTTTTTGAGGATTTTTAGAATGGTTTTATTGGTAGCTTCTGCTTGGCCATTGCCTTGGGGATAATACAGAGTGGAAAAGAAATGTTGGATTTTGAATTTTTCCCATAGGTCACAAACATCCTGATTCTTGAAAGATGTCCCATTATCTAAGATAATAGCTTAGAGAAACCATATTGGCATATCAAATAGTTCAAGATGAACTTTGATATCTTCTCTCCAATGATGTATGTCATCGGGATGGCGTCCACCCATTTGGTAAAGTACTTAGTGGTGGTTATGATGAACTTTTGGCTATTAGATGAGGTGGGGGTTATCTTTCCAATGAGATTGAGCCCCCACTATGAAAAGGGCCATGGTGTGATGATGGGATGAAGTTCTTGAGTTAGAGCATGGATGAGTTCCCCAAGTTGTTGACATTGTAGGCACGTTTTGATGTAGTCATGTGCTTCTTTTTCCATTGTAGGCCAGTAATATCCCGTCCTCAACAATTTCCTAGCCAAGGCCATTCCATGTGAGTGTGAACCACAAATACCGTTATGCACCTCAGTTAAGTTGGTCAGTGTCTCCTCAAAACTTAAACAGCATAGTAGGGTTCCTTCTATGCTCCTATGTAAAGAGTATTTCCTAAGATGACGAACTGGGATGATTTCTTGACAAAGGTTCCTTTTAGGCTTGAGGGTAAGTTAGCAGGTAGGATACCTATTTGCAGGTAGGTAAAAGTGTCATGGTACCAAGGATAACCGAGGCCAACGATTTCACACAAAAATTTTGACTCTGGTACCTCGAATGCGAGCACAAGAGGCTGCTCTACCAAGAATTCATGTTTTGGGCATTGTAAGGGATGCCGAGTAGGGATCCAATCATTTCCATGGCATCTATTGCTCTATTGTTTGCTCTGGGAATCTACTCAAATATGATATCAATGAATGATTCTTTGAGGCTCTCTACCAGGTTTTTGTATGGAGTTAGCTTATCATCTTTTCTTTGGTACTCGTAATTTACTTGATTTATTATTAGTTGGGAGTCTCCATATACCCTAAGGGCCATGATGTGCCACTGTAATGCTATTTTGAGACCTATGGTTAATGCATCATACTCTACAATGTTGTTAGTGCAAGGGAATGCCAATTTGTAGGATCTAGGTATACAGTCACCCTATGTGGTGATGAAGAAGATCCATGTTGCATGTAGGAACCATCAAAGTAGAGTTTCCAGTGGTCAGCTATGCTAAGATTGAAGATGGATTCATTCATAAACTCTAACATGAGTGGATTCTCTGAATACATTGGTACTTCTGCAAGCTGATCTACAATCAATTGGCCTTTGATTGCTCTTTGTTCTATGTATTTGATGTCGTATTCAGATAGAATCATGACCCAATTGGCCATCCTTCTTGTGATTATTGCCTTTGATAATAGATACTTGAGGGGGTAGATTTTGGCGACGAGTTTGATTTTGTGTGCCAACATGTAATGTCTGATTTTTTGTGAAGCAAACACTATTGCTAGATAGGCTTTTACGATGAATGAGTAGCTCAACTCATGCCTGACCATTGTGTGGCTGATGTAATAGATGGCCCTCTCTATCCCATTTTCATTGTGCTGAACTAGAAGAGCACTGAGGGCTATTGTTATTGCTGACACATAGAGGATTAGTGGCTCTCTTGGGATTAGTGCCATGAGGATTGGCGGTGTGAGTAGAAATTCTTTGAATTTTTTGAAGGCTTCCTGGCTCGCACCCACAAAAGGATATGAAAATCACAATAAAACCTTTCCTAGGAATTGGGCATTCCAACAGGTGACTTATATCTTTCTATGGATGATCATTTTACTTGTCAAACTAGGGGACGTAGACTTTAAATGGCGCAGCAAAATATATGCACTAGGAACTAGTTTTAGTCAAATCTTAGCAGAAATAATACTGGAAAGAAATTCTATCTAAGCCATAGAACGGTAATGCAAAATTCTTTAACTCAACTATGATAGAAACCATAACAACTATGACTGAAACACAAACTATGAACAGGCCTTATGCTGTAGGAACAGTCACAGGGATGGACTCTCTATGCTGCAGGAGCACTATAAGACTGAGTTTGTATGAAAACTTCAAAGATGAAAGCTAACTGAAGATCAACAGAAAATAACAACTAGCTAACTAGCTACAAATAATTACTAAGTGGGCCCCCTTAGCAAGCATCTACTGATTACACAGATGCTAAACTCAGAACTTAATCAAACTTTATTCATGAAAACAGAATGGTATACATTGCTTTATTGATGTAGAAACTAACAATAAACTCTATCTTTGATCATACAGATTCTGTTTCTCATTATCATACTGACTCTTACATAATATCTGCTATTACTATGCTTCTAACTTTTTCTAACTATCCCCCCTTCTGTCTCTCTTGTGCAGGAGGAGAACTTTATTTATAAATAGGAGAGCAACTAACTAACTAACCCTATCAAAGAAAGACACGGAAGTAAAGTATATCCCTGAATCAAGGAACATAATTCATAATGAATTTATGCATTCAACCCAATTTGGAGAAAATCTAGCGCTCCACTCTTTCTAGATTGACTGTCATTAAAATTATTTCCCCATACTCAAATTACACTTGAATATTGATGATGGATATGAGACTGCACAACAAGTTTTTGTAGGTTATGCATAAATATTTTACAAACAGGTTTGACTTGCACACACTTTCAAGAAGAAAAAGCAATTTTCACAAATTATAAGCTCATGTGCAATTCTGTAAACACAATTTGTAACCTGCATAACACTACTTTTGCAAAGAAAGGCATGCAAACATGAGACAAAGCTATAAGGAAATAGCAAAATTTCACAAAGTAGCTTGATCAATCACTTGAAAATGCACAATATTTTGCAAGAACAAGAAGGAAAAATGAACCATCAATGGTAACCAAGGTAAATTCTATATATCATGCTCCAAATGAGTTACAAAATTTGCAAAGGTATGACAAAGGACTCTCAAAGTCACAAAGTATATATTTGCATATGAAGAACTGTCTCAAAATGAGTTACAAAATGTGTTTTAGTACCAAGCTTCAAGTTGCTCCACAAAATAAGGTTCTAGAAACCTCATGAATTTGGATGGCTTCAAAAAGCCAAAAATATAGCAACTAGATTTACTCTAAAAGGCTTCAATATATGTGAAAAGGTCAAGTTTGACCAAGCCTAAGATAAAAACTCAATAAATCAACTCCTATATGCTCTCCTTGTGTTCCCAAACTAAAAAAACATGCCTATATTTGTTGCAAGTGTCTCTCAAATGAAAATAAACTCCCTTCTTTCTTAGTAAGTCATTAATACAAACACATCTCCATTTCCACTTGACTTAGCAATAACAAATATGTTTCTATAGTTTTGCATTTTGAAAGAAATACTTTAAGTAAAAAGTGATTCATAAAATATCACTTTTACATAAGTATTTTACAATGAAAATTAATGCAAAACTCACTCTATAGTCGGCATATCATGGAAATAAAGTACATTTGTCTTCCTCTTAATGACTTGGTCAAAATACACAAGTCTCTATTTCAAGTCAAAATACTTGAGCACACTCTAAGTGATGAGATAAAGTCGGGTCTTGACCACCATCAGTATTAGTTGATATTTCATTTTAAAATAAAATGAATGGAAAATCTCCTATCGGCCTTTTACTAGGGTTACAAACCCTAAGGGAAAAAAAAAAAAAAAGGAAAAAGAAAAGAAAGGATTTTTCATTTAAAATTTAGAAGCTTCAAGAAGAAGTTGAGCGTCGTTAAAGGTTTCATGGAACTCGACCAAGGTTTTCCTCTGTTGAATTTTCTAGCTTCTGAGGCATTATATCTGCATTTTTATGTCTGTTATTTACAGAAACCACAGGTAAGTTGTTCAAATTTTCAAAAAAAAAGGCAAAACTTTCACTTTCTGTGATATTTTACTTCATGGGATGTGACCATAATGATTTTCTCATACATTTTTGTTCTTCTATGATTTTTCTGGATCTGATCACCATGGAGATGTTCAATACAAAAACTTTATACAAACAGCAAAAGGGAAAAAACTGAAGGTATGAGTTATTTCCCCTTCATTCATGTCATCATGAAATTCCTCTTTCCAAAATCTGGGTTTTTAAGCACTTGTTCTAAAACCGAGTTTCTATGGCTCAATTTACACTTATCTCTGAGATCTTTTCATTTATTGTTCTAGGTTATAGATTTTCAACAAAAACCCATGAGGTTTTTTCTCATCTAGCTTTTACAAAGCTCCTTTTTACTTGTGTCTTTCATGGCCACCACTGTTCATGGATTTTTTATATGAAATTTTCATAGCCACAGCCATACCTTTCTTGCAGGTGTCTAGGGTTCCTTTTTTTTCCATTTTCGATGGATTGCCTCTTCCATTTGCTAAGGAAAAAACACAATTTCTTTACTTTATGTCGGTTATAAACACATGAGTGTCTTTTTTTTGCCTATCATACCATGTAATTTATGCCAGTATTATCATAATCACTTTTACTATGATAAGCTCGTGCAAGATTATAATATGAATGAGATTCCATGAGAGATTGAAAGACCTTAATTTGCAGCACTCTCCTTGTTTGATCCCCACTAAATATAGCTTATTTATGTTGAAAACCCTAGCTCAAGGGCTTATCTTTCTACATTTTATAGATTAGAAAAAGAACCTAGATGGGTTTGATGGCTGCCATGAGTTTTAATGTTTTGGGCTCTTTTGTTTTTGCCTCTTTAATCAGAACCCGTGAGGGAACTTTCTATATATCACCCAGATTCCTTTTGTAGATTTTGGTAAACAAAGATTCATGCCACGGGCTTATCTCCTTCAAAATGATGAATCACCTAGATAAGTGGATGATTATTTGATTCAAAAACTAGTGTTTTCCTTTCTTTTCAAGCACTTGTAGTGTTGAAATAGCTAATCCTTTGAATTCCTTAAGAACAAACCATATAACTATGGTTGCATTGTTTTCTGCTTGCTTCTTATTATTATGATTGAAAGGAACCTTAATGCTCTTAAAGACATCGATGATTGATGTCTTCTCCAAGTTGACTATGGTCATTTTCCTGAACTCATTGCATTTTATTAGATGACACTTTATAATAGTTCACATGCCCTGTTATGCTCTTTAGATTACAAAAATTGTCCCATTTAGGACAACTCATTCATGGATAGCATTAACTCGTGTATTGATACTAAAGAACTCATTTCCTTACACTTGATAACAATCTTATGAAATAAATGAAACATGTATAGTACCTTTCTTTGGAAAACACATAATGTTTTCAAAAATGTAAAGAGTGTTGTGTACTCTTACTGCCATTTATATGCTCACTATCATTACACAATTTGACCATATATTCCTTTTGTTCTTTTCATTGTTGTTTCTTCAGTTTGTTGTCCTTTTATATGTGTTATCCTCTGCATATGGACTCTAAATTATTTCACTTTGTATGATTTTTCTTTCTTCATCAGAAGATTGTTATCAGTATAAATGTGACCATCTCAATTGTGTACAATAGAAGACTATACCTATTGCCTGATTAGAAGGCTTTTCCTTAACATATACTACTCATTGTACTTCTTTAGATGATGTCCTCATAATATTGGAAAATGATATATGAGAATTGAATTACATGGCCTTTTTAAAGGTAATGCCACTTTCCTTGAAACAATGAATTACTATCTTAAATCTCATCAAGGATAATAAAGAATGACTATTCCTTGATGTTTATGAATACAAAAAACTTCATGGATATGAGTTGGGCTCAACCTTTGTGGGAGCCACATTTATCCCACTCATATTTAATCTGATAAATGATTGTACATGTTGCTACACATTGAATAAAAAAGTTAGAAATAAAATTTCTACCTTAAGTGTGTATAATGTTCTTCTATTTTGGATTTTATGGACACTTAAGATAGGCATTACATTTGATGCACATAGAAATTAGCATATGTATGTATGGGTAGATTTGCATTTTCAGAATGTAACCTTTCATTGCTTAGAACCTAATGTTCTAACCCATTTCTTTACCCAATGTAGGCAACCAGACACCAGGCACCTAGGGGTCAAGGAGCTATAGGGAGCAAGGAAATGCAATCAGGAGAAAATTCATTTGCAATACCAGTCATTCGGGCAATGATTACTTGCCTACTTTACATGTTTATTTTCTTTTCAACATTTACTCATTCATGTATATTTTAATTCGTATTTGTATCAAATGAGTAAGTCAGTCTCATGGCTTGATGTGTGAGACACATGTACCTGATTACATTCAATAAAGATTACATTTTCAAAAAGATTGTAAAATCTTTTATGTTTCATTCACTTGTATGAATGTAATAATTTTGCGTTCTTGTAATCTTGTAAAGTTGTTTCATTTTATATAACTGAATGTAACATAGAAGGTTTAATAAAATGTACCATTCATTTTGAAACATAGATAGCTCTTCCTAATTGAGCCTATAGGTGAAAATCTAGTAACTCTAATTTAATTAAATAAACAAATTTCTATAGTTTATTTTATTTAATTAATTTTCACTAATCCCAAATTTGGAATTCAAGCACATGTCTACAACTTTTCATCCCACCTCACCAAGGTCACATGAAATTAAATAATTCTAATTTTTAATTAGAATTATTTTCAACAAACTTTGAATACATGGTCTTTTCTCACACACTTTATTCCTTCATCCATTTGGAATGTTGTCTTTGCTCAAGGTAACATCCTTCTTGATTCTCTCCATCTCCACCATTCATCCCTCATGTTTGAATCTGGACCATCGATCACTGCCACATCACAAGATGCCTGGAAAATCCTATAAATACAACCCTTTTCTATAATATTTGACATCTCACAGTTGAATAGAGTTATTATGCAAGAATAGCTTTGGAGATTGGATCATTTGGATTTTATAGTTAGCATTGTTTAGCATTTTAACAAGTTTTCATTGTAGCATCATGTTAACTTAGAATCATTTTTTGCTTTATAGTTGCATTTTATTTCATGTTTTGCTTTATAATTGCATTTTAGTTCGTCATATCAATGGTTATTTGAGCATATGCAAAATCATTTTAACTTCTTATCATAGCATTTGTATCACATAGTTTAGTAACATTATCCATTTATCAATATCTCCATTATCATAGCATCATGGCTTTCATCACATAGTTTCATGTAGGAACTTAGATTTCTTGCATTTAGAATAGCATCTCATTTCTCAAGTTGTCATTTTAACAACCATAGTGCACATACAAAATCTAAGAGCCAATATGGTTTAATAAATCCTTGAGAATAGAGAACAATGGAACATTTTTGAAGATTTTTTTAGCTACAATTTAGAGTAGTTTCTTTGATTCAAATATTTAATATAATACGTATGATTGGTTTTTGTGTGCTTTTGTATTGATTTACTAACTCTCCCACATTTCACACACACATAAATTGACACCCACCATAGGGCTAGACCCCATTTTTAAATTTTTTCTAAAAAAGTATTTTTTAAACAGGTTAGACATGATGTTTTAGCTCGACCATGACTTTTTTTAGTGCATACGGAAAATATTTTAGTGCATACGACTTTTGTTTTGGTGCATACGACAACTGTTTTAGCGCATCCAAGGTCTATTACAGTGCATACGAAATTTCTTTTGATGCATCCAACAAATGTTTTAGCGATTTAAAGAGTCTTTCAGCACTTTCAGTCTATACTTTAGCGCATTCATCACTTCTTTTAGCACATTCATTAGTTCTTGTAGCGCATTCAGGATTTCTTTTAGCGAATAGAGTAGTTGTTTCAGTGGATTGGAATGATATTTTAGCACATTGGATGACTATTTTAGTGCATCTGTTTAAATTTGTGAAATCTTAAAAGTCCAAGAACTAATTGGTTTTTTTTTTGCTTGCAGGTACTTTTATATGTTGGTCAAAGATAATCTTATCAAACTATTGATGATTTATGCAAGGGCTAGAGTTATTTAATGCTTTCTTTGTATTAAGATAAGCATCTAGCTTAATTAGAAGGTTAAAGAACACCATGTCTTTCATGCTTAATGAATGGTAGGCATATGCTCTCCCTTTAACTAGGTGACCAAAAAGCTAGACCCATTCATTTTTATTTTTTTTTATCCTTAGAGTGCCTACCTTGTGGGAAAAATTAATCACCCAAGGGAATGACCCAACCGGTAACACGCTAAAGCCAAGCG
Source organism: Sequoia sempervirens (assembly GCA_007258455.2). NCBI lineage: Eukaryota > Viridiplantae > Streptophyta > Pinopsida > Cupressales > Cupressaceae > Sequoia > Sequoia sempervirens. The sequence goes on from VDFB02000003.1 coordinate 574,883,867, forward strand.
ACTTCCAATTGGGATATAAATGTGGGTACTTGACGAAAGTTCAAGTATCATGAGGATTGCTCTGACAAGGAGGTCAACAATGGTCTCTTTCTGAATGGATGATCCCCCACGAACGGAATGCCTATATTAGAACCCTTTGTTATAGCAAGGCCAAAATCCTTATTCTATTTACTGGAGCAAGAACGGTAGTTCTAAAGCCATCCCACATTTTTGCAGATTTTAGTAGAGATGAGAAGTATTCCATGGGAGATTCATGGGTATTGATGCTTGGCTACCCCAAGAAGTGAGTGTCATGGAGGGGAGCTAGTGGGGTCAAGCATCTAATCATCCGCTAAAAGTAGGCACAACTAGAGTAAAATCCAAGTGGTAATCCAGTGAATATTGTCCTATATAGCCTTAAGTGGTACATGTTTGATGTGTTTTACCAATGTGTTTTCAAAAAAAAATCAAACAAAACATCACACAATGGAAGTGAAAACCTTGATTCAAAAATCATCCATTTGAACACTTGATTATTGCAACTTACAAATTGGAAACCAAGAAAAATCCACTGTTCAACAAATTACACCTTGGTAACATTCAAATTCATGGATTAAAAATAAGACAAACTGCCAAAAACATTGAAATTTTCTAGAATAGTGCATTTTTCCTCTATTCTAGCACATCCAGTCAGTTTTATAACACATCTGTGTAGTATTTTAGCTCATCCATCTTCTATTATAGCATATATGTCTACTATTATAGCGCATCTATGCAAACTTCATGTGCATCGACCCTCTGTTATAGTGCATACACTGCATATTTTAGAGCATTAACCCTCTATTATAGCGTGTTTATGTAATCTTATAGCACATCTGTGCAATTTTTTGGCACATCCACCCTCTGTTTTAGCACATCTATCAAATCTTTTAGCACATCGGGGATCTATTTTAGTGCATCCATTAAATGCAAAACCCGAGAGTTAAATTTATCCCTTGTTTCACAATTTGAACTAGAATTCAAAATCCTTTTCAGTCTAGAATCATTCCTCAAGTACAACAAAGTCTAAACTTTTCAAAACTGACCCCTACAAGTGGAATTCTCCAAATTAAACCTAGATCTAAACATCTCAAAGTTCCTAAATCATCAAACTTATCACACCTTTGATTATTAAGCCTAGTTTCATTGTCAGGATTTAGCATCTTGTCATCATGAAACAAAGCTATATAATCAAATCAAACTTAGTCTCATTAGAATTTGTCATTCTATTCGACTTAGTTGTAATCCTTGGCACTCTTCCAAGCAAAGATCAAAGTTTAGTCAAAGTATAGCACTTGTATGCTTGTCCAAACAATGTTGCAAAAGCAAAAACTCAAGGAAAAAGAACTGGAAACACAAAACATCAAAACTCCGATCATCGAAACTCAAAAAAGTGAAATGTAAAACACCATGGTTGAAGCTGAAGATAATCCTTTCCATGGAATCCACAACAATGAAGGGGAAGAAATAACTAAGATATCCAAAATGTTGAACAAGATCCAAATTTCCACAAATGCTTAGAAAATATTTTTTAAAGAAATGGGGAAAAATACCTCCTAATGTTGGCTAAACAAGGTGTCAAATTTCTCGATGACTTTGATGTGAACCAATTGAAATCACCTCCCAAAAATCCTAAAAATGATCTAGAACAAGTGGTTTCCCTAACTCATCAAATGAAGAACCTTCAACAACAAATTCTTGATATGCAAAGGGGAACATCAAAACAATATTTGATCCAAGACATTTGTCCCTATCCTTTTGATCAAGATATCCACATAATTTCTTTTCCCAAAGATTGTGAATTCCCAAAGTATGACAAATACAATGGGAAAACAGATCCAATTGATCATGTGAGGGAATTTAGAACCATGAGTCTTGAATTTGCACATGAGGAAACTTACGTGATGAAATTATTCCCATGTAGCTTAGGTGGACAATGCCTTGAATGGTTTTCCAAACTCACACCACCAATCAAAACCTTCAAAGAGTTGATAAACAATTTCATCACCCAATATTCTATAACATCCAACATGACATAACAATGAAAGACCTTTGCAATTTGAAATAGAAAAAGGGTGAATCGTTCCTTATGTTTTTTGCAAAAATGAAGAAGGTTATTCACAAGATATTCTTGTCCTGTACCTAAAACAGAAAAGATGGAAATCTTTATCAATAACCTAAATGACAAGATGAGCTACAGATTGGAATTACAATGTCCACCTACATACAAAAAATTGATTGAAAATGGGATTAAAATTGAAGAAGATTTGTTCAAAAGAGGAGTCATAAAACTTTACGATGAAAAAAACACGTCAAACTCCTCTAACAATTACAACAGCGGTGACAAACCAAAGTTTTGGCAACAAAACAAAAATGTGGGTAACAATGATGGAACAGTTGAAAACCAAAATGCTAAACCTGTATTCAACTTGACAGTAGCGGCCACCAAAACTAATCAAAACAATAGCCAAAATGTCAATCAAAACAACAATCAAGGTAAAGCTGGATCTAGAACACCATCATATCGAACGTCCTCAAATCAAAGAAGGTTCACACATTTGGGAGAATCATCAAATTAGCATTAAAGGAACTTCTTGAAGATAAAGTCATAACGTTACTAGAGGCAAGAAATTGGGAGCCACAAGTTAAGCCTCCATGGTGGAATGATGTACATTTCTATGACTTTCATAAAAACAAAGGGCATAAAACCAATTACTGCATGGAATTGAAGTACTTGATGGGTGATCCCATAATAGTGGTCTACAATTTTTGGCCAAACTGGACACTGAAATTATTATTTTTAACTAAATCTTCACATTCGGGCACCTATAGCAGCTAAACCGTGAGGAATTTGAAGATGGTGCAAACTAGAGTCTCATCAAATTTTGTTTGTAGATTCTAAAATATTTTTTTCAAAATTTTTGGAATCAAATTGCACTTCTTTTCTATCTCCCACAAAATTGATTTTTTTTGAGAAAACAACATTTTTAAAAAGTGTATACACCATATAATGCATAACTTTTTTCCATGAAGGATAAAATTCTAATTCTTTTTCAAATTTAGATTTTTAACTCTGATATCTAGTGCTTCCACTTGGTTAGATAGTTTTTTTTATTGAATATTTTTCCTTAATCAAGTTTCAAAGTCAAACAATTACAATTCACACACAACGTGACCATTATAATGCGTAACTTTTTTTGTATATGTCAAAATTTAATTTATTTTTTTGTTGGATCAAGGACTTCAATATCTGGTGTGCACTCATATTTTTCAAAATTTTTTGATAATCTTCTATTTTTCCACATGTGAAGAACAAAGAAATTCATTTTCGATGAAAAACCTATGTTTAATAAAACTTAAAAAACAAATACATAACAAAACCAAAACATATTAAAATTATATTCATTGGATATCTTGTTCTGAGGAATACCATAATCATTTGAAATAAATTTTAAATGAATTCATTTGATCCCCCAAAAGCTAAATCAAAAGTGATTTTTTATCAGCATTTTGATAGGTGTAAAGGAGACGCATTTATAGGTATGGTTTAAAACTAGCGAGGTTCTATCCAAGGGGTTTGATCTAAGGTGATTTGATCAAACCCTCTTCAATTGGAATCCTTAAAATGGAACTTTTTAAGGCTTAAATCATTATATTTTCTAAAAATATGTGATTTCAGCTAAAATTTGTTCCTCTCAGGAATTGTAAACCACTATTGTGACAACACCCTGATACAAGACTTGATTGGAAAAAAGATGACATTTGTAGGACTCCAAAAAAACAATGATCATGGAGCATTCATGAACCCTCTACCAAATTATGAAAAGGGGGATTCCTCGTCATCAAACACCAAAGGAAAAAACATGGACTATGTTTATGACACCACTATTCTCCATATTGAGGTGGTTGATGATCAAACCCATGACAAACCGGATCTTATTGCAACTGATAACCCAATAAATGACAATAGATCAGTGAACATGAACAAAACATCATTGCAACTGAATATCAGCATCATGATATCAACACCACTTCACATCAAATCAATGACCTTGTGCCAATAAATTTGATCACCAACAGTGTTGCAAATGACAACCAAATCAATGTCAATAAAATCAAAGAAAAATAAGACAATTCACTGATCAATGCAATCACAAGAGGACAAACCAAATTAACATTGGAAGGAGCTACCCCTTCCACATCCAAATCAACTATTGTTGTCCTTGCAACTCAATATAATGTATCTTTGCCCAGTTGCAAAAGATACCCGCTCAAATATCCATATTAGAGCTTCTTAACATTTCACTAGTGCATAAATAAATCTTAGGACAAGCTCTAGTGGCCACCATAGTACCAAACAACTTGGAAGTTTTCCAATTTTAGACTATGGTGGGACATTTGACTGCACCGCACTACTTATCATTTTCTAAACACGATGATGTATCTATCACCCATCCGCACAATGTTGCTCTCCACATTGAGGTCTTAATCCACAAACATCAAGTTAAATGTGTTCTAATAGATGGAGGAGTTGGCTTAAATATCTGCACTCTAAAACTTGTCTATGCACTTAGGTATTCTGAAAATGCTATTGATCCTTGAAGGAAAATTACAATAAAGCATATGATGATGAAGAAATATCCTCCCAAGGATTAATTGTCCTACCAATTCAAGTACAACCAGTTGTCAAAGACGTAGTATGCCAAGTGTTGGACAAAGAATTGACATAAAACATACTCTTGGGACATCCATGGATCCATGAGATGCAAGTTGTACCATTGACATATCACCAGTGTTTGAAATTTCCTTTTAACAGGTCCAAGAGATCACTATTGCTACTGATTCCAACAACCCCCAATATTGCAACACACTCAAAACAATCCAAGACACTTTTGTGCCACACAATAGGGAAGCTACAACTCTTGGTTCATCCAACAGTGAAAAACAACTAAATGCCTTGTCAAAGTGGGTGGAGGTAAAGGACCAATCAGAAGATAAGGGTATCAGTGAGTCTACTCCATCGAATCATGAAAGTCAACTCAATGCCTTATCAAAATAGGTTGCAAATATTCAATTGAAAGACAAAGGCATGGGGGAATACTCATTTGAGCAATCCTTGTGTTTATCACAACGTTCATCTTCTCCTAAATCATATGGACAACCATTAACATCAAGACAACAATCATCACAACCAACCACACTCTTTGATGGAAATTTTGTAAAAGTAGGCACCTTAGTGGACAAATTAGAAGACAAGGAGGTTTTGAATTGGTTGTACAAGGATGAAGAGAAATCACAAGCATCCACTTCAAATGTACTAACAAAGAAGTATGGAAAAGGCAGGACAATCTTGGAAAAGATGGGATATGAGGGAAAAGGTCCTATTGGTAAAAGAATAGAAGGCATCATGGAACCGATACAGCCCATCACAATGAATTCTAAGGGCAAGACAGAACTAGGGTATAGGGAAGAAGCAAAAGAAGAAACCAGACAGCAAGTTGTTGAGAGAATCCTTCAATTGAGAGATAGTTCTGAAACAAACTCCAATGAATATGAATGGGGTTCCCTCTCTGAAGATTCTTGTCATGATAAGGAAATTGATGTGGTACAAAATTATACACCCACACGTATGGGGGGACAAAGCTCGGGTTATTGATCACTTGAATTTGGATCACAAAATATCGATGACTCAAGTGAAGATGATCATTCTTCGAGCGAGATAGATACTTCGGAAGAGAGTAACATCTTAGACATCAATATTGCCATTAGACATTCTGACAACATTGCCATCATAATGCGTACCCCTTCTGAACTTAGCCAATCTAATGATTCCATGCCATTATTACACCCTGAATTGATTGACTGGGACCAATCTGAGTTGTTTGATCTACCCACATTTCCAAATGATGACACCATCATAAACTTTCTCTATTCTGATAGCCTTGCAATAGGTTCCATCATCGAATCTCATAACAAAATTTCAAACAAGGGGAGTGCCAAATATTCCAGCTACAAAATGAATGCCAAAAGTAGATCTAATAGTGAAAACCATTTAATGGTACTATTAGATCAAGAAAAGGTAAAAACAAAGAGTGTATCTCAAGGTGAAAACCTCTCTAAGGCACCGAGAGATGGAATATTTGACACTCTTCCCAAGCACTATCAGGAGAGATCATCGGTGTTGATTGAGCCCACACAGTCTATCAATGTCGGCACAAATGAAATAGTAAAAACCCTGCATCTAGCAGCATCCATGACAGAGGAGGAAAAACCCAATTTCACTAAATTCTTTGAAGAGAGGTAGATTAAATTTGCTTGGTCATATGTTGGCATGCCAGGTATAGATCCAGAACTCATCATGCATCATTTATCACTACCACCTAGCATAAAACCAGTAAAGCAAAAGTTGAGAAAAATTCACCCTCATATCGCCCTCTTGGTAAAAGTCGAATTAAAGAAGCTACTGAACGTGGGATTTATCTAGCCTATTGAGTATGTCGAGTGGATGTCAAATATTGTGCTAGTCTCTAAACAAGACAAAAGAATCAGGATATGTATAGACTTCAAGGATCTTAACAAAGCTTTCCCAAAAGATGATTTTCCTCTACCTAGCATCGATATCATCATAGACTTGACTACGGGACACGAAATGTATCACTTATGGATGGCTTTTTAGGCTACAATCAGATAAAGATAGCACTTGAAGATCAAGACAAAAAAAACCTTCACATGTCCTTGGGGCACTTTCTATTGGAATGTAATGCCTTTTGGGTTGAAAAATGTTGGAGCCACATATTAGAGAGCAATGACCACCATCTTCCATGACATGATGCACACTTATATGGAAGACTATGTAGATGACCTATTGGAAAAATCATTCACTAGAGAGGGACATCTAGAAATTTTAGACAAGATCTTCACCAGACTAGAGAAATTCAATGTGAGGTTGAACCCCAAGAAATGTGTATTTTGTGTAACATCAGCTAAAATTTTGGGGTATATTGTATCGGCTAAAGGTATTGAGGTAGATCCTTAAAAGGTAATAGCCATCATGGAGATGCCTCCTAAGAACATCAACCAGCTCATATTTTTGCAAGGAAGATTCCAATCTATCTGGAGGTTCATCACACAATTGGCTGACAAAACTCACCCCTTCAACCACTTGATCCACAGGAATGTGTCTTTTAAGTGGGATGAGAAGTGTGAAGCATCCTTCAATCAACTCAAGCAATATCTGATGTCACCACCAATATGAGTACCACCAACTAAAGGAAAGCCATTAATACTTTACATTGCAACAATTGAGATATCTTTGGGAGCTTTATTGGCACAGGAAGATGTTGCAAGAAAGGAAAGGGTGATCTATTATGTCAGCAGGACCTTGAATGGTTATGAGATCAATTACACCTTCATTGAGAAATCTTGTTTGGCGGTAGTATTTCCTACCCAACAACTTAGACATTACATGTTGACTCACACTATCAAACTCATAGCTAAAATTGATCCCTTGAAGTATCTACTTAGCAAAGCTTCCCTCATAGGAAGACTAGCCAAATGGGTCATGATATTGAGTGAGTTTCACATCCAGTACGTGGAAAGAAAATCCATCAAGGGTCAAGCCATAGCAAACCAACTAGTTGAAGCCCCATTACAAGACAATCATCCAATGAACATTGAGTTTCTAGATGTTGATGTCCTTACAATATCTACACAACAATGGATGTTGTACTTTGATGGCTCTTATACACAACATGGATTAGGCACAAGAATCTTTTTTATCTCGCCACAAGGACATACCATCCCCAAGTCCTACAGACTGATGCTTCCTTGCACCAACAACACAGCTGAATACAAAGCATTGATCATTGGAATCAAAGTAGTAGTCGAGTGGAAGATCACAGAGTTACATGTTAATGGTGATTCCCAACTAGTCTTTAATCAGGTGAATGATGATTACCAAACAAAAGATGACAAGTTGATTCCATATAAAATAATGGTTGATGACTTCAAAAAGTACTTTGTGGAGATAAAATTTGAGCAGATTCCTAGAGGTGACAACAAAGTTGTTGATGCCATGGCTACCATTGCTTCTCTCTTACAAATTACTGAGAAACAAGTATGTTATGAGTTCATGATGGAACAACTTTTCAACCCATCCTATGACAACCCCGAAACCCAAGTCATCTACCATCTAGGCGAGGCTGACGCTTCTATCTATGGGAAAATCTACACCTATCTGAAGGACAATACCCTCCCACCTGATTTATCCTAGAACCAAAAATGAAATTTCATCTGACAAGAAACTTGACACACCCTAATAGTTGATGTGCTTTATCGATGAGTTCTTGATGGTACTCTCCTTCAGTGTCTAGAATGTAACAAAGCTAAAACCACTTTAATTGAGGCCCATAATGGTATATGTGGAACACATTCAAGTGGCCTAACTTTAGCTAAGAAACTCTTACATTTGGGGTATTATTGGCCAAATATGGAGATGGAATCATTCCAATATGTCAAGAAGTGTTAGAAATGCCAAATCCATGAAAACCTAATACATGCACCAGCACAAGAGTTGCAACCTTTCACATCAACTTGGCCTTTTTGTCAGTGGGTATTGGACCTCATGGGAAAGATTCATCCATCTTCATCCAACTGACACAAGTTTATCATCATGGCCATATAATACTTCACAAAGTGGATTGAAGTTGTTCCCCTAACCACCATCACAGGAAAGCAAATCTCATCATTCATCCTAAACTACATCTTCTGCCAGTATGGCATTCCTCAATCCATTATCATGGACAACGGAAGACCCTTCAAGAATCAGGATGTTCAATAACTCTATGAGAGGTTCCATATACAACATTGATTTTCTACACCATTCTATCCCCAAGGAAACGGCCAAGCAGAGGTCTCAAACAAGACTATCCTAAAAATCTTGAAGAAAATTGTCAACGAGGTTGGATGTGATTAGCATGTTCAATTGAACCCTACTTTATGGGCTTACAAAACTAGTATCTACACCCCGATAGGAGCAACACCCTATGCTTTAGCCTATGGATCGAAAGCCATTCTACCTATTGAGGTTGAGCTACCATCACTCTATGTGTCACTAAAAGGGATCATTTCAAAGGAGAATTCCAGAGTGTCTAGGTTACATGAATTAGAACTATTGGATGAGTGTCATCAGCAAGCAATGGATCACTTGAAAGCATATCAACAAAGTATATCCAAAAGTTACAATCACAGAGTAAATCCTAAAACACTTAGGTGGGTGACTTAGTCCTAAAAGAAAACCCTCGTAACCAACAGGATCGAGATCTAAGAAGGGGAAATTTGAACCCAACTGGCTAGGTCCCTTTTTCATTCTATTAGTCTTCGGATCATGATCATATCAGTTGTCCATGGACACCAAAAGGGGATTTGTTTGATGAACCCCTCAATAGCCTACATCTCAAGAAATTCTACCCCTGAATCATCCAATGCATAGGAAGAAGTCCTAAAAAAATGCAAAAACATCAGAAAATGTCTTGAAAAAATGGTTTCCTTAATGAAAACCTAGCAAACAAGCATCTTGGTAACAACAAAAAATACAAAAAAACCAAAAAAACCAAAAAAAAAAAAAATACAAAAAAAAAGTGAAATCAAAAAATTAGAAAAATATGAAAAAGTGTAATAAAAACAAGTAGTGAAACTTGGCAACAAGCATTATTTGTAATAGGTTAGCAAAATTCTGAACTCACTGGAGGAAATAAACTTTGAGCTTGAACCAACAGAAAAACAATAGTAGGACAAACACAACAATCACAGTGCAACCCAACATTGAACATCAATCACAATCAATAACACATCAACCATCAAATATCAAACATCTAAATCAATCCAATCAAAACAAACCTCAAATGGATGATGTTCCTTTTGAATCATGGCTTTATCACTATGACATGAATTTTCAACTATTGAACTTTGATTGTTGTTATCATATCTCTGGAGCACCTCGATGATGTATCGAACTAGAGGAGCTAGGAAGGAGTATGATTTTTCTTTGTTTGTTGTCTGTGAGTTGATTATTATTACTGTGCAAATTGTCGTGAGACGTGCTCTACAAAGTATCACTAATGACATTTTGAATTTGCATAGGAAAACAGTTAACTCTTGTCTGTTTACGCATGCAATACCCAGGTCATCTCGGTTCAATTATACTTAAATGCTTGTTTTAACTTGTAATATCAAAAATCATGGAAGTAGTACTCAGGTCATCATAGTCTAAATATTCCATTGATTCTTGTACTCACTTTCAACATTTTAAAGGCTCAATGATGATAAAAAGCACGATAAATCAGCTATTACGAATGACAATAGTTGCATAGTAGATTTGCATGGTTAAGTTAGATTGCATTCATGTTAGTTTGCATCTATATCTATGGGGTTTTCAAAGCTACAAAAAATTTCACAATGATGTTTTCTCTCACATTAATGGATTGAGTACATTTGGCATTAACCAAAACACATCATTTTTCATATAGTTGCACCTCAGTTGCATCATCATTTGCATACATTAGAAAACATTATCACATCATTCATCCATCCATGAATCAGATCATAATATTTGCATCAGAAAACACAACAAAAAAAAGTGCATTCCATCTCACTTGCATGATCCAAATCATTTCATCAATTATTAATGGATTAAGAAATTGGTCCATTAAGATGATTGAAAGACATGTCCAGCAGAGTAAGATTTCCAAGTAGAAAAATATCTCTATTTTAATAGGGGCATAATTGAACTTGATGCATCCATAATTGAACTTGATGCATCACGAAAATCATTTAATCATTTTATAAAATGGATCTTGGATTCACATAAGATGATTGAAAGACATGTCCAGCGGAGTAAGATTTCCAAGAAGAAAAAGTTGTTGAAAAAATGGTTAATCAACAAAGATATAATGCCATTGTTATGAACATCTAAAACCAATGGTGAAGATGAATTTTTTATTAATCAAATCCAAGAATTAAAAAAGGACTAACTAGATCATCGCATACACATCATACATCATTTGCATGATAAAATCCATCTCACATAGCATAAGACATCATCCATTAAGCATATTGAATCATTAATCATGCATACATCACATAATCGTCATTGCATACATCACCATAATCATCATGATCATATAAACATCATAAACACATAGAACTATGCACCATCATGTGATTATTTCATACATCATTCATTCATTGCATCATTTATTTGTGTTAGAAAAGTACAAAAACATAAAATTCATCACATTTCCTTGGCATAATAAAATCCATTAAATAAGCATCATTCATAAAGCATCATAGAATCATAACATATCGGTTGCATCATCATATAAAACATCACATAACATATATGATAGAAATCATGCATACATCATCATTTTCATCATGATCATCATCATAAAATAGAAATCAAATGCATCCATCATAATCATCATGATATAAACATCATATAGAGACATAGATCATAATCAAATCTCCACATATCATATAACCTCAAAATCATAATGTCAAAGTGTACAAGGATATCCAAGGGTATAAAGAGATACATAAAAAATGGCAGTGTATCATAATGTCTGAAATCAAGAGGTACATCATCAGTGTCTCAAATACATCAGTGTACACATGTCCAAAGTACATTAGAAAATTAGAAATCAGAGCTATGTCATGCTCCCCCCAGATGGTGCTGGCATCACAGGACCAGTACCTCCCCCACCTGACGGACCTGCACTAGGATCTCTCTGATCTTCAAGAAGTGGTTGTGTCACCCCTCTGCTCATGGTACGAAACTGAGATATACCAGACCAAGACTAGGCAAAACTCTCTCACCGCTTTAGAGGCATCGCATCATGATATCAAACCCTATAAAACTCTACCTCTTGTGTAATATGACATATCTCTCTAAAATAATCTAATGTACCAGTAAGCACTATAGCTTGCTGGAGCCTCTCAACGATGCCCTCCACCTGCTCCACCTGTTGTCACAGTTTGTCCCTCTCTGCAGTAAGTGTGGCTATTTGCCCCTACATCTGTACATGTCCCTGACCCTGGGCCTGTACCTGTGCAAGCTAGGCCTGTACCTATTGTGCCTACTATCTCGTAGCATCCCTCTCAGTCATTAGTATTTGGATATGTCCCTATACCTACTTTAGTTGACCCTGCAATGTCTGAACCTGCACCTGTAAAGCAGCTATCTGTGTTTGTTGTTGTTGCTATGGTAGTCTAATCTCCATGCGCTATTGAGATGGGGCAACTAATGATCGCCCCTTGTGAGGCACTCTCAACTATCCAACAACAAGATCCGGCCCTCCTCCACCTTCATTTCCTCCCCCATCACCCCCATCATCATCTCCATCTCCTCCATCTCCATCACCATCCTCATCATCACTGCTATCTGACTCCTCTAAATCCTCCTCCTCCTCCTCCTCCTCCTCTAAGTGGCATTTTTTATGGGGTTGTTTTATTTTATTTTCAAATGGGCTTTAATTCATCAAACCATCATCTGCGGGCCACTTGTACATCATTTTTCGGGAGATAAATTGTTTCTGAATCATAAAATTTTGAGATTATTATCAAATCATCAAAATCTTCAAAAATTTCAAAAAATCCTAAAAATTCAAAAATTCACCGATTTATCTCCTAAGGGGGCATATATTCGTCATCACCTAAAAATCAACATCTAGGGCATTGAAAAAAACAATTATCGGCATCAATATCAATTTTTTCTTTCAAGCAATGTGTAAACACATTACTTCAAAGAGGGGCAAAATGTATACACCTAAAATCGGTCAAGACATTTAATTAATTAAATACTAATTATTTAATTAATATTTTATCTACTTATAAATAAATTATATAGTTCATATCTCCTAATTCTCCAAATCTAAAATCTCATTCCTCTAATTTAATTAAATAAACAAATTTCTATAGTTTGTTTTATTTAATTAATTTTCACTAATCCCAAATTTGGAATTCAAGCACATGTCAACAACTTTCCATGCCACCTCACCAAAGTCAATTGAAATTAAATAATCATAATTTTTAATTAGAATTATCTTCAACAAACTTTGAACACATGGTCTTTTCTCACACACTTTATTCCTTCATCCATTTGGCATGTTGTCTTTGCTCAAGGGAACATCCTTCTTGATTCTCTCCATCTCCACCGTTCATCCCTCATGTTTGAATCTGGACCATCGATTGCTACCACATCACAAGATGCTTGGAAAATCCTATAAATACAACCATTTGCTATAGTATTTGACATCTCACAGTTGAATAGAGTTATTATGCAGGAATAGCTTTGGAGATTGGAGCATTTGGAGTTTATAGTTAGCATTGTTTAGCATTTTAACAAGTTTGCATTGCAACATCATGTTAACTTAGAATCATGTTTTGCTTTATAGTTGCATTTTATTTCATGTTTTTCTTTATAATTGCATTTTAGTTCGTCATATCAATGGTTATTTGAGCATATGCAAAATCATTTTAACTTCTTATCACAGCATTTGTATCACATAGTTCAGTAACATTATCCATTTATCAATATCTCCATTATCATAGCATCATGGCTTTCATCACATAGTTTCATGTAGGAACTTAAATTTTTTGCATTTAGAATAGCATCTCATTTCTCAAATTGTCATTTTAACAATCATAGTGCACATACAAAATCTGAGAGCCAATATGGTTTAAAAATTCCTTAAGAATAAAAAACAATGAAATGTTTTTGAAGATTTGTTTAGCTGCAATTTAGAGTAGTTTCTTTGATTCAAATATTTAATATAATATGTCTCATTGGTGTTTGTGTGCTTTTGTATTGATTTACTAACTCTCCCACATTTCACACACACAAGAATTATTAGGAAAATACTTTAAGAATTAGATATAAATGACATATGATCGAAACCCACATAAAACATATTGATACAAGACAAGCAGTCCATGTAAGAGTTGGCCTGTCTAATCAAAATTTCTTGCACAGGTAAACACTTGTCTTGATGCATCTGTGTCATTACACCCATTAAGATACAAGCAATTGTAGATTAACATAGGAGTGATTTGTGTAATCTCTGTGAATCTTTCATTTATTTTTTGTGGTTATGTGTGTATCTTTGGTGTTGTACCCATTACTATAAGAGCAATTGTAGTTAAATCTTTTTTCTTTCATCAAAAAATATGGTTAGGGTTTGTAATTTTATCAGCCTCTGTTTGTTGTTTTGGTTATCTCTGTGCATTTTTGCCACTACATCCATTAACATAGGAGAAATTGTAGATTAGCATAGGAGTGATTGCATATATATATATAGAGAGAGAGAGAGAGATAGAGAGAGAGAGAGTTAGTATGAAAGTATAAACATATTAGAGATAAAATTAGGTTGGTGGATGTGCAGTGTTGGTAGTACATATTGAAGACAAATAGAGGAATTGTATAATAAGTATTAGAATAATACTTGTTTAATATTAAATATTATACACAAAAAGGAAAATAGTATTGAGTTCCCTCAAACATAGACAAATACATATGTATTATACGTATTTTCTATGTTGTAAGAAAAATGCTATAATATAGCCATAGCATTCATTGATATAGCATTGATATGTTGTTAAGAACAGAGCATTCTATCGTGCAATATGTGTAACATATTCATAATGTTGCAATGACTCTTCTAGCAATGCAACTAAATCAATATATTTTCTTGCATATTTTGGAGTATACTTTGCCACACTGCAACATTGAGTATTGCATTTAGTTCCTGGTGCACCATCGCACCACAATGGCAAGATTATATATATATATATTCTAAGTATGAGCTAAGTCATTATTTCCCACTAAATATTATAGAGAAATAGATAATTTGTAAAAGAACTATTAGGAAATCACTGAAGAACAACATATGTTTGATTCTTAAGTATGATCCTAATACCTCTTACAACTGTTACATAAATTGCTTGTCTTGTATGAATATGTTGCATGATATTGTTTTCCCCTAATATGTTTCAACCTTTTTATAACAAACTATTAATTGTCATTGTTTTGTTGTTTGTATGGGAAGAAAATATATTGATCCACGACTTTTTGTCAGCCCAACCATAAATTGGATTTGCCGATGGTGGAGATGTGTCGGCCGACGATGACTTGAACAGATTTTTTAATGGCACGTGCATCTTTGAATCTACATGGGTTGGCGGTGGTGGAGTTGGCAGCCTTGGTACGCGGAAGCTGAATGGTAAGTGTTTTCTCGTGTGAGGGTTAATGCATCATGTCATTGTTGTATGAAGGTGGTGGATAAAGTGAATGCAATATTCAACATTCTAGTGTGGGAAAGTATACTTTGATTATGTTCTATTGTGGAAAGACACTACTACATAGAGGGGGGGTTTAAAACAATTTTTTAGTAAATTTTCTTAATTTAAAATAAATAAATAAAATTGATTAAATATTGTCTTTAAGCAAGTGTCTCAAATTATTGTCTTAAAAAATTGTCTCTTTAAAGACAATATGAAACAGAAGTATTTTTGTCTCTCTAGAAACAATATCTTTAATCCCAACTATTGTCTCTCTAAAGACTATGAAAAAATGTATTAAAAAAAATAAACAATTTATTTTTGAAAAAAATTAATGTGGTTTTCAACATTCAATGTTTCCAAATTCTTGTCATCCTCCTATTTGCTAGAATTTTTATTATTTTTCCAAACACAATGGAAAAATTATGATAGAAATTATCAATGATTTTGAAGTTGGGAGCAATGAACAGTTGTTGAATACACAAAGCATAATGTTCATAAAAACCCAAAGAAAATAATGTACCGCAATCGAAATTCAGAAAGTTAAAGCCAATAAGTTTTTTTTTATTTATAGTTTATAAAACTGTTCGTAAATCATAAGCCACACATACATCATAACATAGCGTGAGAAAACCATTCCTTTCTAGGAAAGAGAAAATGTTAATATTTTCCTACCAACTAGACTGACCATCCCATATGTGGTAACTTGCCTCATACACCATTAACTGATTTATTTGAATTGATCCATGATTTTATCTATCCAAGTCAATTCTTATAAAATATGAAAAATGGAGCAAGTTGAACAACTATTATGACCATCCATATCCCTAAAAGCTAGTGGAATATACCCAACTACCGGCATAACTCTTTCGAGCATGGCAAGGTAGTTTGACAATGAGTTGACTCAATTGTCTGGACTGGATAATTCTACTTCAAAGTGGGAACTTTCTTCTTCTTGCGTCCCTGTGTCTGGTCCTCTCAAAAGCTGATAACCTTTCATTGCAACAATCCACTAAATCTTGTACTTTGTTATTGATGAATGATAGGATTTCCAAATCGCCTTGAGCATAGAACAATCTTTCGAGGTTTTGATACGAGTATGGAGGGAGTTGAATTCTTCCTCTAAGATAACAATAGGGTGAAAGCAAAATTTTCCTGCAAGCAAACAATATTAGATTTAATAAGTAAATCCATTTGCATCATTATATAACAAAAATAGTCACTTCAATAACTTGTGAGAGAAATCATATATTGCATAAACTGTACATGTAACTAAATGGCTTTGTAAGCATTCATATCTTGTTGGTGCTAGCAATCACTACCCTAAGAAATTGATGAACATTTGCAAAGAAAAGAAACAATTGTTGAACTTGAAGGTTTATTAAAAGAAGCCACAATATTAAAATATACTATCAAAAAATGATCAAAGTAATATGGTATGTTACATTTTTTTAATATGAGTACATTGGAAGGTTTATTACAAGAAGCTATAACAGTTGGCATGAGTTTTCCACAATCTATGAAGTAGTGTATGATTGATTTTGGTTTTAACTATGCATGCTTTTCAATCAATATTTCAAATCACACTCAATGATTTATCATAAAGAGTGAATTCTTAAAAGTCCTATAATGTTAGAAACAACATCAGGCCTAAAAGGAAAATTCACATTGATTATAGGGCTTCTCAATTACCACTAAGGTCTTTCTCAAATGCAATTTAATTGACATGTGGATAAGAAATCTTCTTGTGTCCCCTGTTCAGTGTATCAAAAGGTATTCTTGCTAGTTGAGTCTGAAATGAATATGTGTTGACAAAGATAAATAGTATTCAATTATCTAAGATCTTTCTAAGTTTGATAATTCTCTCAATTTGGTTAACATTTTATGGTTAAAAGAGAGTCTTGAGATGTGAGAGATACTTTTTACATAGTTGCAAGCGTGATTAGATGGTATAAATTCAATGTGTTTTGTTCAAGAGTTAATATCGTGGATTTTAAGTTGAAGCAGCTTACTAATTTTGTCTAGAGTATATTGGAGTGGTACACTAAATTTGTTCATAATAAAGACATTTTTTGTAATCTTAATCTTTGGATTACTTCAAGTGTACTTGCCAAGGCTTCTGCAATATCAGAACAAAAGAAACTTCTAATGCACAGTCATGGTTGGCCACAATGAAGCAAAATCAATTCAGGAAAAAGGACTGATGTTGGATTGGGTAAGTATATATGTTTTTTTTTAAGCCACAACATGTTTAGTGTGAGAAGGGGCTTTAAATTTGCTTTCCTAAACAAATTATAAAATGATCACAAATAGCATCACTAAGACAGATTCTAAATTTGTACTGTTGTCTTCTGGTGTTCTATTTGCTATATCAGCAATGTTCAGACTCTTAGTAACTCTATGTTGATATATTTTATGTAACACTTTAGGATTGATGCTAGTGATGTTCTCTTAAAGAATATCCCAAAAAGGGGACATTACACTCAATTTGATCATTAATGTCGCCAACATATTCCACATTGACACGGATTGGAAAAATGACGCCAATCTCATCGAGGTATCCCCTAATAGAAAGATTCTTTTAATGAAAGTGTTTCTCATTTTTTAATACTAAAGAAGAAATAGTGAAAGTTATAAAATATGTAAGGAGTTTTCACATAAAATTGTTCTTTATGTAGAGCATATTCTTCAATTTTCTAAGAAATATATTATAGAATAGAAATAAGACTGATACTAATTCAGTTTAAAGTTAATCATAATCAAACCTGGTAGGAGGTAAAATCAATTTCCATAGAATACTCAGCCTCTTTTCTAGATTGGTCTAGCATAAATAGTGAAAAACCAATCATCTCCTGCATGAGTAATTGCAAGTCATAATATTATGATCGTGCATAAATAAGTACAATAATCCTATCATTATACTAACTGTAGACATCGAAAATATACATATTGATATCACACACTCGATCCTAATCTACTAACATCACCTCATCCTGAATTATCCCTCTATCTAACCATTTAATCGAATAGCCTTATTTGATTAAATTCGTCATAATTCTCCTTTTAATTAAATAAATCCCTTAATTTAATTAAAGCATTGTCTTTGTGTAATTAGCTAGATCATTTCATCTTCATATCTTTATTTAATTAAATAATCCATATTATTTGATTAAATCTCAAAATTCATCTAATTTAATCTAACATCACCCCCTTTGGTTAAATTAATCAAAAATATTTATTTAACTAAGTCTTAATCATTTTCATCTCTTTTTGATTTATTTCAATCCTAAAATCTAAATCAAATAGTCAAATCAGCTAAATCTCCCCTTAAATTAATCAAATCCTGATTAATTTAATCCTAATCACTCAAATCCTCTAGATTTTGCAACTTGCACATGAAAATCAATTTAATTGTTTTATAAATCACATATTTTCATTCAAAAGGCATCCAAGTGGGAATATTCCTCAAATTTGAAATCTCCCCCCAAAAGGACTTGTCCCTTCCAACATGGCATTTAACATCTCTTACAAGTCATTTTCTTGAGCCATGTGACATTAACTTCACCTTTCACCTCATCCTTCAAGCCATATTTTGAATTTGAATCTCCCCCCTCTTTGCACATTCTTCAAAACTTGCACATCCTCCATCCATTCACAAGTTGACAAGTGGCATTTTGTCATTGGCTCATTCTTAGTCCCACATTGCTCTATTTTGGGCATGCTTTCAACTTATCAATCTATAAATAAGAGGTTAATCTCCTCATTTCATCATCCACAATTTGAGTAAACTTACTATACTCAAATTTAGAGCAATTTTCATTCATCAATCTTGAGTTCTTAGCTAGGTTATTGCAGATTTTGGCTTGGAGCTCTCATCCTTCATCATCAAAGTGGTTCAAATCTCTTCATCAAATCAACATTACTTCATTGGAGTTAGGAAAGGGCTAATTTTCACATCAAATTGGCACCAATTCCCTCAAGAGATTAGGAGTTTATATTGCACTAGAATAGGATTTGATTTATATTGAGTTTCTTGGTGTTCTTCATCTCATTTCTTTTCTCTCTTGCAATTTAAATGAATTTATTGAGGAATCATGTTTCTAACTATGCATTTGATCTAATTTATTAATTGTCTCTTGTGTTTTTGTAGGTTGGGAATCATGGTTCACACTAACTACTTTAAGAATTTCAATATAGGTAAGTCAAAGTATAGATACATTGATCCAAAGCAGCTATAATAGGATTCAGATTAATTTTCCTTATCAATTGTAAATGTTATTATGATTGTAACCCACTTGCATGCAAATGGCAACATATATTGGAATCTCTAAAACCTGAAATTGGAAAATAAGTAGGAATAGAAAATTGCAAGTCAATTAACCCTTAATAACATTTTTCCAGTCAATAAAGGATTAAATGAACATTTGATCTTTAAGGCTTGCTCTCCTTTATTTGAAGTGAGAATCATGAAACACCAAAATACAATATAGTAAGAAGCACACACATCCATGACTTCACATTTAAGGCATATAGATTAATGTCATCATTTAGACTGTTGTCTATAAATGGTATTTAGACTAAGAGAAGTCAAGTGCCTCATTAGCATGTCCTCCCAACCCTAGTCTGACATAATATCACACCCTTAGCAAATGATACAAATGAATGCCTACTACACATGATTCATTAAATCCCAAGGGATGGAAGTAAACAAAATATTCCAAAAATGCTTTCTTGTACCTGCCTAGACATGTGAAAAAATGTAAAAGGAGATACCTAAGAAATCATGTTCAAACATCAAGGGGTTATGGATACAATGAAAATTTTAATCACACCTTAGTCCATGATCCCCACATATATAACCAACAAAGTGGTGAGACAACTTTTTACATATCATTCAACATTTTTACAATCGGATTATACATATCTCTACCAAGTATCATTCAAAATTTTAAGGAAATTTAGTTTTTTCTCAAATTTCTAAACCAATATAAATGTATCCTTCCTTCCAAACTGTTAATAGTAAGGAAATCCTTTGAGATTTAAATTACTCAAGTGTGCATAATTTATTTTTATGGTAATGTCTCTTGCTAAGAGTTGGACTATAAATCTGTCTTCTTAGGATGAGTTGGTAGGATTTTTACAATCAATGAATGCCATCAAAAAGTTAACATGATGTTTGAAAAAACTTTATAGGTTATAATCCTATCCACAATACAATATTAGATTGTTAATACTTAAAAGCATCTACACATTGGCTTTAATAGTTTAATCTTCTCACATATTTACCATCTAATAATATCATTTGAAAAAGCTACAATATACCATCAATGTCTTGACTCTGGACTATGTTCAAATGACTAATCCCTTTATCTTATGTGGGTGAGAACTTGAGGAATAAAAGGGCCATTAAAAGAATATGTAATGTAAAACAATTTAAATGATCCAAAAGGTTGTTTGCTACTTTTATTATCTTCTACTCTACATATAAGTTGAAAACAAACAAATTTACAAAGTAGACATTGAAAAGTTGGTTAATCCCGTATGTATACATGTAAGAAATTGCAGATAAAATACATTAGAGAGAGTGAGAGAGAGAGATAACCGACCTAATAGTTGAAGCGTTGCCAACAGTGACACTTCCAACTTCTTTAAAAGTTGGTCTAAGTTTCCTTCGCTTTGCAGCATCAAACTAGCACCAAAGTCATTTGCATAAATTATCTCATGACAAACTATATACATCAGGTTCAAGAAGACCAATAAGCATAAACAAAATAGAAATATAATGACTATTGTTGCCAAAGGTTTGAAGCCACGGTTAATAGTTATTCTATTCAAAACACACAAACATACCAGCATAATTTCCCATTCAAAAGCACCACCATTCTGGGCTAAAATTCCACGCTCAAAGCTCTGAATTGCATAGTTATCCTGGTGCCAATATCAAGCAATTAGTTGACGTAATCCTATGTATAGAGCATAAAAGGTCCCTACATAAAAATGTTTCAAACAAATTCTCCCATAAGCAACTATTTGCATAAAAAACTATTGTGCCACAAGATGAAGAGCAGTTCATGAAGATCCTGGTGCAATAATGTATAAAGTATCAATAAAATTATGATTTTATGGAAGTCCCTATCACAATGAGGATCACATATATTTAGGAAAATAAAAGAATATCTCAAGTTATAAACTTTACTGAAAATACAAGGGGAAACAAACAAAGGCCAAAAACCACACAAAATTATATCCAACACCAAATGGTTTCCTTGAAAATCGAAATAGTTGAACCTAGACTATTCACAAATTAGTCATTCATAGTATTAAATTTTAAAAAGTAAAGAATTAATGGAATCTCTATAAATATCCACAAAAGAGAAGGGTCTACGTGACTGGTGAGGACATGTGTTTTAAGGACAGATTATGCTGAAAGTATTTTTATTCCATTGAAATTCACAAATGCTGAGAGAACTACAGAGAACCCATTGATGGAATGGGAAATGAATATAGTAGAGAATGTGAAATTCACCACAAGAAAAAATGTCACGACTGTCATGACCATTTATAATTTGTATCGAGTTTTGATATCATGGTCAGTTTCAAGACAAAACAAATCCACATAAATATAAAATATAACCTTTTGAATACTGATGGAAGGTTACTAATAGTACCCACTTGGAGTTGTTTCACTGCTCGATGACACTCTCTAAGAAACATGATGCTCATTTCCATGGAGAGGGAGACAGTTTCATTGCCCGCAAAGAGAAGAAACATAAGAGTTTCTGCCACAAATTCATCAGAAAGAGGAGGATCCTCCTTTAAGAATTTTTCCAATAGGTCATTGTGAACTACTTGTAAACTAATTTTGCCTCCCAAGCTAAATTAGTCTAAAAATCTCAAGGGGATATTTTAATTTTGCATCCTAGCTTTTAAAAAAAAAACATTCATTTATTTAAAAGGCTTTAATTTTCACATTTTATTGTAAAAAGGGTGCAAAAAGCCTTGCATGACCAAGTAAAAGGTTGATTAGAGGAGATTATTTACCTTTTGAGTTTCTTTCATTAAGTCAAACTTTATCTCATTTACTTTTCCTCACATTGCAAAATATTGAAAATGAAATATTGGAGGCAAAAAGAGAGAAGGTTTCACGTGAAAGAAGCAGACTCCACGCCAAAGACAAGTAGACTGCACTTGTGAAGAAGGAAACCCTAGTTTACTAGCAGCAAGCTGCTCTTTCATGGTTTCCAATGCAGTTAATAGCTGGTTGTGAATGATTTCTAGGCATGAATGAAGGGATGAGCACGTGAATGCAAGCATTTCTGGAGAGTTGTCGAGTTTGCTTCTCTTTTCCAGGTGTGGACATCTCATTAATGCCTTTATTTTGCCTATGGATCCCCCTTTTAGGTTGTATGGACTAGGTTTCTCCTTCGTAGAAGAGGGTTTCCTGTGTAGTTTTGTTTTTTGCATGAGTTTGAGGAAGGTTTTCCATCTTTTTTCTGAGCAACACTTTGATGGAACCCTATGAAGACAATCTTGAATGTATACAAAAGAAAGGACAGTCCTTGCCTCGTTACAATGATACATTCAAAAACAGTCTCATTCATTCATTGAAAAAGAACATAAAAAGAGCAGACTTAGGAGAGCCATCAAGATTTTTAACAGTGGCAAACATAGGGAATAAAGTTCAAATCTTCAAGGCAGTCACTGAGGTCAAAATGAGGGGACAGATTGAAGAAAAACAGTCAATATTAAAGAGAAGGCAGAATTCCATATTGAGGTAGCTTAAACATTTGAATGCATTATGATATGATAGTTTGATGACGGTTCTAGCTAAGGCAGCAGTTCCTCATGATATGAAGAATGATGGATGCAAGGAGGTCAGCAAGGATGAAGATTTGTAATACCAACAAGACAATTAGGGACAGTCATGATAGGGCAGAGATTCATGAATTTGGGGTGGTCATACTTCACGAGTATGATCAAGGATTCCATACCAAGCATCAGAGGCAAAGTCTGGAGTGTATGACAGAGAAATAATGAGATAGGCAGCCACGTCATGCATGATCTAAGGGTAATATTGAGGAAAGGTTCAGTAGGGTTGTATTCTTACTCAATTCATAAATATGTGACAAAGACATCATTATCAACTATGCAAGGGACCTAGTGAGGGACAGTCAGTGTGAAGAACAATATGCAATCAAGATTTAACCCTTTTTGCAATGGTTGGTGTAGGACTTGCAGTGGGTGAGTTGCTAAGACTTGAAGAGGACAGTGGTATGAATGAAATTCAGTTTACATTTAAGACCAAGGGTAGTCATGCCATATCTGGTCACATTCACATCAAAGCAACCTTTATCTTTAGTGAGGCACAGCAGATGAAATGATGAACAAGGAATATTACATGGCAATAGGTACATGGTATCATCTATATGGTCTTTTGACAGATTAAGTACTATATGTGGCAGAGGTTTTAGCAAGGATTTGTAATGCTTTATCATTCGAAGTGATGAGTTCTTGTATAACTGTTAGAGCTGATCAATCTGAGGTCCTCTATGAGAATAGTTTTTCAAGGTCATGTTTGAAGGACATGAGGACATTAGATCTGAGTCCTATTATTCGCCACAATATCAAGAGGAGCAAGCACACCAAAGAGTAAGACAGCCATTACAATATGACGACCTTATTTGTGACCATGCCTTGTGAAAAGGACTGAATGAGTTTTGAAGACTAATGATTGATAACATCAACAAAGAACAAGACAGTCACCTTGAGATGGCAGGTCACAGTGACATACAATGCAAAGAATAGTCAAACTATTAGGATTGTGGAACAGAGGTCTAATGCACAAAAACAGAAAGGTCATAAAAGACACCAATGGAGGCAGCAAAAAAGAAAAAATACTCAAAGACAAGTTTCTCACAAGGCATACAGAGAGGTTACTGACAAATGAATGACTGTAGCTTCTTTGGACTGCACAAAGAGTAGAAAGGCAAAGGTTAAATGTTGAAGATAAGCCAAATTCCCCAAGGCATGAAAACTCGAAGTGTCACAAGAATGCATCAGAATATGAGCACAGTCATACAAGAAGTGTAAGGCAGCCTTCAAGGTATAAGGAATGACAGAGTTAAAGAACTTTTAAGTGGATAAGAGCTCATGAAGACAGCTAATGAAGGAAAATCATCATTCAAAGTTCAAGGAGACCATGAGTGATTGACAAGGTTTCAAAGGCAGCAAGTTTGATGTGCATAAGGACAGTATTCTTTGGTTTTAGTTGTGCAAACATAAGAGGGAAAAGTTGTAATAACGAAGAAAGCATAAAGGATAGTGACTTCAAACTATTTCAAAGGCTAAATAAGAGGACAGTCAAAAGCAAATAATGAAATCATGAGCAACAATAATGAGAGTAAGTAAGTGCAGCAAATTCTGTCAAAAAGTGCAGCAAATTAATGTTCAATAATGTTTAAATAAGAACAGCAATATTGTGCCATAAAAGTGCAGAAAAATGGAATGTAAGAGTGCAGCAATAATGGCACTAAAAGTGCAGAAATTGTGACTGTAAAAGAGTAGAAAAATGGATTAATAATGAGCAGAAAAAAGAGGGACATTCATGAACAGCAAATGAGACAAATGACCAGCAAAATAATGTCATAAAAGTGCAGCAAGATATGAATGTAAAAGTGCAGCAACAATGTCAATGTAAGAGTGCAGAAAATATGACTTTGAATGTGCAAACAATGATGCAATGGGCAGTCATCAAATCAGCCAGGATCGATGAAAAGTGACAGTGATATCATATGAATGAGTGTCAACATAATAATGAAAGAGCAGAGCTATCAAAGTGGCAGCCTACTTGAGACAGAGAAGGACAGTAGCTCCATTGTCAAAGGAGTGCAATCATTAAAGCAACTCAAGATTTGAATATCAAATTACCAGAAACATCCAATAAAGATTTGAATATCCTAAAATGAAGTAGCAATCAAGGCATATGTAATCTATGCTACAAGAAATTATGTAAATTCTTTATTACATTGTGGCGATCTATAGCTCCTATGTTGCTTTCTTGGCATTCCATTCCATAGATACTTAAATATTCATTCATAATTGTAAAAGAAAGCTTACTTTTAGTCTTGACCATTAAATATAATAGAGCAATCAAGTGACATGGTTTGGAGGATATTTCCGTAAGGGTATTTTCTCCAACTTAGCCTATGTTAAGGACGAGGATCTACCATATACTTTCTTTGATTTTTTTGAGGAAACTAGGGATGGATACTTATTTTAAACTTTCACTACTTGAGGCTAGAAGATTTTTTATCATCTCTAGCTAGCTTCTCATTTAGAGATGATATTTTGTATGGGAAATGTCTATTTTGTGTTTGTGGGTTCTTTTCCCATAATATTGAAAAATTCATATATTGTGAGTTTAATTTTTTAAGATAGAACTGGTGTAAACTCAATATGAGAAGCAGGGGAAGATTAACAAGGGTTAAGCACTTTGACAGAGACACCAGAGACTTAGTGACAGAACAATCTAGTGCAATCATTATTACATAACATTAATCTCATTGTTGAAGTGTCCATGAGGTCTTACTAGTTTTGAATGACAGTGTATATGTCTTTTTGAGACTTAGTGACAATGACAAGGAAACTAGAAACTCATGAGAGCAGTTAAAAGTTATGATTGTCATTTTAAACATACAATAGTCTGTGAAGAACAACACAAAGTGACAACTCATATAACAGGTGTGGAGTATTGATGACAAATTTAGTAAGTAAAGGGAAGTGTAAAATGGAAATATCAGCTGTGAACAGGGCTATGAAGAAAATGTCAAGAGGCATTGTAAATTGTCTAAAGAGGGAAAATGCACTGTCAAAAGTGTCAAGGTGACAGTGGTAAATTATTGAAGACAGTAGTTAGTAGGTCTTGGGAGAATGTCACTACTCATGAGCCATATTCACATCTTAAGTGTCCTCTCACAGGGAGAGTGATGAATAATCTGGTTTTGATCTCAAGTGATAGAACTTTTGAGAGAGACGCAATTGAGTGTGAATTTGCAAAACAGTGAGCCAAAGGATCCCATTACTGGCATGGTGCTCCAGGATTCTATTCTTATACCGAATTAAGCCTTGTATTGCCCTATCAATCTCTGGAGGCAACAAAACTATGTGGCCAGGATTTTTGAAGGCAGAGATAAAGTTCAAAGCAATGACAGTCTAGGAAGGCAAGAGGGATGACAGTAGAAGACAATCACTGAAGACTGTCTTGATGATGATCCTAGTCATGATATGACAGTGGTGTGAGGACATAACAATGAGCAGTGAATACCATGAAATAAGTAAGAAAATCATTCAAGAATATGGACAGTCCCTTCAAGAAGCATGAGTAATGAATTCATGGGGGCAGTAACCATTCTCCAAATCCCTGCATTATACAGTATAATGAGTAGAATTAAATAACAAAGGTTATTGATTTCCAATCAAATAGAAGGTTTCATGCTACAAGGACAAAATACAGACTATGCCAAAGGCAGTGCCATTGTCAGGAATGATGGGCAGTCTCGAAGATATGATAGTAGGCCACTAAAAAATGAATTTATAGACCTACAATGTCAAATGGATGAGAGAATGTAATGACAATGGAGGATTAAGCATGATTAAAGAGGTTCTTCAGGCCTTGGTTGGAGGATTGTGAGGGTTGCAAAGAATATTCTTGTGAAGTTTTCTTAACACTTATAGTTATGTTAAATGTTTCTCGGACAGCAGGTATGACGGACAACATTTAAATGACAAAGAACATGGCAGATAGGAGAGTGATAGTCATCACAAGTGCAAGGAATACAACGCATGGACTGTGCAAGTCAACCATTCAAAGGACAGTCATATGTTACCATAATGCAAAGAGCAGCCTAATAAAGAGGCAGAGTTAGATAATGTACAGTGCCAATATCACAGTGAATAAGTGTGCAGTTAGGGGTGTTTTGGGTTAATGCATAGTTACCAAACACTAAGGAAGAAGACATGATAATGCCTATGTACTGACAGTCATAAACTAAAGACTTTTGCATTGATAGAAGACAGTTATAAGCTATGATGGTTCCAGGTCTTTAGAGACAGCAAGATTAGAATGAAAGTTGCAAAGATCACCATGCAGTTACAATAATCACAGAGGTATTAGTCACTGAGGGCAGCCTACAGTAAGAGCAGTGGAGGATAGTCTATGACAAGGTTTCAAGTGACCGTGAAGAAAACATGACTGTCATAACAGCTAGGGGTCTGATATGTTACAGTGTGAAGAAGACCTTGAACCTGTTAAATCTTTTCCATGGTGAAATATGCTTGTTCAAAGTATTTCAACAGGAATAAGAGTAAGTCATCAAGAGGGTTTCAAAAGAGGATTCCATGAGTAGCAATGATAAAAACTTGTCTATGACGGTGATGTTCACTATTGAAGAAGGCAACAATCACCAAGGATTGCTAGTAAAGGGCAGCCAATATATGAATATGGACTGTGAAGTTGAAATGACAGTGCAGAAAACATGACACAGAGGTTAAGGATGCCATGCTATGTTAGGATGATGAGTAGATTCAATGCTTATTGAGCAAGTGCTTTAAGACAATTGATGAGGATAATAATGAGGGTATAAGGACAGTCTGTAGATGATTGGCAAAGGTAGAGTCTTGACAGTCTTCTGTAATGTAATGTGCAGTCCAAATGATAGTCTGTCTTAATGATTGTGATCTCATTAGGGTGCTTTACTGTTGGTAAATGAGAAGCAAAAGGAAGCTTGGCAGTATATAAGTTCTGAGTTTGAGAATGAGGACAAAGACAGTCTGAGAAAGGTACAAAGGATAAGCCAAAAGGACAAAGGGCAGCAAACTGTGGCACTGCAAAATGGCAGACTAATGGTATTGTTTTAAACTTAATGTGCATGCAGCGAGATGTGCCCTCAAGTAGAATCAGTGTTCCACGGAAACGCGTTCCCCCCCTAATTTGGTCGCGTTTCGGAAACGGGGACGTCTCGGGGACGAGGGGACGGGTACTTGGCATCTTCCGCCATCCCGCCACCGCCACAAAGCTCTGCCGGAGACGAGGAGATGTCTCCACGTCTCCCAAGGAAACTTGGAGACCTAGAGACGTCTCCAAGTCTCCAAGTCTCCTGGGGAGACGCCTAGGCGTTTCTCGGGAGACTTGGAGACGCCTAGCCGTCTCCCATAGAGAGACACATCAATGGGCGGAAATAATACTTGAAATTAAATAAATTTTGATTTTTCTTTGTTTTATTGTTGCCCTAATTTGGCATGGGCCCACCCCTTCCTCCAAAACAAGACAAAACCACTTCATTTTATCATTTCAATCACATTTACAAAGACTAATTTTTTTTGCAGCCAGCTGAAGAGGAGGAAAAACAGTGAAGAAGTTTGATTGAAGGAGTGAAAAAAGAGATTGCAAGTGTGATAGGAGTGAGAAGGAGTAAGAAGAAGAGGAGGAAGAGGATTCTACTTCATTTTGGAGAGATTTTTCAAACACAAGGTAGGGTTTTTGAAGTTTTTTTCAAATTTCTTGTTGTTTTTGTTTTATTTTCTAAGTTTAACCTTTTTTGTTTTTTTTATTCATCTCAAAGACTCAAAATCAGATTTGATGTTGAATCTTGAGAGCAAAATGATGAAGATGAATGAATCATTCATCATTTTGCCCTCAAGATTCAATATCAAATTTTTTATTTTAAAATTTTAATATTAAAGTTAATTAAACTTGTTTTTTTTTCTTATTCATCTCAAAATCAGATTTGATGTTGAATCTTGAGGGAAAAATGATGAATGATGAATGAATCATTCATCATTTTGCCCTCAAGATTCAACATCAAATTTTATTATTTGTTAATTTAATATTTTTATTTAAATTTTTAAATAATATAAAATTAAAGTAGGTTGATTTTTAAATTATAAATTGTAAATTTTATCTTCAAAATTAAAATTTCAAATTTTTTATTTCAATTTGTATTTCATTGTTTCAATTTGTTAAAGTAGGCTGATTTTATTTTAATTTTGTGAAATGCAGTGTCACTTTCACGATGAGCACCCAAGACGTGAGTGGGGATGACATGGAAATCCATTCTCATAGTGAACATGATTCAGATTTTGAACCTAAGAATGAGGGAGATGACCATGGGGCTGATCCTACAGCCCAATCTAGTTCCATGGCAAGTGCACCAGCTAGTACAGGCTACCCTTCAGAATTGTTGGCAGAGTTTGCTAGGGGTCATTTTGATCCAAAATCTCCTCTAAAATAGTTTGCTACAAGAATACAAGGCACATCACAATCAGGTGGGGGAACAAGGAAGTGGCAGTGCATTATTTGTGGGACTGATTGGTTTGGTAGCATCACTCGAGTGAATGCACACTTTCTTTTTTAGACAGGAAAAGGTGTGGAGCCTTGTAAGTCTTTGAAAGAGGCTCAAAATATAAAATATAGAATGGAGTTTAACAAGTTTTGGGGCATTCCAGAGGACACAAATATTTCAGTCCCTACTACTTTGACTGCTAGGGCAGCCCTTCAGCAAACCCATCATGCATCAGTGCCACATACTTCTTAGACGGGAGGAATGATGTTTGGATCTTCATCCACTTCACTTCTAGTGTCGCTAGGGGGACAACCACAAGGAAACGCAAGTTGCAAACATCACAAAGTAATCCCATAGCTAATATGTTTAATGTGTATCTGAGAGATGAGATAGATGAATCTATTGGCAAGTTCTTCTTTGCCAATGGAATTCCATTTCATGTTACACGGTCTCCTTATTATAGGGAGATGATGGCTATGGTGGTGAAGGGAGGAACATCATACGTGCCACCAGGTGAGACGAAAATGTGGACCTCGATCTTGGATAAGTGCTATTCCAAGATCAATATTTTGATGGAGAAGATGAAGGCATTTTGGTTGGCATCTGGGTGCAGTATAGTTATGGATGGGTGGACGAACATTAGCCATCATCCACTCATCAACATCATGGTCACATGTGCAGAGGGCCCATACTTCCTTAGAGCAGTTGATTGTACAGGGCATTGCAAAGATGCTGATTTTTAGTTTCATGTCCTCGGGGAGGCTATTGAGGAGGTTGGGCCACAAAATGTGGTCCAAGTAGTCACAAATGCAGCCCATGTGTGTAGAGCAGCAGGGAAACTCATTGAGGCAGCCTATAGACATATTTGGTGGACCACATGTTGTGTGCATGCCATGAACAATGCACTCAAGGACATGGGGAAGATTGATTGGATTAGAGGAGTGGTCACCGATGTGAGAGATGTGCAGATGTTTATCTGCAACCACCACACTTCCCATGCACTCTTCAAGACCTTCGCGAAGAAGTTCTTGAAACTGGTGGAGACCCGATATGCATCATATTTCATTCTCTTGGAGAGAATGATTGAGTTGCAAGAGGCATTGCAACTCATGGTTATGACTAATGAGTGGAATAGGTGGGTCGAGGCCAAGATAGCACAAGGGAGAAGGGTGAAGGAGATAGTGAAGAGTGATGTGTTTTGGACTGATACAAAATACATTGTCTCCATCATTTCTCCAGTATTCCAGGTTATCAGATATGGGGATGGGGATGCACCTAACCTTGGAGAGGTGTATGAGTGCATCGACTCTATGCTTGACCAGATGAGGGTTGTTGTGCGAGTGAAGGACCCCTCTCTAGCATTCTACAATGAGCACATCCGGCCAATCATTCAGCGCATGGGACAAGTTGAACACTCCTTTGCTTGGCTGCCTTTGCCTTGAATCCTAAGTGGTACATGGCTAGACCAGGTAGAGTGACACCGATTCAGGATGATGAGGTGAAGGCAGGTTTCTTTAGGTGCATAGAGAAGATGTATGATTCTACAGATGCCAGCACAATTCGCACTAAGTGGACTAGATTTGCCACTCTTAGAGGCTATTCAGATGCAACAAAGGTGGATATAGTTTCTATGGCACAGGAGGACCCACTTTTGTGGTGGAATTGTCATGGTTCGAAATCTTTGACCACCACTCTAGCTATTCGTCTGCTATCCCAGGTTTCCAGTTCTTCAGCTGCTGAGAGGAACTGGTCTACATATAGCTTCATCCACTCTCTTAAGAGGAACAGACTTACCTCTAAGAGAGCAGAGAAGCTTGTGGCTGTACACAGTGCTTTGCGTCTCATGGACCGCAAGACAGTTGTGTACAAGGAGAGTCCAGTGGCACGATGGGATGTGGAGCTAGAGGAGCCTTCAGAGATTAATGAGGATGATCCTACCACTTCAAATGCAGGGCTGGTTGGTGTGAGCTTGAGGATCTTGACCTTGTCGAGTCCAACAGTTCCAATGATGAGGAGTTTGTAGATGATTAGAGGCCTCCATTCACTACATTTTGAGTTTTGACATTTTGGCATTTTGTCTTTTCATTTTGTAATGCTACTCATTGTAATGATGAATCATGTAATCAATTAATCATCTTTATAGACTTTGTGATATCTCATATGACATCAGATATTCATATTTGGCGGTATAATAGAAATCTCTAATTTGACAATTTCATTTGTCAAATTTTATTTAACAATTAGCATTCAAATATCTTTGTAATTCTTATACTGTTATACATCTTTTCAAAACTAGTTTTTCAAGTACTATAAGTATATGTATAACTATATCAGCACCACCACCCTGTCGTTGTCCCCCCGTCGTCTCCCAGCGATCCCCAAACTTAGGCCCTTTGTCCCCCCGTCTCTGAAACACATTTCCCCGTCCCCCCGTTTCCCCATCCCCCAGGCCCGTGGAACACTCAAAAATAGAGAAATTGCCAGTTAAACTTTCTTTCATTATTTGAAAATAATTGCAAAGCATAACCTAATCATACAAGCCTAGGAAAACTATAATTTTTTTATTGTTGCTTAGTAATTATATATTTTCCAACAAAACAAAATCCAACTAACATAGAAAAAAGGTCTCAATACTATGAAATACCTCAAAGCATGCCACAAAGGAAGATTGTATGTTCTTGTTTCTTCGTGTCATTGCTTGTGTCCATCAATATCCCTAGAATTCCCTAGGCCGAGATCCCTGCATCTATTACAATTGATTTATCATGAGCACATTATAATACCCATCAACAGTGTTTACTCGCCTTTAATCCTAGAAAGATATAACTTGATAGTGACTCAGTGTTTGCTGATCAATAGCAGCATCCAGAATAAGGTATACATGCAAGTACAATAAAAAGGGCTCAAATTTATTTTAAAAACTAAAAAGCAAATAAAACTAAATTTGGTGGTTAGTTTTTCCTCTTGAAATTTCCCAGTTTCAGTTCTTTTCAGCATTAATGACTCAGTGAAAAGGGTCTAAGGAAACTCACTTGAAAAGTGTGAATTGACTCTCGTGCATTCCTCTCCCAACATAGATTCTTGTCTAAAGGCGGTATACTCAATAGGTTAGTGTCAAAAATTAACTCCATAGTTCACAAAATAGAGGATTTTAAGGACATCACTTTGAAACAGAAGCCTATGATAATCATCCATAAACATTACAATGAGAGCATTGCACAAATAGTAATGGAAGAAATTTGCTTTCTCAATAGACACATTATTGGCTATAAATTAGAATTCCTATGAAAAAAATTGTATGCATCTTTAAAATATTAACTTATGAAGGTTGAGCATGGCACCTGTGACCACCAGAGGAGAAAACGTATAATATGCCAATCAGATCTTTCAATCCATCTCCGCAGTAATGGAAACACAAAGAATCCAAAAGATAGTATGTTAGGGAGAAGATATATTACAACAACTGATATATATATAATGATGGCATCTTTCCCCTATATCCTATCCACATCTGAATTGTCTTCAAAATTCCAGATGGCTTTTCCCATGCATGCACATAGCATAGAAGAAGAATGATAACCCATGCAACTGCAACAACTAGCTTCATAAATATTATGATCAGAACAGTGATTCTTGTGTTGTTATAAGCCTGAAATTTCATGAAAACATCCAAGATACGTGCAAAATTCAAAAGTATTAATTGTCTAAAAAATGTATCTTGTGTACCATTTTCATAAATGACTTTTAAGTAAAATTATATAGATAATAACATTAAACTAATAAACACATTTTTTTAACTGCAATGACAAATTTTTTTACTATGACTTTTCTTATAAAAGATGCAGTGCTAGTTAAGCATCCAAGGAAAGAATCAATTACAGAGCATGTTAGAAATTTAAAAAAAGCATGAGCATCAATACTGTTTTTGTAAACTTTCCATGGAAATACCAAAATTGCTCAAGTTACATGCCTTACAATTACCAAGAATAAAAAGTGACTTGTAAGGCAACTCCAATATTCAAAGAATTTGAGTAACTAGGAACAAAATCTCATTAGCATTTAATGGTGTACTTAACCTAAATAAGCCATAAGCTTGCTGCTATAATGAATATACTTAAGACTTGATCAAAAAGGTCAAATCAATAAATATCCTTTAGGAGCACAGATCCATTCCAAGCAACAATGATCATGGCCTGTACAATATGAGTTTTTCATTTTAGGAAAGGAAATTTAGTATAATGGACCTTGATAAAAAAAATTAAAAATACAGTGATTCTCCTGGAAAATACTTGTAATGCCAGAATGAGGAACACCCACATTTTATCAAAACTTCGAAAAATGTGCCAGAATGTACGCATCTCCACAAAGTTCATCTTTCCAATTCTTTTTGTTGTGCTTTTCTGACATTTCCAAATAGTGAACACTCACATATGTAGCACCTCTTTTGCAATCTAAATCTCAGGAAACAGTAAAGAAGATTTCAAATGAACCCAGGGCTGTTATTATAGGTAGCCAAATCCTGTGTCATCATTAAATCATTCTTCCAAACCAACATGTGGTTAGGGCAAATGAATCAACTCCGAATCCCTACAATCATGAGGATGTGATCAAAGAAGCATTATAGGTCATTCTTGAAAGACAACGTCCCCTAAATCACAAGCAGAAGGGTATATTCAAGCAAAGAAGAAAAATAACAGAGCAGGGATAGTGAGAATAGGAAGCTAACCATTTAAAGTGAGGGACATTAGGAAATATAGAGAAAAGCCACAAATTAACCAGAAGAAGATACCAGATTTTCATCCCTCTCAAGGCATAGACATAAAATTGTACTAAACTCAACAGACAATATGACCATGATTTATTTTTAAAACCACCAAAATGTCACAAAAAGAAAATCATTCAAGGCAATTAACGACGTATTCTAAATGCCCGTCCAATTTAAATTGAATTTTCAAAATCATATGCCAATTTCTCTTTGCAATTAATGTAATTCTTATTGCCCACCAAATTTAGATTGAATTGCAAAACCATGTGCCAATTTCCCTTTGCAATTAAAAAACCATGGGAAAATGTTCAAATGACAATTTCTTCCCTATTTCCGGATACAAAATTCAGCAGACAATTAGACTGAAACCATAAAAAAATGTCACAAAAAAAAAATACTAACAATACTATATCTTCCTAGAACTGCTGGAATAAAAAAAAAAAAAAATTCCTTTGTGACAATCATGCTAATGCCCAGCGACTAAATAAAAATCATTATCACATGCCCCTAATTAGAACTAAAACCCAAATTTTCCTCTAAAATTAGGAAAATTGTCGCACGGCAAAATGTTCACAAATGACACTCGTTTCACATTGATTAATGCGGAAAGCAACGACAAGAAAAAACAATTGATCCCCGTAAAACTGAACATCCACTAGAATGTCACCAATTTTATTATTTTATAAATCCACCAAACCTAGAGACAATACCCTCCAATTGTCTCTCAAATTATTACAAAAACTTCAAAACTACGTTTCAAAAACACTAAAGAATAATCTCCAAATGTCCGTCAAATTGTGATTGAATTTTCAAACCCCAAGTTTCAAGTTTTCTTGAAAAAATTAAAAATACATTCACAACCCAACAGAGAATAAACAAAAACAAAGCACCCACCTGTTCTCTATGGCAGTCATCCTTAGACGTAGAAATCGTAGAAGCGGAAGCCCCAAAAAAGTGTGGAGAGGAAGCAATAGATGAAATAGCACGAACAGAACTGGAGAATAAACTACGGCTCTGTTCCGATTAAAACATCGGCTCTTGCTCTCTAAAGCACCAAGCTCTATAATCTGTAATGTCGAATGAGGGAGGGTA
The DNA here is from genome assembly GCA_007258455.2 of Sequoia sempervirens. Taxonomy (NCBI): domain Eukaryota; kingdom Viridiplantae; phylum Streptophyta; class Pinopsida; order Cupressales; family Cupressaceae; genus Sequoia; species Sequoia sempervirens. Next base: position 574,919,414 of record VDFB02000003.1, read on the forward strand.
AACGAAAATCCATGGCTAATGATAATGAGAGGGAAAATGAATGAACAACGGGAGTAAAAACTTTATTTTAGAAAAAGTTTTTTTTATTGTCGTAATTTAAGACAATTAAAATATTAAAAATATAGTTTAAATATAAAATATATATTTAAGACAAAATTAATATTTTGTTTTAAATTAATGTCTTAAAACACTTCTTTATGTAGTAGTGAGAGTCATTGTGGTGTTGCTTTCATAGCAAACTATTGTTAAAATCGTCGCCTTCAGCTCCGTTTTTCTACTAGATTCAAGAATTTTAAAATTGTTGTGTTGTAGAATCTGTAAGTCGTTTTACATGGGTATTTTGGATAAATGATTAATTTAGATCTATATAGTATGTTTATTTGCATTTATGTAGACTGAGTATTTTCTATGTTGTGAGAAAATCACCACAATACAGCCATAGCATTCCATGATGTAGCATTCAGATGTTGTTAAGAACATAGCATTTATTTCTGGAGTATGTATAACATATTCATAATGTCACAATAGCTCTTCTGGAAATGCAACTAAATCAACATATTTCCTTGCATATTTTGGAGTATACTTTGACATGAGTAAATATTATAGAGATATAGGTAAATTGTAAAAGAACTATTAGGAAAACAACAAAGAACGACATACATCTGATCTTCTTAAGTATTATCCTAATACCTCTTACAACTGTTACATAGGCTGCTTGTCTTGTACCAATATGTTGCATGATATTCTTTTTCTGGCATCTATTTGAAGCTCCTTATAACAAATTGTTAATTGCTATTGTTTTTTTTGTTTCAATGGCAAAAAAATCTATTGATTAAGTTGCATTGTCGAAAGAGCCATTATGGTGTTGGTCTAGTATCAAACTATTGTAAGAATCATTTCCCTCGACTCTATTCTATAGCAGATTTGAGGGTTTTAGAACTGTTGTGCTATGGAATTTCCAAGTCGTTTTACATGGGTATTTTGCATAGTTGATTTGTCCATAAGTTTGAATACCAAGCAATGTAGCTCAAATTTCCAATCAAGTTTGTGGTGTTATATGCAATTTGGACACATTATTGTATCATATAATTGTTACTTTGAATACCAAGCAATGTAGCTCAAATTTCCAATCAAGTTTGTGGTGTTATATGCAATTTGGACACATTATTGTATCATATAATTGTTACGATAACATAGAGAAAATAGGTATTATCATAAACAAGTGGGTTTAAATAATTGATTTGGAAGATTATTTGTCATTTATATCTAATTCATAAAGTGTTTACCTAATACTTCTTTTACAATTTCTCTATATCATGAAACATATGGATGGAAGATAAGCAGTCTATGTAATAGTTTCTTGTCAATTCAAAATTCAAGCTACATTGTCTGGTGCTAAATATTATAGACAAATAGAGAAACTAGAAAATAGATTTTTTTCCCATAACCTGAAAAGATAATTGTAGAGACATGCACACAGGCAATGTGTAGAATACACTATGGCTATTGCAGTCGAGCATGTGGAATATTTTTCTTGAAGTTTCCACTGGGATTCTCGTCAACGCAACTGTGAATTAGATTTGTCAGTGCCAGGGGTGCCTCACCCGAAGAGGACTTGACCAAATTTTTTTTGTGGCGAGTTGGAGCTTGGTAATTACGAGGCTTGGCAGTGGCGGAGTTGGTGTCCTGGATACGTGGAAGATGAATGGGTGTGTATAGTATTTAGCAACAAATAAGTGTTATTCCAATACCTCTCATACAATTACTCTATTTTTCTTCAATATATATATGCATATATGTATTTGTGTATGCTTCAAAGCATTCATTTTCACATACAATTAATGGAATCTGTTTGTAATGTTCATAAATATAGGAGAAGGAGAATATACAAGAGGTCTTGTTTGAAAGCAAAATCAATTCCATACATAAAATACAAAGATATCATTAAAGGGAAGACATCAAAGAAATAGCAAAAGTTTTGCTTGAAAGAATACAATGTATACAAACAAATTTATAAACATACCTAATTTCAAATGGTATGTACTGGAATGTATCTAGCCATGCAAAAAGAAAAGGAGTAAATGTATAACTTTGGTATCTAGTGGAGGATACGTAGCTCTGCAAAAACAAAAGGGGTCAATGTATAAGTTAGTAAAATATAAATATATAAAACAAATGTTGATTATTCTTACAGCTACGGGTAACTTTTACTCATGAATTGTTCCACAGATGGGCTTCATATCTCCTTGTCCATCCATGCTTGCATCGAAGTCAACATCATATTATTGCAAAGCAACATTCTATTTGAATCGATCAAAATATATATCTATGGTTATATGTGTATGGAATAGCCAAAAAGACAGTTGAAAAACAACTTACGGCAACAATAGGGGGACGAGACAATGTAGATTGCAAAGGACAACACTTGTTATACCATCAATTTGCCAACTAGTGGAGGTGCATGGTAGGTTTCCACCATTTTGTACCCATTGAGCAAGGAAACCAACTCCACCACCACCAATCCATGTGGTCAAGAAAGTCCATCGTTCTTGTGAGCAGGCTCGGGCAAGGCCTCGCAAATTGCATGGGGTGTTATCATATATTAAGTAAAAAATGCAATAAAATGCTCAAAAGAGAATTTTGTAGATCAACATTATACATATACATATGCATACACATACACATACATATACATATGCATATGCATACACATACACATACATATACATATACATATACATACATATACATATACATATATATATATGCATATGCATATACATATACATATACATATACATATACACATATGCATACATACATACACATATACATATACATATACACATACACATATAGTTTTTGCCCTTCATTTATTATTTGTAGTTATCTACATGTGCATTGTTGGCATTATACTCTACCATATGAGCAATTATAGTTTAATTTTCTTTCTTCTATCAAAAAAATATGGTTAGGGCTAGTAATTTTTTCACCTATTCTATTTTCCATGTACTTGGCACTAAATATTATAGAGAAATACAGGAGACTTGTGCGGGGTTTTAAATGACAATTTGAAGCTTACATGTTCAATAAAGGATGTCCCTAAATGTTGCTCATTGGTCAATAAGGGTTGCAAAAAAATTATGAATTTAGAATTGAGAAGGGAATTGTTACATAGTAAATGTGTTTTTAATAGGTCCTTTACAGTTTCCCTATTTGTCTATAATATCTAGTGCCAAATAATATAGCTTGAATTTTGAATTGACAGTTGAACTATTTTATAGATCGATTGAAGTACGATATAATTTTACTCGTGTCCTAGTTTTATATTTATCAGACCTAGATGCATATCTATATTTGAACTTTTTGTCCAAGTTAATCAATCAACTGATAGATTATTATCTGATTATTTTAACATACATATGCATAGAAATACATGGCAGACTTGAAGTTATGAATTAGATAATATTTATCAAAAATATGAAAGATTAAAGAATTGTCCTCTTTTAAAGAGGCGTTAGTCATATCTTTAATTACTAATATTCAATAAAAAAGTATTATTTACCAAAACATCAATTCATAACTTTTGGTATGGCATATTTTTGCCAATTTTTATATGGCAGTAGAAAATTTATTACTTTGATGTTATTTATTTTTATTTTTTCTTATTTAAGTATTAGTTATGATGGTCACAGTAATTACACACAAACATATAACAAAATATATATGTATACATGTGGATATAAATGTATATTTATGAATGATCATAAGAGGAATAACATGGTTTCAACATTGCAATATATAAAAATATATATACAAGTACTGTACAGATTTCTTCATTAACCATTTTTAGTATTTGACTATTGTTATATGTTTTTCGTTGAAGATAATATTACTATTTAATGATTATAAAGGGAAGAAGTGAATTCAGAATACACATAGAAGAACTAAAAATTCCACCATCTAACAAGAATCAAGAATCATAGCAACAATGCAGACTGAAAACAATCTACGCAACATGTTAAAATCAAAAGAATGGGCAGTCAATGAACGTGCAAATATATATATATATATAAATACTACGAGAAATGTTGAAAAGTGCAAAAGAGAAGTCAAAGCGTTGGCTCACTCACTGGTGGAGCCATTTTGTTGTGCAGTTTTTTTACACATGCCCCGCTGAAAGCAGGGACCCTCTTTTGCTTTCGCTTTTGGTTTTGGGCCCTTGTTATGTTGAGGTTTCAATAATCTTTGCACGTTCTTGAATGCTTATCTTATTCGTACAAATGGCCCCCTTCTAGGAAGTACATTGAAAATCTTAAGTTTTGAACAAAGTTCGGGTTTTTACTTCATTTTGGGATTTTTCGCTCCATCTAGATTTTCCCAGATTTCACTCGAAGTCTGGCAAAGAGATTAACACTATGGTTCAGGAAATTTGGGACTTCGCGGAATTCCGCATAGACTATATTTTTCTGAGATTTTGTTTTACCGTTGGGTTTTCGAATTTCTTCAGCCTGTCTTGTCGATGGCATTAATGCGCCTAGGTACTATCTCTGCAACATGAGTTTGGTCAAATTTAAGGGGATTTTGCATCATTTGCTCTCATCTTTCATCGTGTATCGCTCTTGCATCTAAGATTTGGCGATTTGGGCATTTGAATTTCTTTATTTGCTTGCTGGGGTGCTTGGATTTCTTGCATTCAATTTGATTTGTTCACTAGGGCATCTGAGTTCACTACTCATTTTCCTCGTGGTCGAATTTGATTTGCTTATGGTATGTAACTATGGTCCCTGCCTTTGAAATGTTAATGATTGGTTGTCCATGGCCTTTTTACGTCCATTTGGGAGCTCGATTTTTCATGTTTAATGATTAAATGCTTTAAACTAGGGTCGCGTTTGATATTTGAGAGTTTTTAATGTCTATCTTATATTCCGCCCTAGTTAACCAGTTGGATTTTAGTGATGTCCAAATTCTAAAATGGTTCCCATGCCTTGCCCCATAAGTCAAAGTTTTAATTTGGTTCTTTGTTGTGTGCATTTGAGCTCAATCCAGGTTTAATCTTAGTTAGTTCCATTCACCCATGGCAGAGGTTTTAACAGTCAAATCTAGGGCATCATTGGTTTGTTATGAACATTCATCATTTAACGCCTCAAGTAGTCTTGATCCAAAGGGGTTGATAGGAAACATGAATTAGATTTGAGCTGAGCTCAGGAGATTTGAGATTCAGGGACATTTGATCGTATCGAGGAAAATAAAGCATAATAATGGTTTTCTAGGATTTTGAGGACTTCATGGAATTTCCGCATCCCCGAATTTTCCCGGATTCCATTTAACCTTCAGTGTTCTAGGGTGTGCGTTGAAAATTCAGAGTTTTGGGGACTTTGTAGAATTCCGATCCAGCGAGATTTTTCTGAATTCTCTAAAAACTTTGTGGAACTTAGAAATTGAATGAAATGGATGAATTTAATGATGAATGCTTAAGATTCCATGCTTTAAACTGATACATTACACAATGTTATATGCATCCTTTCTTCATTTTGATGATCTATTGTTGATATTTGTGCCTTCTTAGGGAAAATACACTTGGTCTAGAATTTTTCGAAGTTCCTCCCATACTGGTTTTCCCAGGTTAGCTTGGAATCCTAAACTTCTCATTTATGATGATTTATAGTTGATTTGATGGTTTTCTTATGATTTTGAGCTAACACTTTGACAAATATGTTATCAACAATTGGATTTTCATGTTAGTATTCGATGGATCCAGGCTGAAGCTAGCAAGGCAGTGGCTAGAATGGCTAAGGCTGATATGGAGGGATCCTCTATCTCAGAAGAAAAAAGAGTTAAATTGGACATAAAGAGCAGGATCCCAGAAAGTAAGATAGCCTCAGTCTGGTCTGAAGTTTCAGACACAAATGTGGGTCGATGGGACTATGAGGAGTTTAAGGCAAGGATGCAACAAGAAGATCTTCTAGTGCTGACCAGGAGACTAAAGGAATCAGAATTATCTCATGTAGCAGGGTTTCCTTCAATAGTTCAGTGCTATGAGTTGGTATTGGAATGTGCCTGACACTATGATAGGGATTCATAGAGGATAGTCAATCCTCAAGGGAGAGTATTGGATAATCTTAACCATGTCTCTATTGCACAGAATTTTGATATGCCAGACAGATCTCATGTGGTGGCTTTCAATATGGAGGCAGCTAAAAGATACTATGAGGAGGAGACTATTAAGTCACAACAGGTTATCAATTCTTGGCTTGAAAAACCAAAGTCTCATTTCTCAAAACTACCTAAGCAGTTGCACAGGGAAAAGTTTAAACAAGAAGCCTATGATGCCATCACATTGCTTAGCCAGGTGGTAGGCCTAAAGAGTGCAGGTATGTTCGAGAATTGGATGTTCCATGTCATTGTGAGGATGGAGCGGGAAAATATTAATTATCATTGGGCAAGTGTCATAAGTACGGTGATTCATGAACAAATATGTAATGTGCTACAGACCGAGACATTCACCATGACTTCTTATTTAGTGTATGCACTTGCAAGATTTTATCCCTATAAAGGATTGAGCACAAGAGGAATATTTGGACAGGATGTAATTTATGAGGTTTATCCTCAATTGCACTTAGGAAGCTCAAGTTACAGGAGGGTGAATGATGCATTCACCATGCACATCACTAGATTGCTCCAAGGTGCAGAGCACGTGAGAATATTAGATGATGCTAAGGAGTTGATCAAAAGTTATGGGGCTTGGTTCATACAGTTTCCCACCTTTTCTTACATAAGAATAGATGGTTGTTGGAGGGCTCCATATAGGCTTCCAAGGTTTCCCACATACCATGTTGTACTTTTGGAGGTCATGAGGCAAATATGTGACTTTGACGCCATTGTAAAGAAAGATAAGCATAAAATTAGATTTGGTGGAGATTTTCCTCTGAAGATAGGTACTAGCGAGGTATGCCCTTCAATTAATTTAGCCTATGCTTCTAAGGAGGAAATGAGCACTCTTGGGTTGTCTCACCATTCCAAAAGACTGGGTTTTGATATCATTGGTGAAGCATAAAAGAAAGCCAGCAAGGAATACCACCACAGAGATGACATAGAGGACTATTGGGCCAATAGCAAGGATGAGTTTGAGGTAAGAAAGAAGAAATTATCTAGACTCCTAGTTGATGTGGTCCAAATGTATAGTGTGAAAATGGTTCCCGATCAGGTGGAAGATGATGGAGACTTAATCCAAATTCATGACTATGAGCTAATTAAGGACAAACCAATTGGAGAAGTAGACTGGCTAGAAGAAGAAAATTTTGAATTAGAACAAATCATGGCCCCTGTGATGAAATACACCAAGTTGTGGCTCAAACACAAGGTGTGGGAACTTGAAAGTCAAGGTGTGCCATGTACCTATAATCTGATGGGGGATCTAAAATCCCATTCCACTTCTAAGGAGTTGGCTGAGGAAGATCCTAAGGGAAGAACCAAGGTGGATTCTCCTTTTAAGATTAAGATCAAAGGTTCCCAAGGAGAAGAGCAGGAGAAATAGAGGAAACCAAAAGTAAAGAAGAGGATTGTTACTTCAAAGACAGAAAAATCTTTAGAGGAAGAACCTGGTGAAGGAGAAGAAAAGGATGGTGCCCCAACACCTAAAAGGAGGAAAATAGCAAGGGGTTCAAGAAAGAAAGGTGAAACTAATCCTTCAATAGTGGTAAATGTAGAAAGTTCTGGAGAGAGGACACAAGTATACACAAGGAGATCAAGAACTCCTTCTCCCAAGGATAGTGTGCCAAAGAAGGATATTCCTCCAGTAACCTCTGTTGTAGAACAACATAAAGAGGATTCTCCACCTCATGAACTACATGGTGCATCAGAACAACCAACAGATGTAGAGCACCCATCAAGTGAAGGGGGAGAATAATTTCAAGAAGGTGAGCTTCATAGTGCAGCTGTAGAAATTGAGGAAATTTTATGGACTCCCTTGGTAACTTATGAGGATTCTCCTACTAGAAGTACAGAAGACAGACCTCAGAGAGAGGGATCACCTGCTAAGACTCCATCACCAGCACATGAAGAAGAAGAGTATGGTAGAGAAGAACATGATAAGGATGAAGAGTTTCCTGAGAAGCAGGAAGATACACCCAAGGGTCAGCAGGGAGAAGTGGGACAGAGTGAAATACAATTAGATTATGTTGTTCCAGGTTGGCTTGATAGAGAAATAAAGAGAAAGAAAATTGTTGTGGATGATACCCCTCCCAATTGGGATGAGATACTGGAAAAAATAGGAAAAGGTAAAGGAAAGAAGAAGGCCAGGGTCATCTCCAAGATTGAAAGGGATGAAGCAAACAACAGAGTGGTCCACATTGCTACTCCTGCCACAAAAAAGAATAGAGATGAGGTTATTGGGAGTGATTACAACATGCAGATTATCAACCTAGGACCCACTTCCATGGAACAGGATATTGAAGAATACGAGGGTTCAAGTGTTGTGATCCTAGGGAGATTGAGGAAAGAAGCACAAGCTAAACAGGAGTTGAAGAAAGAGAATGAAAGACTTAATAAATATTTGGAAGATTTGATGAAACCATTGCAGTCCATTAGTTCCTCATCTTCTGCTGCAAGTTTCCTACCCCAAGAAACTATATCGAAGTTGGAAAGAATGAAGGCCACTACTCTTTCCACAAAAAACTGGTTACAGGGGGTACAGGCTAAAGGAGATGATGCTATCAAGGAAATCCTTTCAACCGGAGGAGATGCAATGAGGGAAATAAATTGGTTGACAGATATATTGGCTCAAGATAAAGAGGATGTAGATCTCCTGTTGCAGAAGACCAAGACCATCATGGAATACACTGAGGATAAGCTAGTGAGTGATGGAATTCTCCCTTCCTTTAAAGCTGCAGAACCTTGGGAATGGTTTGAAACTTTGAAAATAAGGCAGAAGGTTTTGAAGAAGATATATAAGCAGAGGAGGCAAATTGAGGATGCCCTGACTGATATCTATAATAGATGCATTTCTTTCTTTGAGGTGATGACAGGGAGAAGGAAGTTCACACCAAGGCATTTGAGATTTGAGTAGTTGAGAAAATGGTGGTGAGATGTATATTTTCCATTCATTGAGGATCTAATTACTAAACATCAGTTGGAAGATGCAACCACCTATATTGCAGTCATTGATAAATATCAAACCAATAGGGTTGACTAGGATAAGTTGGTGGAGCAATCAAGAGAAAATATTAAATCTATTGAAAGGAGAATTAAGGTTTTACCTCTACCACCTGTAGCCAACTTGGATAGAGTGCTCTTGATGGTTCATGATAGGGTGGATCAAAATAAAGACAAAGGAGAAAGTAGTTAATGCAAGGCTACATCGTAATTTGTGCTCCCCTATTATTTTGCATGCATGGTCTGAGCTATATTGGAGATCGCAGGCCAACCTGGATGGAGTTCATGCATTTAATGCATATTTTATTTTATTTCAAATTCCTCTTGGCCGACTTGTTTTATGGCCATTTATTATTATTGTAAATTCTAATTGGGTCGACATGCCTTGGGGAGTTTTCTATTAATATGGAATTTTGCCTCATTTGTAAGAGCTAGATAGATAGTTTTTGATACTAGAGCAAATTAATCAGTAGAGCAAGAGTTAGAAGTTAGTTCATTTTGAGCAAGTGCTATAACAGAATACTAGAATTGTTGCTAATTTGGGTGATTCAATACAATTGGAGACATTGTGCTTTTGGTGAATTCTCTTATGTTGATTTATCTTGCATGGCTCTTGTTGTTCTATCTTTGAGATTGCTTGGGAAGTATTAGATATATGCTAGATTTAGAATTAGACATGATTCAATTGTGTTTATGGTTTGATGCCTGAAGTGTTGCAGCAATCTTTGGTCCATACTTTTTGCAGCCAACTGATTGTTAGTTGCTTTGCAAAGTTAGCCTGGACTTTTATATTCATTGTGCTTTATTCAATGGTGGAGGTTTATTCATTTCAATTGCAATAGGGTTGTTTTGAATGAATGTTCATGATCTGAAAATATTTAATGCCTTAGAATATTGCACTATTTCTATAAGATTGCAGATCCATCTAGGTCAAGTAGAAATTAGTTTCAGAGGGACCAGTCCATTTCAAGTGTTTCATCATTTGCACTGTTAATCTTAGGAGTAGTTTTAATTTAGAAATCTCTCTGAAACCCTTATCTTTTGTTATTTCTTTTATTATTTGGGTTAGATTTAGGATTGAAGTATCATTATATTGCTAGATCTGATAAATTAAAGATTCAATGTTTGCTTGTAGTAAGGTCCCTTTGTGATTACCAACATTTTCACATTTCTCATTGAGTTGTTTATGCATTGTCAAGACCTGACATTAGAGACCTTGGGGTTATCTCTTGAGGCTTGCTGATAGAGATTTACCTTTCAAGAGAGATAGGATATTATATTCTGTCTGAGTTATTGTTGTGCAGAAAACACCATCAACACATTTTCTGTAGGAAGGGTAGACATCTTTTCTATGTTTGAAAGCAATAGTTTACACTCTACTTCAAAATCCACTTTTGTTGCTTTGACAATCATTGTTTTAAGTTGGTCCTCATAATTGTAAGTATCTGTTATGATCAAGCTAGTAAAGATGTATGCTTTACAAACAAGGCCTTTAATAACAACAACAAGATTTGTTGTAGACTCAGAGCTATCCTACAACATGTAAAGGTCTTTTGCTAGAATTTGTAGTAAATTAGTGGCAGCGTCATCGAAAGTGATAGACCAAAGACTGGTTGAGTGGTCTTGTAGCTTTAACTGTAAAAGATAGTGATAGTTGCATTCCTTGATCTCCATCTGGAAACGATCACAAAATAAAACATCAGCACAGGGATGTGTGCATTTTCTTTTGCATTCTTTTCCATTAACCAACAAGGGGCAAGCAGGATAACAAAATACTTAGTTTTTGCAATTTGAATGGTTGCTTTAAAAATGGCCTCAATAGTTTTTGGAAAGCCAAGGCAACTGTTCAAGATAAATGCAATAGTAACTCTATCATTCGAAGGATGGAACCTACACGGAGCAGAAGAAGATGAAACCACTTGTTCTACTTTGATTGGGCCCTTGGATCGAAGAGTGTTTTCCTCAGGAATAGAAGGGTTAATGTCAAGGACCATTGTTGTTGATGTATTGATAACTTTACCATTAAAGTAGCCTACACGACCACCTTGAATAGTAACTATCACTATATCACCAGAAAGATGCATCCACTCCAACACATCACCTTTTTCTTGTCAACTTGGACCCCACAAATTAACATCAATGAACAAAGTAAAGATATCATATAGTTTAATAGTTGATATGTACCCAACATGCACTATAATGCCAATAATATCAACCAAGTTATTATTACTATAATTGCTTATGTCACCAACTGGGACAAAAGCAAAGGCTTTTTTTGGCATGGAAATCTCATCTTCACACCATTTTATTGTTGATTTTTCATCCAAAACAATTTCAAGGCTATTATTTAATTTATTGAATTTTTCATTTGCTTCCTTGATTGATCCTCCTGATATTAAATAAGTTGCACCCACCTCAACTCGAACATAATGCAATTTAGCAATATCATCAAAACAAGTAACATGTATTTATATTCCCTCCATATCTATAATGTCAAAACTAAATTGTTGGCCCTCACCTCTTTGTTTGTGGAAATGGTACATCTCTCTAATATGTGTTACACGCCCTTTCACTGTCCAAACATTTTGATAAATGTTTAAAGGTTTAATAGGGTTAACATTTGTAGGGTTGTTTTATTTCTTAGGGGACAACTGCAGACCAAATTTAGGGGTTCGTTTAGAAGGAGAAGGTGATTTTGACCCCAACATTTGCTCCTCTTGTTGTTTGAACAGATAGCTAGGGGTCCCAATGATTTGACAACCAGACATAATCACAACTAAGCTGAATATGATTAAGGCCCTAGAAAAGAAGCAAAAAAATATACTAGACACATTATATTAGGCACATACAAAGGGGAAAGAGAATTTTTAAAAGTAGACAAAAAAAGAATGCAGCCCACATTGAATCTTGGAAATTCCTGCAAACATAGTCTCTTAAACATACAAGGGATCCTATTTTCAAGGCACTTGAAAGCAACAAATCATTGCATTTGGAAGGCAGGGTTCCTATTTGCATATGGTGTCCATCAGACAAGTTCAACCTGCCCTTCATCACTGCCAACTTTTTTGAAGGACAAAAGCTAAAGGACTGGAGAGGCAATGACATCTCCAACATTGATGGAACAAATTGTAAATGGAGTCAAAGTTGGTTGTTTCTTTGTAGCCTACAAAGACAAGTTCAATCAAGGAAAATGCACATCATCACACCAAATGGACAAAATGAGTAAGGAAAACAAAGGCCGCAAAGAGATATTTTTATGTGTTGTAAAAGATTAATGCATATGTACTTCCACATCTATATGTTTTACTAGGGCTAGCCATGTCTTTATACACCTAAAGAACAATGAAACTAGAAACATAAATAGTAAAGTGTATGTGTTGTATTTTTTTGTAAAATATTTGAGAATACTAAAATTAAAGGAACTGAAAGGCAATGTTCAATTTTATTACAAGAGAGGAAGGAAACAATAACAATGAATCTAAAACAACTATAAGGAAAAGGAAATACAAACTTACAAAATCAGGATCTAGATGCTAGTGGATGGCACCCTCAGAGTCGAACTCCGTAGCGGGACCTGTGGGAGGTGTCTCCAAATCAATCACCAAATCAATTTGGGGCAGCTCTAGAGACCCACCCACAAAGCTCAATTCTGCAAACATACTTCTGGGACCTTTTAGAGGGAGAAAATGTTCCAATTATAGTTGACTGATTGGCACCTCTATTTGAAAATGAAAATAAATTATTAATGTATTGCAACATCCAATGCCAACTGGTAGACAAGTTATAAATATTTATAATTCACCAACCATTTTACTATTGTATGCATGCAATTTTTTACTATATTTCTATAAATATGTATATGCAGACATTTGTATATGTTGTTGCCTACTGCCTTCTTCTTTTTTAATGCAAACAATAGAACATACAACAACAAGAATGAAAATGACATTTGTATATGTTGTTTCCTGTTGCCTTCATCTTTTTTAATGGAAACAATAGAATATACAACAATAAGAATGCAAATGACTAAGTACATATATGCATTGAATTTTCCTTTTGTCAACACATTTGAAAAAACACATATAACTAGATATATATATCCTTATGCACTTCCAGTGGGGGGATTTCTAGGGTCTGTTTATAACAACATGGACCTTGCTAATTACGTGGTTTGTTAGTGGTGGAGTTGTTTTCCTCAATACACAAAAGAAGAATGGTAAGTGTTTGGTCATGTGAGGATTAATGCATCCTGGCGGTGTTGGACCATGGCACTAGAGGAAGTAGATGCAACATTCAATGTTGCAGTATGGGAAAGTATTCTAAAAAATGTGTGAGAAAATATACCGATTAAGTTGCATTGTCAAAAGAGGCATTGTGATCCTGTGGTATTTTTTACTGTTTGTGAATGCAATTATACATAAATATGAATAAACATACCATACAAACCTGCTTCGATATACATTTGTATATATAAATCACTGTTAAAGATTGTCAAATAAGCCACACTAGTCTTGGTCTGTATACATGGGTATATATATATATCTACATATATGTACATTTGTAAATATCAAATGGGGAATTCAATACATACATATATATGTATATGTCTATGTAAAAGTTGCAAGCAGTCCAAAGGCACAGATTAACACCATGGTTGCAGTTTATAGCAATGTGCAAAATTTTAGAATTTACAAGAGCCAAACCATGGCAATCAACACTTTGTTATAGGGAGCTTGAAATAGATGAGGTTAAGAAAATGTAGTGAAATATATCGATACAAGACATATAACATGTTCCATCCAAACAAAATAACCACAGAAAAAAATATAGAATTATAAAAATTGAGAACAATGCCTATTACAAGAACAATAGAATAATTTGGTTTAGGCAGCTTCAAACTCACTTCAAACGGTTGAGTAAAAAATAACATCATGAAACATATTGATACAATACATGTATATAACAAGTTCCATCCAAACAAATTAACCACGACAAAAATTCCAGAATTTTAAAAATTGAAAACAATCCTTGTTACAAGAACAATAGAATAATCTCTTACAAGCAACTTCAATTAGATGAGTGGAAAAGAATATCATGAAACACATTGATACTCAAAAAAATAAGGGGAAAAGAATATGATAAAACATATTGATACAAGACAACCAAGCTATGTAACAATTGCCTTGTCAATTCTAAATTCATGATTTTTTTGCAATGCTTATTGACCAATGATCAACATTTACGAACATTCTTTGTTGAATAGGTAAGCTCCACGTTGTCATTTAAAACCCTGGGCAAGTCTTCTCTATTTCTCTATAATATTTAGTGTCAAGTAATGTAGCTCAAATTCCTAATTAACTTTGTGGCCTTATAGCCATTTTGCACAAATTATTTCCACCCATTGCATTTACAAGTTCTATTTAATGTGGGTTTACTGTCAAAGAATATAGCTCAAATTTTTACAATAGTCTGCTATCAAACCAACACCACAATGGCTCTTTTGACAATGCAAGCTAATCAATATATTTTCTCACATTTCACAATATACTTTCCCACATATATCTATACGTATACACACACATATATATACATGCATACATATATACATATATACATATATATACATATATACATATATACATATATATACATATGTACATATATATATATATACATGACTACATACACATATTCTAAATTGGAGCTGCATTATTTGGGACTAAATATTATAGACAAATAGGTAAATTGTAAAAGAACTATTAGGAAACACTGAAGAACCACAGGAAAACAGACAAATAGGGAAACTGTATAAAAATTGCTTCATAAAAAATACATACATACATACATACATTATATATATATATATACATAAACACACACAAAGGCACACACACAATATATATATAGATACACACACACACACAAACACACACACACACACACATATATATACACATGTACACATGTATATATATATGTATATATCAATACAACTCATAGATTCTGAAGCACAAGTTTAAAACCCTCCAACCTGCTATAAAATAGACACAAAGCAAATGGTCCGTCAAGTACTCTGTTATGAAACCAGCATAACAATGCCTCTTTTGACAATGCAACTTAATCAATATATTTTCTTGCACATTTCAGACTATGCCTTCCAATACATACATACATACATATATATATATATATATACACATACATACATACATATATATATATATACATATATAGACACGTATATATACTCTATGTATCTTTGTTGTTATACACATTTTGTACAATTAGTTCCTTGGTATCTTTTTATTTGATTTAACTTCAAATCCTTACAAAGAGGATGGTTTAGGTTGTGAACGGTATGTGGAAATCAATGCTTCGAGACATACACAGATACATATATGCATATATATTGAAGACAAATAGAGCAATTGTATAACACAATTGACAATAAGACTTATGAACCACCAAACTAATATAGAGAAAATTCAATTGTAGAACAAAGAAAGCATACATCTAACTAGGTTGAATGTACATATGCATATTCATCTGTATATACATACGTGCATATCCATATGTAAATATATCTATGCATATGTAATGTATTTTCGGTGGAGAGTGTAGTGAATGGAAGGTACGATGCATTTTTCCCTTCCCTAGAGAGTGTAATGTTGTTGCTGCTTATGCATATGCATCATTCCTCCCCTCATTGCACCCTCTATCTCAAAGAGTTTCACTTTTTTTTATTGCATATGCATATATACATATACATATAGGCATATATACATATGCACATGCATATGTATATAGATATATACATATATATATCAAACAATGCCACAAAGTGTAACAACAAATTCACATATCTAATATTTAGTTTAAACAATGAACAAACTAATCATGCAAAAGAATATCATGAAGAAGAGTTTGGTATGGTGAACTTCAAACAGATGTGGAAGAACAAATATCATGAAACATACTGATATAAGACATATAACATGTTGCATACAAACAAAATAACCACAACAATTAATACTTTATTAAAAGTAGGTTGAAACATGTATATAGATATATCCATATATATATCAAACAATGCCACAAAGTGTAACAACAAATTCGCAGATCTAATATTTAGTTTAAACAATGAACAAACTAATCATGCAAAAGAATATCATGAAGAAGAGTTTGGTATGGTGAACTTCAAACAGATGTGGAAGAAAAAATATCATGAAACATACTAATATAAGACATATAACATGTTGCATACAAACAAAATAACCACAACAATTAATACTTTATTAAAAGTAGGTTGAAACAGGGCAAGGAGAAACAAATCCACGAAACATATTAGTACAAGATAAAAAGTCTATTAAATAGTTGGAAGAGATGTTAGCAAAACACTTAAGAAGCAGACGCAAGTAATAGATAAACGGGAAAAGAATATCATGGTGAAAATATGGAAAATAGAAGAGCACAAAAGCCTATGCAAAATACTATGAAACCAACACCACAATGGTTGTATCAACAATACAACCTAATCAAAGTATACTTCCCCAGACTCCAACATTCAATATTCCATTTACTTTGGCTTAGCGCATTTACTTTTCCCAAACTCACCACACAACAATGGTAGAATGCATGAACCCGTGTGTAAGAAAACACTTACATTTAAGCTTTTGTGTATCAAGGACACCAACTCCACCACCGCCAACCCATGTAAATACCTAGCTCCACATCACCACAAAAAACCTAGTCAAGTCACCGCTAGACGGGACATCTCTGACACTGGCTAATCCAATTCACGATAGGGCTGGCAAAAAACCCTACAAAAACTTCAAACAAATAGCCTATCTGTTGGGACATCTCTGACACTACCTATGATTCTTAAGTGTTTTCCTAATAGTTGTTTTACAATTTCCTTATTTTTCCTATAATATTACGTGGGAAATAACATAGCTTAAATTTTGAATTGACAAGCCAACTATCACACAGAGTTCGCTATCACACCTTGTCTAGGCAATGATAGAATTTTTGGTAAGCAGGAATATGGTCCAAACTCAAATCTATACATGCATTCCACTGACCTACTAGAAAAAAACTTAACAATCAAAGGAAAATGAGAGATGTTTGAGAACCCAAATTAAATAGAACGTTAAAATATGGAGAATAGAATAGGAAGAGTACGATAATGAACAGTTTGGTATAGGGAATAACACTATTTCATGTATATGTATTTGGCTATGTCTCAAAGCATTGATTTTCACATATAGTTCACATTGTATGTATGTATGTATGTTTGTATGTATGTGTGTGTGTGTGTATATATATATATCGAGGGGGTACTAATTCATTCTGTCATTGTACGATGGGGGAGGACAAAGTAAATGCAATATTGAGTGTTGCATTGTGGGAAGTATACTTTGTTTAAGTTGTGGCTATAATATTTAGTGGGAAATAATGTAGCTTGAATTTTGAATTAACAAGCCAACTATCACATAGAATTTGTTGTTATAGCTTCTCTTCATAGCGATATAATTTTTGGTAAGCGGAAAATGATAGACAAGCATAATTTTTTATAAACAGACTTGAGCAGTTTGTTCTAGGGGCCTTCAAGCAGATGAGGGAAGAAAGAACATCATGAAACATATTCATACAAGCCTCCAACTATGTTCATTGTTAATAAATATTGAAGAGAAGCACATAAATTATATAATACATGTTAGAAAATAATTTTTTGCTACAAGTCATTTTACATGGGGTTTTTGCATAAATGATTTCTCTATAATATTTAATTCCAACCAATGTAGCTCAAATCTACAATTAAGCCTATGGAATTATATAGATTTTGCATAGATTATTGCATCATATAATTGTTGTCATAACCTAAAGAAAATACAATGAATAAAATATGGAGAATAGAAGGGGAAAACCACAACAATCAAGAGTCTCTTATGGAGAAGTAGGAAAAAGGATCCCATGAAAAATAGCATGTCACGGGGATCTTCAAAGACATAAGAGAAAAATAATACCATGAAACATATTGATACAAGATAGATGAACAAAAAGCCACATTAAATAGAACTGCCAAAGCCAATAGGTACCTCTAATCTGTGCAAAATGAGTGGAACCCCATAGACTTAATTGAAAATTCAACCTATTACCTAGCACTAAATATTATAGACAAATAGAGAAATTGTAAAACACCTATTAGAATAACACTTAATACTCACTAAACTATTTTTATCTCCAATATGCCAATGTTTTCATACTAACCCTCTGCATATATATATATATATATATATATATATATATATGCAATACTCCTATGTTAATTTGCAATCACTCCTATGTTAATGGGTATAATGCCAAAGATCCACATAGATAACTAAAACAATAAACCAAATGTGATAAAATTACTAACCCCACCCATATTTTTTGATGAAAGAAAGAAGATTTAACTACAATTGCTCCTATGGTAATGGCTATAACGCCAAAGATGCACAAATATAACTACAAACAATAAACGAGGGCCAAAAAAATTACTAACCATAACCATGTTTTTTTGACAAAAAAGAAAAGAAAATTAAACTACAATTTCTCCACCCATAAAGAGTGATAATCTATTTCAAGTCTCCAAAATGGGTATAATGCCAAACATAGAAACATATAACAAGAAAACATTAACAATAAATTAATCATCTATGCAAAACACCCATGTAAAATGACTTACAGATTCTGGAGAACAATTTTTTCTCAATCTTCTTACCACGATGTGGACCTTACCTCTTGAACAAAGAATGTTGTGAAACGTCGCTCATTGGTCAATAAGGATAGGGTAAAAATTATGCATTTTCCTTCAAACAGACTAGGAAACAAAAAATATCATAAATAAAATATGCAGAATAGAATAGGAAAACTACGATAATCAATAGTTTGTTATGAACAACTAAAAAAAGAATATAATGAAGAATAGTTTGTTACATAGAGCTTAAAACATAGGAGAGAAAAAGAATATGATGAAACATATCCATACAACACAGATGAATGCAAATCCACATTAAACAGAACTCCTAAACCCAATAGGTAGCAATAATCTAGATGCAAAATGAGTATAACCCCACACACTTCATTGAAAATTTGAGCTACATCACCTAGCACTAAATATTATAGACAAATAGAGAAATTGTAAAAGAGTTATTAGAATAACACTAAACAACAACAAAATTACTAGCCCTAACCATATTTTTTTGACATAAGAAACAAAATTTAACAGCAATTTCTCCACCTATAAAGAGCTATAATCTCTTTCAAGTCTCAAAATTGGGTATAACGCCAAAGATAGAAACATATAACAAGAACACATTATCAATAAATTAATCATCTATGCAAAAAACCCATGTAAAAATCAGTATAACGGCACGAACTACATTCAAAATTCCAACTGCATCGACTCACACTAAATATTATAGAGAAATACAAAAATTGTAAAAGAGCTATTAGAATAACACTACATAGCCACCAAACTTAATTTATCTCCAATATGTTTATACTTTCATACTAACTCTTTGCATATATATGCATACATACATATATATATACATATACATATACATATATATATATATATATATATACATATACAGATACATATATATATATATATAAATATACATATATATACATATACATATACATATATATACATATACATATACATATATATATACATATACATATACATATATATATATATATAATGCAATCACTCTTATGCTAATCTACGATTACTCCTATGTTAATGCCCGTGTAATCACAAAGATGCAAAGAGATAACCAAAACAACAAACTAATTTTATCTCCAATATGTTTATACTCTCATACTAACTTTTTGCGCGTGCACACACACACACACACACACACACACACATATATACATGCAATCACTCCTATGCTAATCTACAATTTCTCCTATGTTAATGGGTGTAATCGCAAAGATGCACAAAGATAACCAAAACAACAAATGGAGGTCGATAGAATTACTAACCCTAACCATATTTTTTGATGAAAGAAAGAAGATTTAACTACAATTTCTCCTACGGTAATGGGTGCAACGCCAAAGATACACACAAATAACCACAAACAATAAATGGAAGATTCATGGAGATAACACACAATCACTCCTATGTTAATCTACAATTGCTCGTATCTTAATGGGTGTAAGGGAAAAGATGCACAAAGATAACTAAAACAAAAAATAGAGGTTGAAAAAATTACTAACGGGCTAACCATTTTTTTTTATGAAAGAAAGAAGATTTAACTACAATTGCTCCTATGGTAATGGGTGCAACGCCAAAGATACACACAAATAACCACAAACAATAAACAAAAAATTCACAGAGATAACTAGAACAATAAACAAAGTGTGAAAAAATAATTGCTCCTATGTTAATTTGCAATTGCTCCCATGCTAATGGGTATAATGCCAAAAATGCACAGAGATAACTAAAACAATAAACCAACGGCGAAAAAATTATGAACCCTAACCATATTTTTTTACGAAAGAAAAAAGATTTAACTGCAATTTCTCCATCCATACATAGCGATAATGTCTTACAAATCTCCAAAATGGGTATAAAGCCAAAGATAGAAACACATAACAAGAAGACGTGAACAATAAAATAATCATCTATGTAGAATACCCATGCAAAATGACTAAAACAATAAACCAACAGCAAAAAATTGCTAACCCTAACCATATTTTTTGATGAAAGAAAGAAGATTTAACTGCAATTTCTCCATACATACTGAGTGATAATCTCTTTGAAATATCCAAAATTGGTATAACGCCAAAGATAAAAAAGATATCATAAGAAGACATCAACAATAAATCAATCATCTATGAAAAATACCCATGTAAAACGACTTACAAATTCCAGAGAACAATAGTTCATCGATTTTTGGAATAGTTTGCTATCAAAACATCCACAGAGCTGAAGGTGATGATTTTTACAATAGTTTGTTATGAAACCAACACCACAATGGTTGTTTCGACAATACAACTTAATCAAAGTATACTTTCCCACAATGCAACACTCAATATTGCATTTACTTTGTCCACCCACATTTACTACCCTCGCCTCCATCGTACAACAATGACATAATGCATTAACACTCACGTGAGCAAACACTTACATTTCAACTTCCACGTATCGAGGACACCAACTCCACCACCGCCAACCCATGTAATTCCCAAGCTCCACGTCGCCACAAAAAAAACCCAGTCTAGTTGCCATTGGTCAAGACATCTCCGCCGCCGACAAATCCAATTCACGGTTGTTCTAACGAAATTCCCAACGGAAAATTCAAACAAAATAACCTATCTTCTAATTAATATTAATATAGTTGTATAGTCATTTTCTAACATTTCTTGATTGATTTTATTATTATTATTATTATTATTATTTATATTTAATTAAAAATGCATTGTAAATATTTTTTATAAAATATAATGTATAAAGAATAAATAGAAATTTAAATATAAATATTTTATTAAGAATTGTATAATAATATTTATAAAATGAATTTATCTATATTTTAAATCAAGAAATTTGTAACAGATTTTTTAAAATTTTAAAAATGTAAATATGATACAAATATCAAATATATTGATTGGGGTGTATATCCTTTACTAATTTATTAACATCTTTTT
Organism: Sequoia sempervirens; assembly: GCA_007258455.2. Lineage (NCBI taxonomy): Eukaryota > Viridiplantae > Streptophyta > Pinopsida > Cupressales > Cupressaceae > Sequoia > Sequoia sempervirens. The sequence continues at coordinate 574,941,272 of VDFB02000003.1, forward strand.
ATGGCACCAATAATTTAAAAATAATCCATTTACATGTAAGACTTGAGAATAATCATGTGACAACCCAAGTCTATATGATAAAATTTGAAGCATCTCTAAAAATAAGGCAAAAAGAGTTTAATGGAACATATTACATAGTTTAGCTATATTAAATTATTCAATGGTTGGGTCATCATAAGATAAAACTAGATAATATTTTAAGATATTAGAAATCATTTCTTATTAATATATAAGATTAATTGTTAAGGATGGTTTGTTTCTTTATATTGAAAATCAATTATATATTTATACTAAAAGACAATAAGGAGATGCTTCTGTAAACAAAATTTATCAAGAAGAAGAGGTATTTTATTATGTGTTTTTATATTGGTTAAAAATATGTTTTTGAAAGGATCCAAACCCTAAATTACAACATAATAGTTTGAGGCACACAAAATAAGTTTGACGAAGAATGGATAAAATATTGTGGATAGAAACAACACTAGTGTACTAGTCAAACCATTAATCAGAACACAACCTCTAAAGATCTAGCATAGAAATTACTAGACCCAATACCAAATCAACTACACACCCCTTACCTAGGTATGTGACTAATAGATGAATATAGGAAGACCCTTTTTTTCTTTTGAATAATATTCAAAGAAGCACATTCATCCATGTCCTTAGACCTAAGAGAAAGGTTATAGGAATCCATCTCCAAATGTCTCAACTTGTGCATTGCATTGGGAGAAGAAAACACATGACTAGAGAATTCAATCATTTAGAAGATGTAATATAAATATTTTAGGTGCTACAAGTTTGAATCAAAATCAAGAGCAATAGAACTAAATAGTGGAACAAGTAGATTAGAAGTCAACTAAGGTACCCTAATAGGAACCAAACAAGCCATAGAAGTTTTCCAAGCCCAGAAAGGGCCACATACTATTGGTGAAAGTCGTCCAACCTAACACGTTATCTCTTCATATCCATTACTTGCATGTTACCAATGAAATTCATCTAATCCTATGATTTTTTTTATCACTTCTACTCACAAGTATGATCTTTGTGCCATATTAAGCTAGACTATGGATGCACTTATTTTTCAATAGGTTATAGGTTTTATTAGTTGGTGATTTGTTTAGAATATAAAGAATATAGGTGGCCATGAAGAATATAGATCTTGATAGTGGATGTAGCATTGAAGATCTACTTACAAGCATTGTTTCACATTTTATTCAAGATCAAGATCTATATTCTTCATGGCCACCATATGTTAGTTTGCATATTACCTACATATGGTGGCCACCTATATTCTTTATATTCTTCATGGCCACCATATGTTAGTTTGCATGTTACTAACCAAACAATATGGTGGCCATGAAGAATATAGATCTTGATCTTGAATAAAATGTGAAACAATGCTTGTAAGTAGATCTTCAATGCTACATCCACTATCTTAGCTCAACAACATGCTTGAATGCACCATGCCTTAGACATGATGGAATAATCTTGAATTGTTGTAATAAACTCTTGATAATTTTCCTTAGAATACCTTTGGAGTCACATAAATTTTATAGGAGAATTAATGTGAATTAACCCCATATTTATACTAAATTAGATAGATTAACCCTAAAATTCAAACAATTCAATCTTGCACTAGATCTAGGATAGAAATTCATTGGAATCCTACCAAAATTAAATTCAAAAATGGTTTTCCTACTCAAGGAGGACCCATTAACCACTAAAGGAAAATGGGTCCTGGCACAAGTTTCCACGACCTTGCTTCGGGGGGTGAAAAGAACATAAAAGACCCATGTCAAATATGCATAGAAAGGGGGGTCCTATGTGGAGAGGGCCCATTCACCACTAAAGGCGAATGGGTCTTAGCACCATTTTCTAGGAACTTAATTTTTCCAAATTTAATTTTATGCAATTGGAATACTAGGTGTCGGGATGGATCCTCGAAAGGTGTCATAAAGAAGGCTTAAATTTGAATTAAAGGGGATAATTAAGCTCAATTAACCACATTTAATTAATAAGAACCTAGATCTAAGTGTGAAGTTTGTTAAAAACTTTACAACACCTTAAATAGGGTACAAATTGAGTACATTTTATTAAAAAGGGCCCAAGATTAATGTGAATGTGTACAACACATTACAACACTAAACCTAGGAAAACTTAGGTTAATTCAATGATAATTATACCCAAATTAAGGAAAAGGGATACTTTTTCTGTTACTAAATTTTTCCCCCACTTTAATGATATTTTTTCCCTATGACAAGCTCACACTAAAGTAGAAATTCAAGACACTTTAGGGTATGTGCAGGATCATGATGGGCCAAAAAGTGGCAATATTATGGGTATTTGTAGGGTATGTGGCTAACGACCTTTTTTTTACCTAAAATTGATGAAACGATAAGGGTTTTTAGTGGATATTCTCAGCTTTCCACCAATATAAATTATGCTTTAATTTGAATTTAATAAATAATTATTATTCATTTTCTATTAGAATTACGACTAAAGTCCTAATCGATAGGTTGATTGAAAAACATCTATAACTTTCAAACAGTATCACATTTTTTGAATCCGAAACATGCATCACATTCTATGCTTCACATACTATAGGATTAAAAAAAGAAAATTAAATTTCAGGAAGTTTTGACCAAGCTATGGTCGACATACAATTGTTTATATTTTTTAAAGTTGTAATAAAAAATTCATAATTAATTATTTCCTTTGAAAAAAATTACAAAAAAATATGCATCACATCTAGACATGAGTCCTCTTCTTTATATATGTAAAATATTATCATTTTATTATGGTTAGTGGTCTTTATACACCCACTTCTTATTTTTCCCCTAAATTTTAAGTACTACTGCATTGAAATTTCAAATTTTCACCAAATAGATTTTATTTATTTTTAAATAAACCTAGTAGTTTAGAAACTACATTCAATTTTCTATAGATTCTATTCTTACATATTTTTTAAATAATATAGATAACTTATTCAAAATTTTATGTCAAGTTGACTAATACTGATTTTTCTGAATTTTTTGCCACTTAAGGGCCTTTTTTTTCCATGATGATCCTGCACATACCTTTTAGTATGAAGCAATAATAAAGATACATAGCCATACCCTATCAAAGGCTGAGAAAAAAAAAAGAGAAACAAAGGATCAAGCACAACCATTCCAACACAATGTGGAATAGGGTTTGTCTGTAACATATGCTGCTCACTTTGGGATAGTGGAACCTCAGTCTGTCCATTAGGTGAGTTGTCCCAAGTATGTATGCTCACTCTAGGGTAGTGGAACCTCAGTCTATCCACTAGTTGAGTTGTCCCAAAGAGGTGGAAACTGAGAGAATCATATTAGCCTCTCATACCATACCAAAGTTATCCTCCTGACAACTTCGATAAGACACCACAATGTAATGCTTTTTGTAAATTCTTTTCAATGTAAGTTTTTTTGCTAAAGGGGATTTTGATTTTTTCATGTATGGTCTTCTTCTTAGGAAGCATTGTGCCTAATGTATCCAAGAGAGGACAAGTCAAGGATATTGGATCGCCACTTATGGGATGCCTCGTTCATATCATGCCACAAAGGGAGGTCATATGCTTAGAAATATTGTACTCTTGGAAGACATCAAACCCAATAACACCACCAAGAAAAGGACATGTCACAAGAAAAAAGAAAAATTACGCCACAATTTTTTTTGAAAGATGCCATCAATGTGTGCCCCCACTTTAAAGCAGTTGCTACACCATTACTATAAGCAATTTCTTTAAAGTAGCCAATGTTTTCTCCTAAGACATGAGAGATTTCTTTAGAAAATCCTATGCCAAGTCATATGTTTCCAAAATAAAGTTACATCATGAAATACGAAGGAAGCATTGCCCCCCACAAATACATAAGGGATATATGGATCCAGGGTCAGTATGTCTTTGCTATAATGTTGTTTTAGAGAGCTCAAAATTGTCATCATTCCCAAAATACTCATAGTACTAGAAGAATGACACAAAGAGAGCAAAAACAAAGAAGAAGCCTTTCGGGTCAACATGGAAAGACTTGAATGTCTTGACACCTTGTGTCATCCCCAAAAGGAAAACACAAGACAAATGAAAAGATAATAAGGAAAATATTTTTGGTCAACATGGAAGAGACCTAAATGTCTCAATGCCTTGCATCATCCCCAAAAGGAAAACATGAGAAAAATGAAAAAAAATGCTTACGACATAGAGAAGAATGTAGGTACATATAGAGGAATGCACAAAAAGAGAGATACATCAAATGAAACATCATGGGGGATCGCATTACGCACATGCAATCACATAATTTAGAAACATGAAAATGTAAAAGACTAGTTAGGAACATGCAAGTCAACCCAAAGCAAGTCATTTGCATCCCAATCTCAGTCTGTATAAATGAAGGGGAACAACTAGCTAAAGGGACAAGAGAAAGTGTTGAACTAGGGGAAGCACCAGGTTCAACACTCTTTTGAGGAGATTTGTCATTTAAACTCATAGAATAAGAAAACAATGTATTCAACTCATTGTGCACTTCTTCATCAATCTTTGCAATGTTAATGTCATCATCTAGATTTATCACAATGGGAGGATGAATGACAATGTCCATGGAAGGTTCTTGTTTATGTTGTGGTGAGGGTATAGAGTCATCACATGCATTGCTTCAAGTATGTTCGGATTTTGATTTTCTATGTTGTTGTTATCTTCTTTTGTTTGTAACTTACAAGCAATAGGACGTCATCTATTCCTATGCTCTCTAGCACTTCAATTTCATTTCAATATATTGTCAATTTGTGTTTGTGTAAGAGTGGGTTTTTGAATCATAGGTTCCTTATCTTCTTTGGGAGGAATAGAAGAAACAATAGGAGTTTGCTCAACCACTTTCTCTTTAACTTTGTAAAAAAATTTGACTTTAGGAGGGACAACAAGATTGTTTTGGTTGTCTCACGATCTATTGTAGGAAATGGTAGGAAGATTTTCTATAGGTTGTTCTTGAATGTTCAGAAGGGAATTTGGTTCAATCATTGTTTCACCAAGAATAGGTGTTTCAATCATAGGATGAGGTATGTTTTGAAGGGATAATTCCACTATTTTCTTTTCCTTGATCTTTTGATATGATTTGAAAAAGAAGTCCTCACGAGGCTTGATAGGTTCCATAGGTTTCAGCTGAAATAAATCTAATGAAAAGTTTCCTTCGGCCGACGCAAGATTAAATCCACTATGATGCATAGTAAAGATGTCATTTCCAAATGGAAACTTTAGAAATTTATGCACAACCAAAGGGACAAAATTCATGGAGAGAAGCCATGGATAGCCTAGCTTGACATGAAATTGTTTCAATTGTGGAATGATGGTAAATGAGACATTTAATGTTTTCGGTCCAACCTTTAAAGAGAGATCTATCGAGCCCATCATAGAAAAAGCATAACCATTATGCGTCTTGATCCATTCTTTTGGTTTGTCATATGTATCTTGATATAGTTCATGCACATATAAGAATTCTTTGGTGATCACATTCTCTCCATAGATGGGATCAATCAATATCCCATCAGTGGGAATATCATTCTTTCAAATAGCTATATAAAGAGGACCATCAGGTGCACACTTAAGTACATTGTGATTTTGTGAGAAAGCAATTTCAAGAGGATTTTTAGTTGAGCCCTTACAAGGTCTAGCTTCAATAAATCCTACCATTTTATTTAGTTGTTCTTTATTGATATCTTTAGTGTTTTCATCATTTGTGTCTACTTTCATTACATCACGTTCTTTGTTTCACTAGCTTTGGCAAATGAAATAGTGTGCTTAGGCATGGGATTGGTAAAAATTTGTAGGTTTTGGTTAGGAGGAGCTATAGACTTATTTCCTTGATCGTTCACACCTCTAATTTGAAGTTGATTATTGTCGATAGGGTCTTTCACAAGATGTTTAAGACGCTTACAATATTTTGTACCATGTCCATTTTTTTGATGATAATGAAAATAAGAATTTCATCAAAAGCCTTTAGGTAATGGTATATTAGGATCATAATCTCTAACATGAGGTAAAGTAAGCATGTTCTTCTCAATAAGTTGCAACATGATATTATGAAGGGTATCAGGAAAAGGATTGAACTCTCTACCCCTTTCCCTGAAAGGAGTAGTTGTCTTTATAGTAGCCACTTGGTTATTAGTTTTTTGACTTGTTTGAGGGGGATTCAGTTGTAAAAATCCCTTATTCTAATTCTTGAAAGGTTGATAGCTATTTTGAGTTATTTGGACTTGTTAGGATGACTAGGGGGATTTTTCGCATCATGACCTCAAGTTGAATTTTGATAATCATGAAGGGTTGTACATAACTGTGTAAAGGATGGGAATTTCAAAATTTCAATTTTTCTTTGGAGTTTTCTTTGTAACTTGGAAATAAACATAATTCATTGAAATTTTGTGTGAGGAATCTTAATCTTTACTTGTGAATAAAGTGTTTGGTATCTTGCTATGAAATTGATCACTTTCTTGTCTTCTTTTTGTTTGCATGTCACTAAATCAGCAAGGGTCATTTTAGGACCCATGTGAATATGGAATTGGTTGTAAAAGGCACCAAAAAGTTCAATGAATGAACCTGTTGAATTATTTGGTAAAGAAGAGAACCACTCTAAAGCAGTATCCTTCAAGGACCTAGGAAAGAGCTTAGCTAATATTTTATCCTCAAATATGAAATCACTACAAAAGGCTGTAAAAGTAGAGACATGGCTAACAAGATCTCCTTTCCCACCATATTTCTCAAATTGAGGGACTTCTATACCTTGTGGAATTTATGCTCTTAATATGTCCAAGGATAGCGGATTTGATTTAATGTATTACAAAGGTTGACTGTTGTTGTTTTGTTGCAAGGTCGTAACTTATTGTTGAAGGGATTTCATGGTTTGCAAAAGTGAGTTAAGGATAGGGTCATTTTGATTGTAAGGTTGAGGGGAATAAGTTGGAGTGGTGTATGTATGCAGAGGGCTAGTGAATTACAGGTTGGTGAAGGTAGATTGTTGAGGATTTATTATGTTCAATTGGATAGGAATACCTAAGGAAGTGTATACAGTACTAGTAGGTATGATTGTTGTGATTGGTTGAACGGTTGCGGTAGGTTGAATGGTTTTTGTAAATTGAAAGGTTGTTGTAGGTTCAAAGGTTTTTGTGAGGTGTTTACTAGTGTATGTAGGAATGGACATTGTTATCATGGAAGATGGAATTGGAATTCCACCTTGGCTTTGAGTGGACCCCAAATCTTGAGTACAAGTGGTGATGGTAGGAACAATGTTGTTAAGAAGAGGAACACTATTAGGAGATGAAGTCATGGGAAATGAAGTATGCAAACTATGAGCCATAGAGGGTTGATTATCAATACTATTGGAGAGAGAGTTAGAAAACCCAAGATCCATAGCGGGTGAGATATCATGGGATGACATGAGCCTTGAACTACATCTTGCAATAATATTGCTAATAGGACACCAAGTTGTAAAGCTCATACAAGTTTTACAAACCTAGTGTGCAAACCCTAAATGGAAAAGATGTCAATGAAATGACCTAGAATGTAAGTTTTAGATTCTACACAATACAATTTACTGGTTAAAATGAAATTTTCTAAATGTAATTTTGATCCTTGGAAATGCACTAAAATGGAGTAATTTACACTAAATGTAATGAATTTGATGAAACAAAAAATTAGAAAACTGAAACAGGAAAGTAACAACAATAAACAAAAGCCTAAAATTGATATTTTAATTTCCAAAAACTGCAAATTAGTAGCTAATAGGGACTCATTCACCAGTAAGGGTGAATGGGTTCTATTTATGTATTTTTGAAATGTTTCTATTGATTTATGTGTGATTTTTAATGATTTTTCAAATGCCAAAAGTTTCAAGTTTGACTTGATCAAGGACTCATTCACCAGTAAAGGTGAATGGGTCTTGGTTAGGTATTTTTAAACTATTTTTGAATCATTTTCAAGATTTCAATAATGTCTTTCAATTCTAGGTTTGAGATAGTAACTTTCAATTTTAGATTTTCCAGAAATGCAATGTGAAAATGCAATGAAATAATGAATGCAAAGACTTAATTTGAAATGCAATTTTGTTTTGATTTTCAAATGAAATTTTATGAGATCTAAATGATATGCATAATGATTGATTTGTTATATACAAGTGATTTATTTTTAGACACAAGTTCTAGGGACAATTAGGGTTCATTAGATTTTATGCCCTCCTTTATAAGAAAATACAAAATCTCACAATCTAAACCATAATAACCTTATGTTTCATTTTCTCAAATTTATTCTACGTCAACATCATTACCCCATGATGGTGATGGGGCTATTTGACTCCCATCCATCATTAGAGGACGATGCATAACTTTAAGAAACCTAAAAAGGATTTGTGTTCTTATGAAGAAGTCAATCCTTCTCAGAAGCATAAACCCTCTTCATCTAAATTGGAAGATTGTTATGGTCTTGAACAAAAACTCCCTTCTAAACATGGATACAATGAAAACACAAAGTAAAATGATAGAGAACAAGTGAATTATATACCATACTCTTTCAAGAAAGATCTAGGTTTACCACCTTTATCTCCATTTTCATCTAAGGCCTTATCATATAGTGTGTGTATAACATCTTGTGCAAAAAAAGAAACATCCTCCACTTTTGATCAAGAGAGTATCTTGTTGAGACTCCTCCAAGATCATTTGAAATCCCTCCCTCCAAGAACATGAAAGAAATTTTACTACAAGAGTTCATTTTGTGCATATCATAAAGTTCATGGCCATTCTACTAATGAATTTAAGGCTTTTACTAATTGGATTCAACATCTTAAGGATTTCTTGTGCTCTTCCTTGGGTTAAAGCACCTAGATCCTCCAATTGATACCGACTTTCATGTTTTTCATCAATCATTTCAGCTCATCCTTGTCCTAACAGCCTTGTCCTTGTATGACACTTGTCATTGTCTCTTTTGGCTAGTTGAGGGCCTTCCATGTATATATATAAGAGTAAGCTTGGGATGTGGACAACATGCCTTAAGTTGGCTCACATGTGAGGTACTGAGTTATCTTTAGTTGTTGCATTTTGGAGGAAACCCCTTATCCATGATGTAGTTTCATTCAAGAACATATGACTTGGCATAGGGATTTTTGAATAACCTCTCATGTCTTCTTCTACATTAAAGAAATTTCTCACAGTAATGGTGTCAGCAACCACTATAAAGTGGGGGCATACATTGACACCCATGTTTTGCTATGCAATTTTTCTTTCTTATTGAGATGTGTACTTTTTCTTGGTGGTGTCATTGGGTTTGATTTCCTCTAAGAGCATGATATTTCTTTGATTTATCATCTTATGGAGACATTAAACATGATGTTCCCTAAGAAGAGACCTTACATGAACTAAGCAAAATCCCTTTGAACGTAAATTACACTATTTTGCATTTCCAACATCTATTATATGGCCACCTTGCATAACACACTTTGCTTGCCTGTGGTGCCATCTTGTTTGTTCATGAGTTTCAAGCATACTAAGCTTTTCTTGCCTCATGGATCTCAAAGTTCATTATTGTGTGTCGCCTTATCAAATTTATCAAGAGGTATAGCTTTGGTATGGTTGTACATATAGGAGTTGAACTTAGGCGTGACTTTCCCATAGCCACTTGCTTGTGTGTGTGAGCGCATACTAGCCACATGTGTATGTGTCTCACCTCTCTGGGGGATCACCTAGTAGATGACCTAAGGCTCCACTAGTCCTTGTGAGCATGCATTTGGTTTGCATAGTGGACATTGTGTTCCACTTGTAAGCCACCCACTTTGGATACTCACCCAATGGACAACCTAAAGTTTCATTTCCCTAGAGTGAGCGTGCATTTTTGGATAAAAAACTTAGATATGATCCACAACATGTGGGATAAATGGTCAAAGCTTGACCCACCCCTTTTTTATTTTTTATTTCATTTTTCTTTCTCTTTGACATTGCATACATTGCATGTTTGTGTATCTTGTTTTGATGTGTATCGTACACCTTGTGTGTGTCCCTTTTTGCTTATGATAGGTTTTCGTAGGATCTTAGATCTTGGGGGCTTGACCAACCCCTTGATCTTTGTAATTCTATACTATCCACATCGATACACATGGACCCCTCTTGAATGTCTACTTTATTGTGAGTTTGAAGCAAGTTCCTCCTCTCAATAAAGTGGGGGCGAAATGTAGTGTAGAAAAATGTCTCCCTTTACATTTGCACACTTAATTTGGGAACGATTAAAATTAAAATGGACCTAATGTTGCCTTGATCTAATGTTGTAATGTGTTTTACATATTTGCATTGGGTTTAGGGCCCTTTTAAGCTAAATAGACCTAATTTTTCCTTAATTTAGTGTTGTAAAGTGTATTTATTTACACCTTCACATTAAGTTTTGGGCCCTCTTGCATTTATGATATTCATATCATCATTAATAGGCCCCTAAGAACCTTTATTATGCATCTTGAGGCTTATTTCAACTGATATCCCAACATAATCAATAAATACACTTAATTTTCCAATTCCTTGACATTTGCTTTGCCTAAAAACGCCTAGTAGGACCCATACGCAACCTTAGGCATATGAGTCCCACCCAGATGGGACCTATATGCTATAAGTGGTGTACGAGTTCCATTTGGCCCCTTTCTAGTGTTTTGAGTGGGAAATCAGGGTTTTGAATTCAAATTTCATGAATGTTGACCAACATTTGGTATCTAATAAATGGTAAATTTGGTGGAATGCCTATATGAACAAGGTTTCAAATCATTATTTGACCTAAGAATTCATGATGTCATCCTAAGAAATCAAGAGTTAAGCATCCTTAGACTTGACAAGAGCTTCATAGAGTATTCAAGAGCATTTATAAAGCATTCAAGAGCAAATTTCTTCATCATTTCTTGCAACAATTCAAGATCTATCATCATGTCAAAGGCATAAAAGCATCGAGCATATTATTGAGCTAGTATTGTGATGTAGAATTAAAGATCCAAGATTAAGCATTGTTCAACATCTAATTCAAGATCAAGATCTACATTCTACATGGCCTCTTCATGTTAGATTGTTGATTTACATCTCAAGACCTCATTCAAAGTATCATTGTTCATATTTCATGTTTCATGTTCATATTACATGCTTCATGTTCATATTTCATTTTGTCATCATAAGGCTTAATTACCTAAATGGGGTTTGACCAAGGAAAACCCCTATCCCCTAACAATCAACAAGTTTTTCTCTCTACATGTGTGATTGCAGATTTAGGTGTTTTGGGCTTGAAGATCCTTCAAAAACTGAGTTGCAAGAGTGAAGAAAGTTGTCAAGTTGTCACTAGGTTTTCATCTTCATGGAAAGTCACCTACAAGCCAGAATATAGGGTTTCAAATCCAGAGATTTGGCAAGAGGAAAGCTATAAGAAATCACTAGAGAATACCAAAATTTTAGACAAAACCTAATACTGTGACTAAATCGCCACTTTTGGCATATGTGTCCCAATACTAACTTTTCCCAGATTTTAAGAGATTTGGATTAGTGACTGACAGATTCCAATTTTGGCACATAACCCTAGTCTGGGACTAAATTTCCCAAACTAGTGTATGAGTCCCAGTGAGCATCAAAGATCAAGGTTTCAAGGTTTCGGAGCTTGTTTTGACCTCATCTCTCTTTCAGGTATCTTGCTTTCCATTCTCAGATTTTTATCTTGATTTTTAGTTTCATATCCTAGGTCATCTAGTTAGGTTTTGCATGTTACATTAATTTGTTGTCTTTCCAAGCCCTAGCTTTTTGGTGAACCCATTTTTAGTCTTTAATCACACCCTTGGACACCCTTCTAGTAGATCTCTTTCCCTCATTCTACCCTTGGATTGATATCTCTAGGATTTCCTTAAATGAAACTTGGAGAAAATTAGTTGTCCTATGTCCTAAAACATTAGAGAGAGAGAGGACAACAATTTTCAACATTTCAGGTTTAACCAACTTATTTCTACATTTCATGTCATTGCATGTTGGTATAGACATTTTTCATGATACAAATTTTTTTCTTAGCTACATATCCTTTACTCTTTGGCCTTTATCTTAAACAAGAATAAAGGTTTGTATGGTTTTCATTTACCTAACCTACTACAACTTGCTCTTCCTTGTAGGGACTCACTTGGTCACATTAGTCTCTTGTTATTTACTATTTTTTTAGATAAAAGAAAAAAATCCCAAACTATTAATATTAATATATGATGAAAGTACATAGATACATAAGAGTACCATATGATTTTACATAAAACTTATTACAGAGGGATCAAAACTAGACAAAATGTCCCATGTACCTATGCAAAGACGTAGGAACACTAAAATAGAGCCTAAGCCTCAAGACGAAGAGAAAATTAAAAAAAAAAAACATAAAAGTGGAAAATTTGAATAGGACTCTGGGTGGAACACTCACACAACATTAGGGGAGGCATCAAATTCTAATATTGGGATGGTTATTTAATATTGGGATTTTTTCTTTTCTCAAAATTTGTGTATTTCTTTTGCTTCTTTTCCCTATGGGCTCTTGCATGACATAAATTGGGTATCCTAGGGACCTCCATTTATCATTCAAAGAGATCATTCACTCTAACGATCCCTCCTCTTATGACCATAATACTATTTTTTTTTTGCTACATATAGTAGATGATTTATTTTTTAAAGGGGTAAACGCTTTTGACCCAGAGGTATGAACCGGTGAGGTCACCAACAAGGGACCTCATCCACGATTTAAACATTCAACAATAACATCCCAATGGGGTTTGAACCTTGATGGAAAGAACACCACCACAAAAACTTAACCATCACACCATGCCCCTATTGGCTACATACAATAGATGAATTTAGTTCAAAAAAAAAATGTACCAACTCATCTTCCTCTAGGTGTTTGGAGAGGAATACGAATTGACCAATGTTGCAAAATAAATCCAAGTGTATTTTTGGATGATGTGCTTTATCTTTCAAAACATGTTATAAAACTTTTTCTCCAAAGTAAAAATAAAGTTTTGAAAGTATTAAAAGGAGATAGAAAAATATAGGATAATATGTTCCTTTGGTTAAATATAAATTAATGAAGAATATTTATGAAAATTATTTTTAAAAGAGAGGAATAACTATATTTATTAAATAATAAGTAAAGGAAACCTTTATGAAATGATGTGATAGTTTCTAAACCATCCCTTAAAGGTTATATAAGGAATTCGTGTGAGACTTAGAAAAAAGACATAGAGATCACTCAACAAAGTAGATGATGGTTTAGTGGGCTATGGGAATGGGATAAGGAGCACACAATGTGTGTCCAACTTAGGGTATAGTTTACACTAGATGAATACCCTTGTCAAGGCTAATACTTGGGAAGAATGTGTGTTGGTTATGAATAAGAATTGGTTCCTCCTATATCTATTGTAGCTATAAGGGTCAATACCCCTAAAATATTCATAGAGTGAGAATGAGCATTCCAAGTGTACTAATTTAGATAAGTCTTAGAAACCTTGATGCTAAAAGATATAGGGAATATTATATAAAATAATTTGATGATAATATGATTGAATTGTGTGGTTGTGTTATTCAATTTACTATTATTTAATTTAGAATTATTTTCAAATTATCACATGTATATTTTACATTGGTTATTTTACACTAGTTATTTTAATAGCATTACATCTTGTAAATTATCTTAAATCTAATATTTAATCTATTAAATCCACTACTAATGCTTAAATAACTTTGGGAGAAAAGTGGCATTACAAAACATACTTTGATTTGCAAGTTCATGGGTATTAAAATTTCAAAGCCCTCCTACAAATTTGGATATGAATAAATTGGTATCTTAAAGGGGATATGGAAATAATTTGAGCCATGCATAGATAAATTTTTTTTAAAGAATCACCAATTAGAATATAATTTTTGAAGGGGGGTTATATTTCCTTAATTAGGAATGATTATAAATCAAACCTTGGTATGTAGTTTTTGATCTAATGGATGAAATCCCTTCTAAAATGCTAGTTTAGGTTTATTTACTAGGACTTACCATGGAATTTTAGAGATGATATTTTGCATTCTATAATAGTTATTTTTGAGAAACCTCTAGGCCCATCTCATTAGATGTTGGAATGAAAGGTAACACGTTATGCTCAGATTTGTGTTGAATTGATTTGGATAATCTTTTATATGACTCTATAGAGTTAATATCGATAAAATGAAATAGATAAAACAATTAGATTATGGAGCCCTCCCTTTCAATGTCATGCATGTCATATGTATGGATATCTTTAGAAAAATTATAATAAAAAGATGTCAAAAGTATCCTTTTAATAAAAAGTTACAATAATTAAAGCCACAACCAAAAAAAAGTCATAATAGAACCAAATTCAAATGAATTTATCCCTGTTAAATTCTCAAATAAAAAAAATATTGTGTTTCCAACTAAATCATTTCATATTACCACGACAAAATCAAAAAATCCTTAAACCCTCGAAACCACAAAATTTAACTGCAAACATAAACTAGGAAACTACAACATAGAGAAAAATGTTAGAAAATGTAAGCTTCTCCGATGATAAACTATTGCTCCTTGGTTAAGGATGTTCTCACAACTATGATGTATACAAATGAAGTCATACTAATGTATGTCCAGTAACGTCAAAATAGAGTTTTTTCAATTTTAATTTTGTATTTATGACTTTCCCCATCTTCCAAAAGCATATCTTACACTTTCAAAGGTGCATCAATGAATCCAAACAATTCTTCAGGAAACATCTTTCCTACAACACCATTATTGGGCATCATTTTCTAACTTGGAGAGAGACGCCGGGAGGATTTATTAACTTGGGATGCAACTGCAGCTGTTTCTCTCCTTCTTCACAGTCTTAGATATGAAAGTGAGAAGAGAGAAATGAATGTGGGCATGTTCATACTCTTCTAAAACCAACCAAATAGGGGAGCGAGAATCAAGGCTTAAATTTGATTGTCATATGGCCGTATTTAGTCATTTTAGCAGTAAAATACAATTAAAATTTTAGGAAGATTGTATCACTTGAAAGGCAAAATTTTAGTTAAACTGTCAAAATTTCTATTTAATTATTCCTATATATGTTTTTTCAATCTACATTTATTTTTCTTAAAATAGATAACCTTTAATATTTGAAAGGCAACTTCAAATAAATGACTGTCACAAAAAAATTGGTTGACAGACAGGGTCGACCGTCAAATTTAAGCCCTGGCGAGAATATTGAGGTTATGCGTATGATGAAAGGGATTTGCATCAAGTAATTATATTGTTCGTTCAGTAGTAGACTTTGTGCATTCATTTGATGTTTTAATTTGGAACAACTTCTGCCTTTCCTTGTATTTCGTAACCAAATTTGAATTGTTCAAAATTCAAAATTTACTTTCCCTTTTCATATTTGAATTGGAATGGGTATGGAAATTTCACAATTATAGCAACACCACTGTAAATGACAGAGCGAGTAATATCAGGATAAAGATGTTCCCCAAATCAAACTCAATCGAAATCGCATTGCACGGAGGTATCGTAAACAAATGGCTAAAATTAATCTATTATCGTTTGCATGGTCACCTCTTCGCACTCACATAGCAAAACCATAGACAGTGACACCAAAGTTGACCATCTCAAACGCGCACTGTGTTACCACTAACGTTTAATTGACACTTCATCTACACGAAAAGAAAGTTGCACCATCATTCATTTGATCACAGCCCACAGGCATTTTCTTATAGTTTACTCCTATTTTGAAGAGTCCACTTGTATCACATGTACACGATAGAGCTGAAAATAAATAACTTGTAAGACAGTCAAAAAATTGGAAAATTTCATAAGCGACGGAAGAAAGGGCAAACAAATAGGCAGCTCTGATTTGTAAAACCTGCAGCTTTCTTGGTTTTGAATTGGGGTGGTTATGGAAATTTCACAATTACAGTAACATCGGTCTATGACAGAGCATGGAGGTAACGTAAACAAATGGCTTAGAGAAAAGAAATGCATCCTAAAATTATTTTAATGTCGTTTGCATGGTCAACTCTTGGCACTCGGATAGAAAAACCATAGACGGTGACACTAAAGTTAACCTCCTCCAATCCTCAATAGGTTGCCACTAACGTTTAATCGACAATGCTTTTATGTACATGAAAAAGAAGTTGTTCCGTGATCTGGTAGTTCATTTTTCATTTAATCACAGGCACATTCATATAGTTTACAACTATTTTGAATTGAGTCTACTGGTATCACATGGTTTTAGAAAAATTCACGTCAGTAATTTATCGTCAATAATTCACCTCCAACAATTCATCTTGGTGGAAAATTCACCACCAGCAATTCATCTCGGTGGAAAATTTACCACCAGCAATTCATCATCGTAGATAATTCATCACATATACAATTAGAAAATTGTGGTGGTGAATTTTCCACGACAATGAATTGCTCGTGGTGAATTTTCCTAGAGATGAATTTGTCATGACGATGAATTGTTGGAGGTGAATTATTTACGATGAATTTCCCTGAAACCGTATCACATGTACATGACAGAATTGAGAATAAATAACTTGTAACAAAATCAAAATTTTGGAAATTTCATAAGCGATGTGAGAAATGGCAGATAAATAAGTAGCTTTGATTTGTAAACGTTGTAGCTTTCCTGGTTTTTTCATGTTAAGTTGAAAGAAGCATACCACCAGGTAGAGTGTTGCACAAGCTATGGTAATCTGCTGCTTTGAATTATGAAGTAAACATGAAGAAAACGGGAAATTTTATCGAGTTTACAAAGTGTAGAGGATTTTTTTGGGATATAAATACAATGCAGTGTCCAAGGAAAAGATCATCTCTGATTAGAGCAACTATTAAAGGGCACTCTGTTCAGAGTTACATCTTCTTGATTTGCTATTCATTTTTGGAGGATTAATAATAAAGCCATGACGCGCAAGACAAAGCTAAGAGTTGAGGGTATATACAAGGAATCCCATAAAACAGATATAGAGAACTGTTTGAACGATCTAGATGGAGTAGAGAAGGTTGATGTCGATTTAGAAGGGAAATTCGTCACCGTACACCACAATCCAAGATCTCAAGACGGATCTGCCTTGGGTATATTATGTCATATATATGATACCAATAATTACTTTATCATAATATCATGAAATATACTAGTGCAATTTCCATTAAGGATTTCTAACCATATTTTCTTGATGGTGTTGATCATATGTGTGCAGTTAAAGTGTTGGGGAAATGTTTCAAGGCCACAGAAGAATGGTTTACTGAATCTTAGATTTGTCCGGAAACAAATAATTATAAAAGCCAAGAGTTGCTTAAACTCTTTGGCGAGTTGAGTAATCTACTTGTCCTAAGACAAAATCTTTCCTTTTCAGTCATTTTGTTGTGGTGGGACAGCTGGTCCATTTGTGAAGAGTGCGTTGTTTATGTTTAGTAGAATATTAAAGAAATAATAATCTCTTAAAGAGAAGGCTTTCATTTCCTTTGAAACATAAGCATATTTTAGCTATACACGATTTAACTTTGATATTTAACATTATAGTTGTATAGTCATATTTATTTTCTACATTTCTTGTTTGATTTATTCTTTTCTATATTATTTATATTCAGTTGAAAATATATTGTAAATATCTCTAAAAAGAATAATGTATAAAGAATAAATAGAAATTCATATTTTAAAACTAAATTTACTTATATTTTAAAGAAGGAATTTGTAATAATATTTTAAAATTGAAAAATGTAAATATGATACAAATATCAAATATAATAATATATTGTTAAAATGAATATAGTCTTGAAGCAATTCAAATTTTACCATGACTTTTCTTTCAAAACTGTTATTTGGGGTGTATGTCCTTTAGTAATTTATTAACATCTTTTTTTTTATGGCATCAATCATTTAAAAATAATTCATTTACATGTAAGAATTTGAAGAATAATCACATGACAAACCAAGTTTGTATGATAAAATTTGAAGCATCTCTAAATATGAGGCAAAAATAATTTAATGGAACAAATTACATAGTGTAGCCCTAATAATTCATTTACATGTAAGAATTTGAAGAATAATCACATGACAAACCAAGTCTATATGATAAAATTTAAGGCAACTCTAAATATGAGGCAAAAACAATTTAATGGAACAAATTACATAGTGTAGCCCTATTCCTTTTATTAAATGATTGGGTCATCATGAGATAAATTAGAGGAGATTTTAATAGATAAGAAATCATTTACTATTAATACATAAGATTAATTATTAAGAATGGTTTGTTTCTTCACATTGGAAAATAATTATATATTTGTACTAAAAGAAAATAAGGAGATGCTTCTATATACAAAATTATCCAAAAGAAGAGGTATTTCATTAGTTTTTTGAATATTGGTAAAAAAAATTGATCTTGAAAGGGCCCAAACCCTTTTACAACATAATAGTTTGAGGCACACAAAATAAGTTTCATGAAGAAGAATGAAATAGTGTGGATAGAAACAACACTAGTGTAGTCAAACTATCAATCATAACACAACCTCTATGGATCTAGCCTGAAAAAAACTAGACCCAATACAAAGAAACTACACACCCCTTACCTAGGTATGTGACTAAGAGATGGATATAGAAAGACATTTGTTTTTCCTTTGAATAATAGTCAAAGAATAACATTCACCCATGTCCTCTGACCTAAGAAAAAAGGGATGGGAATCCACCTCCAAATGTTTCAACTTGTACATTGCATGGGGAGAAGAAAACATGACTAGAGAATTCAACCATTGAGAATATATGTAGTACAAATATTGTAGGTGCTACAACAAGTTTGAAGCCAAATCAAGAGCAATAAAAATAAATAGTGGAGCAAGTAGATTAGGAGTCAAGTAAGGTACCCTAATAAGAACCAAACAAGCCATAGAATTTTGCTAATCCTAGAAAAGGCCACATACTATTGTTGAAAGTCATCCAAACTAACATGTTAGCTCTTCATATCCATTACTTGTGTGTTACCAATGAAATTCATCTAATCCTATGATATGCTTGATCACCCCTACTCACAAGTATGATCCTTGTATCATATTAAGCTAAACTATGTATATGCTTATTTTTAATAGGTCATAGGTTTTATTGGTTGGTGATTGTTACAACAAGAGAAGTGAAATTTGTAATTTAGAGGGTATTGCAATCCTTAGCCTATAATTTTGTAGTGGATTCATATAAACCCTATTTGTGTTTTTAAGAATTCATCACATGTATCATGCACTCTAATTTAGCATTTGGAGACCTATTTTGACCTAGTATAAGAAATTAGGAGTTCTAATATTTTTTCTTCACCCATGTTTACCTACTATTAAATTAAACATCTAAAAAAATTTAACAACTAAAACATAAAAACGTCATGCAAAAGCATGTAGTTAAATCATACCAAGAATGAACAACTTATTTTTATGTGATTATCAACTATATATATAATGAAGATCTATGAATATATAACATGTTATGAATTAGGATTAAATAAGAGTCTTTAGTAATTCATAAATATTTAGAACTTAGACTAAACCCATGAACTATGAGAGTATTCTAGGTATACATGCTCCAAGAATTACACTATAGATTATGACCAAAATCTTTGTTATATAGTTATTTAAAATGAGACTTTAAAGTGCATTATCCCGAGCGATATATGGTCACTTATATTGATTCTAGTACAAACCAATAAAAATTAATTATAAAATAGTTCATCCATTAAACTTAATATTACCCAAAAAAAAAAAAATTATTTAGACCATTTCCATTAAATTGGCCTTTTTACTAGGATTTAGCTAATCATTTGGTAAGCATTTAGTTATGCTAGATCATTTAATCAAATATATAGCAAGTATTTAGTAAGTGAGTCATTGTATTATATATCTATTGGGTATCCAACATAGAATTCTAACAAAATCACTAGAATCCATTCAATTACCTTTTTTAAAAATGTTTAGCTAAATATTTAAAAATTATTAGTGATGGTAGATTTTTTAATCAAATATATAGAAATTATTTAGTAAGTGAGTTACCATGTTATATAGTTCTTGGATATACAACATGTATACTTCTAACAAAACCACTAGATACAAAATTCCTAAATGCTTAGAATAATCTAACACAAGGTCACCATGATTCATATGTATAATTTAACCTACACTAATATTTATTTTTCTAGTTATATAAATATAAACAACAACACGGTTAGCAATATTAAATCAAAGGAATACACGTATTTTAATACTTCATTCAAAAAAAAATAGTTATATATTTATCGTTCTACACAACTTGATAGAGATTGGTTTACTCATATCCTCAATTGTAGAGTTTGAAAGCTATAGCCTAATAAAATGTGGAATTACAATATATTTAGTTACATGGGTTTCACATTCTAATGAAGGAATTTTATTAAGAAAAATCCCTATAACTTTTCACTCCAAGCTCTTATCATGGATCATAGGATGTAACTCTTTAAAAATGTACACCATATAAAATAATAATATTATTTTTTATATTAAAAGTAGGGGAAGGGCCCTTGAACCTAAGAGTTAAAAAAAACAACAAAGAAAAAAATAGAGGCCTTGACACCTCATCCAACTGAACAACTAAAGGAGATACACATGCCTTAGAGAAATACTAGTATAAACAAAGAGAAAAAGATAGAGTAAAAACCTAGCACAAACAAAACAAAGAGGAGAAAGATGAACCACATCAAGCGACCACTAATATTTGGGAGCAAAGATAAGGTCCCAATCTGCCTTCAACCTATCTAGTACTTCATGCCACTCTTTCTTCTCCATATTGTCATTAGTAGTAGTAGCTTGAACAACATCCTCTCGGTAATTACATCTCTTCTTATTTTTCCTAATCTTAGTTTTTTCTAGATATCGCGCCAAAGATGGCCTTGTTCATGATTCCCTCAACAATTGAAGTGATCTTACCAATAGCCTCCTCTAGTTTCGAGATCATTTCCTTCATATTACCATAATCATCATCGATTTGACACTTAGAATACCACTTTGTATCTCCTTAGTTTGATCATGTAAGCTTTTAGAGTCTTAAAGTGGGTCTATGCCTCTTTGTCAGAATCCTTTATATCCTCACTAACATTAGCCTTATCTTCCTCCTAATATGAATCAAGGTCTTACATCTCCACATATTTATTATCCTCAAAAACTTCCTCCTTCACGTTGTACTCTTCAAATTCCTCCACACTTACTTTTGAACACCATCCTCTTCCTCTTCACTATTGTCCATACTTTCCTCATCCTCATCAAGAAGAAACTCTTCATCAAAAGAGCCCAAACCCATTTCCACCAAAGCTAGCTTTTAATTTTGTTGTCCTTGAGCTCTTCTTTTGACTAGCTCTAGCTAGCCTGAAAGATCTCCTTTCTCCCAACCTACTACTATAAATATTCTTGAGATGAGGTTTTGGCTCATCACCAATTTCAATAGTGGTAGAACTAAAGGGACACATTTTTTTCTTTTTGGGGGCAAGAGGGGATGGAAGGGATTTTCTTTTTTAGGGGTGGTATTTTTGGAAACAAAAATAGAGGAGGGAATAGTGGGAACAACAGAAAAAAGGGGCTTCCTTTTTGGGTTTGGATTTCAAGCATGAGGGAGGTATGAGGGGATGATAGTTGTTTATTCTCAATGAGAGTAATTTCCAGGGGCTTAGCTATGGAGGTATGATTTGGTCTACGGGCAGTGTCACTCGAACAAATTTATTCAAATAAAAAATTAACCCCTCATGGAGGGGTGAAGATGGTCCTTTAGCAATGCATGGCTTAAACAAAGATAATAGGTAAAAAGGGATATTCACCCACTCTCTATTACAGATGTGATATAGTAGAGGAAAATGGTATCCATGAATTGTCTTAAACCTTCCTTAAAGAGTAAAGTAATTCAGAATGTGAAAACTTACTAGAGTATAGGGCACAAGCAATTTCTCCCCATTGAAGCCATTTTGATGCCGAATAGCTTTTTCACCTTTTTCAAAGCATTTCTCCTTGAATTTTTGGTACTTTCCATTGCTAATTTTGGCCAGTTTGATGCCCTTGCACTGTAACCTCATAGCTTCATCATGAAGGATTCAATAAAATTAAGGCCTTGTTATAGGTCATAGCAATTTCATAACTCACGAAAATTTTACCCTAGTAATTCCTTAAAATTTAAAACTATGATTATAATTATAAAATATGTTATAACTTAAATATTTGTAGATTATGTACCTATACATTTCTAAGTAAATGGTATAATAAATCACTAACTTGACCATCAAGATGGTGTAGGTTAATTTTAAAAATCATAACACATATTATATGTATAAAAATGCGAGATTCAAGATACCTCATACCAATTAGATTTTACCCAATACTATTTTTAAAAGGGATATTTTTTAAAACACGCTAATTAAGGTAGCCTTTGAAAGTTTCTTAGAAACCAACTAGCTCTTTTGAGTGGCTACATCCTTTTCTTCTCCATTAATGATCAAGACCTTTTTAATATTGATTTATGTATTTTGGATAAAGTAAGTCATTTTCAATTATTTTGTTCTCCTAAAAACAAAAATTATGAACATTAGAGATCATCTAGGTTTTCCACTTGGAAAGTGGGAATATTGAAAACCACACTAGTGACTTTGACAAGTTATGAAAAAAAAAATATATTTATAATAATAATAAATAATTTTGTACTTATTGATAAGTAACAAATATCTAACTAGACACTAGAAACTATCCTCAAAATTTTTAGGTAGTGTCCAACATCAATCTAATTATATCATTAAAGGCTATAAAGGTCCACTAATTATTTTTCTTAATAAATAATGGCTATTGAATACTATAATTAGTTGCTATTTAATGCCATGCAAGTAGTGGCTACATCCATCAACCTTTATAAATTTATAACTATCAAAACTAGTACCAAAAAAAAAAAAAAAACTAATACTTAAATAAATAATGTCTTTCTTACTTATTTTTCTTAAATATCAAATTAAGAGCTAGTACTTTACAAACAATAGTAAACAATAAATAGGTTTTTTTTAAGGAAATATAAGGCTCAAATACAAAAAGGTATTCTTAAAGTGTATAATCCTAAGAATCATCATATAATTGTCACTATTGCATATCCCTATGTAATCAAAATCACTTACTTTTATTTTAGTTCCTTAGTCACTATCTACTTCCTCTAATTTTTTTTAAGGAAATTGCTTTCAATTCATGGAAATGAGTCTATATGGTTTTATATAGGTGACCTTTGTTGGTCCACAATATCTATTATTGTATTAATATTAATTTTTTTTTCTAAAATATATTTTCAACTCATTTATCAATCATAGGTAATTTATTTATATTTGGTATAGGTGTATTTTAAAAAAAATGGGAATAGGGTGAATGAAGGATGTCAGACTGAAAACTCTGCAACGTGGACCTTGTTTGTGCTGGTTGCTTTGCCTATCCGTGTCCTGTGGGGGGGTGACGTCCTCCCCCATGTTGGTTCTCCACCCCGTTGCTTCCCTCTATTTATCTTTTATGCGTTGTTCCTTTGGTCTTTTCTTTTTTCTTTTCTAACCCTAGTTTTTGTGTGTAGTATTTTTGTTCTGGCGGCTCTGCACTCAACTCGGTGCCTCAGCCCTATGGAGCTCTAATGGATGGGGGCTTAGGCTCCCCTGATAAGCAGGTAGGTTTTGACCACCCTTCTCCTAACGGTGGCGCCTCTCTACCAAAGACTTTCAAAGATGCGGTTGCTGGAGGCAGGGTCTCCATTCCTGAAAAATGCATTCTTTATTGACAATAGTGAGGTGGGTGCCTGCGGAGGATGCGGTGTAGAAGGTAAGCCCCTCAACACCCGTGGTTTTTCTAGGCTCATTCCTAATTTGGAGATGAAATCTATAATTAAAAATTAAAGGACTAAGCTCAAGGATATTGCTATTTTTCTTGTTGTAGTAGATATCAATAAAAATCCTACTACAAGGTACATTGATGCTTGGTTTTCTAGTGTTTGGATAGCTAAATTTGGTATTCAACTTTCATACTGTAGATTGCTCCAGCAAGGTCTTTTTGTTATTTTTCTTAAAAATAAGGAAATGCAGACAAAAACTCTACCCAAACCCTTCTGGAATATTGGGGGTTGCGTGTTTCGAGCGATGGCATGGTCTCCATTCGCCATTGCTAATGAGATTGTGCCTCTCTCATGCCTGAGATGGGTTGTGATTAAAGACCTCCCCTTGACTTCTGGAAGCTTATTCCAGTGGTCTTGGCCCCATTCGGCTCTATTCTAAGGGTCGACAATGCAAAGGCCTCCCTCCCAAATATGGATGCTCATCCTATGGTTTCTCCCAGTCCTGGTACTAAGTTTCCACTAGGTATCATCATTGAGGATGAGGGCAAAGACATTTGTTTTCCCTTGGAGGTGCTTGGTAGCATCAATGCATGTTACCTTTGCCGCAAAGAAGGGCACATGTGAAATTTTTTCCCTATTATTAAAAGAAAAATTTAACCCTTTCAGAAACTCCTCTGTGGACAACCCCAACCCAGAGTCTTCCTCTCCTCATTCATCTCCTACCCCCAACTCGGCTATCAACCCCTCACAGGGCCTTCATTATGTCCCGAACTCTTTGCCCTGTAGTGCTGATTCTCCAGCCTGGGCTTGGGGTAAGTCCCCTACCCCTAGATCTTTGCACCCTTTGGGTATGTGCCATGGTAATCTCCCCACTAAGAATTCTTTTGAGGCTTTGGTTAGTGAGGAGGTCAAGACCTGTGAAGATGTAGAGCCTTCAAAAGGACCCGTTGGCCTCCTTTTTCCTGCTGCTTCAGAGCATCTGATTACTCTCTCTCGCCTGCCCCCTCCACCTGGCTGGACCAATGAACAACTTGGTAAGTTGAATGCCCAACAAATTTCCTTAAGGAAATTAGGCAGAGAATCCAAGACAACCATCTTGTTGATGAAAAAGATAGAGGTAAAAATAATGATCATGAAATTCTAATGCAACTAAAGGTTGTGGGTAGTAAAATGATGTTGGAAAAAATGGGAAGTGGTGTCTCCCAGCAGGATGACACTAATTTGAGTAGGAACACTAGGGCTGAGCGACTATACAAGGGCCCTACCATCGCCATATTGGGCTAAGAAGATGGGTTGGTCTCAAACGAGATCATGGATACAACAATCTCACCAAAGCCCGCATAATACTCTAGGGTTTCTTCTCAAGTGGGTGACATCCTTGGTGGGGATCAACCTAACACTAAATCTGCTGATAAAACTAAGTTTGTTTGTGACTATCATCCTTCAAGTAAGGCTCAAACCCAAGAAACCCCCTTCCAGCTTGTTTTAGAAGGGAGGGAGGAGTTTGTGCCCTCTTTGACTGGTGAAGACCTATGTAGTAAACTTGTCACCAATAACATAATTAATTGTAATAGCCATGGTTCAGTTGATGAAGATGGGGATGATACCGATGAGAATGTCACAAAAGGGTGGGAAGGAAAGGTCTCAAGACCAAGGAAAGGTCTTGGTCAACCTAAAAAGAATGGGGATCCTTTAACTAGTAAAAAGAATGTTCAGAACAAAAGAAAGAAGACAAGTCTGGTCATCCAATCCCCCATGGCAAAGATACCTAAATTGGATGATAAGTTACCTAAATGTTTTGAAAATTTCAAGAGTTCCCAAGAGGTAGCCCTCTTGACTCTGGAACATGAATCTTAACATCATCTCTTGGAATGTCCACGGGTTGGAGTATCCAGATAGGGAATACACCATTAGAAGATTTATGAATATGGAGCCTAAGAGAGACATTGTCCTCCTACAAGAAACTAAGGCAATTGGCTTCTTGCTAGAGGTAAATTTGAAATTCATCTAGAAGGAAGCCTGCCAGTTCTCCACCAAACATGACAAGGGAAGGGGTGAAACTTCCATTATCCTTTCTAATAAGTGGAAACATCTTGTCATTGGTAACGAATCCTCCCCTTGTAACAGGGTGGTGTGGATCATCTTGGAAAAAGATGGGAATAATAGTGGTATATGTTTGGTTTATGCTCCTAATGATCACAGGGAGAGAACCCACCTATGGAAATGGATGAATGATCAGCTGCCTCAAGTCCTTGGGTAGTTGGTGGAGACTTCAACATGGTGGAGCAGCTTGAGGATAAGTGGGGTGGTGTCAATGTCTCATGGAAAGGGGCTGAGAGACATTTTTGGCAACGAATGAGGTACAAACTGAACCTAATGGATCCCTTGGAAAATGGAAAAAAGGATTATAAGGGGATTTGGTACACGTGGTGTAAAGCTCAGAAGGGTAAGAAGAGGATCTATTGCCACCTAGATAGGTTCTACATCAATAAGGATGAGGTAAGTTTTGTCCCAAATGTTTTGGGGCTTCAAATTAGTGTCTGCCCATTCACCTTGTCAGAATACCACCCAATAAAAGCCTACATTTGCACAAGGGGGGAGGATGGGGTGGATGGGACTAAAAGGGGAAAGTTCATCCTCAACACTCAGCTACTTTAGGATGTTGACTTCAAGGATGGAATTGCCTCCATTAGAGAGATTAACTGGATGTTGAAAGGGGAAAGTGCTATCTCAAGATAGGAGCATAATGTTGATGCCTGGAAAAAACTCCTTCAAGTCATTGGGAGAAAATGTGCCAAGGACTCAAGGCATGAGGAGAATAAACTACAAGAAGAATTTATGCTTGCTGAGTCCAAAATTCATGAAGCACCGGATAACTTGGTGTTTTGAGAGGATTTGATTCGGTGCAAGGGAAATCTCATAAATCTTCAAGCCAAGAAAACTAAATGTCTCAAGGTCAGAGCCAAACTAAATTGGCTTTGCCATGGGAACAAAGGCTTGAAGTTCTTTTTCAACTTCATTAGGAAAAAAAATCATAAGGAGCAGATCAGCCAAATTTGGGAAGAGGGAGAGCTCTTCACCTCTTAGGAGGAGATCCTAAAGCAATTCCACAGTTTCTATAAAAATCTATTTACCTATGAAAGTAACGAGGAGAACAACAAGAAGGCTAGGGAATGTATCAAAAGGATCATTCCCAAAAATATTGGGCAAGACTATGCTTCCAAGCTGGCGGCTGCGATCACCAAGGAGGAAATTGTGAAGGCCGTCAACATCATGAATAGTGACAAATCCCCTGGCTGTGATGGGCTCCCGATGTAATTCTTCAAGGAATTTAAAGATTGGATAAGTGATGACCTCTTGTTGGTGTATCAAGAGGCCCTAGAGAAAGGATCACTAGGAAAGAAAATAAACAAAGGTATCATCAAGCTACTCCTAAAGGGGGGTGACAAAAATTTAATAAAAAACTGGAGACCCATAACACTGCTAAATGTTTCCTACAAGATTCTGGCTAAAATCTTGGCTCTTAGATTGGTTGACATGCTCCCTAAGTTTTTAAACAGTACTCAAACTGGTTTTATTAAAAGTAGGTATATTTTGGAGAACTTAATCACAAGCTGGGAAGCCATGGAATGGTCAAAATAGTCAAGTCAGAACTCTGCTATGCTGCTATTGGACTTTGAAAAAGCCTATGATAGAGTTGAATGGTCATTTCTAAGGATGACTCTAGAAGCATTTGGGTTTCCTAAGGAGTTCTGCAAGGCAGTAGACATCCTCCTTTGTGATGCCAATGCACATGTGGATGTCAATGGTGTTCTTTCAGAAGAAATCACTCTTGGAAGATGCATTAGACAAGGATGCCCTCTGGCCCTTGCACTTTTTGTGATTGCATCTAATGCCTTACACTATTTTCTAAGAGACACAACAATTTCACTCAAGGTCCAGGGGATAATCTTACCTGACCTCAATGACCTAATCAACATCTAGTTCGCGGATGACACTGCCATTTTCATTGAGTTGGAGGAAAAGAACCTGGAGACCTTTTTGGGGAAACTGGATCTATTTTTCCTAGTTGTTGGTGCCAAAGTTTCCATTGCAAAGTCTTGCTTTCTTGGCTAGGTTGAGACCCCCCCTAGTTGGCTCCAGAAATATGAGTTTCAATTGGGAGGGCCCTAACAAACTTGTGAGATATCTTGAGATTCCTTTTGCTGTCAGCTCCAATCTTAAGGAGATGTGGCTTTGGATCAGTTCAAAGATTGACAAAAAATTGGATAACTAGAAAATATAGTATTTGTCTTTTGCTCAGAGATTGCAAGTTTGTCAGAAGATTCTTTCCTCCTATAGCATCTATTTTGCTTCCATTTGGTTCCTCTATAGTTATCAAGTGTTTGAAATTCAAAAAAATATTAGGGCCTTTCTGTGGTCGGATGGCAAAGGCAAGAAGAGAAGACATGTTGTAAGGTGGGACTGGTGTTGCATTGACAAAATGAGGGGGGGTTTGGGGTTAAAAGATCTTAGATCCCAAGGCATTGCCCTGGCTGCAAAGTGGATTGCAAAGGCTACCTCTGGTGGGGAACCATGGAAGGTTCTGGTCATGAACAATATCCTTCGTGCCTCGCCCAAGCAAGCTAAATCTTGGAAGAACCTACCCTTTTGTGACATTTTGATGGGTAAACACCCTATGACAACGGTTGGATCCCTTGTCTTCAAAAGTTTATGGAAGGCCTGGGAGTTGGTGAAACATCAAGTTGGGTTTAAAAACTGTAATATCACTATCAGCAATGATTTTAGTTGCCATTCCTCCTGCTCCCCATGGTGGAACTTAGAGCATAATAGTAAACCCTTGGCGCTATTGCAGGGGTGCTCTGCCAAAAAGTGGAACCTTGTCGGTATTCATACCTTTTATAACCTACTTGAAAACGGGCAAATCAAACCTCTGGACAAGCTGGTGGAGGAGTTTCAGTTGGGTAGCTTTAACACTAGAACCTATAATACCCCCTTGGACTCTTGCAAAGATGTTTCTTTCCTTTTGAATCCTGCTAACAGTGAAATTTTTTTTGATGTTATTTCTAGTGATTTGATTTGGAAGGATGGCTCTGTATTACATGAAATTAAAGCTAAAAGTGTTTATAAAGAGCTCACTGATACTACTATTGTTTAGGACCATGTTAATGCTTGCTGGAATATAAATCTAACTAATGCTAGTTGGAATAAAGTGATTTTATCTTTATGGAAAAATATTATTGAACCAAAGAAGGCTTGTTTTAGGTGGCAGTTGTTGCTACAAAAAAATTCTTATAAGACTAATCACAATGAAGTGAGTATGTGCAGTATTTGCAAGACACCTGAATCAATAATGCATATTTTTTTTTAGTGATTTTACACCAAAAAGGTTTGGAATATATTTTGTAATGAAATTATCATATGGAATGAATATGGACAGATTAATTGGTATGAAATAATGTTCATTTGTAGGAATATTCCAAAAGATTATAAATTTTTTTGGGATATTCTTATAATTGAAATTCTTTGGTACCTATGGAGGGTTAGGAATGAGGATAGATTCCAAGGTTGTAAGAGACGGCTTACTGAGTCAAATAGGAGACTCACATATCTTATTGTTGCTTTGCAGGTAAATGCGGCATTAGAGATGGCATTAGAAAAAGTAAGGAGATTGATTACTAATAGTGGTGGGATGGAAAACAAATCTGAAGCTGAATTTGGACACAATTTGGGTGATGATGAGAACTTTCTAAGGACGTTAAAGGAATTCCAATAGGTCTTCAATGAAGCTACAGGAGTTGTTGTCAAGGTTAGGCTCCATTCTTGAGCAATTTATGTTGCTACAACTCTCTAGAAAAACAAGTTCCTTAAGTGCTAAAAGAAGGCATATTGGAAGTCAACAATTTAGAATTCAAAAGCATGTCACAATGACTGTTAAGATCTCCAAATTCAAGTCCTTTAAGCTAATGGAGGTGGGTAAATTAGGACACAATTGGCAGAGAGGGAAGCCTAGCACTGATATTTTTCTTCAAGCATTGGAGGCTTTCCAAAAGGAGTACAATGAGAAGATGGGCAAAGACACCCCTAATGCAGAAGTTCCTTCTCTACTCAGCTTGGATGAGGTCTCCAATGAGGTGACTGCTGCTGCAGAGGCGCTCTTCGTGATGAGTGGCAAGGTTCCATAATACAAGTTCTTTACCACTGTTTTGGCAAAAAATGGTCACACTTTACATTGCAAGGTTGTATCCTTGTATGGAATGTAAACAGTTGATTTAAAGATACATGTACAAACACACTGTTACATGTATATATGTTATGTAAAGGGGTTGCGGGGAGGGCTGAATACTAATTTTGTAAAGGGATAACTACTAGAAGTAGTACTGCTGCAAAGATAACTGTAAGTTTTTTGTGTTGCTCTGACTATATTTAATACAAAAAAATAATAATGGGAATAATTTTATCCTATTAAATTTATTTATTAACCTTGAAATAAATAGCCTCAACATTTAACTCTTTAATTTGTAAAATAAAAGTTATAATAGCCACAAGATTCCCTCTTCTTAAATACTAAGGCTATCTCTTCCCATCTAAAATTTAAAAAATTGAAGAAACCATACATATTTTTGTAGCATCTATTTATTTTACCTTAATTTATTCAACTTCGTATATGCCCTCTCAAGATATTTAAATTCCCCTCTAATCATGGCTTTACTTTTCCTCTTAGTATATGCACATTTATCTATTTCCTTTCCTTTTTTTCCCTCACTATATAAGAAATAAATATATGCCCCAAGTTAAATTTTTAATAAAATAGATTTGGCTTCCAAAGAATATTATCAACTAATGTGAAAAGGGTTAAATTCTTTTTTTTCCTTCTAAGATTTATTCTTACCTAGTTCTTAAGTTTACTTATGTCACTTTTAAGGTACACATAAGATACTTATTTCTTTGTGTCTAATAACATATGATTGTGACACTTGTCTTAATTCTATACTTTCCTAGATCTCACCTTACATTTATAATCAAGGCTTCTCTTGTACATTACATGCATCTTGAGTATCGTGTAAATATTGTACTCATGCTTGTATTTTTGTTTGGTAGAATAGTATATTTTGCTTCTTATCTCTTGTGTGTGGAAGGTTTTGAACACACCTGAAGACTTAAAGAGGGGATGTGAATCAATCTACTCAAAAACTTAAACCCTTCAACAATTCAAACTTCTTTACTAGATCAACATAAAAGAAAGATATGGAAGTTTAGATCCTTTACAAGGTCAGCAACTCACAATGATGAAAGATACACCAATTTAACCCTTAACTAGATCAGAAATGAAATACATAACACACATACACAAGATAACACCAGATTTATGTGGAAAACCCAATGAGGGAAAAACCACAGTGAGAGTTAACTCATAATATAGATGCTCATTGTAAAGATTATAATTAGGCTCACTGCCAAGGACTTGTAGACTAAGGTGCACAACCTTAAGGAAAGATACAAGTGACTTATAGAACTAAAGCACATACAACCCCAAGGGAAAGATACAAGGAACTGATGAGATTCACTATCTCAAAGAAGGATACAAAAGTGACTAGAAAATTACAATATTTGTCAACAGAACACTCTATTGACTGGGGTGTTCAAACACATCAGATCTTTCTTTCACACACCTTTGCACTATCTTTGTTGGATATTCAATAAATTCCATAATCACACCTCTTCGCACTTGTACACACTTCTTGCATCTAAAAATATCTTATATTTATATCCACCACAACATTTCACAACTTCATTTAGGTTGGCCAAGAAGAAGATAAACAAAGATTTCAACAAATCAACCACCAAAAACATAATGCAGTCCTATCTATAGGATAGAGAGGACTAAAAAAATATTATTACATCTTCCAATGTGATCCAAAAAAATTTGCATGCTAGTGCACATCAACCTAAGTAGGCAACAAAGAAACATGTAGATGAAACATGAAGAACATAACCAATTGGCCCCAAAACATAATTCTAATTGAATTAACTCATTGTGATCCCCAACAAGATAGGTCAGGACCTAAATCCATCATAACACAACTTCATATGCTAGCACAAACCCTTAGGAATTTAGCACAAGCAAGAGAACAAGCCCTATTAGCTAGATATCCATAAATAACCTAAAATGCCAACTCAAACATAATGAAGCACCAAAAAAGATCAAATAATTTGTGGATCATAGAGATATATTCCTTGAACATCCAAAAAACACTTCTAGACACTTCTTCCATATTTCCATGCCACCAACAACTATCACAAACCAAACAAGAACAAAATACTTCATTCCAAAGACACAAAATGCTTAACCATGAGATATAACATTAACAAAACATGTCTTATGAACCAATTTAACACATGAAATTAGAACTGAGACACTACATAGAAATTTAAAGCACATTCACCAAGCCACAGGAGTAGAGACATCAATGTGGAGAAATGTAGAGCATTTTTTGGACCAGTCTAGACAACTAACAACACTACCAACCTTCTATAATTAATAGGAACCTCCTCAACAACACTGGTGACTTGAAAAAGATAGGATTTCAACATCCATAGAACATAAAATTTGAATCCCAAACAACAAGACCAAATCTTCAATAGTGAAGGAGTACGTCCAACATTCTCCTAGACTATATTTGTAGCAACTTCCTAGAACAAAAAATTTTCAACAACTTGTGGAGGCCAAAACTTTCTTTCAACAACACTTACTTCTTCAGCAACAATAGGAGAGAGAGAGACAGAAAGAGAACAACACATTTTAAACCATCAACAACATCTCTTCACCATCAACAATGTTTTTAATCCTCATCTTAATGCTTCTAATCCTCATCTTAATATATCATTATGAAACCAAATCTACTGACATGAACAATGTACTATACAACTTTACTTTGTAAACAAGGCATGGCATCTAACCATGAAATTTAGCAACACCACCTTACATGTATCAACAATACATCATTATACATTAATGATGTAGCATAACCTAAATGTTGCTAACAATGAAAAACAATGCAACCATTGCCAACAATCAATGATAGCAACACACACCTACTAAGCAGTACAACCACTGTAATAGTCTTCAACTGTCATGCCCACTTCTAGATTCTTAATTAACACAAGATAAACTAAGTAATTTATACATCAAATTTACTAATTGAAAACATCTTTTTTTAAAACAATAGCATAATACACTAATTTAAGGCATAGTCAATAGTATCATTTAGTTAAGAGTCAAGATAGCAATAATCAATTTTGAGAGCAAAAACTGACTACTAATTAACAACATGATGTACCTTCTACTTGCTTAAGTTTCTCTTGCATTCCATTGATCCGTAAATTCCTTGCTCCTAATACATGTACCTACAAGGTGTCTACATGACTAGATGCACACATAAGATCAATGGATGATTAGTAACATGATCATCAAGATAATTCAAATCATTAATTTAACTAGAAAATTAAATGGTAGTTTATGACTATATTTGCAATGAGGGATAGAGTATATGCATATCATCAGGAGAGGTTGGTGAATTCAATAAAACCTTAGAAGGTTGGGACCTACGGGCCGAACCTATGCCTTAGGGGCTCATCACTAGATGGCCTTGCCTACGTAATACGCAAAGCTTTCATAGTTCAACAACTTGAACTTGAACCAACACATACTTGGTTGGTCAATAATGTGATATAATATCTATGTTCAAATGATATCTATATATCTCAATCTCAAACATAATGGACACTAACACTAATCCATACCATCTTGTATAAATGATAACATGCATGTTTTTATTTTGATGTTATTCAAGACTTAAGGCATTCCTCTCTATATTTTTGTATTTAAAATTAGGGTAACATATCTCATGTAGTTCATTTATCACATTTTTAAGTTAAGCAACTCACTTACATCATCTTTTTATTTTCAGATAGTTCATCAAAATTACATACATATTCATCTATAATATAATTGGTAAGTGTGAGAAAATATAACAATTTCATAATACACTTTTGTTAATAATAGAGTCATTAATACAAATAATCCTATCATTATATTTGAATATAATTGCTTAGGAAGAACTAGTTAGCAATGAGGTTTTGTTCAAATTCTAGATGCATTTTAGTCTAACCCTCTTAGTGATCATAAAATTAAGGATAAAACTATTCATATATCTATTCCATTAATACCAGTAAACTTCCAATATGTAACAAATTATTGTTAATAATAACGCAATACTTAAGCACACTAATGTTTAAAAATTAATAACCCAATGATATAAAATTAAGTATTTTTTACTCAATTACTAATGTATGAAAATATTTCAAGGATCATTCAAAGTGTTAACAATAATATGATAATGATATTTGGAATATATATAGCAACATATATATATGATAATCAAGACAATAATCTGTTTTATCTTATTGATAATAATATAAACAATAATGATAAGGTTTTGATAACAACTCAAAAATTATATTTTATCGATATTTAGTTTAGAGAATCATTGTTCTTAATTTATCAATGAATTTTCCTCAAAACCAATATTCTTTGTTAGTCATCTCTTATTTATCATAACATTTTGATATATATAATTTTTAACACAAGGGTCTTAGTCCATGCATTATTATCTTACAAATAATTATGGAATTATCTTTAAGTCATATTATTATTATTATTCACATCATACTCATTACTTATAGGTTGCATACATATACTCTTTTACTTATTCTAGAGGTAGTCCCTATCTTGAATTTGTATAACTATTTGTAATTTCATTCATATTTAGGTTTTCCTACATCATGAACAAGCAATTTATTAAAGATTAATCAATCCATTTTATTCATTTGAAAAGCTATTTTATTTTATAAACAATCATTTAACAAAATTTGAAAACTAATATATTTTCTATATATCTCAACTAACCTTAAAGTATACTATATGCTATGAGACCAAAAAAAAGTGCAATCTAATAATAAAAAACATTTCCCAAGTTTAGCTTAAACTTGCATAAAGTAAAAGGGGCTTGATAATT
This sequence comes from Sequoia sempervirens, assembly GCA_007258455.2. NCBI lineage: Eukaryota > Viridiplantae > Streptophyta > Pinopsida > Cupressales > Cupressaceae > Sequoia > Sequoia sempervirens. Next base: position 574,976,253 of record VDFB02000003.1, read on the forward strand.
AATTAATGATTAATTAATTATTAGGTTATTTTCTTATTTAATCTAACACAATAGAAATAATAAAGGAGAAGCAATCAAATTGACATTTAGTAAACTTTGAAGAATGTCATTCAAGTAATTATCTAGCTAATGAACTTCCTAAAAGTATTTTTATAATTAAATGAAGGAAAAGTAGATGTATTAAAAACTTGATAAGCATTTTTATTTTCTTCACTACTCTTAAAAAAATCATCTAGATTTTGAATCCTGGAAGGGTGAGAATATTAAGATGAAGAGCCATATTAAATTGTATTTTATGCTAAGATTTTGGCCTCATGATTTTTCAAATATGTAGACATATCTTTCAAAGGGGTAATTGAAAGGAAGTCAGGTGAGCAAATGCAGCTTCCTACACTAATTTAAGTAGGGGGAGTTACAAAAAAATTCTTATTAACACCTTATACTATTGCAAGTACCTATAGATGCACATTCAAAAACATAAAACAAATAAGACAAAGCAAACCATAACACAGTGTTTACATGGGAAAACCATTTCAAAAAAAACCCACACTCCAAATCACGCAACTCAAATGTATTATCAACAACCAAGAATAGTTATAATACAATCTCAGAGTAATGCCCAGGGGTCTTCACACTATGTAATGAGAATCTAGATAAATTCTAGCAGCATAACGACATGTAACCAAACTTCAACTTGTAACCATTAAAATGCACTAACACTACAAGTGTTTATAATGTTGCAACATGTGAACATGAGTCTATTATGACATGTTGTCATAGTCAAGACTCATTAATTAGGCAATCTTCCAAAATCAGCACCTGCCTCCACCAAATTAGCCACCACTTGGCATGTAGGACACGAAACATATGCAATTTCCATAGGAAAACTTAGGCACCCCCATAATTGTATCTTGGCTATCATATTGTGAATAGGAAACTATAATACATGACACTTACAACTTTCATATCCCATCATAGCAGTTTGTATAGTTAACTCTTATGGCTATCATAAATTATCATAGCAAGTGGCATAGTCTAGCATAGTGCATGACATAGCAACTTATGACAAATGCCACCAATCTAGCCTAGAATCTAGGTCCTTCAAAGTGGACACCTACTTCCACAATTTTAACTTGCAATGTCCAAGTACATCTCACTTTCCATGTAGGATACCACATCATCGGTGAGTCCCACAAAGTGACTACATATTTGGTAGGCATAATTAACATTATAAAATAAATAAATGCATCAATTAACAATAATTAAATGATGAGGTCAAATTCAGGGAGATGGAGAGCGGGAACATTGGAAGCGGTGGGAGAGGAGTTTTGAAATTTGAAGATGGCGAGGAGGAGGGAGACTCTGATGAAGATGATAGTGCAATTGGGTGGGCACTTGGATTTCTTTCTTGGCTTGGTGTTGTAGTTGGGTTTGAGGTCTTTGCTTGCGGTGATGTGCTTTGATGGCGGCCAAAATCTTTTTTGCCACTGAGCGGGCTTGGATGTGGGGTTCTTGGGTGTGATCCAAGATCTGTTGCTTGGCCCTCTTTTGGGTTTGTGAGGGAGTTTCCTATTGGTGTTGGGTACGGTTTTCGTCTACCTTGCTACCTGCCTTGGGTTAGCCCCTTTGGGGGGAAGTCCTTTTTCCTTTCCATGGCCCTTTGTGGGGTCTATGTGCTTCCTAGTGGCATTTCTTTCCTTTTCATTTCCTGTGAAGGTGTTTCTTGGCTGGCAAAGCTCTTGGTTCATTTGGTTAATTTTGGGCATATGTGGATGTTGGGAGAAGATCTTGTTTCTGTGGTGGTGTTGGGCTTGTTGGAAGCGTTTAGCTTCTTGGTATCTGGAGGGATGTTTGATGGGAGTGGATATTGGCCTCTTATTTTTTTCATATGCTCCTTTTCTTGTACCTTTGATCTCAGGCATGAGATGGTTCTCGTGGTGGCGGGTTCCTTTCTTGGAATAGCGTCATGGGTTGCCTATTGGTACCATCCTTAGAACCTGTTGAAGATGTGGATGTGTTTTGGACAGGGTTTCTCTTGTGGACAACGGTTCCTTGGTGTCTTTCTCTTTGGATGGATCTATGGCTTGTTTGAGTTGTTGGGCTCTTGGAGTATGGGCTTTCCTTATGGGCTTTCTTACAAAGTTTTTGGGTAACAATTATGGGTTTTATTTGATGAGGAAAGTGTTTCTATTGTTGGTGTTTTGGTGGTGCCTACTAAGAGATGGTGGAGTGGAATGCATTTTCCTCTTGCTCCCTTGGGGTTTCATGTTGGCTGGGGTGAGGTTTCTCTTTTGGAGCCCCTGCATGCTTAGCCAAAGGATGGTGTGGTTCCCAAGTCTTCCGGTGCTATGAATTTCTTTCATTTCCTGTGCACTATGTCTTTTGTTGAGGAGAAGGCAGCTCTTGATGGTCAAGATTCATTTCCTATTGAGTTGGAGGTGGGTGTGGTGGATGTGGATGGAAGTCCTATTTTTTGGTTTCCTCTGGATGTACTCCTATTGAGGTGGATGCTTCTCCTATTGAGGTGGAGCCCGAGGTTGCCGAAGAGGTGTGCTCTTGGTGTTTTAGGTTCTCACAGTTTCCTCTTCTATAGAGGGGAGCCCAGTTCTCTTGAGGTGGACTTGGAGTTGGTTTGTGGTGTGCTTGGTTGCTTCAAGGGGTGTTTCTCCTCTTGTGTGTTGGTGTTTTTGATTAGGTGGTTGGGTTTAATGGTGATCTAGACCATTAGATTTCCTTTTCTTGTGTTGGGTTTTGTTCTACTGCTTTTGAGCAGAAGGTTGGATACTACTATGCGGTTTGGTTGCCTGAGTGTTTCAGATGGTTTTTACAATCAATGGGGTTTCTGGTCTTGGATAAAACTAGGTTGTATTTGGGCTTCGAGCCCAAGATTGTGTGTCTTTTGTAGCCTGTGATGTCTTTATTATTTGGTAGAGATTGTTGTTGGGCTGATGGTGGTTTGTGTGTTATCTCTTTTAGTAGCTTGTTGTTGTTGGGATGATTCATGCTTACTGTTGTTATCTTGAGTTTCAATTGTCTTCCTTTGTAAAGGGTTTTGGGCCCCTTCAAAACCCATTTTTTACCCCTAATCAAAACAATAATTAAATGATGGGACTCAAAGGTAAGGACACCCTAATCCTAACATTCTCCCACTTTTCAAATACCTACAAGGGTCATATGAAATCAACCGCTCAAGGCTCCAAGGCCCGTGGAATTGGAACACCATCTGAACTTCTCTATGCTCATTGGTTTTGTTAGTGCATATGGAACATTCACCAAAGTTTCAACCTTCTCTAAATTCACCTTTCCATCTTCTACCATATCACAAACAAAATGAAATTAAATGTATCAATATGATTTGTTATGGAATGGAAGGTAAGATTCTTTTCTAAGAAAAAGGCACTCTGACTGTCACAATAGATAGTGATTTGTTCTACTTCTAAACCAATATCTAAACATAATCTCTTAATCCAAATTTCTTCCTTACAAGAATGAATAACTACCATGTACTCTGCTTCTTTCATGGACAAAGTGAGTACAACTTGTCACTTACTCATCCAACTAATAGTACCACCAAACATCATGAATACATAACCATTGATGGATCTTATGTTGTCAATGTCACCTGCCTAATTTGAATCCACATATCCATGAATACTCATTTAATGCTAAGGTCCAGTAGGATAGCCATGAAAGGCATACTCAGAAGTACCCCACAAATATTTGAACACTCTCTTAATTGCATCCTAGTGTACTCGTCCAAGATTAGCCATAAACTGACTAAGGACTCCCATGGTTGGGAAATGTCTAGCCTTGTACAAACCATAGCATGCATTAAGCTACTGACAACACTCGCATAAGGTATTCTAGTAATGTCCTCCATCTTGGTAGGAGATTTTGGACATTCATTCACATAAATCTTTATCCCCTACATTTTACGAACAACTAATTGTCTGCAATCTGCTATGTTGAATCTCTCCAACACTAAGTTCACATACTTGCTTTGGCTTAACCAAATATTTCTATTAGTTTTACTTATCCTGATCTTCATCCCCAGAATATACCTCATAGCACCTAGATATTTCATCTCAACCTGTGCTAACAACTAAGACTTCAAATATGAAATCATGCCTTTACCAAATTCCTAATAGAAAACATATCATCTACATATAAAACAATAATGAGAATGTGACCATTATTAGTTTTGAAATACACACTTGATGGTTAGATTTAGATATCATAAATCCCAATGATAACACATTAGTATCAAACTTTTGGTACCATATTCTAAGAGACTATTTCAAACCAAATAGAGACTTTTCAATTTGCAAACCATATTTTATTTACCTTTAACAACGAAATGCTTTGGCTATGACATGTAAATCTCTTCCTCCAAGTCACCGTGAAGGAGTGTTGTCTTCACATCCATCTATTCCACTTCAAGATCATATGATGTTCTGAGTGATATCATCAATCTGATAGATGTCAGATTTGTTATAGGTGAGAAAATTTTACCATAATCTATTCCCTCCACCTGAGAATATCCCTTAGCAACCAACTATTCCTTATGCTTCTCGACACTACCATCTGGACCACACTTCTTTTTGAACACCCATTTACAACCAATGGTTTACGTCCAACAAGAAAAGGTGATACCAAGTCTTGTTTTTCTTCAATGCAACCATCTCCTCATCCATGGATTTCATCCAAGAATCTGCATCACTCATACCCATAGCCTCTCTAACAATCCTAGTCTCATCACTGTTATAAATCAAAGCAAAAATGCAACTAGAATCCAATGAGGAATAACCAAACCTTTTCGGTTGTCGCTTAACACATGTAGACCTCCTCAATTCTTGATGTTAAGGTTCTTCTTCAAAAAATTTAGAGCTGCTCAAGATCTCCTCATCATCAAGTCCAATAGGAGTACGTAGTTCACCTTTCATCAGAGTAGGTGGAACCTGAACTACCTCCTTCTATTTCTCTTCTTTCCTTGGCTACAGGTCAACTATGGAAGGTTTCATCTCTTTGAAAATTACGCTTTTGTTGTAGAGAACCTTCTTTGTTGTAGGGTCCCACAGCTTGTACCCCTTCATATCAACACCATATCCAATGAAGATACATTAAACAACCACATTTTTCTCCAACTTATACCTCTTCTCAATTAGATCATGAGTGTAAGCTTCATAGCCAAAAACTTTGAGATGTCTCAATGAAGGCTTTTTACCAAACCACGCTTCCATTGGTTTTTTTTAACAAGTGTCGATGTAGAAGATCTATTGATCAAATAACATGCAATGGCTATAGCTTCAGCCCAAATTTTTTTCTCAAGGCCAACACCACTTAGCATACTCCTAGCCCTCTCCATCAACATCTTGTTCATCCTCTTTGTAACTCCATTTTGTTGCGGGCTATATGGAGTTGTCTTATGTCTCTCAATCTCGTGTTCTTTATAGAACTTTTTGAATTTTACCAAACAAAACTCACCACCATTATTAGTTCTCAAATATTTATTCTTTCTACTAGTCTAATTTTCAACCAAGGCCTTAAACTCCTTAAACTGACTAAATACTTCAACTTTACTTCTAAGAAAATAAATGAATGTCCTACTATAATCATCTATGAAAGAAACAAAATATAAAAATTTTGATAATGAAGGAACATTCATAGGACCAAACACATCTGCATGAACATAGTCTAAAACCCCAGCTAGAGTAAAAAGAATCACGGTGTTATTTTCCATAAACACAATGTTTACAAAATTTGAACTCAAGATTACAATCATCAAGGCCTTCAACAAGGCTCTTATTTTTTAGGGCTCTAAGAACCTTCTTTCTTATGTGACCAAGTCATTGGTGCCATAACATTTTCTTCTCTATATGAAGCTTCATTTCTAATGAATCAACACCCTTAGGTTACCAAAATGCATGACCATCAAATGTAGTTGCACTACAAGGTCCTTCTCTACATGATCTGACAGTAAGGATGAAGAATCTGAAGATTTCTTCTTCAATGTATCAGAGGAAATATTGTACCGAACCATGCATGCATCCAACTTGTACAAAGTGCCAATCCAAACACCCTTAGCTAGCACCATAGCTCCCTTGGTCAGGTGCATGGAGATGGGTAGCCAATTTGTGGCTACTTTTTGATTTTTTTTTTGAAAACTCATAATGTGAGCCTAGCCTGAGGCTCAGCCACAATGAGCACATAATGTGCTCGCGTTATGACCTGTTAAAACCAAAAAGAAAGGAAAACAAATTTATTTTTACTTGTGAATGTGTTTTGATTGTTGCCCAGGGCCAAAACCCCATTATTTTGTGCTCACGTTCTAGGAGGAGCTATTTTGTGAATTTCCTCATCAACGATTTCTATTTCATCGCCAAGATGCCACCACATCAATGAGAAGGTGTGAGAGGTAAGGATTGTTTGATTTTTGTTTTGAATTTGTTAGTTTTGGATTGAATTTGTTAGTTTTACATTGAATTTGTTAGTTTTAGGTTGTATTTGATTTTTTTTTTTTGAATTTGTAGGAGATGCAAATCAACCTACAAACCCTCAAAATCCTCAACAATAAAATCAACCACAACAATAACATCCTCCACCAATCCCTCAACACCCTCTTGGCATTCAACAAAATTTAATGAGTGAAATTGAGAACAATAAAAAACAAATAAAGGATTTAATCAAGAGGGTGATCAATCCAAACGGTTCAACTGCAGAAAGAATGACCCTGGCAACTTCATTGAAAGAAATGTTAAAAAATGTAGATTCAATTAGCAAACAAATAACTAGATGGCAAGATAGGAGGCAAGTGACTAGGGCTTATTATGTGGATAAATTATCATATAAAGATGTAAAGGATTTAAAAATTACAAAAGGTGATTTGTGCTCATTATTCATTGACCCACGCACAAATCAAAATCTTACCCGAGCAATATGAATAGGTTCCCTATTCATTGGTGCCACCACCAACAGTTTAGGAATTTTTTTTATGATAGGTGGTACATGGTTTTTGATTACCCACCATGCAACAATTGTGAAGTCCCACAGTATTTCCTTAGGAAACTATACTGTGAGTTCATATTAAATAAAATTCCAAATTATTTTGATGAGGGACTTCCAGGGGAGAGGTGGGGGATCGGCTCAAGATAGACCCGATGCACAACCAGATCCTACACGGCAAGGGAGATGACCTCTCGCTAGGTCGCCTTATGAGCACGCCATTATCCCTTCCATCGTGAAGGAGAGTGTTGACGTAGAGACATTGCAGGTGATTAGCACTTTAACCTAGAGTGTCATCCAACATGTTATTCCTATTCTACAGTGCCATCCAAGGGAGTCTTCGAGTGGTGGCCTTCGAACCCATTTGTTTCAATCTTGTGGGGCGACTTGTTTATATGACCCCACTTACACTTAGGAGGCTACTATGTAGGATCTGTCTACAACTATGGAGATGGAGAGGGCAGCTGACATTTTGCATGAGGTATATGGCATTGATACTCAGGTAAAAGTTAGCATGTTCATTGAATTTAATTTATTAAATTTTGATTTTGAAATGCAATATTAACTAATTTAGTTTTATGATTTTTATAAAATTGTAGGGTCACAGTGTTGAGACTGGATACACTGGCCCTACACCTACTTATTTTTGTAGTACACCTATCGGTGGGGTATGTAACTAGTAAACAATTATAAATTTATTACATGTTAATAGTGCTAGTGTTGGTGCTGGATTGTTTTACGAATGGTATTTTAATATGTGATTTTGGATGTTGAATAGGCTAATATTGGAGGTTTTGAGGGAACACCTCCTAGTGCCAGTGGATTTACTCAAACCTACACGTAGGTAATAGAATAAAGAGTTTAACTAATGAATTGTACTTAATAGATTTGTGTAGTTTATATTCATATCATTGATTACGTTGCATTACACATCATTCAAACTCAAAGCATTACTTCAAACTCCATAACAAATAACTAGATGTTGATAGATGACAAAATTTCAACTACAATATAGTTGTTTAGAAATTCAACATAAGCAGTGATGCAATTACTTCGCATGGCATAAGTAATAAGTCTAGGAGCAGCTTCCAATTGCATTTACTTGTCATGGCATTCCATGAGACCACTTTTTACTACTCGACATCTTTTCAAACAGTTCATTGCCTTGTCTATGCTATGGATGCTTGGAAGGAATATGTGAAAGAATAATAGTAAGAAATAGCATAGACAAGGCAATGAGTTTTTTGAAAAAATACCTCACAGAAATGTGATCTCATGGTGATTTCCATCACCATGAGACCCAATTTCTTTGAGGAACTTTTTCAAATGGCTCACTGCCTTTTCTATGCTACCACATTTTCCATACATGTCTACCAAAGAATTTTATCAAAAAGTTCATTTCTTCACTACTATGGCTAAAAGCTTTAAAAAGATGTTTTCCAACAAACTATGGATGCTCTAAAAAAATCTATCAAAGCATAATAGTAAGCAATAGCATGGACAAGGTAGTTAGTAGTTTGAAAAAATTCCTCGAAAGAAATGCAGTCTCACGGTGATGGAATACAATTCCATCACCATGAGACCACATTTCTTCAAGGCATTTCTTCAAACAACTCACCACCTTTTCTATGATACCACATTTTCCATACATGTGTACCAAAGCATTTTATCAAACTACTCACTTCCTTGCAGCTATGGCTAAAAGCCTAAAATAGGTGCTTTCCAACAAAGTATGGATGCTTGGAAAATTTTATATCAAAGCATAATAGTAAGAAATAATACAATAGAGAAGGCAATGAACTATTTGAAAAAATTCTTGAAAGAAATGTGGTCTTATGGTGATGGAATGCCATGATGTGCATTAGTTTGTAATGGCATTCCATCACCAGGAGACCCCATTTCTTTGAGGCATTTTTTCAAACAGTTCACCTCCTTCTCTATGCCACCACAATTATCATACATGTCTACGAAAGCATTTTATCAAATGGCTCACTGACTTGTTGCTATGGGTAAAATCCTAAAAACATGTGCTTTCAAACAAGATATGGATAGGGAAAATAGTAAGCATGATAGTCAGAAATATATAGTTTAATAAGCACTCAAAATTTTGTTCATTATCTCATACATTATAAGTCATGACATGGATCACTATTGTAGTTTTTGTGATTGAATAATTTGTTGTTTTATTTTTAGATGTTACAAGAAGAAACACCTCTGAATGCGATGAGGGAAATGGAGATCGGTGTTTCATCTGCTATACAATCCTCGATGGCTCTGACAGGGGAGGTATGAGGAAAATTACTAAATTTCAATTTACATTCGTTGTTATAGATGTTAGTTAGTGAAAAAGAAAACCATTATTGATTCGTAGTTTAATTTCTATTTGGATGGTTTATACAGGGCTTCAATACACCTTAGCATGGGTGTGTGAGTATTTCCCTCATGGAGAGTGATCATCAAATGCCGGTAAGTGATTATTTTGTTAAATATATCATTTTTTATAATGTAATTTCTATATATTAATGTTTTTACTTCTTATTGTAATAGATAAAACTTCACTAAGAACTAAACACTAGGAGGAGAAGCAAGAGCACTCCTCAAGCGTAGCATAAATGAGTGATAAATTTTTTGCCATCCGATCGACAAGAAAAGGGAAAGAATTTATTTCGAGAGCATGGAGAGCAATGACTTTTGATTCCAAATCATTTTGTTGTATGCCTACATGGTAGTTTTGTACATATTCTATAATGGATATATTTGAAATTGTATGCATATATGGCATTCTCGTAAACCTATATGGCTATTTTGTACCTATATTTCATACTTATATTGACATATATTGATGTAATCCTACATGGCTATTTGGTTAATACAAATATTTTTTATCGATGGTGTCCATATTTGCATTATAAATTTATGGTTTCATAGATATGAGTTACGTGTATTCAAGTGTATACTTTACAACTTATGTGTATACTTTGTTACTTGTATGTGTGTTCCAATGTATACCTTGCGACTTACGTGTTTTCATGTGTATACCTTGTATTTGTGCATATACTTTGTATTAATTTGTGTCTACTATGTATTTGTGTGTATACTTCAAGACTTATGTTTTTTTGAGTACTTGTGCTTCCCTTATTCACATGTACATGCTTGACTTATTAATGTGTATACTTATTAATTGGTTAGCCCTAACATTGATCATTGTTGTCCTTCATGGTTTGTCTTGAATATTAATTGATTGATGCTAAACAACTTTATCTAAAATCAAAAATCATGTTTTCAATTGGTATTCCATAAAATGATTCATAAAAAGATTCCAATATATTTAATCCTTTTATTGGAACAACTCAATTAATAAAAGGATACATAATCTTCACAACACTTGCAAAACATAATATTCAGAGTATATGAAGTAGTTAACTTCTTGACACATTATCATACAAACATTTATCTTGAATAGTCTTTAAATATTTTCATAGCATAATCCTAATAGTGCAAAATGAATTGTTATGTTCTTGATCTATCACCATATAAACATGTCGAAAGATTTATATGTCAATTTTTTGCAATATTATGTCTTGTATAGGAAATGGACTCGGGAGAAATCACGTTATAATTTATAATACAAATGAGAAATGAACTCAATGTTGTCCTAGACCCCCAAATAGGTCTATTTAACAAACCAACACCCTCTCAATCACTCTTCCAATTGAAAAACAGCATTAGGAAGCATTTACCAGTATGCAAATCCACAAAATCCATAATTTTTAGGGTGTGATTGGTCTTCTAACCCCACTATCCTCTAAAACCTCACTTTTCTCAAATTTCACTAGGGTTTATTGAAAACCCCATATCTAGACCTCATACAACCTCAAAAACTCTTCCAACACTCTTCATTCTGCTTGCACAAACTTAATTCACCACCAAATTATGCTGCCCCTTGACTTTACCCACTTTTACTCCCTCAAACCTCTCTTTTTCATTCAAAACCCCTTTTTTCCCAACTAGGGCATCATGCCATAACATACTTTTGACCTCCCTTGTCCTTGCAGACCTTTTGAACACATAAAACTCCACAATCTCACCCTATTTCCAACCTATTCTAACTTATTCTAAAGCAATTTCTTCTTTTCACCTCATCTAGCCTTGCTTTTAAGGCCTAAATTCTAAATTTTCAACAGGGTCAATGTTAGTAATCTCTTCCAATGTCTTGTCCAATGCTATTTTATTATTCCTACTCCCTATTGTACTTACATAATTGACTCAAATGACCCCACACTAACTCAAAACTAAAAGCAAGATTACAAAATGGCCTATCATGGCCTTATTTGACATTATCATGACTAAAACCACTAAACTAGACCTTCATCAAATGGAGGAACAAGGTTCTATGTACCAATGATCATACACTTTTTGTGTTGAAAACTCAAACTTCTCAACCATTGTGTGTATTTTCTCTTTTCGATTGTTTTGCATGCCATCATAAGGGATCAAACCGGTTGAACATAGCTTGGAGCAATTTCGTGTGTTTGGGTGTGAAAGAGGACCATGTCTAGCGTAAACCTACCTATCAAGATGCATTGGAGTAGTTTGTTTGGTCACACGAATTGCAAAACAAAATTTGCACCACTTTGCAACTTTACATTGCTTGCATTTGACACTTTTGCCATCAAGTGAAAATTGGACACCACAGGAAAAGAACTCTGAGATAATAAAAATTAAGAGAAATTATTGTAGAGGGGCCCAACATGATCCTGTAGGCTTAGATGAAGAGTTTGTAAGTGTCACAGTTTCTGAGTAATAGCTCGTCATAGTTTGTTTCCTTTTTGCACTTTGGACCCTTAAGGGATCAAGCCAGTTGAACATAGATCGAAGCAATTCCACGTGTTTGGGTGAAAAAGAAGACCATTCCTAGCATAAATGTACCTATTTGGATATGTTTGGTCACACGAGTTCCAGAATGAAATTTGCACCACATTGCAACTTTCAACTACTTGCATTTGACAACTTTTTCCCCAAGTGAAAATTCTCCACCACTAGAAAATGTCTCTGAGATAGTGAAAACTAAGTGAGGTTATTGTAGAGGGGCCCAACATGATCTTATAGGATCAGATGAGAATTTTGTAGCCATTTTTCACTTTGGACTCTTAAGGGATTGATCTGGTTGAATGTAGCTCAGAGCGATTTTGCATGTTTGGGTGTGAAAGAAGACCATTCCTAGCATAAAAATACCTATTCGGATGCATTGGAATAGTTTGTTTGGTCACACGAGTTGCAGAACGAAATTTGTACCACTTTACAACTTTGCACTGCTTGCATTTGACACTTTTTCCATCAATTGAAAAACTCGCCACCACGGGAAAACCACTATGAGATTAAAAAAATGAGAGAGGTTATTGTAGAGGGGCCCAACACAATTTTATAATATCAAACAAGAATTTTCTAAGATTCATGGTATCCGAGTAACAACATGTTGAAGTTTGCAGTCATTTTGCACTTTGGACTCTTAAGGGATCGATCCGGTTGAATGTAGTTCGGAGTGATTCTGCATGTTTGGGTGTGAAAGAGAACCATGCCTAGTGTAAATATACCTCTTCAGATGTGTTGGAACAGTTTGTTTGGTCACACAAGTTGTAGAACGAAAGTTGCACCATTTTGCAACTTTGAACTACTTGTATTTGACAACTTTTTTCCCAAGTGAAAATTCGCCGCCACAAGAAAATTCCTCCAAGATAGTGAAAACTGAGATATGTTATTGTAGAGGGGTCCAACATAATCCCATAGGATCATACGAGAAGTTTCTTAGTGTCATGGTATCAAAATAACATGCTAAAGTCTGCACCATTTTGCACTTTGGACTCTTAAAGGATCAATCTAGTTGAACGTAGCTCAGAGTGATTCTGCGTGTTTGGACCATGCGAAAGAGGATCATGCCTAGCGTAAAAATACCTATCTGGACATGTTGGAACAATCTGTTTGGTCACACGAGTTGCAAAACGAAAGTTGTACTACTTTTTCCAACTTTCAACTACTTGCATTTGACAACTTTTTCCCCAAGTGAAAATCTGCCACCATGGGAAAATTCCTCTAAGATAGTGAAAACTGAGAGTTTTTTGTAGAGGGGCCCAACGTCATCCCATAGGATCATACGAGAAGTTTCTAAGCATCACAGTATCCGAGTAATAGCATGTTGGAGTTTGCGGCCATTTTGCACTTTGGACTCTTAAGGGATTGATCTAGTTGAACATAGCTCAGAGCAATTCCACGTGTTTGGGTGCAAAATATGACCATGCCTAGAATAAACATAGCTATTCAGATGCATTGGAACAGTTTGTTTGGTCACACGAGTTGTAGAACAAAATTTGCACCACTTTGCAACTTTCAACTACTTGCATTTGACAACTTTTTCCATAAGTGAAAATCTGCCACCATGGGAAAATGCCTCCGAGATAGCAAAAATAGAGAGGTTTTTGTAGAGGGGCCCAACATGATCCTGTAGGATCAAATGAGAAGTTTCTAAGCATCACGATATCCAAGTAATAGGATGTTGAAGTTTGCAGCCATTTTGCACTTTGGACTCTTAAGGGATCGATCTGGTTGAACATAGCTCATAGAAACTTTGCATGTTTGGGTGTGAAAGAGGACCATTCCTAGCGTAAACATACCTATTTAAATGCGTTGGAACAGTCTATTTGGTCACACGAGTTGCAGAATGAAAGTTGCACCACTTTGCAACTTTGCACTGCATGCATTTCATATTTTTTTTATCATGTGAAAATTGGATACCATGGGAAAACCACTCTAAGATAACAAAAAATGAGAGAGGTTATTATAGAGGGGCCCAATATGATCTCATAGGATCATACAAATATTTCGTAAGCGCCTCAGTTTATGAGGAATACCCGTCAAAGATTGTTTCCCTTTTGCACTTTGGACCCTTAAGGGATCGAGCTGGTTGAACGTAGCTTGGAGCAGTTTTGCATGTTTGGGTGCAAAAGAGGACTATTCCTAGCATAAATGTGTCATTCCTAGTGTAAATGTACCATGTACTTAGAAGAAGATCAATAAAATTCATTGTTTCCTTCCATTTTTCTGTATTTTTACCATAGATCCATTGTTTCCTTAAATTGTACGGTTTCGTACAGGGTGATTGTGTTCTCTTTTGGATGGAATTCAGTGGGAAGCATACTTGACTCCATTTTAGTTTTGGTTTGGTTGGATTTCAAGTGATTTTGTGCATTTTAGAAGCCAATTACTGACGGTTGGTCTATATACCCTGTTTTAAGGGTTTTGAGTGCATTAAAATGTCATATTAAGCCTTCCACCCACTGTATGCTTCTATAACTCAGTGGAAAGGCTTAGTTAGGGTTATAAAACATGTGTACAAAGTTTTTTGTGCAAGGGAGGTGAATAGAGGGTTTTTAGGTGATGCCCTAGATGTCAAATGGTGCATTTTTAGAGGAAAATGGTGGTTTAGTGCTAGGGTTTGAAGAAATCTTTTGGGGAAGCAATATCTCTTAAACTTTTAAGCTTGTGCAGACCTTTTTGAAGGTGTTTTGGGCTTTGGTTGGCTATGGGAAGGTTTTTAGTATGGGTTTTCAATAAACCCTTGCCTAACTTGTGAAAGAAGAGGGTTTTGGGGTTTGTTATGTTAGAGGGCTTATCGTGCCCTAAAAGTGGAGGAATTGGTGGTTTCGCAGACTAGTTAATGTTGTGCAATGGTGGTTTGCATGTGATAGGAAGAATAAAGGGGGTTTGCTTTGTTAATTTGGCCTAATTTTCCTTATGGACAACGTAGTTTGCTTGTTTTGTGATTCTTTTTCAATCTCTTTGTGTTTCCACATACCCAATACATATTTAGAAACCCATTTTTATCTACTAATACATAACAAAAGTTTTGAAGAGGTTATTTTGGAAAGTTTCTAAAAAAAAAAAATTGTCTGCTAGAAAGTGCCTCAAATTAAGTCAATTTTGTGAAGCAACTATCAAGAAATCAAATCCAAACCATAAACTAACCTCGGGCAGCAGTGTATCAAGTCTCAAAACCTTCAAATCTTCCAGTTTCACAGTGGTGCAGGAGCACCTTTCCATTTTAATGGCTTTGTTCTATATGTTTTATGAAAATCGAGTCATGGTGATGGAGTATAAATTGTTTAGGGGTATTGAGTCTTAATATGGTCTAAAGAGACCATTCTTGATGTAATAGATCAACTTTGAGATCTTTTGAATCCAAGTTGCAAATTATGTTGAAATGTTGTCAAGGTTGGCAAAAGTTGTCAAGATAGGTGAAAAGTTAGTTTTTGTTTGTGAGGTCATGTTTTTGGTTTAAATAAGTTCTAATAGACCAATTGGAATGCATTAGGAAATAATCATGGGGATTTGGAGTCATTGTGTCTAAAAGGTGAAAAGTTGTAAAAGTTGATAAATTGTTGTCAAAACAAAAATGCAAAATTGTCATGTTAAGGGGTTCCAACGGTCATGAGGGATTTAAAATTTAGTTAAGAGTTGGTTGGTCAGTTGTTTTGTGTGGATAATCCTTTAAAAAAGCATGGAAACTCGTTCTAATGGTTGGTTGGAGAATATTGAAGCAATAATAATAAGATTTTTATGTTTTTCATTGATTATCTATGTTTTCTTGACTCTTATAGGTCTGTATGGACCCATACTACTGCACTATGCTTTGAAATCAATGTGAACCTATGGAGGATTGTTTTATCTCTCTTTTTAATCCATTTGAGTGGTATTTCATTGAGAAAAAATCATTTTATTGCAAGATTGTAGGGGACAGTCTGAGTTTGCAAATTTAGGGGTTTTGAAGTTTGAAATGGAGATTTAACTCATTCCTCCTATTGTAATCTCGGTGGATCAAAGGAATGATTCAAGAGGGTCTGGTTTAGATTTTAGGGTGCTTATTTGGTGAAAGTGAATAAGTTTTATGGGGTTTGTGTTGCTGCCCCTGTAGATTTTGATGGCAAAGGGCATGAAAAATGAGGTTTCACCCTAGGGTTTGATAAAATATTGCATGTAGAGATTGGGTGATTGTCTTTTGAGTTTTTTGAGGTGATTTTAAGAAGTTTTGAGGTGGTGGAATGTTGTGGTAAGGTGTGGAACCATTCCTTTCAATAAACCCTCCTCGTACTAGCATAAAATAAGGGTTTTGTGGTTTGGCATGGTGGAGTGAGTTTCTCCTGAGACAAATTGTGGATTTGAGGGTTTGGATACATGAGAATTGGTGCCCCAACAATTTCAAGGGGTTTTTTAATGCTTAAAGGTATGTTCCTTTGTAAATTAGGCCTAGGTAGCCTAATTAGGACAATGAAGAAGGTCATTTTTTATGCACATGATCCAAGACAACCACTATTGATTTTGAAGTATGTGTTGTAACTCAATAATGGGTATCTAGATCATACATTTTTTTTTGAACTCATTTGAGAATTTTGTGAGAAAAAGGTCTAAAACCAGGGTCTGCTAACCTACAAGACAAGGCAGAGTGAAGGGTGAAAATTGAAGAGATAGAGAGTTTTTGGTTGAAAATTTGTTTGAAACTCATTCATTTGAGGTTTTTTGAAGATTTAAACCCCTTGATTATATCAAATAGTTTCAATATAACATAAAACAACAAAACCCTCATCAAATGCCCTTGTAGGCTCAAGAAAACTGAGGTTTATCAAAAACCCACTTACCAATCCTCATACAAACTTTTAAATGCTTTAGACATGTTGGAATATGTCTAAATATAGTAATAAAACCACCATCAAGCCTCTACAACTGTCATTTCTCCAAACCCTTGTCTATAGGCACCATTTCTTATGTGCAAACTCAAAAATTTATCTAGAGCAGTAGCAAAACTTCACATTCTTATCTTCCCCTGAATCTACACACATATTAAAATTGAAAAACACCTAATTTCAATCCATTCCATTGACCTACTTAACCCTACATCGGTGGAATGGCAATCTTATCACTTAATGGACTCTCAAAACCCTGTTTTGGGGGTTACAAACTAGTTATGATAAAATTGCTCTTATTTCCTCAAATCTGAGTTAAAAGACTTCAAAATACTTTCAAAATTAACCTAACTCCTTTATTTGAAGAAAAATAATCAACAATCAAAGTATAAGGTGTTGTACAATCCACACAAGCTTGAAACAAAAAGGGAATGTGTTGCAAATATAGAAAATAGGGTCGTTTATTTACTAATTTCTTCAAGAATACAAGTTTTTCTCTTTTCCACGCCTTTACAATGATTTATATAGCTATTTCAATCAATTATGAATGTTTCCCCTTCATCTTCCATCAACTAACTACCCTTTCTAACAAGAGGACTCTTCATCTTCTATAATTTAACAATTATGCAACTAATGCAAGTTTTGCATTTTTACACCAAATGACAACTTTTGTGCAATATACTTGTTTGAGACTTTGAATACATTACATATGACCTTCACATGACCTTTTCACATTGTTTACATTTGAAAATTTAAATTTTGCAAATTTTCATATTGAAGGCATTTAGAGAACAAGGTGCTCCTACACCAAACATTAACTCCAAAATCTCAATATTTAAGTAAATCTCATTACAAATAAATCTCATTACAATGCCTTAGGTACTCCATTCTCATAGATATTTTACAATGTCACTCATACATTCAAGATTCACTTTTAATGTCTACATCATAGGTGCTCATTATGAGGTTAACTTCAAATGAGTAACTTGAGATTCCCTTGCTAAGCCTCACACGCTCTTTTATAATGGCTTCAAATCAGAATTGAGATTTGTCAAGATCATCAAAATAAGGATGTTGAATTGATTTTTTGGCTGAGATTCTCTTTGATGGCTCATAAATCAGCATTTTCTACAACAAGAGACCAATCGATTTTTAGTAGTTTACTTACAAATATGCAAAGTGAAAGAAGAAAAAGAAAGAGCATCCAAAATGGAAATGAAATGAAAATAGATGGAAGGCACTTACAAATAGGCATGCCAGTCTCTCAACATAGTCACTCCTGGTCATACATCTTCACTAGGAGTTCCAAGATACCTATTGCACACAACACCTCTCATGAATAGAATAACTTGAAATTTGAGATGCTCTTATAATGTCTACATCATAGGTGCTCACAATAAGGTTAACTTCAAATGAACAACTTGAAATTCCCTCACCAAGCTTCGCACACACTTTTGTAATGGCTTTAAATCATAATTGATATTTGTCAAGATCATCAAAATAAGGATGTTGCATTGCTTTCCCTTCTGAGATTCTCTTGGATGGCTCATCAATCTGCATTTTCTGCAAGGGGACACCAATCAATTTTTAGTGGGTTACTTACAAATAGGAAAAGTAAAAGAAGATTATAGCATTGGCATCAAACAAATTAATGTGCATACAATTATAAATTAATAAGAACATCGGTGCATACTTACAAATTAATCCAACAAACCATCCAGGTCTACTTTACTCTTTATTGTGTCAAGTATTGCCTCATGGTCAGACTCACGGACCTTCCACAATATCTTGTTCAAAGGTCTACCACCATATTTGGTCAAACAAACATTGGATACCACAACAAGGTTCAAGTAATGAAGAATCTTACGATGTGTGTCAAAGTCTTGAAACAACCAATGTTTAACACTCTTATGTGGGTACCTTCTAAGCCACATTTCAGTAACAACAACTGAGCCTGTAGGGTATTCGATGCTTGCTCCATCTATAATTGGGGCCTCCAATTTCTTTTTGGCCTCAACACAATGAAACAAGTAATAGTTTGTTCCCTCTTCATTGTCTTCATCTGCAATAACTGCATAAACATGCCCTGCATTGATATGTGTAACAAATATCTTGAAATTAGTCAACATTATGAATACATTACAAAGTAAGATAACAATATGGAATTTCAAAAGCTAAGCAAACAAATATATTACCTAGTTGAACTAGATCTAATATGTGGTCAAAGTCGACCGATGATTCCATCTGTGTTAGTTCCAATGCCATCGGAGGGTGATACATGTGAAGTGGGCTAATATAACTTGTCAACCATTTGTCAACCCACTCCCCTAACTCACAATCATTCCAGGCTTGCATTGTACATGAAGAACAAAAGCATGCCGTCTTTCATGTATCAATACTCCATGAACATGCATTTGAGCTAAGGAAAGAGTGTAGCTCACTCGATCCTATTATTGTAAAACAATCCTCATATGGTGCAATGTTAGTATCATCCATCAACCAAAAAAATCTATGAACTGAAGATGCACCTTCATTACTTGGCCCATCGAAGCATTACACCACTCGACGATTGATCTTGCATCTGTCAACTTTACGCTATCTTTATACTTTAACTCTTCTCGTGCTAATTCTTTTTTCACACTTGCTCCTGCACTATCATGCTCCCCCTTTCCATGCTCGGCCTCACAAAAGTTTCACATATGCTATACACCTATAATGGCATGCATCCTACTCAACCAGTAGAACATGCACAAGTTCTTGAACTGTGTTGCACAATTATCTGACCATATTATATGCCGACTGTATGCTATGCCCTCTCGAGCCAAATCATCAGAGAACATCTCGAAGCAACCTTGCACAAACTCTAGAGAATGTGTGTAATCACTACTCAATATGAAGTACTCTCAATAATTTCTTTGGTCCTTTGTAACTAATAATTGCTTGTCGAATGCTATTTGGTAATAAATATCGAAACCTATGTGAGTTGTAATACCGTGATTGCACCTCACATCACCACAGTTTGCCCATCGCAACCGTGTCCATCCATCAGGCTCTATGGGTATGCCTTGTATACTCATACACTAGATTCTCATGGAACATGGACATAAACTGATACACTAGAATCTTCTCAATAACCAAATCACACCTTTTTTCTTGAGACCCATCTTTTGTAGTGTATGCCATTGTTTTATACTTCCTGAACTCTACTAGTTTTGTACCAATTCTCATTTTAGTTTCCATAAGCTGACATAATTAGCATATAGTCGGGTATTCACCAAGTAATGCTTGTACAATAGAAATCAAGCATACACAACCGGGTCTCCAGAATATTTGGCCATCCTCTATTTGACATAATTTTTTTGATAAGAACTCTCTTGAATATTTGGTGGGGCTTCTATGCCACAATCCTACAAACATCATTAGTATGCAAATCTAAACATATAGAATGATAAACATCATAATGGTTAGAGAATTCAATATATAGTCACAACAACAAGTAGCATGTACATTTATCTTGACATAAAAAGGTTTAAGCATTTTAATTTTTTTTTGACAAATACTAATTTGAGGATAATCCTTTTGAAATTTATGAAAAAATTGGGTTTGAGTCATATCCAAAAAATGATTTGGATGTGGCTCATGGTTCTGACTACTGATTCTCCTGCTTACCACATCCCTTTGATTCAGAGATGGCCTTGTGTTATTCTTCCAATACTCTTCATTTAGTGTTCTCAATGCTTCAACAACTTTTTTATCTTTTTGTGGCAGTCTCCCTAAGAATTCCCATAATTCATTTGAATCAGTGCCCTCAATTCTTTACCACCTTTGAACAACTTTTGATAAAGTTTCGCTATTAATTCTCATTTTTTCACTTGTCTTTCTAATGAGACGAGCTCTCTTTGTTTGACTACTTACCAAAGTCGATGTAGTGACACACCAGGTGACATTACTATCCTTTGAGCATGCGGTATTACCCACACTCTCATATGCATCCATTAGATTCTTCACAATAGTGTTTTCACTCAATGCATTTGAAGTTCTCAACTCAAGAGTCTTCATGATGTTTCTATACTCTATACCCCACATTATTTCAACAAATAGTTGACATCTTACAGTCTCATTTATCCTTTCAAAGAATGACTTCCAAATCTTATCAACATATCTTCTACAAGTGTGTGCTGGAATCTTACCTTCCATGTGCTACAAAATATCCTCATCAATATTAATTAAATACTTTGGCTTTATACTCAAAATTCTAGGTGGTGTTCTCCTAGGTACATACATCTCAACATTAGGAATTTCATCAATATTTAATTGAGGTGGGATAGATTGCACACCTTCAATTGATGGAGTAGAAGACATACCTTGAGGTTCACGTGGGGATGATGGCATACCTTCTTCGTCAAATCTGAGTGATGATGTACTCTCAACTTGAGATGCATTGGATGGTTTCCAACCATATTCACTTGCGATAGATGGTGTCCCTCAATATTGACTTGCGGTAGTTGGTGTCCCTCCATATTCGTTTGTGCTTAATGGTGTCCCTTTGTATTCACTTGCCGTAGAGGGTGTCTCCAACTATGGTATCCAAATATGTCTTACCATGATGCTTTCACATTTGTTCCCTTTGTGCTGCCAAATCTTGTTCTCTTTTTGATGATTGAGGTTCCTCTTCAGTTGGCTTATTTTCGTCAATAGTACCCAATTTCTTCTTTTCACGATATGCCGCCACCCATTCTCTCTCCTTTGATTTGAAGGTTTCATACTCTTTGTCTGTTATTTTATTCCTTCTTTGTTTCTTTGGCATGGTGGATAATTTTACTTGTAGCATGGTAATGAGACAAATATTAGTTCCTAAAATATTTATCCATTCAAATAAATGAAATATATGCCATTCAAGGCTTCATACAAAATACTTACAATCATCCTGTACAAGAGTATTTCTAGCATAGACAAAGGTGGTGCAAGGGAATTCCATGATTACAAGATAGGCTCAAAATGGAAGCATGGACAAGGCATGTGAATCCAAATTCCTTAGCAAGCTAGTGGAGCATTGGCAAGCTAGCTCACTCACTAGCCTGCCAATGCAGTAGGGTTGAGATGTAGGGGCAACATATGCCTAATAGAAATGGGCTCTCACGATAATGTACATCACCGTCAAACCCCATTTATATGAGGCATACATTGTGGTTAGGTGTCCACATGGTCCT
>VDFB02000003.1:574998295-575024831 GCA_007258455.2 Sequoia sempervirens
AACCCTTAATCCCTAAACCCTTAAACCCTCAACCTTCTACCCTCCACCCTCAACCCTTAAACCCTAATCCCCCAACCCCTATACCATCTACCCTATACATTGGACCCTCAACCCTAATCCCTCGACCCTATACCCTATACCCTCAATCCTCTACCCTCAACCCTCAACCCTCAACATTGATTTGACACTAAGAATAACACTTTGTATCTCCTTAGTTTGATCATGTAAGCTTTTAGAGTCTTAAAGTGGGTCTCTACCTCTTTTTCAGAATCCTTTATATCCTCATTAACATTAGCCTTATCTTCCTCCTAATATGAATCAAGGTCTTACATCTCCACATATTTACTATCCTCAAAAACTTCCTCCTTCACGTTGTACTCTTCAAATTCCTCCACAATTACTTTTGAACACCATCCTCTTCCTCTTCACTATTGTCCATACTTTCCTCGTCCTCATCAAGAAGAAACTCTTCATCAGAAGAGCCCAAACCCATTTCCACCAGAGCTAGCTTTTAATTTTGTTGTCCTTGAGCTCTTCTTTTGACTAGCTCTAGCTAGCCTGGAAGATCTCCTTTCTCCCAACCTACTACTATAAATATTCTTGAGATGAGGTTCTGGCTCATCACCAATTTCAATAGTGGTAGAACTAAAGGGACACATTTTTTTCTTTTTGGGGGCAAGAGGGAATGGAAGGGATTTTCCTTTTTAGGGGTGGTATTTTTGGAAACAAAAATAGAGGAGGGAATAGTGGGAACAACAGAAAAAAGGGGCTTCCTTTTTGGGTTTGGATTTCAAGCATGAGGGAGGTATGAGGGGATGATAGTTGTTTATTCTCAATGAGAGTAATTTCCAGGGGCTTAGCTATGGAGGTATGATTTGGTCTACGGGCAGTGTCACTCGAACAAATTTATTCAAATAAAAAATTAACCCCTCATGGAGGGGTGAAGATGGTCCTTTAGCAATGCATGGCTTAAACAAAGATAATAGGTAAAAAGGGATATTCACCCACTCTCTATTACAGATGTGATATAGTAGAGGAAAATGGTATCCATGAATTGTCTTAAACCTTCCTTAAAGAGTAAAGTAATTCAGAATGTGAAAACTTACTAGAGTATAGGGCACAAGCAATTTCTCCCCATTGAAGCCATTTTGATGCCGAATAGCTTTTTCACCTTTTTCAAAGCATTTCTCCTTGAATTTTTGGTACTTTCCATTGCTAATTTTGGCCAGTTTGATGCCCTTGCACTGTAACCTCATAGCTTCATCATGAAGGATTCAATAAAATTAAGGCCTTGTTATAGGTCATAGCAATTTCATAACTCACGAAAATTTTACCCTAGTAATTCCTTAAAATTTAAAACTATGATTATAATTATAAAATATGTTATAACTTAAATATTTGTAGATTATGTACCTATACATTTCTAAGTAAATGGTATAATAAATCACTAACTTGACCATCAAGATGGTGTAGGTTAATTTTAAAAATCATAACACATATTATATGTATAAAAATGCGAGATTCAAGATACCTCATACCAATTAGATTTTACCCAATACTATTTTTAAAAGGGATATTTTTTAAAACACGCTAATTAAGGTAGCCTTTGAAAGTTTCTTAGAAACCAACTAGCTCTTTTGAGTGGCTACATCCTTTTCTTCTCCATTAATGATCAAGACCTTTTTAATATTGATTTATGTATTTTGGATAAAGTAAGTCATTTTCAATTATTTTGTTCTCCTAAAAACAAAAATTATGAACATTAGAGATCATCTAGGTTTTCCACTTGGAAAGTGGGAATATTGAAAACCACACTAGTGACTTTGACAAGTTATGAAAAAAAAAATATATTTATAATAATAATAAATAATTTTGTACTTATTGATAAGTAACAAATATCTAACTAGACACTAGAAACTATCCTCAAAATTTTTAGGTAGTGTCCAACATCAATCTAATTATATCATTAAAGGCTATAAAGGTCCACTAATTATTTTTCTTAATAAATAATGGCTATTGAATACTATAATTAGTTGCTATTTAATGCCATGCAAGTAGTGGCTACATCCATCAACCTTTATAAATTTATAACTATCAAAACTAGTACCAAAAAAATAAAAAACTATTACTTAAATAAATAATATGTCTTTCTTACTTATTTTTCTTAAATATCAAATTAAGAGCTGGTACTTTACAAACAATAGTAAACAATAAATAGGTTTTTTTTTAAGGAAATATAAGGCTCAGAGACAAAAAGGTATTCTTAAAGTGTATAATCCTAAGAATCATCATATACCCCCAATTGTCATTATTGCATATCCCTATGTAATCGAAATCACTTACTTTTATTTTAGTTCCTTAGTCACTATCTACTTCCTCTAATTTTTTTTAAGGAAATTGCTTTCAATTCATGGAAATGAGTCTATATGGTTTTATATAAGTGACCTTGGTTGGTCCACAATATCTATTATTGTATTAATATTAATTATTTTTTTCTAAAATATATTTTCAACTCATTTATCAATCATAGGTAATTTATTTATATTTGGTATAGGTGTATTTAAGAAAATAATGGGAATAGGGTGAATGAAGGATGTCGGACTGAAAACTCTGCAATGTGGACCTTTTTTGTGCTGGTTGCTTTGCCTGACCGTGTCCTGTGGGCGGGTGACATCCTCCCCCATGTTGGTTCTCCACCCCATGGCTCCCTCTATTTATCTTTTATGCATTGTTCCTTTGGTCTTTTCTTTTTTCTTTTCTAACCCTAGTTTTTGTGCGTAGTATTTTTGTTCTAGCAGCTCTCCACTCAACTCGGTGCCTCAGCCCTATGGGGCTCTGATAAACGGGGGCTCAGGCTCCCCTGATGAACAGGTAGGTGTTAACCACCATTCTCCTGACGGTGGCGCCTCTCTGCCAAAGACTTTCAAAGATGTGGTTGCTAGAGGCGGGGTCTCCATTCCTGAAAATGCATTCTTTGTTGTCAATAGTGAGGTGGGTGCCTGCGGAGGATGTGGTGTAGAAGGTAAGCCCCTCAACACCCGTGGTTTTTCTAGGCTTATTCCTAATTTGGAGATGAAATCTATAATTAAAAATGAAAGGACTAGGCTCAAGGATATTGCTATTTTTCTTGTTACAGTAGATATCAATAAAACTCCTACTAGAAGGTACATTGATGCTTGGTTTTCTAGTGTCTGGCTAGCTAAATTTGGTATTCAACTTTCATACTGTAGATTGCTCTAGCAAGGTCTTTTTGTTATTTTTCTTAAAAATAAGGAAATGCAAACAAAAACCCTAGCCAAACCCTTCTAGAATATTGGGGGCTGCGTGTTTCGAGCAATGGCATGGTCTCCATCTGCCATTGCTGATGAGATTGTGGCTCTCTCATGCTCGAGATGGGTTGTAATTAAAGACGTCCCCCCTGACTTCTGGAAGCTTATTCCAGTGGTCTTGGCCCCATTCGGCTCTATTCTAAGGGTCGACAATGCAAAGGCCTCCCTCCCAAATATGGATGCTCATCCTCTGGTTTCTCTTAGTCTTGGTACTGAGTTGCCACCAGGTATCATCATTGAGGATGAGGGCAAAGACATTTGTTTCCCCTTGGAGGTGCTTGGTAGCATCAATGTGTGTTACCTTTGCCGCAAAGAAGGGCACATGTGAAATTTTTTCCCTATTATTAAAAGAAAAATTTAACCCTTTCAGAAACTCCTCTGTGGACAACCCCAACCTAGAGTCTTCCTCTCCTCATTCGTCTCCTGCCCCCAACTCGGCTGTCAACCCCTCACAGGGCCTTCATTTTGTCCCGAGCTCTTTGCCCTGTAGTGTTGATTCTCTGGCCCGGGCTTAGGGCAAGTCCCCTGCCCCTAGATCTTTGCACCCTTTGGGTATGTTCCATGGTAATCTCCCCACTGAGAATTCTTTTGAGGCTTTGGTTAGTGAGGAGGTCAAAACCTGTGAAGATGTAGAGCCTTCAAAAGGACCCGTTGGCCTCCTTTTTCCTGCTGCTTCGGAGCATCTGATTACTCTCTCTCGCCCGCCCCCTCCACTTGGCTGGAACAATGAAAAACTTGGTAAGCTGAATGCCCAACAAATTTCCTTAAGGAAATTAGGCAGAGAATCCAAGACAACCATCTTGTTGATGAAAAAGATAGAGGTAAAAATAATGATCATGAAATTCTAATGCAACTAAAGGTTGTGGGTAGTAAAATGATGTTGGAAAAAATGGGAAGTGGTGTCTCCCAGCAGGATGAAACTGATTTGAGTAGGAACACTAGGGCTGAGGGACTATACAAGGGCCCTACCATCGCCATATTGGGAAAAGAAGCATCTGGGTTGGTCTCAAACGAGATCATGGATACAACAATCTCACCAAAGCCCACATAATACTCTAGGGTTTCTACTCAAGAGGGTGACATCCTTGGTGGGGATCAACCTAACTCTAAATCTGCTGATAAAATTGAGTCTGTTTGTGACTATCATCCTTTGAGTAAGGCTCAAACCCAAGAAACCTCCTGCCAGCTTGTTTCAGAAGGGAGGGAGGAGTTTGTGCCCTCTTTGACTGGTGAAGACCTATGTAGTAAACTGGTCACCAATAACATAATTAATTGTGACAGCCATGGTTCAGTTGATGAAGATGGGGATGATACCGATGAGAATTTCACAAAAGGGTGGGAAGGAAAGGTCTCAAGGCCAAGGAAAGGTCTTGGTCAACCTAAAAATAATGGGGATCTTCAGAACAAGAGAAAGAAGACAAGTCTAGTCATCTAATCCCCCATGTCAAAAAAACCTGAATTGGGTGATAAGTTACCTAAATGTTTTGAAAATTTCAAGAGTTCCCAAGAGGTAGCCCTCATGACTCTGGATCATGAATCTTAACATCATCTCTTGGAACGTCCACGGGCTAGAGTCTCCGGATAGGAAATACACCATTAGAAGATTTATGAATATGGAGCGTCAGAGAGACATTGTCCTCCTGCAAGAAACTAAGGGCTTCTCGCTAGAGGTAAATTTGAAATTCATCTGGAAGGAAGCCTACTAGTTCTTCACCAAACATGACAAGGGAAGGGGTGAAACTTCCATTCTCCTTTCTAATAAGTGGAAACATCTTCTCACTGGTAACAGATTCTCCCCTTGTAATAGGGTGGTGTGGATCATCTTGGAAAAAGATGGGAATAATATTGGTATCTATTCGGTTTACGCTCCTAATGATCACAGGGAGAGAACCCACCTATGGAAATGGATGAATGATCAACTGCCTCAAGTCCCCTGGGTAGTTGGTGGAGACTTCAACATGGTGG
The DNA here is from genome assembly GCA_007258455.2 of Sequoia sempervirens. Lineage (NCBI taxonomy): Eukaryota > Viridiplantae > Streptophyta > Pinopsida > Cupressales > Cupressaceae > Sequoia > Sequoia sempervirens. Next base: position 575,003,590 of record VDFB02000003.1, read on the forward strand.
GGCAGCTTGAGGATAAATGGGGTGGTGTCAATGTCTCATGGAAAGGGGCCGAGAAACATTTTTGGCAACAAATGAAGTGCAAATTGAACCTAATGGTTCCCGTGGAAAATGGAAAAAAGGATTATAAGGGGATTTGGTACATGTCCAGTGTAACACTCAAAAGGGTAAGAAGAGGATCTATTGTCGCCTAGATAGGTTCTACGTGAATAAGGATGAGGTAAGTTTTGTCCCAGATATTTTGAGGCTTCAAATCAGTATCCGCCCATTCACCCTATCAGACTACCACCCGATAAAAGCCTGCATTTGCACAAGGGGGAAGGTTGGGGTGGATGGGACTAAAAGGGGAAAGTTCATCCTCAACACTTAGCTGCTTTAGGATGTTGACTTCAAGGATGGAATTTCCTCCATTAGAGAGATTAACAACTGGATGTTGAAAGGGGAAAGTGTTATCTCAAGATGGGAGCATAATGTTGACGCCCGGAAAAAACTCCTTCAAGTCATTGGGAGAAAATGTGCCAAGGACTCAAGGCATGAGGAGAATAAACTACAAGAAGAATTTGTGCTTGCTGAGTCCAAAATTCATGAAGCACCGGATAACTTGGTGTTTAATAAGGATTTGATTCGGTGCAAGGAAAATCTCAAAAATCTTCAAGCCAAGAAAACTAAAGGTCTCAAGGTTAGAGCCAAACTAAATTGGCTTTGCCATGGGGACAAAGACTCGAAGTTCTTTTTCAACTTCATTAGGGAAAAAAATCATAAGGAGCAGATCAACCAAATTTGGGAAGAGGGAGAGCTCTTCAGCTCTCAGGGGGAGATCCTAAAGCAATTCCATACTCTCTATAAAAAGCTATTTACCTCTGAAAGTAACAAGGAGAACAACAAGAAGGCTAGGGAATGTATCAAAAAGATCATTCCCAAAAATATTGGGAAAGACTATGCTTCCAAGCTGGTGGCTGCCATCACCAAGGAGGAAATTGTGAAGGCCATCAACATCATGAATAGTGACAAATCCCCTGGCTGCGATGGGCTCCCGATGGAATTCTTCAAGGAATTTAAAGATTGGATAAGTGATGACCTCTTGTTGGTGTATCAAGAGGCCCTGGAGAAAGGGTCACTAGGAAAGAACATAAACAAAGGTATCATCAAGCTACTACCAAAAGGGGGTGACAAAACTTTAATAAAAAATTGGAGGCCCATAATGCTGCTAAATGTTTCCTACAAGATTCTAGCTAAAATCCTAGCTCTTAGATTGGTTTACATCCCCCCTAAGTTTTTAAACAGTAGTCAAACTAGTTTTATTAAAAGTAGGTATATTTTGGAGAACTTGATCACAAGCTGGGAAGCCATGGAATGGTCAAAACAGTCAAGTCAGAACTCTGCTATGCTACTATTGGACTTTGAAAAATCCTATGATAGAGTTGAATGGTCATTTCTAAGGATGACTCTAGAAGCATTTGGGTTTCCTAAGGAGTTTTGCAAGGCAGTGGACATCCTCCTTTGCGATGCTAATGCACATGTGGATGTCAATGGTGTTCTTTTAGAAGAAATCACTCTTGGAAGATCCATTAGACAAGGATGCCCTCTGGCCCCTGCACTTTTTGTGATTGCATCTGATGCCTTATACTATTTGCTAAGAGACACAACAATTTCACCCAAGGTCCAGTGGATAATCTTACCTGACCCCAATGACTTAATCAACATCCAGTTCGCGGATGACACTGCCATTTTCATTGAGTTGGAGGAAAAGAACCTGGAGACCCTTTTGGGGAAATTGGATCTATTTTCCCTGGTTGTTGGTGCCAAAGTTTCCATTGTAAAGTCTTGCTTTCTTGGCTAGGTTGAGACCCCCCTAGTTGGCTCCAAAAATATGAGTTTCAATGGGGGGCCCTAACAAACTTGTGAGATATCTTGGGATTTCTTTTGCTGTCAGCCCCAATCTAAAGACCAGTTTGAACGAAAAATCCCTTCTAAACATGGATACATGCATTTATGACATTCATATCATCATTAATAGGCCCCTAAGAACCTTTATTATGCATCTCAAGGCTTATTTCAACTGATATCCCAACATAATCAACAAATACACTTAATTTTCCAATTCCTTGACATTTGCTTTGCCTAAAAAGGCCTAGTGGGACCCATATGCCACCTTGGGCATATGAGTCCCACCCAGATGGGACCTATATGCTATAAGTGGTGTATGAGTTCCATTTGGCCCCTTTCTAGTGTTTTGAGTGGTAAATCAGGGTTTTGAATTCAAATTTCATGAATGTTGACCAACATTTGTTATCTAATAAATGGTAAATTTGGTGGAATGCCTATATGAACAAGGTTTCAAATCATTATTTGACCTAAGAATTCATGATTTCATCCTAAGAAATCAAGAGTTAAGCATCCTCAAACTTGACAAGAGCTTCATAGAGTATTCAAGAGTATTTATAAAGCATTCAAGGGCAAATTTCTTCATCATTTCTTGCAACAATTCAAGATCTATCATCATGTCAAAGGCATAAAAGCATCGAGCATATTATTGAGCTAGTATTGTGATGTAGAATTAAAGATCCAAGATTAAGCATTGTTCAACATCTAATTCAAGATCAAGATCTACATTCTACATGGCCTCTTCATGTTAGATTGTTGATTTACATCTCAAGACCTCATTCAATGTATCATTGTTCATATTTCATGTTTCATGTTCATATTTCATTTTGTCATCATAAGGCTTAATTACCTAAATGGGGTTTGACCAAGGAAAACCCCTATCCCCTAACAATCAACAAGTTTTTCTCTCTACATGTGTGATTACAGATTTAGGTGTTTTGGGCTTGAAGATCCTTTGAAGACTGAGTTGCAAGAGTGAAGAAATTTGTCAAGTTGTCACAAGGTTTTCATCTTCATGGAAAGTCACCTACAAGCCAGAATATAGGGTTTCAAATCTAGAGATTTGGCAAGAGGAAAACTATAAGAAATCAACAGAGAATACCAAAATTTAAGCCAAAACCTAATATTGTGACTAAATCACCACTTTTGGCATATGTGTCCCAATACTGCCTTTTCCCAGATTTCAAGAGATTTGGATTAGTTACTGACATATTCCAATTTTGGCACATAACCCTAGTCTGGGACTAAATTTCCCAAACTAGTGTATGAGTCCCAATGAGCATCAAAGATCAAGGTTTCAAGGTTTTGGAGCTTGTTTTGACCTCATCTCTCTTTTAGGTATCTCGCTTTCCATTCTCAGATTTTTATCTTGATTTTTAGTTTCATATCCTAGGTCATCTAGTTAGGTTTTGCATGTTACATTCATTTGTTGTCTTTCCAAGCCCTAGCTTTCTGGTGAACCCATTTTTAGTCTTTAATCACACCCTTGGACACCCTTCTAGTAGATCTCTTTACCTCATTCTACCCTTGGATTGATATCTCTAGGATTTCCTTAAATGAAACTTGGAGAAAATTAGTTGTCCTATGTCCTAAAACATTAGAGAGAGAGGGGACAACAATTTTCAACATTTCAGGTTTAACCAACTTATTTCTACATTTCATGTCATTGCATGTTGGTATAGGAATTTTTCATGATACAAATTTTTTTCTTAGCTACATATCCTTTACTCTTTGGCCTTTATCTTAAACAAGAATAAAGGTTTGTATGGTGTTCATTTACCTAACCTACTACAACTTGCTCTTCCTTGTAGGGACTCACTTGGTCACATTAGTCTCTTGTTATTTACTATTTTTTTAGATAAAAGGAAAAAATCCCAAACTATTAATATTAATATATGATGAAAGTACATAGATACATAAGAGTACCATATGAGTTTACATAAAAAGTATTACAGAGGGATCAAAACTAGACAAAATATCCCATGTACCTATGCAAAGACGTAGGAACGCTAAAATAGAGCCTAAGCCTCAAGACGAAGAGAAAATTTAAAAAAAAAAAAACATAAAAGTGGCAAATTTGAATAGGACTCTAGGTGGAACGCTCACACAACATTAGGGGAGGCATCGAATTCCAATATTGGGATGGTTATTTACTATTGGGATTTTTCTTTTCTCAAAATTTGTGTATTTCTTTTGCTTCTTTTCCCTATGGGCTCTTGCATGACATCAATTGGGTATCCTAGGGACCTCCATTTATCATTCAAAGAGATCATTCACTCTAACGATCCCTCCTCTTATGACCATAATACTTTTTTTTTTTGCTACATATAATAGATGATTTTTTTTTAAAGGGGTAAACGCTTTTGACCCAGAAGTATGAACCGGTGAGGTCACCAACAAGGGACCTCATCCACGATTTAAACATTCAACAATAACATCCCAATGGGGTTTGAACCTTGATGGAAAGAACACCACCACAAAAACTTAACCATCACACCATGCCCCTATTGGCTACATACAATAGATGAATTTAGTTCAAAAAAAAAAATGTACCAATTCATCTTCCTCTAGGTGTTTGGAGAGGAATATGAATTGACCAATGTTGCAAAATAAATCCAAGTGTGTTTTTGGATGATGTGCTTTATCTTTCAAAACATGTTATAAAACTTTTTCTCCAAAGTAAAAATAAAGTTCTCTCTTAGCTATCCAACAATGTATTTTTTTTCACTTTCTGACAATGCTAAGCCTTTCATCCATAATTTCTTTTGTTTGTATGTCTCTTTTTTGGAAAAAAGTAGTGTTTGGTGTTTTTTTCATTATAAATTAACTGTTCATCAAAATTTCAAATAAATTATATTTTTAGAAACTGGACTCCATTCTACAAATTTAAAAAAATCAATTAGTTTCCAAAATTTGTAGGGGTAGCACACCAAAATTCTATTTTTTAGGAAGTGTCCACTTCGAAAATTAGTAAAAAATAAAATATTCATTAAAAGATTTTCAAAAAAATTGTGCATCAACTACATATTGTTAGCTAACTTTTGACCATAGCAATTTTAAAAATACTAAAAAAATTTCACCGTACGAGGGTCGTACAAGAGTTGCTATGTTATGTTTTTTCTGGAAAAAAACAACACCAATTTGTGTACGTCCCTCATTTGAACCCCTTAATATCATCCATTTTCAAAATAAAGTAGTAGTTTAGAAAGTAGACTCAAAGCACTTCGATCCTTCTTTTTGTTCCATCTCAAAACTTTGAGTGTAACTATCCTCAATTTCAGGTCTAAAGTCAATATTTCCTGATTTCAGAAAAAATGTGGCCACTTAAGCCCCCTTTTTGGGAACCATCTTGGTGCACTTACCTCCCTCGTCATCTTGCATCCTCCACTAGAGAAAACAATTTGCACTCTCAAAACATTTAGTTTACTCACAAAAAGTAGGTTTTGTGGCAAAATTAGGATGTACAAAATACCATCAATCCCCTTCACTCTTCCATCAGGGAATCTGATTTTGACTCTTCCACAACCAACTATCTTTAGGTGAAATTCATCACCCATATACACCTTCCCACCATCATACTCTTCATACTTCAAGAACCATACTCTTTGTGAGGTCATGTGGAAAGAGGCACCTGAGACTTTCAACCACACATCTTCTAATGCATGGGTTGCCAAGGCTATGACAAATGCATCCATGTCATCCTAAGAGGATAAATATTAGATTTAGAATCTAGGAAATTCTTCTTTCCTTTCTTCTTCTTCTTCTCTTCCTTGCACTCTTTTCTTAAATGACTAAATTTCTTATAGTTCCAACACTTCGCCTTGGACTTGCCAGGATACTTAGATCTCCCCTGAGATTTTTTATTTAGATTTATCGTCCTTCCTTCCTTTATCCTTCGATCTACCATGAACAGTAAGGGCCTACTTAGCCATCTCAGAATATTTTCTTTGCATCTCTTCAAATAAGAGTAAATATACCACCTCATCCATCTTGAAACTACTGGTTGTGCTTCCAATAGCCATTACTAGCTGGTCCCATGAGTCTAACAATGAACACAATAGGAGCATGCAATGATCTTGATCATCAATCTTATCTCCAACGAAACCCAATTGAGCTATCAACATGTTGAATGCATTTAGGTGATCTGCCATGAATCCTCCATCTTCCATCTTTAGAGAATGTAGTTTCTTTCTCAGGAACAACTTGTTTACCAAGGATTTAGCCTAATAAACATCTCCAAGTTTCTTCCAAAAATCTGCAACAATTTTCTCTTCATGGATGTTCAGGAGGACGAAATCAGCCAAAAAAAAGTTTGATCAAACCCTTTGCTTTCCCATCCATAAGATCCCAATCTACCTGGCTTGTTGTGGCTGGTTTTGTGCTACATATGACAACCAATAGATCTCTATCAACGAGCATATCTTCCATTTCTAAATTCTAGAGTTCAAAGTTTCCACCATTAAACTTTTCCATCTCGATTCTTCTAGATGTGTTTACCATCTTTCACCTACAACAAGGTCACAAAATACCCTTCTACAAAACTCCCACTAAAACAAAAATTAGCTCAAAAAACCTGTAAAACCAAACAACAAAATCAAAGTTGGCCAAACTTTGATACTAACTGAAAGGAAGTCAGGTGAGCAGAAGCAGCTTCCTACAATAATCTAAGTAGGGGAGAGTTACAAAATATTTCTTATTAACACCTTATACTACTGCAGGTACCTACAAATGCACATTCAAAGCCATAAAACAAATAAGACAAAGCAAACCATAACACCGTGTTTAACATGGGAAAACCCTTTTAGGGAAAAACCCACTCTCCAAATCATGCAACTCAAATGTATTATCAACAACCAAGAATAGTTACAACACAGTCTCAAAGCAATTCTCAGGAGTCTTCACACTACAATGAGAATCTGGATAAATTATGGCAGCATAACGACATGTAACCAAACTTCAACCTGTAACCATTAAAACACACTAACACTACAAATATTTATAACGTTGCAACATGTAGAAAGGGGCCTAAAACTTTCCCAAAGAAAAAATCATGCCCAAGGTGCGAATACGAGTCTATTATGACATGTCATAGTCAAGACTCATTAATTAGGCAATCTTCCAAAATCAGCACTTGCCTCCACCAAATTAGCCACCACTTGACATGTACGATAGGTCACTATGCATGCAGCTACCACATTCAAACTTAGGAACCCCCATAATTGTAGCTTGGTTGTCATGGTGTGAACAAGAAACTGTCATACATGACACTTATAGCTGTCATATCCCATCATAGCAGATTGCATAGTTAACTCTTATGGCTGTCATAAATTATCATAGCAAGTGTCATAGACCGTCACAGTGCATGACATAGCAACTTATGACAAATTCCACCAATCTATCCTAGAATCTAGGTCCTCCAAAGTGTACACCTACTTCCATAATTATAGCTTACAACAATTACATGTCACTTTCCATGTAGGATGTCACGTCATCGGTGGGTCCCATAAAGTGACTACATATTTGGTAGGTATAATTAACATTATAAAATAAATAAATGCATCAATTAACAATAATTAAATGATGGGACTCAAAGGTTGAGACATTCAAAAACACATTATTCTTAATAAAAATAAGTATACCTAAAGAAATATAATTACTATCTCATCATCATCAATTGATGCTTGAATTTTCTACACAAATACTAGAAGAAAATGACAATCATTCATGGGTTTAATACTTCACTTAGTGTATCTAGTCCAATCTTTCAATTTGATTTTCAAGCCCATATTTATATGAAAACACTTTAATAAGGTCATAGCTAAATCATCAAAGCACCTTATATAACCAAGATGCACAAGATAAACCCATTGGAATCATAGTCCTTCAAGGTTTATGGAAATAACTGATCGAGATTTTATTGTCATGAGTAGAATATGCATATATGTAACATAAAGGTGTGTATGTGGGCATGTAGATCTCCTTTTCTTTTATACAATTCAAATATACAATCCACAAAACCAACAAGCAATGAATATGTAACCACCTCAAATGTACTAATAGCATGTAGTGTGGTGATTGTAAACAATGGAGTTGTTCTCATCATTCTTGTTTTCCATTTAAGATTGACCACTTCTTGCAACGATGTATCAAAGATAGAGGTAGAGATATGGAAACCTTGGCTGTATGAAAAATGGTAGAGGAGGTAAATCAAGGTTGTGAGGTAAGGGGTAAAGACGTAAACATAAGATGTGCATTATGGTAAGGATTAGTGATGTGGTGAGATGGACATATAGTCTAAGCTAGGGATTAAGAAGGATAAGTAGTATGGGAGACATGAATGAAGAATGTAGCAGCAGAAGCTATGTGAGAAGTAGTATGGGATGTAAATGGAACACTAGAGGGGATGGAAGCAATAGGAGTAGGCATGGTGCATGGAGTATAATTAGGAGGTAATCCACAATGAGTGATAAAGCCAACAAGAAAGGTAGGAGGGATGGTAGAGGTAAGAGCTATACTATGGGTAACAATAGTGGACATGAGAGTGGTGGGAGGATACACAACTAGAAGAGGAAAACGAGGATCCTAGGTCATACAAAATATCCATACCAAAGGGGCATCCTTCTAATGCCTTTAAAAGATATTTGCTATTGATTAGGAAATTTGACTTGTGTAAATCATCAATTAGTACTTTCCTAATAAGTGTTAGATCTTGTTTGGCCAAGTGGACCTCATAATAGTAATCTTGTTGATCTTCTAAGTCATTCTCAACATGAGTATCATAAAAGATTTTATTGATGTTAGAATGAGAAACCATAGTGGGGTTTAAGCAAACACTCCTTCTCAAAGGATGATTAGGACCATGTTTATGGAACTATTCACCCAAAAAGGAGAAGTGGAAATGATACTAAAATTATTATATGGGATAAAAGTATTCCCAAAAGTAAAAAATAATTTATGTATTATTATTTTGGGTAAAAAATGATAGAAAAAAGTAATTTTCAATCTCGATAGTTAAAGCAATATTCATATATTTTATGAGTGAAAAACATTAAAACACATATTACATGTAAATCATTGATTAAATATATGATAATACCCTATATGTTATGAATGAGCATTAATGAATGCACTATAATTGCACCATGTGAGATCACTCCTGTGCATTGCCAAAATGATCCAAAACAAGGAATTCCAAATCTTGAATAGTCTGTTTGGTCACACGAGTTGCAGAACGAAAGTTGCGCCACTTTGCAACTTTGCACTGCTTGCATTTGATATTTTTTACATCAAGTGAAAATTGGATACCATGGGAAAACCACTCTAAGATAACAAAAAATGAGAGAGGTTATTATAGAGGGGCCCAACATGATCTCGTAGGATCATACAAATATTTCGTAAGTGCCTCAGTTTCTGAGTAATACCCGTCAAAGATTGTTGCCCTTTTGCACTTTGGACCCTTAAGGGATCGAGCCAGTTGAACGTAGCTTGGAGCAATTTTGCATGTTTGGGTGCGAAAGAGGACTATTCCTAGCATAAATGTGTCATTCCTAGCGTAAATAAACCATGTACTTAGAAGAAGATCAATAAAATTCATTCTTTCCTTCCATTTTTCTATATTTTTACCAGAAATCCGTTGTTTCCTTAAATTGAACAGTTTCGTACAGGGTGATTGTGTTCTCTTTTGGATGGAATTCAGTGGGAAGCAGACTTGAATCCATTTTAGTTTTGGTTTGGTTGGATTTCAAGTGATTTTGTGCATTTTAGAAGCCAATTACTGAGGGTTGGTCTATATACCCTGTTTTAAGGGTTTTGAGTGCATTAAAATGTCATATTAAGCCTTCCACCCACTGTATGCTTCTATAACTCAGTGGAAAGGCTTAGTTAGGGCTATAAAACATGTGTGCAAAGTTTTTTGTGCAAGGGAAGCGAATAGATGGTTTTTAGGTGATTCCCTAGATGTCAAATGGTGCATTTTTAGAGGAAAATGGTGGTTTAGTGCTAGGGTTTGAAGAAATCTTTGGGGGAAGCAATATCTCTTAAACTTTTAAGCTTGTGCAGACCTTTTTGAAGGTGTTTTAGGCTTTGGTTGGCTATGGGAAGGTTTGTAATATGGTTTTTCAATAAACCCTTGCCTAACTTGTCAAAGAAGAGGGTTTTGAGGTTTGTTATGTTAGAGGGCTTATCGCGCCCTAAAAGTGGAGGAATTGGTGGTTTCGCAAACTGGCTAATGTTGCACAATGGTGGTTTGCATGTGATAGGATGAATAAAGGGGGTTTGCTTTGTTAATTTGGCCTAATTGGCCTTGTGGACAGCGTAGTTTGCTTGTTTTGTGATTCTTTTTCAATCTCTTTGTGTTTCCACATACCCAATACATATTTAGAAACCCATTTTTATCTACTAATACATAAAAAAAGTTTTGAAGAGGTTATTTTGGAAAGTTTCTAAAAACAATAAATTTTCTGCTAGAAAGTGCCTCAAATTAGGTCAATTTTGTGAAGCAACTATCAAGAAATCAACTACAAACCATAAAATAACCTCGGGCAGCAGTGTATCAAGTCTCAAAACCTTCAAATCTTCTAGTTTCACAGTGGTGCAGGAGCACCTTTCCATTTTAATGGTTTTCTTCTATATGTTTTATGAAAATTGAGTCATGGTGATGGAGTATAAGTTGTTTAGGGGTTTTGAGTCTTAATATGGTCTAAAGAGACCATTCTTGATGTAATAAATCAACTTTGAGATCTTTTGAATCCAAGTTGCAAATTATGTTGAAATGTTGTCAAGGTTGGCAAAAGTTGTCAAGATAGGTGAAAAGTTAGTTTTTGTTTGTGAGGCCATGTTTTTGGTTTAAATAAGTTCTAATAGCCCAATTTGAATGCATTAGGAAATAATCATGGGGATTTGGAGTCATTGTGTCTAAATGGTGAAAATTTGTAAAAGTTGATAAATTGTTGTCAAAACAAAAATGCAAAATTATCATGTTAAGGGGTTCCAATGGTCATAAGTGGTTTAAAATTTAGTTAAGAGTTGGTTGGTCGGTTGTTTTGTTGGATAATCCTTTAAAAAAGCATGGAAACTCATTCTAATGGTTGGTTGGAGAATATTGAAGCAATAATAATAAGATTTTTATGTTTTTCATTGATTATTTGTGTTTTCCTAACTCTTACAAGTCTGTACGGACCCATACTGCTGCACTATGCTTTGAAATCAATTTGAACCTATGGAGGATTGTTTTATCTCTCTTTTTAATCCATTTGAGTGGTATTTCATTGAGTAAAAATCATTTTATTGCAAGATTGTAGGGGACGGTCTGAGTTTGCAAATTTAGGGGTTTTGAAGTTTGAAATGGAGATTTAACTCATTCCTCCTATTGTAATCTTGGTGGCTCAAAGGAATGATTCAAGAGGGTCTGGTTTATATTTTAGGGTGCTTATTTGGTGAAAGGGAATAAGTTTTATGGGGTTTGTGTTGTTGCCCCTGTAGATTTGATGGAAAAGGGCATGAAAAATAAGGTTTCACCCTAGGGTTTGATAAAATATTGCATGTAGAGGTTGGGTGATTGTATTTTGAGTTTTTTGAGGTGATTTTAAGAAGTTTTGAGGTGGTGGAATGTTGTGGTAAGGTGTGGAACCATTCCTTTCAATAAACCCTCCTCATACTAGCATAAAATAAGGGTTTTGTGGTTTGGCATGGTGGAGTGAGTTTGTCCTGAGACAAATTGTGGATTTGAGGGTTTGGATACATAAGAATTGGTGTCCCAACAAGTTCAAGGGGTTTTTTAATGCTTAAAGGTATGTTCCTTTTTAAATTAGGCCTAGTTAGCCTAATTAGGACAATGAAGAAGGTCATTTTTTATGCACATGATCCAAGACAACCACTATTGATTTTGAAGTATGTGTTGTAACTCAATAATGGGTATCTATATCATACATTTTTTTGTGAATTCATTTGATAATTTTGTGAGAAAAGGTCTAAAACCAAGGTCTGTTGACCTACTAGACAAGGCAGAGTGAAGGGTGAAAAGTGAAGAGATAGAGAGTTTTTGGTTTAAATTTTGTTTGAAACTCATTCATTTGAGGTTTTGTGAAGATTGACACCCCTTGATTACATCAAATAGTTTTAATATAACATAAAAACATAAAACCCTCATCAAATGCCCTTGTAGGCTCAAGAAAACTAAGGTTTATCAAAAACCCACTTACCAATCCTCATACAAACTTGTAAATGCCTTAGACATGTTGGAATATGTCTGAATATAGTAATAAAACCACCATCAAGCCTCTACAATTTCCATTTCTCCAAACCCTTGTCTGTAGGCACCATTTCTTGTGTGCAAACTCAAAAATTTATATGGAGCAGTAGCAAAACTTCACATTCTTGTCTTCCCTTGAATCTACACTCATATTAAAATTGATAAAAACCTAATTTCAATCCATTCCATTGACCTACTTAACCCTACATCGGTGGAATGGCAATCTTATCACTTAATGGATTCTCAAAACCCTGTTTTGGGGGTTACAAACTAGTTATGATAAAATTGCTCTTATTTCCTCAAATCTGAGTTAAAAGACTTCAAAATACTTTCAAAATTAACCTAACTCCTTGATTTGAAGAAAAATAATCAACAATCAAAGTATAAGGTTTTGTACAATCCACACAAGCTTGAAACAAAAAGGGAAAAGTGTTGCAAATACAGAAAACAGGGTCCTTTATTTACTAATTTCTTCAAGAATACAAGTTTTTCTCTTTTCCACACCTTTACAATGCTTTATATATCTATTTCAATCAATTATGAATGTTTCCCCTTCATCTTCCATCAACTAACTACCCTTTCTAACCAGAGGACTCTTCATCTTCTATAATTTTACAATTATGCAACTAATGCAAGTTTTGCATTTTTACACCAAATGACAACTTTTGTGCAATATACTTGTTTGAGACTTTGAATACATTACATATGACCTTCACATGACCTTTTTCACATTGTTTACATTTGAAAATTTAAATTTTGCAAATTTTCATATTGAAGGCATTTAGAGAACAAGGTGCTCCTACACCAAACATTAACTCCAAAATTTCAATATTTAAGTAAATCTCATTACAAATAAATCTCATTACAATGTCTTAGGTACTCCATTCTCATAGATCTTTTACAATGTCACTCATACATTCGAGATTCACTTTTAATGTCTACATCATAGGTGTTCATTATGAGGTTAACTTCAAATGAGTAACTTGAGACTCCCTTGCTAAGCTTCACACGCTCTTTTATAATGGCTTCAAATCAGAATTGAGATTTGTCAAGATCATCAAAATAAAGATGTTGAATTGCTTTTTTGGCTGAGATTCTCTTTGATGGCTCATAAATCAGCATTTTCTACAACGAGAGACCAATCATTTTTTAGTAGTTTATTTACAAATATGCAAAGTGAAAGAAGAAAAAGAAAGAGCATCCAAAATGGAAATGAAATGAAAATAGGTGGAAGGCACTTACAAATAGGCATGCCAGTCTCTCAACTTAGTCACTCCCGGTCATACATCTTCACTGGGAATTCCAAGATACCTATTGCACACAACACCTCTCGTGAATAGAATAACTTGAAATTTGAGATGCTCTTATAATGTCTACATCATAGGTGCTCACAATAAGGTTAACTTCAAATGAATAACTTGAAATTCGCTCACCAAGCTTCGCACACACTTTTGTAATGGCTTTAAATCATAATTGATATTTGTCAAGATCATCAAAATAAGGATGTTACATTGCTTTTCTAGATGAGATTCTCTTGGATGGCTCATCAATCTGCATTTTTTGCAAGGGGACACCAATCAATTTTTAGTGGGTTACTTACAAATAGGAAAAGTAAAAGAAGATTATAGCATTGGCATCAAATAAATTAATGTGCATACAAATATAAATTAATAAGAACATCGGTGCATACTCACAAATTAATCCAATGAACCATCCAAGTTTTCTCTACTCTTTATTGTGTCAAGTATTGCCTCATGGTCAGACTCGCGGACCTTCCACAATGTCTTGTTCAAAGGTCTACCCCCATATTTGGTCAGATGAACATTGGATACCATGACAAGGTTCAAGTAATGAAGAATCTTATGATGTGTGTCAAAGTCCTGAAACAACCAATGTTTAACACTCTTATGTGGGTACCTTCTAAGCCACATTTTAGTAACAACAATTGAGCCTGTAGGGTATTCGATGCTTGCTCCATCTATAATTGGGGCCTCCAATTTCTTTTTGGCCTCAACACAATGACACAAGTAATAGTTTGTTCCCTCTTCATTTTCTTCATCTGTATTAACTGCATAAACATGCCCTGCATTGATATGTGCAACAAATATCTTGAAATTAGTCAACATTATGAATACACTACAAAGTAAGATAACAATATGGAATTTCAAAAACTAAGCAAATAGATATATTACCTAGTTGAAGTAGATCTAATATGTGGTCAAAGTCGACCGATGATTCCATCTGTGTTAGTTCCAATGTCGTTGGAGGGTGATACATGTGAAGTGGGCTAAGATAACTTATCAACCATTTGTCAACCCACTCCCCTAACTCACAATCATTCCAGGCTTGCATTGTACATGAAGAAAAAAAGCATGCCATCTTTTGTGTATCAATACTCCATGAACCTGCATTTGAGCTAAGGAAAGAGTGTAGCTCACTCGAATCTATTATTGTAAAACAATCCTTATATGGTGCAATGTTAGTATCATCCATCAACCAAAAAAATCTATGAACTGAAGATGCACCTTCATTACTTGGACCCATCGAAGCATTACACCACTCGACGATTGATCTTGCATTTGTCAACTTTGCACTATCTTTATACTTTAACTGTTCTCATTCTAATGCTTTTTTCACACATGCTCTTGCACCATCATGCTCCCCATGTCCATGCTCGGCCTCACAAAATTTTCACATATGCTATACACCTATAATGGCATGCATCCTGCTCAACTAGTAGAACATGCACAAGTTCTTGAACTGTGTTGCACAATTATCTGACCATATTATATGCCAACTGTATGCTATGCCCCTCTGAGCCAAATCACTGTAGAACATCTGGAAGCAACCTTGCACAAACTCTAGAGAATGTGTGTAATCATCACTAATATAAAAGTGATACTCCCTCAATACCTTCCTTTGGTGGAGTTGTAATACTGTGACTGCACCTCACACTGTGGCTATAGAGTGTAGTTCTCTACAAAGTCAACCACTGATACTATGCTGTCAACTAGAAATGTGTCCTTGCATAGCTTGAATTGTGTGTCCATCCATCGAGATCTATGGGTATGCCTTGCATACTCATACACTATATTGTCACGAAACATGGACATAAATTGATACACTGGAATCTTTTGATTAACCAAATCACACCTTTTTTCTTGAGACCCATCTTTTGTAGTGTATGCCATTGTTTTATACTTCTTGAACTCTACTAGTTTTTGTCCCACCTCATCTGTGCTTTCCATATGTTGACATACTAGCATATGCTGCAATCCACCACAATGCTTGCATGAACAATCCAAGCATGTCAATTGTCCTATAGAATATTTGGCCATCCTCTATTTCACATAAAAAAATTTATAAGAACTCTCTTGAAGATTTTGGTGGGGCTTCTATGCCACAATCTGCAAAACATCATGATTATTCAAATCTAAATATATAGAATGATAAACATCATAATGGTTAGAGAATTCAATATGTAGTCTACAACAACAAGTAGTGCATGTGTGATTTATCTTGACATAAAAACGTTTAAGCATTTCAAATTTTTTTTGACAAATACTAATTTGAGGATAATCCTTTTGAAATTTATGAAAAAATTGAGTTTGAGTTGTATCCAAAAAATGCTTTGGATGTGGCTCATGGTTCTGACTACTGATTCTCCTGCTTACCACATCCCTTTGATTCAGAGATGGCCTTGTGTTATTCTTCCAATACTCTTCATTTAGTGTTCTCAATGCTTCAACAACTTTTTTTATCTTTTTCTGGTAGTCTCCTTGAGAATGCCCATAATTCATTTGAATCGGTGCCCTCAATTCTTTACCACCTTTGAATGACTTTTGATAAAGTTTTTCTACTAATTCTCATTTTTTCACTTGTCTTTCTAATGAGACGGGCTCTCTTTGTTTGACTGCTTACCAAAGTCGATGTAGTGACACGCCAGGTGACATTACTATCCTTGGAGCATGAGGTATTACCCACACTCTCATATGCATCCATTAGATTCTTCACAATAGTGTTTTCACTCGATGCATTTGAAGTTCTCAACTCAAGAGTCTTCATGATGTTTCTATACTTTATACCCCACATCATTTCAACAAATAGTTGACATCTTGCAGTCTCATTTAGCCTTTCAAAGAACGACTTCCAAATCTTATCAACATATCTTCTACAAGTGCGTGCTGGAATCTTACCTTCCTTGTGCTACAAAATATCCTCATCAATATTAATTAAATACTTTGGCTTTCTACGCAAAATATTAGGTGGTGTTCTCCTAGGTACATACATCTCAACATTAGGAATTTCATCAATATTTAATTGAGGTGGGCTAGATTGCACACCTTCAATTGACGGTGGAGTAGAAGACATACTTATAGGTTCATGTGGGGATGATGGCATACCTTCTTTGTCAAATCTGTGTGATGATGTACTCTCAACTTGAGATGCATTGGATGGTTTCCAACTATATTCACTTGTGATAGATGGTGTCCCTCAATATTCACTTGTGGTAGCTGGTATCCCTCCATATTCACTTGTGCTTAATGGTGTCCCTTCGTATTCACTTGCCGTAGAGGGTGTCTCCAACTACGGTATCCAAATATGTCTTACCATGATGCTTTCACATTTGTTCCCTTTGTGCTGCCAAATCTTGTTCTCTTTTTGACAATTAATGTTCCTCTTTAGTTGGCTTGTTTTCATCAATAGTACCCAATTTCTTCTTTTCACGATATGCCACCACCCATTCTCTCTCCTTTGCTTTGAAGGTTTCATACTCTCCGTCTGTTATTTTATTCCTTCTTTTTTTCTTTGGCATGGTGGATAATTTTACTTGTAGCATGGTAATGAGACAAATATTAGTTCCTAAAATATTTATCCACTCAAATAAATGAAATATATGCCATTCAAGGCTTCATAAAAAATACTTACAATCATCTTGTACAAGAGTATTTATAGCATAGACAAAGGTGGTACAAGGGAATTCCATGATTACAAGATAGGCTCAAAATGGAAGCATGGACAAGGCATGTGAATCCAAATTCCTTAGCAAGCTAGTGGAGCATTGGCAAGCTAGCTCACTCACTAGCCTGCCAATGCAGTAGGGTTGAGATGTAGGGGCAACATATGCCTAATAGAAATGGGCTCTCACGGTAATGTACATCACCATCAGGCCCCATTTATATGAGGCATACATTGTGGTTAGGTGTCCACATGGTCCTGAAGGCAGAGGAAGTAAGTTGTTTGAAATTGGGTGATGTCCTAGGGAAAAATTACATTGTTTTCCTTTTGTAAAAGGGGTGTTAATGAACGGTTTTGATGAAATTTTGAAGGAACCTTCTATGTAATGGTTGTTTGAGTTTTTACAGGTTATTTTTGAAGTGTTGTTGGTATTGGTGAGGTCTAGTAAGCTTGATTGTCAAGACTTTAATAAACCCTAGGTTATTTGCGTGAAAGTTGAGGGTTTGGTGGTACAATGTTTTAAAGGTCAAGGCTCTAAGAAATAATGGTGTAATTTATTGTTTTTTAACATGATTAGTGATTTTTAGTTGATATTTGGTGAAAACAAAGTGTTTTGGAGGTACATCCTTTGTAAAAGAGGGTTATTTGGTGGCTTAAAAGATAGGGAAGCCTATTGGTTTTCAATATTGTTGCAAAGAAACCTCTTGAAACCTTTTGGTATGTTGTGTTATGAGTTGAAGTGTGTATAAAATGATGTTTTTTAGCTCTCTATATGGTCTTCTCTGAAATATATTGAGAAAAAGTAGTGTTGGAGGGCTACAAGCCTTTAGGTGTGTGTTTGGGATAAGTTGAGTGTATAGTGTTTAAGGGGTTGGCTTCTTGTTTCAATCTGATCATTTTTAGTTGGTTGGGACCTTCACCACCTAGGTTGCTACCACATTGCCCCTACATTCTCAACCCTACCCTATTGGAAAGCTAGTGGAGTGTTGGCAATCTAACTCACTCACTAGCTTGCCAATGTGGTAGGTTGAGAAGGTAGGGGCAGTGTATGCCTCATCGAAATGGGGTTTCACGGTGATGTGGTCTCACAGTGATGTACATCATTGTGAGACCTCATTTCTATGAGGCATATGCTGCCCCTACCTTCTCAACCCTACCGCATTGGCAAGCTAGCTCACTCACTAGCCTGCCAATGCGGTAGGGTTGAGATGGTAGGGGGAGTGTATTCCTCATAGAAACAGGGTCTCGCAATGATGAGACCCCATTTCTATGAGGAATATGCTACCCCTACCATCTCAAACCTACTGAATTAGCAGGCTAGTGAGTGAGCTCACTATCTTGCCAAGCTCACTAGCTTGTCAATGCTACCACATTTTGCATACATTTATACAAAAACATTATTTTCAAACAATTTGGTGCAGGGACACCATTTAAAGTTTTTTGTCAATTCAAGGTTTTAAGGTCTAGGCTTTAGGATATTCGGAGCTTGCATAAAATTAGGTAGTGAATGCCATTTATTAATGTAATTAACTATATTTAGTGATAATTAGGTGTTTGGGTGATGTACACTTCAAAATGTGAAAAATGTTGAAAAGTTGCAATTTGTGCAAAATGCAAAATTTGAAAAATTGTAAAAGTGTAGTTTTAGAAGACCAACGGTTATATTGATTTGAAAGGCCATTTGAGGAAATTAGAATAGTTTGTTTTTAGAGGGAAACATCTTAAATATCATGTAGAACTCGATGAAAAGGTTGTTGAAGCATTTTTTAAGTTTGAAGCATCAATAATACTATGTTTTCTTCATTTTCTTCATTTTTTGAAGTTTATAGTGATTGTGTAGCCTGTACTTTACCAATTAGATTCAAAACTGTTGTGGATTTCTTAGTAGGATATTTTATCTTACTTTTGTATCCATTTTGAAGGGTTTCCATTGATTTTTATGAATTTTATTACCAAATTTATGAGACTGGCCTAAACACATAGTTTTAAGGTTTGAAAGTCATTTAAAATGGTGTATTCACCCCTTCTTCTCACTGTAGCCACTCTAACTTGAGGAGTGGGCCTACAAAATCACTAAAAAGGTGTGGGAATGTTGAGTAAGTATAGGGGAGGTCAAGAGTTGGGCATGAGCCCTAGAGTGAAATTTGGTGTTTTCCATGTGAATTTGAGAGGTTTTGACATGCTAAAGTGAGTATTGTGTTAGGGAAGTGTTTTTTCTTGTTGAACTGAGTTTTTGCGGGCCATTTTAGACCTATTTGAGGTGGTGGAATGTTTTGATAAGGTTGGGAAATGTGTTTTCCAATAAGCCCTAGGTTATTTGGCTTAAAAAGAGGGTTTTTGGTTTTGGCATCTTGGTGGATGAATTTATAAGAAATAATTGTGAATTATTTGGTTTTAATATGTATAAATTGTTTCCCACATGTGTTTGGAGGTTTTGTTCAAGTTTTAAGATAAGTTTCTTTGTTAAAGTGTCCTAATTTGAGGCCTAGTTGGTGTAGAAACCATGATTTGAGAAAGTTGTTACAAAGTAACCAATAGTGGTTTGTTGGTATGTGATTGTGTAACCTGAAGGTTCCTTGAAATGGTTCAATTCTTGGTCTGAAAGGACCTGTTTGAGAAGAAATACCTGAATGAATAAGTTGGCAATGCTACAAGGAAGAGTGTTGACTTGGTGAAAAGTGAAGAGTTTTGAGAATTGTGACTTGTGAATTGTTGTTGTTGGTTTATTTTTTGTGTTCAGTTGTGTTGTAGGACCTCCCCTGGTTGCATCACAATTCAAATGCTTTTTCCATGCTTCCATTTTGAGCCATGATTGCAAGATAGGCTGCACCTTTCCCCATGTTGCTAACTTAGCCTTGAATAAAGAGTCTTGTAATAGTGGAGAGATAGGTTAGAATCCCTTGTAGGTAGAATAATCAAGGAAACATTTAAAATATATCACAACTAAAAGTGACAAGGTAGGTTTAGTGATGAGGTAAATTTAGAAATAGAGATGAAAAACAAAATAGTTTCTAAGATCTATCAAAGTGGGAGGAGTATATTCCAATTTTATAGAGACATGTATGGAAAATTTGGTAGCATAGACAAGGAAATGAGTTGCTTGGTATAACTGTTTGACAAAATGCCTCAATGAAAGCTTCAAAGAGTGGTATGCACATCCATAATAAAGGATTGAAAAATGATGTTTTATTTTACTTCCTTAAAATGTATGTCATATATATGTGTATACAAAATGTGGAAGCATACACAAGGTAAGTCAATTGTTAAATAACAAAATGCCTCAAAGATATGTGGTTTAAAAATGTAATTGGAAAGTGTATAGAATTGTGTAATTTAAAATGTGCATTGACAACCTGAGGTTATAATGACAAACAAACAATGATCAACATGGAATATGCAAAATAACAAAAATGAAAGCAAGCCATAATAGAATGAAAGAAAATGTGTAAAAACTTCACATACCTAAAAAACCAAAGTTTCAAATGGAGGATTTCAACCCAATTATGTAGCCTTAGCTTCTTATTTCTTCAAACTCCTCAACAATTTGAATTTTTCAAAAGGTTGTTCCCCTCCAAACTTCAATTGTATATCAGTTTTCAATGGAATTCAAACTTGAATTTATATTATATGTCTCTCAACATGAAAACTTTGCTATTTCATGCAAAGGTGGTGGAAAGATCATGAAAAAGGTTGTAGAATGTGAAAAACATGCATGCACACTTCACAACATCATCAAAAAGCTACTTTTTGTCGAAGCACGCACAGAACCAGGAGAATATGTAGAATGTGGGCCTTGAGATCATGGGTATATTGATGTTTTTACCATTTTTAGTGCAAGTCAAAATTCCCTCGCATTATAACGTGAGCGTGTTATTTCTTGCTAAAAATGGCCATATCTCTACTTCAAAATGCGCTCGCATTATGAGAAAGTTGATTTTTTAATAGATTTCTTCACTCTCTTTGTCTATACCCTATATGCCCTAATTTTATCTCTCTTCCCTCTTCCCTTATACCCTCATTTTATCTCTCTCCCCTCTCCCCTCTACCCTTAACCCTTATACCCTCACTCACTCCTATCTCTCTACCCTTAACCCCTATAACCTCAACCCCTATAACCTCAACCCCTATACCCTCAACCCTTAAACCCTATTTC
>VDFB02000003.1:575026446-575269664 GCA_007258455.2 Sequoia sempervirens
CTCCCTCTAAAGACATACATACAAGCATAATAAATATGTAAATACAATCATACATACATACAAGCATACATGTACATGTGTAGATATAATATTACATACAAGTAGGCATACATACATGCATACATACATGACATACAAGCATACATGTGCATACAAACATACAAATATATAAACATACATTCAATAAAGTAGCATTTAACATAAATCAAGACATAACGCGAGCATGTTATACCGCACCCACGTTATGTCTTGCTAGAGATGCTCCCCACAAACGAAAAAAACCATGTCAAAACTGAGATATAACGTGAGTGTGTTATAATGTGCTTGTGTTATATCTTGCTTTGGGAATCCCAAACCTTGGGATTGGTATTTTCCTTGGAATACCAACCCAAAGGCTTAGAGGGCATTCCCAACTACCAAAGATGTGTTTTTGCAAATTCTACAATATTTCACATAATCGAGTTTGTGCTCACCGTCAAGATTGCACGTGGTTCAATATCAAATAAATCAAACATCTAGGTAATGTTAGGTTCTCTCTTAGCTATCCAACAATGTATTTTTTTTTACTTTCTGACAATGCTAAGCCTTTCATCCATAATTTATTTTGTTTGTATGTCTCTTTTTTGGAAAAAAGTAGTGTTTGGTGTTTTTTTCATTATAAATTAACTATTCATCAAAATTTCAAATAAATTATATTTTTAGAAATTGGACTCCATTCTACAAATTTTTTAAAAAAATTCAATTAGTTTCCAAAATTTGTAGGGGTAGCACGGCCAAAATTCTATTTTTCAAGAAGTTTCCACTTCGAAAATTAGTAAAAAATAAAATATTCATTAAAAGATTATCAAAAAATTGTCCATCAACTACATATTGTTAGCTAACTTTTGACCATAGCAATTTTAAAAATACTAAAAAAAGTTCACCGTATGAGGGTCGTACAAGAGTTGCTATGTTATGTTTTTCTAGAAAAAAAAACACCAATTTGTGTATGTCCCTCGTTTGAACCCCTTAATATCAACCATTTTCAAAATAAATTAGTAGTTTAGAAAGTAGACTTAGAGCACTTCGATCCTTCTTTTTGTTCCATCTCAAAATTTTGAGTGTAACTATCCTCAATTTCACGTCTAAAGTCAATATTTCCTGATTTCAGAAAAAAAAATGTGGCCACTTAAGCCCCCTTTTTGGGAACCATCTTGGTGCACTTACCCCCCTCGTCATCTTGCATCCTCCACTAGAGAAAACAACTTGCACTCTCAAAACATTTAGTTTACGCACAAAAAGTAGGTTTCATGGCAAAATTAGGATGTGCAAAATACCATCAATCCCCTTCACTCTTCCATCAGGGAATATGATTTTGACTCTTCCACAACCAACTATCTTTAGGTGAAATTCATCACCCATATACACCTTCCCACCATCATACTCTTCATACTTCAAGAACCATCCTCTCTGTGAGGTCATGTGGAAATAGGCACCCGAGTCTTTCAACCACACATCTTCTGATGCATGGGTTGCCAAGGCTATGACAAATGCATCCATGTCATCCTAAGAGGATAAATATTAGATTTAGAATTCGGGAAATACTTCTTGCATTTCTTCTTCTTCTTCTCTTCCTTGCACTCTTTTCTTAAATGACTAGATTTCTTATAGTTCCAACACTTCGCCTCGGACTTGCCAGGATACTTAGATCTCCCTTGAGATTTTTGATTTAGATTTATCGTCCTTCTTTCCCTTATCCTTCGATCTACCATGAACAGTAAGGGCCTACTTAGCCATCTCAGAAGATTTTCTTTGCATCTCTTCAAATAAGAGAAAATATACCACCTCATCCATCTTGAAACTAGTGGTTGTGCTTCCAATAGCCATTACTAGTTGGTCCCACGAGTCTGACAATGAACACAATAGGAGAATGCAATGATCTTGATCATCAATCTTATCTCCAATGAAACCCAATTGAGCTATCAACATGTTGAATGCATTTAGGTGATCTGCCATGAATCCTCCATCTTCCATCTTTAGAGAATTTAGTTTCTTTCTTAGGAACAACTTGTTTACCTAGGATCTAGCCTAATAAACATCTCCAAGTTTCTTCCAAAAATTTGCAACAATTTTCTCTTCATGGATGTTCAGGGGGACAAAATCAGCCAAAAAAAAGTTTGATCAAACCCTTGGCTTTCCCATCCATAAGATCCCAATCTACCTGGCTTATTGTGGCTAGTTTTGTGCTACATATAACAACCAATAGATCTCTGTCAATAAGCATATCTTCCATTTCTAAATTCTAGAGTTCAAAGTTTCCACCATTAAACTTTTCCATCTCGATTCTTCTAGATGTGTCTACCATCTTTCACCTACAACAAGGTCACAAAATACCCTTCTACAAAACTCCCACTGAAACAAAAATTAGCTCAAAAAACCCTTAAAACCAAACAACAAAATCAAAGTTGGCCAAAATTTGATACTAACTGAAAGGAAGTCAGGTGAGCAGAAGCAACTTCCTAAAATAATCTAAGTAGGGGAGAGTTACAAAATATTTCTTATTAACACCTTATACTACTGCAGGTACCTACAAATGCACATTCAAAGGCATAAAACAAATAAGATAAAGCAAACCATAACACCATGTTTAACATGGGAAAACCCTTTCAGGGAAAAACCCACTCTCCAAATCATGCAACTTAAATGTATATCAACAACCAAGAATAGTTACAACATAGTCTCAGAGCAATTCTTAGGAGTCTTCACAGTACAATGAGAATCTGGATAAATTATGGTAGCATAATGACATGTAACCAAACTTCAACCTGTAACCATTAAAACACACTAACACTACAAATATATATAATGTTGCAACATGTAGAAAGGCGCCTAAAAATTTCCCAAAGAAAAAATCACGCCCAAGGTGTGAATACGAGTCTATTATGACATGTTGTCATAGTCAAGACTCATTAATTCGGCAATCTTCCAAAATTAGCACTTGCCTCCACCAAATTAGCCACCATTTGACATGTAGGATAGGTCACTATGCATGCAGCTACCACATTCAAACTTAGGAACCCCCATAATTGTAGCTTGGTTGTAATGGTGTGAACAAGAAACTGTCATACATGACACTTATAGCTATCATATCTCATCATAGCAGATTGCATAGTTAACTCTTATGGTTGTCATAAATTGTCATAGCAAGTGTCATAGACCATCACAGTGCATGACATAGCAACTTATGACAAATGCCACCAATCTATCCTAGAATCTAGGTCCTCCAAAGTGTATGCCTACTTCCATAATTATAGCTTACAACAATTACATGTCACTTTCCATGTAGGATGCCACGTCATCGGTGGGTCCCATAAAGTGACTACATATTTGGTAGGTATAATTAACATTATAAAATAAATAAATGCATCAATTAACAATAATTAAATGATGGGACTCAAAGGTTGAGACATTCAAATACACATTATTCTTAATAAAAATAAGTATACCTAAAGAAATATAATTACTATCTCATCATCATCAATTGATGCTTGAATTTTCTACACAAATACTAGAAGAAAATGACAATCACTCACAGGTTTAATACTTCACTTAGTGTATCTAGTCCAATCTTTCAATTTGATTTTCAAGCCCATATTTATATGAAAACACTTTAATAAGGTCATAGCTAAATCATCAAAGCACCTTATATAACCAAGATGCACAAGATAAACCCATTGGAATCATAGTCCTTCAAGGTTCATGGAAATAACTGATTGAGATTTTATTGTCATGAGTAGAATATGCATATATGTAACATAAAGGTGTGTATGTGGGCATTTAGATCTCCTTTGCTTTTATACAATTCAAATATACGATCCACAAAACCAACAAGCAATGAATATGTAACCACCTCAAATGTACTAATAGTATGTAGTGTGGTGATTGTAAACAATGGAGTTGTTCTCATCATTCTTGATTTTCCATTTAAGATTGACCACTTCTTGCAATGATGTATCGAAGATAGAGGTAGAGATATGGTAACCTTGGGTGTATGAAAAATGGTAGAGGAGGTAAATCAAGGTTGTGAGGTAAGGGGTAAAGACGTAAACATAATATGTGCATTATGGTAAGGATTAGTGATGTGGTGAGATGGACATATAGTCTAAGCTAGGGATTAAGAAGGATGAGTAGTATGGGAGACATGAATGAAGAATGTAGCAGCAGAAGCTATGTGAGAAGTAGTATGGGATGTAAATGGAACACTAGAGGGGATGGAAGCAATAGGAGTAGGTATGGTGGATGGAGTATAATTAGGAGGTAATCCACAATGAGTGATAAATCCAACAAGAAAGGTAGGAGGGATGGTAGAGGTAAGAGCTATACTATGGGTAACAATAGTGGACATGAGAGTGGTGGGAGGATACACAACTAGAAGAGGACAACGAGGATCCTAGGTCATACAAAATATCCATACCAAAGGGGCATCCTTCTAATGCCTTTAAAAGAGATTTGCTATTGATTAGGAAATTTGACTTGTGTAAATCATCAATTAGTACTTTCCTAATAAGTGTTAGATCTTGTTTGGCCAAGTGGACCTCATAATAGTAATCTTGTTGATCTTCTAAGTCATTCTCAACATGAGTATCATAAAAGATTTCATTGATGTTAGAATGAGAAACCATAGTGGGGTTTAAGCAAACACTCCTTCTCAAAGGATGATTAGGACCATGCTTATGGAACTATTCACCCAAAAAGGAGAAGTGGAAATGATACTAAAATTATTATATGGGATAAAAGTGTACCCAAAAGTAAAAAATAATTTATGTATTATTATTTTGGGTAAAAAATGATAGAAAAAAGTAATTTTCAATCTCGATAGTTAAAGCAATATTCATATATTTTATGAGTGAAAAACATTAAAACACATATTACATGTAAATCATTGATTAAATATATCATAATACCCTATATGTTATGAATGAGCATTAATGAATGCACTATAATTGCACCATGTGAGATCACTCCTGTGCATTGCCAAAATGATCCAAAACAAGGAATACCAAATCTTGAAATCAAGAATGGGTATGTGAGATTATGGCTAATAGATGAAGGGAACGTGTGGGAACCGATGCAAATAAAATTGGAACAAGATTACAATTATAAGACTGTATTTAAGCCAATAATGGCATGATGTGATGGTTAAGTTGTAGTGTTGTTCTTGCCATCAAGGTTCAAACCCACAAATGAATAAAATTCGGAAAATAACCAAACTTAATAAAAATGAATAAAATTCGAAAAAAACCAAACTTAATAAAAAAATAAACCACAAATCACTATATATTATAAAAATAGACCCAAAATTAAATAAAAACTAGAATAGTATGCAAATTTTTATCATTACAATTTTATATCCCATCGTTAATGTGAAGGGGTATTTTGATGCATCCCCTTTTATTTTACCCAACCGAAATAAATTAATAATAAGGTGGAACATGTGATTAGGGTGTAAAGTGTAGTGGGGTGGAAGGGCCTATCATTTAACAAATTTTTCCATAAAATTCAATCTTGACCCGCCAAAGTGATCACAATATTGAGATGGCGCCAAACCCTTCCCGGTAAAATACAAAACTTTGGCCTCTTCCTTCTTTTATATAGGCCATGTTTTGCCAAATCCATACAGTCGGTACATTCATTTGAGATCTTGATCCAACTTTCGTTAGATTTGATCTAATCTGATCTGGGCTTCTCTGTCTTCACAATGAGCAGCTGTGTAAATATAACAAATGTCACAGTCATGGACAATCCTGCAATGTTTCTCAATCCATTCCAGTTTGAGATCTCTTATGAATGCCTTTCTCCTCTAAAAGATGGTATGTTCTACATCAGTTTTATATTTATTCTGATTCTTCTTTCCCTTGTTTTCCTTTTTTCTTCTCATTAGTAGTTTGTTTGAATGAAATCCAATGTCATTTTTGCAGATCTGGAGTGGAAGTTGGTGTATGTGGGTTGCGCAGAGGATGAGAAATATGACCAAGATCTTGAAACCGTCTTTGTAGGTCCTGTAAATGTTGGGAGTTATCGCTTCGTTTTTCAGGTACTGATTACTCAATCAGATGGCCAATTGATTTCTCATTGTAGTGCTTGATGGCTATACTATTGAGTCCCACTGGATTACTTTGGTTAGTTGTGCATAGAATGAGTGCTTCTGGTTTAAACTGTGTATTTTTTTATCTTGACGTTTTGGATCACACCCAGTGATCCATCATCAGGAAGAGGAGAAAACTCATTTGAATCTTTCTCCTCTTCTTGATGATGGATCACTGTAATGAGTTTTCTCCTCTTCTTGATGATGGATCACTGGGTGTGATTTGAAACATCGAGCTAAAAAGATACAGAGTTTAAACTAGAAGCACTAATTCTTACTGATGGACTGTGGAAAACTCATTCCTACTATTTATGCATAGTAAAACAACATAATCCTTAAACATGTGCACTGGCAAGGTTGAAACCTAAAAAGTATAGTTTGCCCTTTTTGGCAGTTTGATTTATTTGTTTCCCCTTCTGTCTTTCCTTGCAGGCAGATCCTCCAAGTGTGGAGGCAATAAGAGATGAGGACATACTGGGGGTGACTGCCATTCTACTGACTTGTTCATACAAAGGCCTAGAGTTCATAAGAATTGGGTACTATGTGAGCAATGAGTACATTGAGCAGGAGCTCAGTGATGGCCCTCCAACTAAAGTTGCAATAAACAAGGTGCAGAGACTGATTCTGGACTCCAAGCCCAGAGTTACCAGGTTCCCTGTTTCTCTCCTTTCCCTGCCTTTCAAGCAGGAGCAGGAGATGCTCTGTTTTGTACCCCCTGAGCCCAAATGTTTGAAAGCTGCAGAGGAGATTGAGTCAGATGATGAAGTTGATTTTAGTGAAATCTGGTCAGATCATGAAATTGATATGTTACAGTCATTGGGATGGATTTAGGGGCTAATCAATCTTTTGGGCTAACATGGATTGGGCATTGTAGGAGGGGGGAGGGGCAAGGCATATTGTAAGAGGAGGTCCTCCACCCACTCATTCTGATTTAGGGCTGATGAAATTCAACGGATCAGATGCTGCTCTTCACTTACCCAATACTGTGAATAGTACACCATACGGGACCTTGAAAGCTCAGGATTTTCAAATGTAATCTGCTACCTGGGTTAAGGGTCGTCCTATTTTTCTCAAGGAAACGTTTTCTCTGAACATCATTTTGTGCGCATTATTAGCTTTTTGTGTTGGGGTTTTTAGCAGGTTCATGTAATTCTATACTTGATGAGCATTTAATGCTTTGCTCTGAGAGTTCACTTAATGAAATTCAACTGGGCATCACCAGTTTCTCCAAAGTTCGAGCAATTAACAGCTAAAGAAATTAGCACAAGCAGCCTAAAGGTCGTAAGCTAATCTGTAAAGTGGACATAAGAAGCAAATTAATATGAATCGAAGTCTATTGATGTGAATTTCTTAATCAGAGATCATCTCTTACATGATGTGTGGTAGGTTTTTATTTCATTTTCTATATTTTTTGGGGGTGAAGTTTTAGCTGCTTCTAAAATTATGTTAGATTAAGTTTAAACTACATTATTAAAATATCTAATTATGTCAATAGTTATGTTGATAGGCCTTATTATAACCATAATAAGGGGTTGTAATAGAGTGAGTATATCTAATTATGTCAATATTTATTTCAATAGGTGTAATTATAATCATAATAAGGGGTTGCAATAGAATGAGTGGATAACAAAAAAAACCTTTTTAATATAAATGTGATTGTCATTTGTATGTCATATTCATTACACCCAAATCTTTATATATTTATATAGAAACTTAATTAACTACTACTGATATCTTAAATGCATTTATCTAAAAGATATTGAGAGATATTAATCTTGAAGTGTCAAACTAATTTATATTGCAAATTCAATATAAATTTTTTGAGATTGATATTTGTTAGTATCTTTTAAAATTTACTTATCCATCTTATTAAACATGAGACGATTATTCACAAATTGCTCAACTTTGTTACATAACAAGTTGAGCTATAGATGGTTTTTAATTTATTTTAAATTCATAAACTTAACCTTGGTCCAATGCTCGAGAATCTCTTGAGATTAGAGAATCAAAATAAAGAATTAGTTGTAATTTTTAATGCTAATAATTATATGATATATATTTTTATAACAAGTCATATAATAATAATACTTAAGAATAATACTCAGCCCCTGATGAGTAGGCTAATGATAAAGGTACACTTTTAGGCAGTAAGTCTATTCTAAATGGCCAATACTTGCTTGATGGTTGGAACAAATTGGATGATCATGACTCGCAGCCCCTTCCTATTGTTGGATCCATAGCTCATATTATTTAGTGGTTTCGTTGCTTGTTTGTTTATTTTTTTGTTTTGCATATTTTTTTGCTTGAGGGTAAAAGTAGGCTTTTAAAAGGGTTTGAACCCTTGTACACAGATAACAATAGATTCAACAATGAAGTCCAACAATCAACTAAGGAGCAACTACATGGAGTGCTAGCACAAAGGTTGAAAACTAATAGCTACATATTTAAAACTAACAACATACAACTCACATAATTGGAATAGATAATAAATAGTGCAAGACAATTTGCCCCAAATAAAACAAAAGAGACTAGGGAAGCAATGAAAAGTCAAATAACTTTGAACTTTGACAACATCTTTGTCCTTTGAATTGCTGAAGTAGATTTCCTTCTTGGTCATTCTCTCTCTTTTAATTATCAAAACTAAATTAGAAGATGTCAAATACCTTTTAGAAATTCCTTTGTAAGAACCATCTTGTGGGTTTGATCTCAAATTTTTTACTTGCTTGATATTGTTGGGTGGAAGGGAGGATGAATTGCTTGTGTAGGGTTGATGTCATTTATTTCCCAGTGAAGATCCTCCAACCCACCTCTAACAATGTTCTTCCTACAAACTTTCTTATGTGAATATGGTGTACTCCTTTTATTTTAGAAAAACTAATAGAAGTTGGATTTATTCTTCAAAAAATAAAATAAATCTACATTGTGACACAGAGAGAAAACATATATGATTTGATGCACAAATTATGGACTAGTTTTTCTTTGTATTCCATTATACAAGAACAAACATGTTGATGTTGCATCATCTTTTATGTGGACTCCAAATTTCAAGTTTAGATAATTAACTTGCCAATCAGGTTGGACTAAAAATTTAAGCCATTTAAATCACCACTTGAATACTATTATCTCTAATACTCATTATCTTTATTGTTAAAAATTGATGACCTCAAATAATGATGTATGGGTTTTGAGGAGAGGCGCAAAAGGTCATTTACTATTAATTAGGGTTAGAGATTAATAATACTCAAATATACAAAATTTTCCTTGTTTATGCTCTAAGCAAATCAATCATGTCTATTTTTTGAAACTTTCATATTTTTTGGCAAATGTGGTGTAGAATTTGGATTGAGAGGGGGGGAGCTTATTTAGAGACTTTCCTTATGGCAATGTTGTGTTCTCAAAAATATTTTTAGAATTGATAGTGTTCAATGAAATTGTTTGATTAAGAATTGCTTACTAGTCTCTTTTACACTCACAACTCATGGCAACATGGAAAACTTCAAAGATACATGGCTTTCAATAAAGAAACCTTCAAAGTACATTATTCCTTTCTAATCTAGTTATTTATAATTGGGACTATGAAAAAGAGAATATGTTAATCAACTAAGCTAGAACGAGTTATGTGATGTGCTAGAATAGTTTGACCCTCACTTACTACTAATAGAGATATTGTACACAATTTATCAATTCACATAATATATACCCAACACAATTAGATCAACGCAAAAGGTAATAACCATTCATAAATAACGATTTATGAGGAACAAAATTGGTCATAACATTTTGTGTTAAATACTTCAAGAATACTTAAAGACAATAACCATTTTGCAAATTGGATGATCATGACCTACCTCCCCCTCCTATTATTGGATTTGTAGCTCTTGTTTCTAAACAATTTTGCCACTAGTTCATTTGTTTTTCTCTTCGGGTTGTTGTTTAAGGCCTTTCCATACATATACTACAGGGTGTGACTTTTTCCACCCATCTTTTTCTAATTAAGGGTAAAGATGGGTTTCAAAAGGTCCCAAATCATTATATAAAGCTAAGAATAGATTATAGTGAAGTCGAAGAAACAACCAAGGGGAAACTACAAGAAGCACTATCATAAAGGCTAAAAATCAATTGTTATATATTTATAATTAACAACATAATCAAATTATTGAAGCTTTGCTAGATTGTTGGAGATCGTTGGTGTTGTCATTAATGTCAACCCCTAGTATGTGGAGATTATTGGAGCTGGTGAAGAGTGTTGCATGAAAAAGAGTTATGGTTCAACCCCTAGTGTGGATGTGTTGTGGTTTGAAGTCACATTGATGTCAACCTCTAGTATGGTTAGGAAGCTTGTTACAATGTTGTTAGTTGCATTATGTTGCCTTTAGTGTTGTCACTAATGTCAACCTCTAGTGTGGTGTTGAGTAGGTATTGTAGATGGGGAGTTTTTTGGTGTTACATATGTTGAGTAGGTGTTTGTGGTGTTGTTGATGTAGCTTAGTCACTTGGTTTCCAAGTGCTTTTGAGAAAATTTGAATAAAAGAGTGTGCAGTGTGACATAGGTGTGTTCAGTGTTGTGCTTTGCATTTCTTCATGGTTGAAGATATGACTATGTGGTTTGGATGTAATGATCAAAGGTGTTAAGAGGTGCCATATCTAGAGTTTCAAGTTTTGGATTGTGCAGTAGTGGAAGATATGTTTGATAGTGTGGATGCCTATGTAGAAAGTTGTTTGGGAGAAATGAGATTGTGTCGCATTTCTCCGCGTTGTGGTTTCTTGTCTTGTGGATTTTGGAACGAGCTAATATTGTCTATACATACCTTCCCTTGGATTTTTGTGTGTTCAAGTGTTCCTCAAGGTTGGTTAGTGAGTTGCATGTGTGTGGCAGTGTTGTTGGTTGCACAAAATGATGGTGTTCTTAGTTGGAGGGGGTTGTGGTAGTGTTGCAGAATATTTTGATGATGTTGGAATATTTTGGGATGTTGTGAAGTGTTGCTTTATGGTTTTCATGTTATTTTCAGATTTGGAGAGGCATGTACGTGATTGCTTGCTAGTTTTAGCATAGGTTTGGTCGACCTGGGTACTAGCACTAATTATAGAGATTGTTTGTTGATTGTGGAAGTGTGGCGAAGCATGTCAATGTAGATTTGGGTCCTATTTAACCATTAGCATGGTCTACCTTCACTTCTTTCCACCACAAAGGTTTTTGGTGCCAACCTATTTTGGGGTTGCATGTTTGAGGTGCATATGTTTTATTTTTGCCAACATGGAGAAGGTTTTTGAGGTTGTGGAGGATATATAAGCAAGGTTAATTGTTGGAGATGTGTGTGGATTTGTGTGGTGTGTGTGAGATGCGAATGTGATCAAGTGTGGTGATCTAAGTGTGAGCTTAAATGCCTATGACTCTGGATGCAGTGAGTAGAAGGTGTTGACATTTTCAAGGTGCCTGAAGTTGTTTGAGGTAGTGAGCTGAAGGTTTCAAATGGTGTAGAGTTGCAGTGGTGGATTTTTCCTGTTGCTCTAAGATAGTGAATCTCTTTGTAATAGTCTTCTTCTTTCTTCTTTCTTCTAGACAGTGATTCCTTTGGGAAGTGAGCCCTTGGCAGTGAGCCTTTCTTCTTTTCTAGGTAATGAGCCCTTGGCAGTGAGCCTAATTGTATTTAATGTTGCTATTCATATATATGTGAGCTAATCCTCACCGTGGTTTTCCCTGATCAAATTTTCCACATAAATCTAGTGTTCTATTATGTTTGGTTGTGTTTGCATCAATGTTTCACATGTTTACATTTTGCTAATGCTTAATAAGGGTTTAAATGTTGATAAGGGTTTGAAATTTAATAAGGGATTGAATGTAATAATGTACAACTAATTCACCCCCAGTTGTCTTGTGCATCTAACACAAATCACATAATTTGGACTAATAGTAAATTGTGTAGTACAAATTTCCCCAAATAAAACAAAAGAGACTAGCAAGTGTAGATATAGGAAGGTGGTGTAAATTTGAATATCTCCAAAGGGTTTTGAACTCTATCAACATCCCTACCTTCTAAATAATTGTAGTAGATTCCCTTACTAATCATTCTTCCTTTTTAATTATGAACCTAACCTAGAAGAGATCAAAGATATTTTAGAACTTTATTTTCTAGAACCATATCTTGGGATTGACTTATCCAATTTTATTTGTGCTTGCTTGGTGATGGAAGGTTGAAAGGAGGATGAACCATTTGCATAGGTCTCATATCATTTAATTTTCAATGAGGGCCCTTTGACCTGCCTCTAACAACATCATCCTCCCTACAAACTTTTTTATTATTATAGTGTCCATTATTTTTACAAAAAGTAATAGAAATAACACTTATTCATAAACATAAAATCTAAATATTTCATTATGTTGTATATAAGCACAAAAAATATACGATTCAATGCAAAAATTATGGACTATTTTTTCTTGGTATTTTAGTATACAATTAAAAATATGTTAATGTGGAGTAATCTTTTATGAGATATACCCAAAATTTAGGTTTAAATAGTTAACTTACCAAGCAAGTTGGACTAAAAATTTAAGTCATTCAAATCACCACTTGAACATTCAAGGGTTGCAAAGTTAACCTTAACAATTATTAAGTTATGTTTAATACCCATATTATTTTTATTGTTAAGAATTGATGGCCTCAAATAACAATTTATGGGTTTTGAGGAGAGGTGTAAAATGACCATCACTATTAATTAGGGTTGGATATTAATGATACATGAGCATGCTATTTTTTATTTGTCTATGCTTTAAACAAATCAATTGTGTTATTTTTTTTAAACTTTCATAATTTTGGAAATCATTGTGTTTAGGATAGCTTGTTTAGAGATTGTTGTACATGACAATTGTGTACTTAAAAAATACTCTTAGAATCAATGGTATTGTACAATTCAACTGTTTGATTAAGAATTTTTTACTAATATTTTTTTGTGCTTGCAACTCATGGTAACAATATAAAACTTGAAGATATCTCTTTCAAAAAAGTATTATTTCAAGTAGGTTGTTCCTTTCTAGTCTGGCTATTTGTAATTTTGACTAGGAAAGAGGATAAAGATTAGTGAAGTATTCTAAAATAAGAAAAATAATTGTGCATGAGAATTTGGGTTCATAAGAAATTCTACATCACTAAAAATAATTGTAGGCTTTTTATTTTCAAAACTTCGTAGTTTTCACTGTGTTTGTTGCTTGGAGATTCACATTAGTGCTATAAAAAAAATTTAGATTTTTTATATGTTCAATTTAATTATAGCTATAATTATTAGGAAAGGTGTCTCAACCCTACATCCTAATTTTAAGAATACAAAGAATGTGATTTTTGGGCTATAGAATAGAAAATATTAATTTCTAAGCTATGAAAGTCATTTTAATCCCGAAAAAATGTCATAATTAGTTGTAATCAATTCCCTAGTTAGGAGGATGCAAATATGTTCAATATCTACAATTTAAAATAATAGGCTCAATTAACTTCCCAAATTAAAATTTATGTCCTCTAGAAGTTGGGCCTCCCATATAAAAAACGTAAGAGCATCTATGGTGCAAAAGAGAGTTGTAAGGAGTTACAATTGTCAACCAACTTATGATGCATGCTATGACACATCAGAAGTGTTGGTGCGAATACGGCATTTTTCCTAACTAGTTCACCTAGTAGGTCCTATTCACATGTTAAGTTTACTTGGGTCTTAGGAATCTTTCTAGAATTCTTAGTTGACATTAGATCTTATTTTATCTTCTGTCATTTACTTGTTGTGTCTTAGGTAATGTAATGCTTGTTATCTCATGGCATAGGATTATGAAACTTGTCATGATCTTGTCTAATCTTATGTCTCGCCTTGAGTATATAACCAAGGTGTCTTCAATTGTAAATCAATCCAATTGTAATCTCTCATTTGCATCCTTTGAGAGAATAACATTATTCTCTTAAATTTGATATCTCTTGTGATTTCATAGAAGTTCCTACATATTAGGTGGCTATAATCTTTAACTAATTCTCAAGTACGATATAGAAAATTCTATACCAACTCTTACATGGTATCAAATATTGTGGGATTGCTTCTTATTAGTCTTAATTGAGAGATCTAGGTTGTAGATCTTGGTGGATCTTGAAAATTTGAATATTCTCTTCTCTTGCATCGAATGATGATCTAGAGGATAAAAAATTTGATAGAAATACTATATTTGGGTGTTTCTTCTTCGTGGCTTTGTGTTGTAGGTGAAATTGAAGCTTTTTGGTATAGATATGATCTCACCATTGAGTTTAGAGGGTCCAAGTGTTGGTGTGAATAAATGTCTTATACCTAATTAATTCACTCACTAGGTGATTAAGGGACATATTCACATGTTAAGTTTACTTAGGTCCTAAGATTCCTTCTAGAAGGATGAGTTTTCATTTCTAGATCTTATCTTATCCTAGGTTGTTATGACTTAGTTATCTCATGTGATAAGATTAAGGCACTTGTCATGATCTTTTCTAATCCTATTCACCACTTTTCCTATATAAGAAAGGCATCATATATACTTTGTCATATTTAGTTTGACATTCTTGCATCCTTAATCATAGAATGATATTTTTCTCATCTCTCTCTTGTGGAAGTTATTTTGTCTTGTAGGTGATCCTGGGGTGTTGAGGAGTTTACCATAAACTCCTACACCAAGAATTTTTTTCTTTTTATTTAGTCCAAATTAGACATTGGAGGCTAGATCTACAAAGGTTTGAAGAGGGAGGTTCATTTCTAGATCTAATAAGGATCCATCACTTTAAATAATGTTGGGTCAAATATAATCTCTCCATCATTCTCAGAAGGCCCAAAAACCCCTATTTTCATATATAATACTTCATTTTTGGTGACAAAAAAATTTCACAAATTTTTCGTGCGATTATCTTAAATTTGATGGTCAAATGACCATCATCAAATGTCTTAAAATTTTTTTGGTGTGAATAAATGTCTTGTACCTAGTTAATTCACTTACTATGGAATTAGGGGACATATTCACATGTTAAGTTTACATAGGATTATAAGATTCCTTCTAGAAGTCTTAGTTGTCATATCTAGAACTTATCTTTTCCTAGGTTGTTATGAGTAAGTTGTCTCATGTTATAGGATTAAGACACTTGCCATGATATTTTCTAATCCTATCTCTCACCTTGTATTTATAAGCAAGGCATCTTATGTACATTTGCATATTCAACCAATATTCAATCTTGCATTGTTGAAGCAAGCTTTCTTGCCATTTTCTCTCTTGTGGAAGATATTTTGGTCTAGCAACTATTTTGTGGGTGTTGAGAAGTCACCATTAACTCCTACATGGTATTAGAGATCCAGTGTTGTAGATTCCTTCCTAGATCTGAGGATTTTGTGTTGGCTTGAAGATATTTCTGGGTGCATGTTGGGGTTTCAAGGACCTCACGATTGAATCCAAGGTATCAAAGAAAGTTAGGTTTGTCTTTCATTTTGTTAAATTTGGTTATGTTTTGGTTGTGTTGTGTGGTCTCACAACATGCCCCATTTTACCCTTGGCAAAATGTGGACCCCCTTTTTTCTTGCTTTTCCCTTTCTTTCTTTTTTTGCGTGTATTGGTGTGTTTCTTTTGGAGGAAATGGTAAAATGAAAGTATTGCACCAAAATCCTCGACTCTCACTCAAATTGATGTCTTCCTAAGCTTGGGGTGTTTGCAAATCTCTTTCCCCATGGTTCTACTGATTATTCAGAATTATGAGTTTTTGAGTGTTGGGTGTTGTTGCCCTAAGTGTAGTGCATCTTTTACAAAACTCACATTGTGCCTAGCTAGTCATTGTACCTGGTGAGTTTTCACTTGGGAGAAGTTTTCCCAAGTGTGCATGCATCAACACTTCTTTGGTTAAGCCCGATTGCAACTTTTTGTTTCTTCAAAACTAGAAACCGAGAGTTTTGGGAACTGAGTTCATTTTGAACCATTCCAATCTTACTTTTTACCCACACCTGGGTATCCTTTGCACTTGGTTCCCATAAACTTGGTAAGTAAAAATGCCAATCCTAGTAACTCTTTGAGACTGAGTGTTGGATGATTCAAATCCTATTGTTAGCTATTCATTTAGCATCCAAGTTGGATGCTTCCTCTAATGTCGTTGTCCCACAAGGACTAACATGACACACAAGTATGCCATGTCTACCACTTGTGTCGTTTTCCTTTCAAAGGTGGGCCCCAATATAGGAATCAAGGATTTCATGATGTGAAACATAATCCGCCATGATGGCATCTTTGTTTAGAGTAATTAATGCATAGTAAAAGGAATTAATAAAGGTGGCAAATAACACACATACTTGGCACCACCTCAAGCATGCAGTTGCTTCCATAATACACTACCTTGCACAAGATCATCCATTTGCAAGAACTTTAATGAATTAAAATAATGGTTGTGGTGTGTAGAGAGAAAAAAAAAATTCAGAACACAGAAGAGCACATTCACCAAGGTTTGAACCTATGTTTATTCAATCATACTATTAGTAGAATCAGGTACTTTTCTTTTAACCGAATTCTATAAATATTTATGCATTTTTCTAATTAAATAGAGGATTAACTCTCGTTAATTTGTGAAGAAAATACTATTATTCTTAAGGGGATTTAACCTAATTCATGGTTATGGGTAAGGAATTTTTTTTATGAATTATTAAGAATGCATGATTATAATTAGCCCTAACTCATATGTAGAGCACATATATGCCAATAATGCAAGAAATTAAAGAAGACATGAGTACTTCAAGGAAGAATAATCCCAATGGAGAATTCAAATTTATCGTTTTGCAAGTCATACCTACCTACAAGATGATTACAGATACACATTCAGGAAGCTTCAACGAGTATGAATTCACAAAGAGGATTCATCAAGAAGATGATAGTTAGTGCATTAAGAATATGGTCACTAGTGGAATGCATTTGGCAAGAGGGTTCCCATTGGAAATGGAGGCCCCTGAATTGGTCCTAGAGTGTATGAAATGGTACAACCCACATAGGAGGGTTGTTGTGAAAGAAGGGAGAGTCAATGCAAACCTCTCGACAGATGGTATTGTGTATACATTTGGGCTCCCCCTGTTCAACAAGATGAATACATTTGAAATAAAGGATGTGACCATAACATATATGGGCTCAGAAGAGAAAAATAAAAGGTTCATGTTATCAACATGGTTCCAAGAGAAGATGATGAGGATGTTGAAGCATATCCTAAGGTCATTATTCATTCAAGAAATTCAAGATATGATAACCCTATTGAGAAAAATAGTTGTATGCAGAGCTTCCAACAAATTCTAACCCTAGATGTTTGAACTTATTAGGAAAATGAGGGAAAATCTTGTGTGGATTCGTTGGGGAATATTTATTAGTGATAGATTGCATGAACATATGCAGACATTTTCAACTACCTAGTGGTTCACAATGTCCTCATATGTTGTATATTCATGTTCCCTAAGGGAAAATATATAAGGTTTGAACAAAATAGGTACTCTGGGAAGAGAACCAGGAAGTAATTTGATTTATCATAATTTTCCCTAGATTACTGATTACCAGTATTGAGAGCACTACCAAAGGGTAAATGATGTGTTTGCTATGAAGCTGGTAAAGATGATGGAAGGGGATAAATCCAAGAGACTTTCACTTGAAGCACATGATGTTATACACGTTGTTGGATGTCGATTTATTCAGTTTCCTACATTTACCTACATCAAAGTGGAAGGGTTTACAAACTATCCCTTCATGTTGCCCTTATATCCAATAGACAAGATATTGCTACTTGAATTTGCGAGATAGGTGTTGTCATGTGATAATATTTTTTCACAAATACACAAGAAATGATCAATGAAATTCCCTATCACTATTGGGAATTATAAATGCATGTTGGCTAAAAATTCCAAGCTATCCAAAGATGAGTTGAAAACCTATGGGCTGGAGTTCTTCATGCTTCAGAGGGAAAATTATGATTTGGTGGAGAGTCATGCCAAGAATATAAGCAAGAAATATGCCCATGTTCCTCACCTAGAGGACTATTGGTATGATTGTGATGATGACCACATTGTGAGAAAGCGACCATATCAAAGGTTATCATTGTCTCAAATAAAGGTTCTCAGAACTCATGATGTTCTTGAACAAATGGATGTTGATAATGGAGATGTAAGCAACCTAGATTATGAGTCAGATAAATTCTATGATGAACCTATCCTAGACCCTGACTGGAAAAAGGAGGCATTAGCCATTGAAGAAATCTCTAAACAAGTATTGAATTATACTCAGTCTTGGATAAATGGTTATCTTAAAGTAATGAAGGAGGTTGGGATAACACCCATATACCCTCGCAATAATAAGAGGAAACAAAAGTTGGTAAGTGAATTGGGGTATAGTTGGGGTGTTGAACAAAAAAAAAATTGTTGAAGCTAGGGAAGAAGTCTCTGATACCTCAAGCAAAGGAATTTCAATAGCATCACAACTAGCTAGTCCAAATAAAGAAACCATGGCCACTTTGGCCAATATAATGGAAACACCAAAGGTGGCATTTTCTTCCATGGACCAGGACATTTCTAAGAGCATAACCCCTGAATTTTGAAGAAGTGGGAATGAGAGCACAGGTACATACTAGGAAAATTTTGGCATTGCAAAATATAGCAGCTATGTTTACCTCTCCACCTTTTGTTATTACAACAATGAGACAAAATTTGGGAGGGATACCTATAGTTATAGGGGAAGATTTTGAAATAAATGCAAAGGAAGCTGTTGGGAATTTTGAATAATGGTCTACTATATTGGGATAATTTAAGCAGAAATAATCTAAGGGAAATCTGATAATGTAGCCTGTGGTGGAAGAAGTGCTTGATTCAGGATTGTATCCAGAAAACAAGGAAGAAGGAGAATTCATAGCAAAATAACTCACCCAAGAGGTGGGAAACCCTAAAGAAATAAATACAAGGGAAGATGTGTCACCACTGAGAGAAACATGGGCACTACAATCCAAATCCTTGTTTCCATTGTTGATGAAGATGAAGAACATGAAGAGGTAGTTGATAATCATGCAATTGAGGATCAACCTTCACTAGTGAATACAAAAGTTAGGTGATGAATGGTTACAATAATGGTATGATGTTTCAATCATTCGAAGGTTATTGTTATACATGTAATGGGATTTGGAATAAGGCTTCTAAATTCATATCTAAAATGAAAATAAGTAAGTTTTCTTTGCAACAAGGTGTCAAATGCTATAAGTGTAATGAACTACGACATATAGCTAAGTTTTGTAGAGGAAAGAATGCAAAGCCCTCTGCTTCACAAAAGAAGATTGAATCGATAAAGAAGGTTAATCCAATTGAAGTAAAGAATGAGATGAACAAGATATGGAAGAAAAAGGAAGAGAATGAGGTGAAGAATAATTTTGTTCCAAATCCTGGTGTAGATGTTTCCTCTGAAAACTAGATAGATAGCATTGGCTCAGGGGAGTTTTAGCAAAAAACTTTTCAGCCCCCTTGCCAAAGGTGAGATGTTGATGTCTTCAACATACTGGTACATGTGTAGATTGATATGCTTGATCTATTGGTGAAACCTCTGGTGATAAATCTCTAATTGAATAGATTTGCAAAGTGATTGGGAGTGTCTATGATATCACAAAGAGGGTTTGAAATTTTTTATTATCTAACTTTCCCTACTGCAATTAACACGCATATTAGGTCACTAAAAAAGGGTTTATAGTTTGTTATGCATATTTAAAAGTTATTTTTGTTCAAGCATTTGAAGTGGAGAGTAGAGCGAAGGAAATTCCAGTATAAAAAAAAAACCTTACCGCATGAAGACTCACAATGTATTTACTATTTCTTGCAAAACCCTAGTTTCAGAGAAGTGCAAGATGTTTACTCCACAAGTTATTGATGTGCTTGAGAGGCCAATACCTAAATTCAAGAAGAATCTACACAAATCCATGGAGAAGCATAAGGAAGGTGTATTTTCTAGGGTTACTTTGAATGTGTTGCACACATAGGATATTTAAATTTATATACAGCCAAAGTTGGATAAATATGATCTTCTAGTGGAGTTTAGGGATAAATTATTAATTGGCAATAATTTTGAGCTAAAACCAGAGTATGCCAATTTGACCGAGAATAAGTTGTATGTGTGGAATGAATTTACTAATTTTTTCTATGATAATGAGTGGATGAAGTATGTTTTGAGAAGAATTCATGACAAATTCATGTGGTTGGATATGCCACACATGATAAACAAAGAGGCAACTAGGGTTGTTACTGATTTGTACTCTACTAGACTAGCCTAAACATTGAAGGTCATAAAGAATGAAGTTGTAATGAAGCTCATCAGAGTGAAGTTTGAAAAGTGTTCCCTAATTGTGAATGACATTGAAGAGCTGATAGTCACATATGCTTCTATGTTGATTGGTTACAATATATTTTCACAAATAGAGAGAATTCTATCTCTACCACCGCAATACACATAGCACATCAAATGGTAAAAGAAGGAAAATATTTTGATCTTTGTGAGCTCCTAAGATTACAAATGATGGAGAATTTGTAGAAGAAAAAGGAGTCAAAATACCCTTTCCAATATGGTAATTTTATCATTTGCTTGATGTTTTACTTTCTCAATGAGTTACTCGAAGCAAAGAATGTTGTATGGCTAGATAATGTTCCTATAGCCACTCAAATTAGATACCACTTAAGGAGATTCATTGGTAAAGAGTCTAGTGGTTCAATGTTGTGGCAATTATTTAAGTATTTTCAATCTCAGATGCAAGAGAGAGAAATAATTTCTAGAAAATTTGTGGATAAATACAAAAATGAATTGACTTTTATGGTTAGTAGAGATTATTGCTATATGGAAGCAGTTGAACCCACAATGGTTTGGGTTCTGAAACTACCTTATGAGGTAGATGGGTCAAAATGCATTGGGTTTGTAGAGATTGTGTTGAGAAAACCTAGGGATACAACAATTGAAAGGTTTGGTACTTATAAAGAGAAATCAAGCAAAGAGAACCTTGAAAAGAAGAAGGATATTGAAGAAAAAGTAGAAAAGATGAAGACTAATTTGGAGAGAGAGTTTGGTACACCTAAGGACCTTGCAAAGAAATATAAAGGTACATTTTCTCCTTTGTAAACTACTCCATAGAAGTCAAGAAGGTCAGGTAGGACCTCAATTTCCACACCACCTATTGTTACAAATCCTTCTAGAATAAAGTCTACATGTGGTTATAAAAAGAAAGATACATCAAAAAATTTTGTGCAACAAAATTCTCCGAAGAGAAGAAGGAAAGAAAAAGCCATAAGAGAAAAGGATATCGGTGTTGAAGAAGAAGAGGAAGAAGAATAAAATCAGTTGGTACAAAAAATAAATTCAAAGGTCGGGCTTGGGAACAGATTGGTACAAAAAAGGAAAAGAGAAAGAGAAGACCCCTTTAGTCTAAGAGCATAGTCCCATGAAGTTTGATGCATTATTCAGTTCTATTATAGATTATGGTGCACTAATAGAAACAAAACTATTGTATGAAGAGTCAACTCCTTCTAACAAAGCTACAATTGAGAAGGCAATATAGATGTATATGATAAAATTTGATGTGAATATAGGTGATATTCATGACCAACTCCTAGTGAGTCTTGTAGATTCACTTAGTTCCAACAAACAAGAAGTTATGGTGGAAGAAGAAAAGATAGGAAAACATTCCCTGGAGAAAATTGGAGTAACCCTTGCTAATGAAGAAAGAATAAGGTTTTTTAAATCACAAGAAAAATAATTCAAGAACAAACATAGGGTAGATACCCTAATGGAGAAGGACTTGGAAGAAATCAAAATGATGGAGAGTAAAATAGAGGAGATAACAACCAAGATTCTTGCAGAAATGAAGAAAGTTGTGCTTGTAGATAAGGAAACCACTCCTCCAGATACTAAAGATCAAATGTAGCAAGATACACCTCT
Source organism: Sequoia sempervirens (assembly GCA_007258455.2). Taxonomy (NCBI): domain Eukaryota; kingdom Viridiplantae; phylum Streptophyta; class Pinopsida; order Cupressales; family Cupressaceae; genus Sequoia; species Sequoia sempervirens. Next base: position 575,048,520 of record VDFB02000003.1, read on the forward strand.
TCCAGAAATCAATGAGCCGGTCATAGAGCAACATGAGCATCAAAAAGAAGAAATGTTGAAAACACTCCTCCAGATGTGGAGAATAAAGAAGATAAGCAAGATGCCCAAGAGAAGATTGAAGCACAAAAAGAAGAATTTTTTTCCTCCAAAAGATGACAAGATTATATAAGGGTGCTCTAATAGTGGAAAGAAAGAGAAGAGTGATACTCATGCAGATGAAAGTACTAAGACAAGTGGTGAATCCTTAGGATCCTCTGGAGATTCATTGAAATATCTTTTAGATATGCAATTATAGTTTCAACCAATGGTGAAGCACAACTGCTCTAGATTCTTATGCAACAAGGCCAAGTGGACCTAGATAAGATTTACCCTCTACATAAGCTACAACTTGGTGATGTTTTTCATGCTTCTACAAGAAAGGAGATTCTTCAAACTCACTAGAAGAGTACTAAGTTGGTGGATGCAGTTGTGAAGGTACTGCAAGAAGGAATTCCCAAAATTTCTATTGACAATTCTTTATCTAGTGTGCGAAAGTTGAAGTTAGTGTTAGAATCCTTTAAGGTGTATTCTTCTACTTTGGAAGAGAAGATAGAGAAGGAAATGGAAAAGAAAATAAATGATAAAAGGCTAGTTGATGTCTCTAATAAGTGTAGCACTACACATACTAAGTTGTTAAGAAGTGTTTGGATGAAGCCAAACAATTATTTCAATTTTGTTTGAAGTGGCCAATTTCTACAAGGAGCATTAAGGATTAGATGGAATTAATTGAGTCTCAAATTGTGTTGGATCTTTTAAATACCAACCAGATCTTCCAGGAAGCCTATGGATTTTCCAATTCCAATGATTAGTGACCTAAAAGGGGTTGGCCAACGAACAAGAGAAAGTGATTTAGCTTTCCTCCTGCACTTCAGGCTCTAAAAAACCCAAGAGGGTGATCCTACAATGCACTCACAATATTCCTTTAAAATATCTTCACATACATTGCATATTAAGTAGATACATTCTCATACCGATGACTCTAGAAGTGACAAGTTACGAGGAATTGGAAAATCCTTCACACCATTATGACTAGGAGTAGAGAATGGACAATTGAAATGAAAACCATAATAACCATCACCATACTAAAGTTGAATTTAACTAAATCAATGGTTCTTTGCTATGATCCAACTGACCTGATATATTTTGAAATTACTCAATGTATAGAATCAATGCATTATCCTAGGGTGATGGGATCGAAGTCACAACACACTATAATGCAATAACTAAAGCATTCAATATTTATAGGTCCCATTAAATATTTGCATTGAAAATTCATAACTCAGACTTTCCGTACAAAACATACTTAGAAATACTATGAATTAACTCATAAACCAATGATTGCATCAAAGCATTTTAATCAACTACTTGAATTGAAGCAACAACACAAACACACATCCAACCACACGAATTGGAGACCAATGAGACAATCCTTGATTATTTCATTGTTGATTTATGAACATATACATAGGAGAAAACTTACATGAAATTTTCCATTATCGATTCTCAAATGCTATAATTGTTGCAAAAAATTTAAGTTAACTGTGAATATAGACTCATATCCTAAGACTTAGCAAGTAATTCTATATCCATTATATGCTTGTACTCATAAAACTTCACTATGACTACCTGAGATCAACCAAAACTTCAAAGATCCCTACACAATAGCCTTGAAATCCCTTTTATATGATTAAGGGAGCAAAACAAGCATTGGGATATTGGCTAATTACATTTCATTTCATTCAGCATTTCAAGCATATTTCACTTCATTTCAACCCCAAGGTGGTTATATTTACACTTTAAGGAAAATGGGGGGAAAAAACAAAAGGACAAAACTTGTAAAATTTTTTGGAGCTTGTATCCTCATTGTTCAAGAATTCCATGTCATCATCCATTTGGAAAAAGGTGTAAAGAATGAGAGAAAAAGAAACAAAACAAAAGGAAAGGATTGGTTGGGTTACCATGTGCATCTTCATATTGTGAGGATATAGATTTCCCTTACACAATTATTTCAAAGGCCGGACCTGTACTATACTCGACCATACTCTATATTCCTCTCGCCACCTTCATGGCTTACTCAACATATTTTTCCAGACAATCTTTATATTCATCCTTAGTGGGCCAATTAATATCAAGTAATTTCAGCACCTTTTTATTGTATGCATTGTATCTTGCATCAATTACCACTCTCGCTTCTTTCACCAAGGTGTCTATGTCTATTTGGATTCCAATGAGAGTATCAATAATTCCATTCAACAAAGTTAGGTCCAATTTGTCATCAACATATCATATTCATGGACCTGTAGTTGTTTGATGCTTGAAGAATTCCATCCATGGTGCATAATCCATGAGTGTCCCATCTTCATTGAGGATCTTGGGCATACCACGTTCCTCCATACTCCTAAAACCTTTGATTTTACTTTGTAGCTATGTTTCAATTTGTTCATGAGAATTTGTGATCTCACCAATAATCTCAATTTCCCTTATGATATATGGGAGATTTGTTGGAGCTTCAGGATCATCCTTTGTGTTTGCTTGTATTTCCATTAAACTATTCAATCTACTGCTCCACTTATTCCAAGTGTTTTGGAAAACCTCCTGAACATGTTGGAACCTTTCAAAGGCCTCATGTATACCTTTATATGTTAAACATGCATCTTCTACTTTAAAAGTTACCTTTGTCAATTTATGGCCTAAGATCGCATCAGCCATACCCTTTGTGATCTTATTCATATCCTCCTGGAGCTTAATATTTTCATACTTAACTATTTAGTGTTCATTCTTCATGGAAATAATTCTTGACTTGCAGGTTTCCTTTTCCTGTGATGAAGTACTAGCTAGGGAAGTAGGTAAGGTCTTTTGACCTACACTAACTAGAGTAGCCTTTAACTTATTGTATTCCTAAACCAATTTATTATGCTTTTCCAACAATTTCATGTATCTGGCCTGAGAGATCTCTACAGTGTCCACACTCAACATGGTTGTGTACATTGTTAGTCTTGCAGCCTATAGGGATTTCATCTCTAAATCCGTACCTATGATCAAGTCTCCTAAGAGGCCAGTCATTGCTCTAATGACTCTAATTCTTCCAGAATCTGGCGTCAATTTCCAAATAGCCAATGCATGTAGACTAGGACTAAACCTTGAACCAAAATTTTTTTTATCAAAAGTTTCTTCTGACACAACAACACTTTGGTCATTTCTGATTGCATCTAGGGAAATTATTGATGACAAGCTCCATCCAGGCATCACCATCATTATGTTGTCCTTTACCAATCTCCTAGCTTCCACAGGATTCATTTGTGCAATTTCCTAAAAAAAATCTTCTTTAGTCTTCTTTCTAACTTCCTCTAATTGGGAAGGGTCCACTCCATCCTGAGCCTTCTATATCTTTTCATTTATTTCTTGAGCCTTGAGCTCAGCCATGTATTCCCTGAATTCTATTGTTGTCACAAAATAATCATCTTCTATAAATTTAGCACAAGCTAGTACCCTTGCATCATTATCTAAAATTTCATCATATTCCCAAGGTACTAGCCTATCATCTAGGATAAAAGGTTCCATTACATCCCCTATATCTGGGTGTGAAAACTCAGACTCTGCTCCTTGTTGAACGAGCGTTGATTCAGTGGATGGTTGTTGCACATTCCCCTCAACACCCTATGCTTCATCAACAATCTCAGTAGGCAACTCCATAATAGGAGTACCCCCTATATCCATTGGCTGTTACTCTTTTGGTGTTGTGAGATCCTTTGGTTGACCACCATTTTTTATTAAATGCTCTTGTAGAGAACTTTGAGCTAGCTACTTAGCTTGTTCCACCTTCTCCAAGAAAGTGTCATCCATGAAATCATTGAGGACCAATTCCATCCTTTTATATTTTTTAGTGATATGTTTGTAAGGGCTTTGATAGTAAGAATTTTGAGTATAAGCCCTATGCTCAATCTCAACAATCTTCATCCATGTATCTTCTCTATCTCGGACAACAACAGGTGTTGGCAGATTCCTTATCACATCTTCCTTGAAGTAAAAGGCATGAGGTCCATATCTTGATATTTCCCTCTTTATCTTTTCTTTGTTGATATGTCCTTCTGGATCAAATTTTCTAGTAGAGGATACTTTCATTCTCAAGTTACTAACAATTATACCAAATACCTTATATGACTCCTTTGCCAATACAAAAAAATAATCAAAGGATAAATTTGATGCAATGATAGAGGCCTTTTAGAACAATCTAAATTTCTCTACATCAAAGTGGTCCGTTTTCCACATTATCTCAATGAAGGCCAACCTATCAGAAATAAACTTGGGTAATAAATGTGGTGCAACAAGAGTCCCATAGCATCTAATGACCATGCAATCATTAAACAAATACTAGTCTAACCAATTACATTCATAGTATGGGTCATCACAAAATTCCTTTGTCCTTAACAATGCTTGAATTGTTTTGGAAATCCTTTCAGTGGGTGCAACACCCATTTATGCCAAAGTGGTGTGTTTTATGATGTTATAAAATGCAACATAGTTTGAGTTTGAGCAGTGTAAATCCCAAATGTGCGTCCACATTTGAACAGGTAACTTATTATTCCTTTCATCCACTTGCCTTAGTTTCATGGCCTTTCCAAATACTTCTTGTCCCTAATATAATATCATATGCATCAATAATGAATAGTGCTTGAATGTCAATGGAATTCTCCTCTCCTTTAACTTTACTAGATCATAGTGTAACTACTCTGCAACTCTGTGGGCATAGTCAAACCATGTGTGCTTGTTTCTATGTTGAATATCCTAAATTATGAACAGCAGGGGTGAGGTTATCCTTCCATCACCCTTTAATCCAAGCAACTGACACAACATATAATATGTGTATCTGAAGTAGTTTGCAAATTCTTCACAGTCCAATGGTTCAACCTCTTTGAGTGTAAATTTAGTGCCCTTTTCTCATCTATGTCTTGGTATTTCACCCTTTTGGAGTGCTACCTTATGTTTTGAATATTCTTGATGCAATTTTTCAAAATTAATCTTTTCGTTGGCATTAGGTTTCATTTTGAAAACCTCCACAACTTTACTTGCCTTTATTTCCAAAATGCTCCTACCCTCGGTGTCTGTAATTACCCTTTTTATATCATCATATCTGTCTACAAAATGTAGTATCAAGTCCACCTCAACAAAAACATTGGGGACAACTAGTTTTCCTAAATCATAACACCAAATATTTTTACCAGGATGATGTGCATCCCTTCTTATAAAATCATATAGGAATAATTCCCATCTAGCATCTCTGGCACAACAATGTTACCAATTCCCTCTGCAAGGTCCATGAAATTGGTGGTTAGGATTCCTTCCCCTATAGCCTTCCTACCACTTGCCTTGACGTCTAGAGGTTGGAATTTATCCATAAAGCAGGTATAATCCTTAGATTGGCCCCTTTTCTTCTCAGTGACTTCAGATGTTTGAGGGGGGTCATGGGAGACCTTTTGCTTTTTCTTCTTAGGTACATGTTTTGATGATGACAACTCCCCAGGTTGGCTCATTTTAACTTCTTTAGGGTTTCTACTTAGTTCGAAAGAAAAACTAGGTTTAGGATTATTATCCTATTCTTAACAGCTTAAACTCGAACTCAGGCGTGATTCTATCCAATTAGGAAACTATACTAACTCAAGAGAAACTAGAACCCCTAAATAATTCCTAAAATTAACCCTTTGGTTTGAAACACAAGTTCTTACAAAGCAATAAAAAAAACCAGTGGGAGATTGATGGCAACTTACCCAAGAGAAAAATTTCTGCAACTCCTTCAGCTTTAGCTCTAGTTACTCTAAATTCTCCTTCAACTCCTCGAATGTTTGATTGAGATGAAAATAAAAATTGTAAACCTCTTTCAATGAATTTAGCCGAGTACACATACCATTAATGGTGCAAAAATGCTTACATGAGTAAACAATTATGCCTCGAGTTGGCCGTTTCCATTTGAATTCAAACCATCGGTGCATTTAGATGAAAAAATCATGCAATAGCTCACATTGCTTCCTACTCTCCATGGGCCCTACCAGAAATTTGATTTGCACTTGATGAGCTAAGAAATTTCCATGTGTATTTCCCCACATTTCATGAGTATCGCTCATTGCATGTATCCTTTCTATACTCGGATCTCATCAAGTGATGGCTAGAAGGCCAATGATGAGACATCAACCATTGATCATGAGCGTAAAGAAGATCTCGACTAAAGACTTGAGTTTGATCACTCATCGCGTGCACAAGGTTCATTAATTAATCCCAACTCATGATAGAACAAAGTCACACAATGGGAAGATACTCTGCCCATCGGCGATCATGGGTTCTCTATAGAAAAGTAGAATGTAACTGGCGATAGTATAAGGGCTAGTGATAGGTAAAGACCTTAACCGCGTCGCTCATCACGGATTGCCTTCTCAAAATAACAACAAAACATGGGACGGGTGATGAACTAAGGGCCGAAGGATAGAAATTACATCACTCATCACAAGTTTGAAGAAATATTTCATGCAACAATACGTGATGGGAAGATGAACAACGAGTGACAAGCTTAAACAATGTTGAAGACATGTACTTAAAATTTGTTCATAAAAGGGATCATGCTAGAACCAATGATAACCAAGGCATTGGGTTCGGTTGAACCATGATAATAAAGACCATGGGAAGGCGCTTGAGTGAAAAGTAAACTGGTTCAGCTGGTCAATGTGAGAACATAAATTGAAGGATAATCAAGGCTAACAAGATACATAAACTCTTAAACCCTACACCCTAATGTTAAAAGATATAAGTGACCAGTAACATGACCATGAAGTCAATGAGACCATGAAAATTTTATGGGTTCAACCAGTGGCTCTAACTAGGGATGTAAGCTCCTTGTGGGCATAGCAAGATCTCAGATCTTTGGTTGAGAATACCAAGCATACAAGGATCAAAAGAGGAACCAGGAGATTTCCAGATAAGACAAGCAAGCACAAAAAAAAGGAAACACACCAAACCTATTTATAAAAAATTATAGGACTATACATTGTACATGGAATAGATCCTATTTTAGGAGAAATAGGGTTTCAAGAAATGTCCATGTACTGGCAATTCGAGAATCTCACTTGTTAGGGACTGTAGGAAATATGATTCTTCGCCGTGTAAGTCAGTAATAAAGTAGGGACCTAGCTACAGAGGATCGAACTTACTGTGTTTAACTTTATCCTCCATCCTAGCATTCCACATTAGAACCATACTTCGCACCTCAAACTTTCTTTCAATAGCTCTTTTTTCATATAGGTGATTCACTTGCAACTGCAACTTCTTGTTTCTTTTATGGGCCTCTCTCCTTGTTTCATCAAGCTCAATCAACTCATTCATTCTCTAGTGCATCTCATCACAAATATCACTATTGTACTCTTGTACAAATTTGTACATTTTGATCAAATTGTTATGTGGTATTTTGGCTTCAACCCCATACACCAAATTGCAAGGGGATTGTACAATGACTTTCTTCATAGTTGTCCTATCAGCCCATAATGCAAGTTGCAACTTAAAGTCTCAAGCCTTCTTGTTCTTCTCAATCACCTGCTTAATAATCTTCATGAGGCTATTATTACTAGACTCAGCTTGCCCATTTCCCTAGGGATGGTATGGGGATGAATATGATATGTTTATGCCATATTGGTTACAAAAATTAAGGAATTCCTTAGACCTGAAACACATAGCATTGTTAGACATAATTCTTTTAGGGACCCCAAACCTGCTCAAAACATTTTTCATTAGAAAATCAATGAAAACTTTACTAGTTGCATTCCTAGTAGGAATGGCTTCAACCCACTGTGAAATAATCAGTTGCTAGCAGAATCCAAGCATGTCCTCCACTGGATTTCACATACATTTCACCTATGAAATAAATTCACCACTAATGAAAAGGGGCTTGTGTTGACACTGGCCTGAGTGGTAAGTTTCCTGAGAATTTTAATTTACCAATAAACCTTTGCCATACATTATATTTCTTCACAAATCTGTGTGCATCTTTGAAAACAATTAGCCACCAAAAACCTGCTCTTAATATCTTATGGGTAGTAGTCTTGGCCGTGTAACGACCTCCACAAGCATCTTTATGCATCTCAATCAACAAGTCTTCTGCTTGGTCACCATCCACACATTTGAGAAGCACACCCTTTGGGCTTCTCCACCAGAGTTCACCATCAATGATAACATACCTAATTGCCTACAATTTTAAAGTTTTATTCTCATTGTTAGGCATGCCATCAGGGCATTGCATGGTCTACAGGTACTCAATTATCCTTATGTACCAACCACATGTTTGCATATCATAGATGGCAGCAATGATTTCTTGTTCAACTTCATTAATTTGGTTTGCCTCCAAATTAGTTTTAACCATGAGCTTGGCTAAACATTGGCCTCATACTAGTTTCATAATTTGGACATCTATGTTGAACTCTTGGATTCTATTAATCCATCTACATCTCCAACCTGTAGTTTCTTGTTGGGTGAAGATGTCTTTTACCGCAGCTGTTAGGAGATAGGCCACAACTATAGCCCAAGTCAAATATGTTCTAAAATTTCTAACAACCTTGACTAGAGCATATGCCTACTTTTCTGTAGCATCATACTTCAATTTAGCTAATTGAACTGATTTTCTAAAGAAGGCAATTGGTTGCTCAAAACCATCATCATTTTTCTATAACAACACTCCTACTACAATATGAAAAGAGGCAAATGTAAACAATTGGAACGACTTGGAATAGTCTAGAGTCTTCAAGACAGGTGCAACTTTAATAGCATCCTTGATGGCTTGAAAAGATTTGAGAGGCTCTTCTGACTACACCACCTTCTCACCTTTCTTGAGCATCTTTGAGATACGCCTAACAATCTCTACAAAATTAGTCACAAATCTCCTTAGAAATTTTATCTACCTAAAGAATGATTGAATACCTTTAATGTTATTAGGTGGTATAATTTTATCTATTTCCATGGCTCGTTCAGGGTCAATCCTGATACCATCTTTCGAGACAATGTGCTCAAGCAACTTGCCTTCCTTGACTCCAAAAACACACTTCTTGGGATTCAACAAAATACCATATTACAGGGCTCTAATGAAAATTTTCTCAACGTGTGAACAATGATCTTGCTCCTTCTTACTGTGAGTAGTACGATCATCTTGGTAGATAGCAAGAAAAAAATATATGAAATTGGGAAAGGCCACATCCATGGCTCTTTGAAAAGTGGCACCCACATTGATCAGGCTGAAAGGCATCCTCACACAAATGTAAGTCCCCCATGGTGTGGTAAATGTTTTTTTGTACTATTCTAATTCCCTCACCATAACCTAGTTATAACTTGAAAATCCATCCATCATGGAGAGTAGTTCACAACCTATTACCTTTTGTAACATTGCTTCCATGTTAGGTAAGGGGTAATTATCTTTTAGGGATGCCACATTAAGGTTCCTAAAATTTACACACAGTCTTAAGTCACCATTCTTTTTTCTAATTGGAACCAAGTTGGACACCCATGAGGAATGCCTTATAGGTTTAATAATTCCTACATCACTCAATTTAGTAATATCCTCTTGCATTTTGGGCCTCAAGGTAGGATTTATAGGTCTTTGTTTTTTCCTGAAAGGCTTTGTGTCAGGCTTCAATGGGATCTCATGCTAGAAAATATCTTCTCTATAGCCCCTTAGATCATCATATGATCATAAAAATTTACATGTTTGAACTTCCTTAATAAGGAAATTAACATATTCCTCACATGGGGCTTCATTTTTTTACCTATATACACCTTTTTGGGTGCATTTTCTATTCCAAGATTTATCTCCTCTAAGACATCTTTATGTATAGATGGTTGCTTGGAATTTGATCTATTTGGCCATCAAAGACCCTTTCTAGTGCAACTAGTCCCTTGGGAATCTTATTTGTTTTCAACTAAATTATCTCATTCCCAAACAATGTCTCCTTTCCATCAACTTCCACCACATATGAGCTAAAATCAATCTCTTGAATCTCATATTTCTCAACACAATGCAAGAATATTAGAATTTCATCATCATCATCGAACACTTGCCAATTGAAAATGTTGTCAGGCACCGCAGGTCATGTCTGTACCTCTATTCTTGAGACGCCATCAAAAGTTACATCATCTAGCTTGACTGCAATGTTAGCCAACGAATCTGCTCTGACATTTTGTCCTCTCTCTATCCAATCTATACCAAAGGCATCAAAGGCCTTAATAGTGTCCCAAACCTCATACCTATATTGTCTCAACCTCTTGTCCTTAGTGACAAATCTAGACCTGATATGGGAAACTACTAGCTTAGAATCATCTAACAACCTTAACAACTTAATGCCATGTTTAGAAGCTATTTTTAAACCAAGTAAAAGGGCCTCATATTCAACAACATTATTTGTATAGGAAAACTGTAACAAGAAAGAGTACTTGAAGGTCTTACCTTATGGAGAAATAAGAATGACTCCTGCAGTCAAGCCCTCCTTCGAGCATGCTCCATCAAAATACATGGTATAAAGGTTATCCTCATGTGTTGTTTCTTGGACCTCCTTGTCAATCGGTGTAGGCCTGACTGCCTCTTTTGGCACTTCTTCCTCAATCTTGAAAGTGTCAAAACCAGTATCTACAAAATTAATCCTTATTGGTTCATCAGGTTCTTCAATGTGTTCAATCATGTGAGGAGTTCTACGTTCTCTAGTAACCTTGACATCTTTCTGGTCAATAGAAAATGTTGCAAATGACAAATCACATTGAATACTCCCTCCCATGGAAGCGCTCCAATGTATAGACAACAACATTCCATAGGTTGGTGGGATTTCCACCACCATGACACTCATATATAGCCCCTTTTTAGGAAAAGTTTCCAATTTATATGGAACTTTATTGATCACCCCAATAACACCAACTTCCCTTGAATCCATGGCGTAACATTTCCCATATGTATTTTCAACCTTCAAGCCCATTTCTTCCATAATATTCATTGGCATTACATTATTCGAAGCTCCTAAGTCTATCATGCAATTCCTCAATAGTTTACCATCGATGATCAAGCTAAAGAAAAATGGATTTACATGACTTGGATAAGCAGTAATAGTAGTTTTGAGATACACCTCAAAATTTTCATTGATTACTACTTCAGTGTGAACATTCTTTTCTTGGCTGGTGCTTGTATCAGGTTGATGGACTGTCATTTTATATTTCCCACTGGCAACAACACTATTGATAAGAGCAACAATTTTGTTCTTATTCTCATCTATCCGCATCATTTCTAAGAATGGGACTGTGACTTTAACTTGTGACTAAACCTGAAACATATCTACTAGAGAATAATTTGGCAGTACATGGAGCACAAGTTTTGTAGGAGTTACCTTCTCATCTTGTCCTTGAACTTTCTCAACACTTTTTTTTACATCTTTGCTTTTCTCAACTTGAGGAATAACGTCACCATCATTTTTTTCTTTAGTCCCTTTCATGGTCCAAATTCACACTTCTTTTCCCTCCTTGGGCTTTGCTTCTTCTTTCATGTTTTCAGCCTTTGCCACCTTGCTTCCCACAGTGTTTCTTTAATAAAAAAACTACTTGGACTGCCCTAATTTCCACTGACAATTCTATTCCTTAAATGATAATCGCTCCTTGCCTTGGAAGCCAAGGCAATTGTATACCTCTCAATTTCCTCATTTGAGGGTCTCCTTAAAGAGATATTATCTAATTCAAGAGTATAGATTGTGCAGTCATCTTCTCCTTCTTCATCAGAGAAAACTTGTTGATGATCGGAGTTCACCTATTTTCTTTAGACATCGACATCACTCCTATTGGGTTCATCATCTGAAGAATACTCTTCACAACCAAGATCTAGTTTGGTCATCAATACATTTTTCATTTCATCATTCTCTTGAAAAGAATCAGATCCTACTTGATTCTCTTGAGATTCTTCTACTGACATAGCCACAACATACTGCTATGAGGAATGGGGCATCTGACAAACTCCACACCAAGGAAAATCTTCAACAAAATTAGTAGAATGCTTTTGTGAAGGGTCTGGTGTACCTTGAACTTTCTTTTGATTATTATTCACTAGCTTCCCATTATGCCAGTTTGTATGATATGGGTAATCTTGCAATTTGGGAGGCCTTTCATTCCTCTAAAAGTGCAACTTATCATTTTTGGCTACCTTTTGTACCAAATAAAGAATTTGATCCAGTTTTTCATTAGGGACTGCAACTTTACCAACCTTATCATTTTGAGTTCTGATGTTTTTTGAAGCCTTGGGGTCTTCCTTTCTTCCCATTTTACAAGAGGCTCGCCTATTATTCTCAATGTTAACTTCCATCTTGTAGGCCTCTCTCAAATTATATGGGTTCTTATCCCTAAGTAAATAACACATCTTACAGTCATAATCATTGTAATAAGTCACCAAACATGCATCAACATTGGGTTGTAGATAGGCAAGGACTCTATTCATAGACTTCTGGAATCTTGTGTTAAATTCAATGACTGACTCATTATTTCCTTTAGTGATATTATTGAAATCATTCAACTTGAATCTTGGATCAGTCTGATCCCCATATTGCTCTTTGAACACTTTGTAAAAATATTCCTTTGAGTCAATACTTGCATTGGGTAACCCCCTGTACCAATCCCTTGCATCTTTGGTCAAGGATTGCATAAAATATTTCATTGCAACATCATCATCCCATAATTTGAAATCTTCCACAAAAATTTGGAAGGCTTTCAAGTGATCCCCTCACTAAAGGAATTATTACTGGTAAATTTAGGGAGATGCTTCCTTGCATTATCTGAGACAGGATTTGGATAACCAGGAATATTGTCAAAACACAATTGTCTATATCAATTAGTTTGAGGTGGCCTCCTAGGATGCATGTCCCTAGGAGTATCTCTCTATTCATCATCCTTCTTATTGTCAAATTGATCTGCATTCTTACCTTTCCACCTCCATTATTCCCATCACTCTTCTTCTTATCTTCTTCATCATCCTCATAATAAGAATTATTGTCTTTACCGCCACCACCTCCACCACCCTTGTTACCACCACCTCCTCCACTAGGAGTATGTCCCCTAGACTTATGCTTGTGAGATCCACTATCATTTTTCCCAGAGCTTGAAGCCTCCGGAGTTGGTATTGACATTTTGAGGAAGGCAATCTTTTCGGCCATTTCTACATTGGCCGCTTCAATTTCAGCCTTCTTTAAATCTTCCTTCAATTTTTCATTTACCAACTACAATTTCATGAGTTCAGAAATTGAGGGTGTAGTAGATGGATTAGGATCAATTTTAGGGTTATTAATAGGAGTTTTGTTAGTTGAGGTATGAGTATTTGTGTTTTTACTGGTATTAAATGTATTGAAAATATTCTTCTAGGAATAATCCACGGGTTTTTTCCCATGATTTATGAATGATGTTTTCTTAGTAGGATCAGAGGTCTTAGTGGTAGTAATGGTTGTTGTACATGTGCTAGCAAAAAAAATTTCCATTTGGATTGTTGCCTTTGGAACTTCAGGGGGAATCTAAGATGCTATTTTAGCAACCTTTTCTTTAGAAGCTTTATGCTTAGCAACATTCTCTCTCATCTTCTTAACCCTTTCTCTCCTAGCATCCCTTTCAAGCTGCTTAGCTCTAATCCTATCCTCCTTTTCCTTCAAGGCTTGTAATCTCTTCTTTTCTTCTTCTTCGGAAAGCCAATTTTCCTCCTCTTCCAAGGCTTGCAAATTCTTGTCTATATCTTTCTCATTTTTGAGGAAATATCCATATTCACTTGAGGCTGGGGTGTGAAAATTTTGTTCAACTAGGTCTTCTTCAGGGAGAGCAAGTGTTTCCAGATTGGGGAGCTCTCCCCTTGGATTAAAATCTCCCCTATGAAAAATAGACCCCACCCCAAGTGTTGGTGGTTTTGGGAACCCTTTACTCTTACCCCAGAATTCCCATTTATCTTCTTCTCTAGAAATACCAAGCTCATTATCAAAAAAATTTCCAACAGGAAAAATTCCTTGACCTCCCTTAGGTATCCAACCATTATTTGAATTCTCATTAGTATTTACACTGTCTACTTCATATGTTAAAAGTAGGAGAAGCTCCAACATGAGATTGAAGGGACTTACCGGATTCAGTAGCTTTCTTCTTCCATAGAGCTTGTTTATCCTTTGTAAGTTCAAGTTCCACCTTCTGCTCAAGATTTTTCTTTGTGTGACTTCTAGTTTTCCTCATGGTGTCTGCTACACTATCAATTTGATTCTCCTCAGGTCCCTTTCAAGATATTATTGTTATACTGGTATGAGAAACTTTAAAGTTGCCACCCATAATGTTGGGAAATAAATTTTGACTATATTGTGACTTGTTATTTGTGACCTTAGAGAAAATTTTAAACATAACTTGACACAACATGACATAATTGACTAGAAGTTGACACATGAACTAAATATGACGTATGTAACTTTGAGATGTGAACCAATACATCTTCCAATGAAGAATAATAAAACCCCTGAATCTGACTGTACTAGATCTGCACTAGAGACGCTAACATTTAGAAAATCTCCCCAACAAAATCACCATTCTATTGGATCTATTAAACACCAACTAGATCTTCAAGGAAACCTACATATTTTCCAATTCCAATGATTATCGACCTACAAGGGGTTGGCCAACGAATGAGAGAAATAAATTTAGCTTTCCTCCTACACTTCAGGCTATGCAAAACCCAGAAGGGTGATCCTACAATGCACTCACAACATTCCTTTAAAAGATCTTCACATACATTACATATTAAGCAGATGCATTCTCATACCAATGACTCTACAAGTGACAAGTTACAAGGAATTGGAAAATCCTTCACACCATTATGACTTGGAGCAAAGAATGGAAAATTGAAACAAAAACCATAATAACCATCACCATACTGAAGATGAATTTAACTAAATGAATGGTTCTTTGATATGATCCAGCTGACCCAATATATTTTGAATTTACTCAATGTATAGAATCAGTGCATTATTCTAGGGTGACAAGGTCAAATTCACAACACACTATAATGCAATAACTAAAGCATTCAATATTTATAGACCATTAAATATTTTCATTGCAAATTCATAACTCAGATTTTCCATGCAAAAAATACTTAGAAATCCTATGAATTAACTCATAAACTAGTGATTGCATCAAAGCATTTTAATCAACAACTTGAATTGAAGCAACAATGCAAACACACATCCAACCACACGAATTGGAGACCAATGAGACAATCCTTGATTATTTCATTGTTGATTTGTGAATGTATACATAGGAGACAACTTGCATGAAATTTTCCATTATCCATTCTCAAATGCTATAATTGTTGCAAAACATTTAAGCTAACTGTGAATACAAACTCATATCCTAAGACTTAGCAAGTAATTATATATCCATTATATGCTTGTACTCATAAAAAATTCATTATTACTATCTGAGATCAACCAAAACTTCAAAGAGCCCCACACAATAGACTTGAAATCCCTTTTATATGATCAAGGGAGCGAAACAAGCATCGGGCTATTGGCTAATTAAATTTGATTTCATTCAACATTTCAAGCATATTTCACTTCATTTCAACCATAAGGCGGTTATATTTACACTTTGAGGAAAATGGGGGGGGGAAACAAAAGGAAAAAACTTGTAAAACTTTTTGGAGCTCGTATGCTCATTGTTCAAGAATTCCACATCACCATCTATTCAGCAAAAGGTGTAAAGCACAAGAGCAAAAGAAACAAAACAAAAGGAAAGGATTGTCTGGGTTACCACGTGCATCTTCATATTGAGAGGATATAGATTTCCCTTACACAATTATTTCAAAGGCCAGACCTATACTATACTTGACCATACTCTATATTCCTCTCGCCACCTTCATGGCTTACTCAACATATTTTTCTAGCCAATCTTTATTTTCATCCTTAGTGGGCCAATTGATATCAAGCAATTTCTACACCTTTGTATTGTATGCATTGTATCTTCCATCAATTACCACTCTGGATTCTTTCACTAAGGTGTCCATGTCTATTTGGATTCCAATTTGAGTATCAATAATTCCATTCAACAAAGTTAGGTCCAATTTGTCATCAACATATCCTATTCATGGACTTGTAGTTGTTTGATGCTTGAAGAATTCCCTCCATTGTGCATACTCCATGAGTGTCCCATCTTCATTGAGGATCTTGGGCATACCACATTCCTCCATCTCCTAAAAGCTTTGATTTTACTTTGTAGTTGTGTTCCAATTCGTTCATGAGAAACTGTGATCTCACCAATAATCTCAATTCCCCTTATGATATTTGGGAGATTTGTTGGAGCTTCAAGATCATCCTTTGTGTTTGCTTGTATTTCCATTAAACTATTCATTCTACTGCTCCACTTATTCCAAGTGTTTTGGAAAACCTCATGAACATGTGGGAACCTTTCAAATGCCTCATGTATACCTTTATATGTTGACCATTCCTCTTTTGCTTTAAAAGCTTCCTTTGTCAATCTATGGCCTAAGATCTCATCAACCATACCCTTTGTGATCTTATTCATATCCTCTTGGAGCTTAATATTTTTAGACTTAACTATTTGGAGTTCATTCTTCATGGCAATAATTCTTGACTTGAAGGTTTCCTTTTCCTGTGATGAAGTACTAGTTGGGGAAGTAGGTAAGGTATTCTGACCTACACTAACTGCAATAGCCTTTAACTTATTGTATTCCTCAACCTATTTATCATGCTTTTGCAACAATTTCATGTATCTGGCCTGAGAGATCTCTATAGTGTCCAAACTCAACATAGTTGTGTGCATTGTTAGTCTTGCAGCCTGTGGGGTTGTCATCTCTGAAGCCCTACCTATGATCAAGTCTCCTAAGAGGCCAATCATTACTTTACTGAGTCTACATCTTCCAGAATCTGGCGTCAATTGCCAAATATCCAATGTATGTAGATTAGGACTAAACCTTGAACCAAAAGTTTTATCATCAAAAGTTTCTTCTCACACGACAACAATTGGGTCATTTTTTATTACATCCAGGGCAATTATTGACGACAAGCTCCAACCAGGCATCACCATCATTCCACTGTCCTTGACCAATCTCCTAGCTTCCACAAGATTCATTTGTGCAATTTCCTAAATAATTTCTTCTTTAGTCTTCTTTCTAACTTCCTCTAGTTGGGAAGGGTCCACTCTCTCCTGATCCTTCTATATCCTATCATTTATTTCCCGAGCCTTGAGCTCAGCCATGTATTCCTTGAATTCTCTTCTTGTCACAAAAGAGTAATCTTCTAGAAATTTAGCACTAGCTAGTACCCTTGCATCATTATCTTGGCTTTCACCATATTCCCAAGGTACTAGCCTATCATCTGGGACAAAAGGTTCCATTACATCCCCTATATCAGGCTGTGAAAACTCAGAATTTTCTCCTTGTTCAATAGGTGTTGATTCAGTGGAGGCTATTGCACATTCCCCTAAATACCCTATGCTTCATCAGTGTTGTTAGTAGGAAACTCCATAACAAGAGTATCCCCTATATCCATTGGCTACTACTCTTCTAGTGTTGTGAACTCCTTTGGTTGACCACCAATTTTTATTAAATGCTCTTGTAGAGCACTTTGAGATAGCTACTTAGCTTGTTCCACCTTCTCCAAGAAAGCACCATCCATGAAATCACTAAGGACCAATTCCATCCTTTTATATTTGTTAGTGATATGTAATTAAGGGCTTTGATAGTAAGAATTCTGAGTATAAGCCCTATGCTCAATCTCAAAAATCTTAAGCCATATATCTTCTCTATCTCAGACAGGAGTAGGTGTTGGCAGATTCTTTATAACATCTTCTCTAAAGTAAAAGGCATGAGGCCCATATATTGAGATTTCCCTCTTTATCTTTTCTTTGTTGATATGTCCTTTTGGATCAAACTTTCTAGTAGAGGGCACTTTCATTCTCAAGTTACTAACAATTATACTGAATACCTCATATGCTTCCTTTTCCAATATGATAAAATAATCAAAGGATAAATTTGATGCAATGATAGAGGCCTTTTGGAACAACCTAAAGTTCTCTGCATCAGAGTTGTCCATTTTCCACATTATCTCAATGAAGGCCAACCTATCAAAAACAAACATGGGTAACGAATGTGGTGCAACAGGAGTCCCATATCATGTAATGACCGTGCAATCATTATACAAATACTAGTCTCCCCAATTGCATTCATAGTCTGGGTCATCACCAAATTCCTTTGGCCTTGACAATGCTTGAATTGTTTTGTAAATCCTTTCAGTGGGTACAACACCCATTTATGCCAAAGTGGTGTATTTTATGATGTCACAAAATGCAACATAGTTTGAGTTTGAGCAATGTAAATCCCAAATGTGTGTGCACATTTGAACATGAAACTTATTGTTCCTTTCATCCACTTGCCTTAGTTTCATGGCCTTTCGAAAGACTTTTTGTCCCTGATATAATATCATATGCATCAATAATGAATAGTGCATGAATGTAAATGGCGTTCTCCTCTCCTTTAACCTTACTAGATCATTGTGTAACTACTCTGCAACTCTGTGGGCATATTCAAACCATGTGTGCTTGTTTCTATGTTGAATATCAAGAATTGTGAATAGTAGGGGTGAGGTTATCCTTTCATCACACTTTACTCCAAGCACTTGACACAACATATAATATGTGTATCTAAAGTAGTCTGCAAATTCTTCATAGTCCAATGGTTCAACCTCTTTGAGTACAAATGCAGTACCCTTTTCTTGTCTATTTCTTGGTATTACACCCTTTTGGAGTGCTACCTTATGTTTGGCATATTCCTGCTGCAATTTTTCAAAATTAATCCTTTCATTTCCATCGTGTTTCATTATGAAAACCTCCACAACTTTACTTTCCTTTATTTCCAAAATGCTCCTACCCTTGGTGTCTGTAATTACCTTTTTTATATCATCATATCTGTCTACAAAATGTAGCATCAAGTCCACCTCAACAAAAACATTGGGGACAACCAGTTTTCCTAAATCATAACACCAAACATTTTTACCAGGATGTCATGCATCCATTCTTGTAAAAGAATATAACAATAATTCCCATCCAGTCTCTAGCACAACAATGTCACCAAGTCCCTCTGCAAGGTCCTTGAAATTGGTGGTTAGGATTCCTTCCTCTGTAGCCTTCCTACCACTTGCCTTGATGTCTGGCAGTTGGAATTTATCCATGAGACAGGTATAATCCTTAGGCTGGCCCCTTTTCTTCTCAATGACTTCTAATGTTTGAGGGGGATCATGTGAGACCTTCTACTTTTTCTTCTTGTGTACAAGTTTCGACGATGATGACTCACCAGGTTGGCTCATTTTAACTTCTTTAGGGTTTCTACTTAGTTTGGAAGCAAAACTAGGTTTGGGATTATTACCCTATTCTTAACAGCTCAAACTTGAACTTAGACATGATTCTACCTAATTAGGAAACTATACTAACTCAAGAGAAACCAGAAACCCTAAATAATTCCTGAAATTAATTCAGACACCCTTTGGTTTGAAACACAAGTTCTTACAAAGCAATAAAAGAAACTAGTGGGATATTGATGGCAACTTACCTAGGAGAAAGCTTCTGTAACTCCTTCAACTTCAGCTCTAGTTACTCCAAATTCTCCTTCAACTCCTCAGACATTCAACTGAGATGAAAATACAAACTGTAAACCTCTTTCAATGAATTTATCCAAGTACACATATCATTAATGGCACATGAATGCTTGCACAAGTAAACAATTATGCCTCAGGATGGTCATTCTTGTTTGAATTCAAACCATTGATGCATTTAAATAAAAAACTCATCCAATGGCTCACATTGCTTCCTACTCTTCGTAGGCCCTACTAGCGATTTGATGTGTACTTGATGAGCTAAGAAATTTCCACACGTATTTCCCCACATTTCATGAGTATCACTCATCGCATGTCTCCTTTCTATACTAGGATCTCATCAAGCAATGGCTAGAAAGCTTGTGATGAGACATCAACCATTGATCATGAGCGTAAAGAAGATCTCAACCGAAGACTTGTGTTTAATCGCTCATCGCGTATTCAAGGTTCATTAGTTAATCCCAACTCACGACAAAACAAAGGCGCACAATAGGAAGATGCTTTGCCCATTGGTGGTCATAGGTTCTCTGTAGAAAAGAAAAATGTAACCAGTGATAGTACAAGGGCCAACGATGGGTCAAGACCTTAACCGCATTGCTAATCACAAGTTACCTTCTCAAAATAACAACAAAACATGTGACGAGCGATGAACTAAGGGCCGAAGGATAGACATTACATCGCTCATCACAAGTTTGAAGAAATATTTCACATAAAAACAAGTGATGGGAAGATGAACAACGAGCAACAAGCTTAAATAATGTTGAAGACATGTTCTTAAAAGTTGTTCATGAAAGGGATCATGCTAGGCCCAACAGTAACCAAGGCATTGGGGGTGGTTGAACAATGATAATAAAGACCACAGGAAGGCGCTTAAGTGACAAGTAAACTGGTTTAGCTGGTCAATGTGAGAACATAAACTGAAGGATAATCAAGGGTAACAAGATACATAAAATCTTAAACCCTAGACCCTAATATCAAAAGATATAAGCGACCAGTAACATGACCATGAAGTCAATGGCACCATGAAAATTTTATGGGTTCCACCAAATTGATCATGCCTTAGGTGTTTATGATCCGATGAGTGATGCATATGGAGCTACAAGATTAGTCATTGAAAATATACACATTTAATTCTTTCTACTACAAGAACAAAAAGAGTAGATCATAAAGTAGTAAAATAAGCTCAGTGACATGGTAAGTCTCAAACTTACATCTTTTACTAAAGTTTTAGCTGATGCTGAGAAGATTGTGCAAAAGAATCCAATGCCTAGTTCTCTAGAAGAAGGAGAAGAACTCCATGTTCAGTTTGAAAATTAGTGTCATATGCTTTCATTTGCTGAGAAGGATTGGGAGGCACACCTTACATCCTTATAAGTGTATTTTACCCTCATCTAGTTAAGATGTACATTTTTTCTTTGTATATGCACTTTTCTGATTTCAATATGCAGAGTTAGTAGATGGTTTTGTGATATAGTTTTTCCTTTGTGGTGATGGATAATATAGAAAAGAGGAGTAAAGTAGATAGGGGGAGCTACTCTCATGTAAATATATTAGTAAGGGAGAGTAAATAAGAGGAGTATCTTCTTGATACCCTTTTCCCTTGATATCAAAGAGGGAGTGTTTTGGAGAAGTGTGTTGCCATCAACGACAAAGGGGGAGATTGTTGGAAACATGAGCATGACAATATATGGTGTTGTCATTGATGGAAAACCATTGTAGAAATGACAGTGCATCTATATGTGCATAGTCCAGAGAAATTCAAAGAAGACCAAGTGTTTTGGAGAATTGGCTAAGTCCCAGTATGCATTTTCAATGTTATAGAGAAATCATTTTGTGGTCTGCATTGCTCTGCTTTGCATAATATTTTTTATGTGGCTTTGAGGTAATAATGGTATGTATTGAATGTATCTATATCTTAAGTATCATGGTTACATGTCTTTTGTAGCTAAATATATCGATGTCAAAGTATCGGGTTTAGTAGAAGCAAAGTGCATATTGGAATGCTTCGCATTCCACCGTGGATGATTATTATGATGTGCAATTTTGAGGAAGTGTCTAAGGATGACAAAAGTGTACATACTCCAAGTGGCAAGTGATTTGGTGGTCTACGTGTCGAGTTGTGGATGAACAATTAGTTCATTCAATTGTTGCCTCACTAGTTTTGTTATGCAGTGCCAACCTAAGGTTTTTGGGCTCGTGCAAAGTTGAATTACGAAAGGAGTGGAATCATGGGAGTAATTATAGGTCATTTTCACTTATTTGTTCGTGTAGGTTTTTATTTTCCTAGTGGGTTAATTTATTTTCTCTTAGTCCTAAGTTTTTCCTACACTTAATTAAGCTTGCTTAGGATAATAAAGTGAGTTTATTATTTAATAACTAGAAGATAAGTGACAAGGTGTCCCCTTCCTTAAAGGGTGGAACCACTTTTCACTTTTGGTGGAATTCTCCACTTTTGGTGGTCCATCTCCACTTTTTGTGGTTTATTCCTATTGGTTGGATTTGCCACCTATCTCCTCTCCTAAGTTCTATATAAACTCACTACCTATCTTGTATTTTCATACTCTTGCAATGCTCTTGAATCCCATTCATGCATATTTGAATTGTATCTTTTTAGCTTGGAAGCTCTTAATTCATTTTGTCATATTGACATTGCATAATCTCTCAGAGTTTTGGTGTGCATTCTTTATGCTTTTCTAGCTTATGTAGCTTTTATTTTCTCTTATAAAGTTCTTGGGTTATTCAATCTATTTCATATTTCTAACATGGTATCAGAGCTTTTGTTTTGAGAAATATTAGTTCTTAGATTCTTGATTGAGAGATTGAGTTTCTTGTAAAAATATTGTAAATTCTTGTATGCTCTTCTCTTGCGTTCTTCAGGGATATGGAGAATCAGAAATAATTTGCAAAGATTTGAATACCTCTTTATTTTGCATGTGTTTTGTGAGATTTAGGTGATTGCAACATTTTTGGTTATACTGGTAGCATTTTTTACTATTCCAATGCGTCCAGAAGGCTGGAGAAGGTCAGATTTGTCTTTTGTTTCACCCAAATCGAAGATCATTTGACATAGTTGCAAGCGGGGGTTTGAGGAAATCTATTTTTCATTGGAGCTGTTTTTCTTTTTGCTTCAGAAATCTAGCTTCCACTTATTTTTGAGAAAAATAATTTCTAGGTTTTGTAGCCAGGTTCAAAATCTCAACTGGGTATCTTTTAGATTTTTCAAATCTTGCACAGATTTGAAGAAAATTGTTGTACAAATATCATCATGTGTCATTTTTCTCCTAGTTGAAGGTTAATTATTTTTTCATCTTCTACTTGTTGGATCAAAAAATGATTTCTAGGTTTTGTTCTTAGCTTCAAAATATTTTTGGGTTTTTGTTATTGTCTACAAAAGGTGAGTAGATTTTTTAGAAATCAAATCGTAAGTAGACTTTTTTGCTAGAAAACCTATTTCAGCTAAATTCAACTAGTTTTTTAAAAGAATCATAATGTTTGCTTCAAGCGTTTGATTTCAGCAAATACGATATCATTGGAAAGCTGGAGTTGAGCACTTTCCATCCATAGAGGTATTGAGAAGATTTTTTGCCATTTTGTACCAGATATTTCAGGTTGAAGTTGTCTTGTTCTAATTTCTTCAACAAGCCATAACTTTCGCTCTGGTGCTCTATCTTTCAAAAACGAATAGGCATTGGAAAGGTCTTGAAGAGCACTACACAGTCATAAGGCCAATTTTTCTAGATTTTGTCTCAAGTTCATGTTGTATCAAAATTTGTAATTTTGGTTATTTTGAGCCTATTAAGCATTGTATCTTGGAAAAGGATTTGTAAACACACTAAATTATAAAGTGCCAACCTTATAACATTTGGGGAGGTGATCTTTGATACTAGTGAAAAGGGTGGGAGTGTATTGATGTTTTTTTTGGTTTTCTTTTGTAATCATTTGAGGATTGTATTATGGGTTTTTCTACTCATCCTTTTGTGATAGTTTTGGATAAGGCTAATTATGAGTCTTGGAAAAGAGGCATTTTAACCCATCTCAGATGGCTAAAACTTTTTCCTTACCTTTATGCATTCATGCATGAAACAAACACACCTGATAAGAAGAATGTTTGGGGTAATAGAATTGATCATGTAATAGGAATAATTGGTTATGTTGATTATGACACTTTATTGTCTATAGTGGGCATTGAATGTCCTCACACAATTTGGATCAAGACTTGGGAGATGTTTGGAGACCCTCGTGTTTCTCCATTCCCAAATGATCATGTTATAGATTGCCTCATTCCACTTGATGATGTAGATAATATACCTTATGATGATGATACTTTGCAGGATCTTAAGTATTATGCACGTCTTGAACATTAAGATGACACAAAGACTTCTCTTGCTTCTCATCCTCATGTTGAAATTACATCAACTTCACCTATTGCATATTCATATTCTAGATTTGCTTCTTTGAGAGCCTCTAGTGATTCATTGCAGAAGGATCAATTATGTCTTTTGGATTCAGTTCATTGGGACCAATTTCTACTAGACATATCTTGTTTGTTTATAGAGTCCCTCATCTTGGATCTAGATGACACTATTGAGGACATACATCTTCTCTTTGAAGACCACTCTTTTTTCCTTGCTACTATTACTACTTCAGAGTCTAGAGTTGCTTCTTTAAAAGCTTCCAATGACTTCTTACAGTAGGATATCTATAGTCTTCCTGATTTAGCTTGGGATGATCTCTTGACAAGTATTTCAGACTTGTTTATGGAGACACTATTGATGATATTTATCTTCTCTTTGATGAAGATGATTCTTTTTTATTTGTTGTAAGGGAACACTTTGACCCTCTTATTCAATCTCTACATGATCATTCACCATAGTTTGACATTAGTGTGGATACTTTGGATCAACATTTGGATGATACATCTTTAGAGGAGATACTTGAGTCTTTAGATGGTGTTCTACATCAATCTCTAGGAGATTCTAAGTTTTCATTTTTAGTAGTGTGACCTGGAACGCTTGATTTTATTATGGGATCCTTAAACATTGACATGGGGACACTTGAGTCAAGTTCAACTCAACTCCATACATCTTGAGGTTTCTTCCTACAATTTCCTTTCAAGAGTGGGGAGATAGCTCACATACACCTTTGGTTTTGTTTCTTCCTAAGGGGAGGAATGTTGTTTGATGATCGTGGACCATCTTCTACATCGAGTTTCGAGCATCTACCATTGGATATCTTTGGGGGGGCTTATGTGTCCTTCCACTTCATTTATCTCTCTATTATGGGGGTGTAATTCCTTTTTGTGGGATGGGGCTTCTTCTTCTTTAGGAAGGAGTTTTATCCCACTGGGTTTTCTCCTTTTCTTTAATTGTGAGAGATTTCTCTGCATTGCATTTGTACATGGGTAACTAACATGGTCTCATTTGCTTGGACCCATCATCTTTTACATCCTCCTAAGTTGTGCTTAAGGGGGGGTGTTGGTGTATGTTTTTATTTTCCTAGTGGGTTAATTTATTTTCCCTTACTCCTAAGTTTTTCCTACACTTAATTAAGCTTGCTTAGGATAATAAAGTGAGTTTATTATTTAATAACTAGGAGATAAGTGATGAGGTGTCCCCTTCCTTTTAAAGGTGGAACCACTTTCCACTTTTCGTGGCATCCTCCACTTTTGGTGGTCCATCTCCACTTTTTGTGGTTTATTCCTATTGGTTGGATTTTCCACCTACCTCCTCTCCTAAGTTCTATATAAACTCACTACCTAGCTTGTGTTTGCATACTCTTGAAATACTCTTGAATCCCATTCATGCATATTTTCATTGTATCTTTTCAACTTGGAAGCTCTTAATGCATTTTTTCATATTGACATTGCATAATCTCTCAAAGTTCTGGTATGCATTCTTTATGCTTTCTAGGTTATGTAGCTTTTATTTTCTCTTATAAATTTCTTGGGTTATTCAATCTATTTCAGATTTCTAACACTATTTTGGTGAAGAACACATTTTGGTTTCTTCTATAAGGTTTGTGGGTTGGAGTTTAGAGTTGGTAGGTTATGGTGTTACATGTTTCATCTAATTAAGCTGACCTAATTGATGATATGCATGCTTTTGGAATATATGCATATATATAGCATGCCAATTTAGTGTTGTGATGATGATATGATATGCGAATGAAGATGTGGTGTAGAGATTGTGTGTGAGATGTGATATAGATTAAAGTGTGAAAGGTGATAGTGGTGAAGTATGAAGTGTAAAAAGCTAGTTTTTTGAGCTTAATTGAAACTGTATCTTCAGCATGTTGCAGATGCATTGTTAGCAGTTCAAAATTTGGGAGTGAGCCATTCTTTTATTATATTTTCTATTCTAGATAGCGAGCCCTTTAGGCATCGAGCCTTTCTTTCTAGACAGTTAGTCATCCAATCTATAATCCATTGTAACCGATTATAATATATTGTGAGCTAATACTCACTGTCTTTTTTCCCTTCCTATGGTTTTCCACATAAATCTAGTATTCTTTTGTTTGTTGTTGTGGTGCATGCTTCAATTGTTCTTTTTCAGTTCTACAAGTTTGATGGGATGCTTTGAATACATGTTTAAGTTGATGAAGCTAATGAATTTAAGTGAATACTGATTCAACCCCCCTCAAGTAGTATCTCAGGTGTTCAACATCAGGGACATCAACAAGATACTCAACATTTTTAGGAGAAAGAGACAAAGAGTCATCAATATCATGATGTGGAGAAAAAGTAGTAGTATCCCTATAGTGGATATCATTTTCAAAATTAGATAGAGGATGAATTTCATTATTATTTCCTTCCTTAGGAACACAAACATCCTTCTTCCCAACAACAGTTATATTACTAGCCCCAACAAACACCTTAGCAATCTTAATCGACCTTCTTTCTCCCAAGGAAACAATTGTGTCCTCCCTATTCACCTCTTCATCAAAAATAGCAATTACAAAGTCAACAGTATTACAAAGTCAATAGTCACCTTGGTCGGAGTTGACTTAATTCTAACTTTATTACCCTTAGGCTTACTGTGGGGTTCACATACTCTTCCTTATCTTTGAGAGTCAAGAGAATATCTTCAAGGGTGGCTTCTTGCAACTTTTTTCTTTTCTTTCCCTCTAGAGCTAGGGACATAGGAGTTTCAATAGTGGTAGAGTTACCTAAACATTTATCTTAGCATTATGGGTAGAAGGGGAGGTAACATGGCTCTTATCACCCAAAGTCTCAAATGAGGCATGGTTATAAGGACTTTCAAGGAAGTATACTTTCTTCTTTCCTTTATCGACAATATTAGGGTTTTTTAATTCTTGTTGGATAAAATAGAAGGGCTAACTTATGGTTTTTCTTAGACAAAATAAGGATACCCACAACAAGATTATCATAGGTGACAATGTGAGATTAAAATTATATAGGAAAAATGAGACGCTGGTGTAGGGAGGGTAGTTGTAATGTCCCCATTTTGGTCGTACGCTCTTCATTTGGATTTAGCCTATTTTTGAGAATCTGTAGGCTACTCAGTTGTGCAAGATTAGGGTTTCCTCTTTCAGATACTGATCAGTTGGCATTCAAAGGTTGTTGTGCAGACTTACTATTTATAGCAGTTCGCTATTTTTAGCAAGTCTATCTTTTGGCAGTATCTGTCTAGCAATAGTTAAATCCTTTGCAGTTCATTGTTTAGTTTGGATTTTTGTTGTTTTGATGTGAACTTACTATTTATAGTAGTTGGATATTTTTAGTAAGTCTAATTTTGGCAGTAGCATCACCAGTAATTCAGCTTAAGTCATCTTGCTATCCTTCAGTTTCAATTTGGCTTTGGTTATCTCAATGGACTAAGTTTATACTTAGTCAATTTTATGTTACTCAGTTTACCCCATGCCTAGGAGTGATAACTTCAAGTTGTTTTTAAAAAGGGGTCATAAGGGGTTGAGCATTTAATATTTATATTAAATGTTTTATTGTGCAAATTGTAAATGGATGCCTAAAGGGAGATAATTAATGTTTTATTAATTCAAATAAAGTGCAACATGAGAGGTGGCATCCCTTGGAGAAGCTGAAGAGTTTCTTGTGGGAGTTTCAAGTTGATTCAATTTCCAGCTGAAGAGCCTATTTATTGAGGCATTGCTCATTCATTTCTTATCTTTGGAAATATTGTAAAGTTATGCTGTTGGTTTGAAATCCAAATCCGGCTAAGGGAAAGCTTAGCAATTTGTCTCCATTCTTCAGGCCTGAAACTATGGTTCCCTAGATGGTGGATTGAGAGTGTGCTTCATTCAGAAGTGCACATTGAGCTTCATTGTAGAAGAATTTGATGTTATTTTTAGTTTGGAGCTTGCTGGTTTAGTCATGGCTGAAGGATGTTTTTGATTGCAGCTCCTTGGGTAAATTCTATTCCCATATGGGTATTTTATCTATATGATTCTAAGCCTTGGGTGACCCTCTCCAAGAGGTTTCGGATTTTATTAATGTGTTTCTGATTTTTAAAGAGAAAATCGCCCCTCTTGAAGGTCATACATTTCCAGAATGATATTGGGATGCATGCATTAATAAATATGGAGGATTTGGTGTATTTTTTGTGTTTGAACAGGGGCACCTTTACTCCTAGAAGCTGCTGCAATTGATTCCATGTCAATTGGTGAAGATAGGATGAAGTTATGAACAAATTGG
This sequence comes from Sequoia sempervirens, assembly GCA_007258455.2. NCBI lineage: Eukaryota > Viridiplantae > Streptophyta > Pinopsida > Cupressales > Cupressaceae > Sequoia > Sequoia sempervirens. The sequence goes on from VDFB02000003.1 coordinate 575,076,891, forward strand.
TGTGCTACAGTTTGCTGGTAATTCATTTTCAGTTTGCAAATTTTTATATCAGACTTGCTTCAGTTTGAGTTTTCAGTTCTTTCTTCAATAAGCTGGATAGTTATCTAATGTGGGATCATCCAGCTTCTTTGTGCTTCAAAACTATTGTAATCATCATGTAATTTGCAGCTCTTTCTCATTTTGTTTAAAGCTGATAATAGTAGTACTATTTCAGTCTATTTAGTTGTTGCTTATTCATGTTTAATTATCACATTGTAACCCCTGGATGGTTTACCGCCAGTGTGGAAAAAAGAACTTACTAATTCTCTTCTTATACTGTCAAGTGGTGAATCCCCACTCTTAAGTGGATGCCTACCGCAGCAGACAAAGTATTTTAATTGTAGTCTTTTCCCCCCCACTGTTTGGTGGTAGTGTGGAAATTCTCTTATGGCTGGTTATCCGCCGAAGTACTTTCAATTTAGCAATTAGCACTCCACCATATGTTAGCACCTCACCTGTTAAAGGATCTTGAGTGCACATTCTTGGTGTTGAGTTTAGTCTCTCTCTTTTAGTTGTAATCTTTGTAATCTTTGATTTAGTAGATCCTAGGGATCCTTTGACCATATGCCTGCCCCTCCTCCTTAAGTGGTTTTAGGGTGCATTCTTGGTTAGAGTTCTTTCATGCAATATTTTGGGTTAAACTAACCTTAACTGGTGCTTGGTTACATTGTATTTGTTATTGAAAATCAAGAAAATTTTAAGGGGCATATTTCAACACCCTCATTGATGATTTTTTTTCCAATGAATATAACATAAAACTATTGAAAATGAACTAAATAGCCATATAATCATTTATATTTATCTAGTTCTATAGAAATTGTCCATTAGACTCTAATTTTACAATACCATGTTAAATTAATTTCTAACATTTATAAAAAAATCAAAATAAAAAATTAAATATCATTTTTTAAATTTAAATTCTATAATTTTGATTTTACATGAATTGTTACAATCCCAACTTTAAAAATATGAACACTTTTATTTTGTTTAATTTTTATACTAAAAATATTTTTTTCCATTACAAAATAATTAACATTTCTAAATTACATTTAACATTTCTAAATTACATTTGATTAATATTTGAGTGTAATTGACCTATCTAATCATTTACTCGATGTTCCATTTCATTTAATCTCATTTTTCTCAATAATTATTAATACCCTATTTATCTTTATGTACGAATAAAAAAACGTATATAAATCATCCATATAAACAACCAAAATAAAATCATACTCTAACTCAAGAAGTATGAGTGCACTAGTTTCGCATCCTTGTCAAGGTGGTTAAGTGGGTAAAAAGATTCTTTTAAAAGAAAATCCTATTAATTAATTTAGATGATTTAAAATAATGATAAATTGATTAATAATAATTAAAATAAAAATAAATATTTAAAGTTGAAATAAAAATATACAATGAGGGTATATGAGTTATATTTGTTTTATTATTTTTAATTATATGGAAGAAGGAGTTGTATAATATGTCTAATAATAAAATTTGGCATATCATATTTTTTTATCTTTTTTATAAATTAATTTTTATTTTTAATCTTGATTAAGATCCAATTAAACATAATTTAGTTTAGACATGATATAATTATATATGTTGCGATTCTATCTTTTTTATTATAGTCTTATGTATTTACACACATTTGAATGATATCTACTTTGGAATCAATGTGACACTTAGAAGTGTCTTTATAGATTTATTGTAAAACATTATGAATTTTTCTATGCTTCTAGTCAAATATATCATTTTAATAAGATCAAGAACACAAGAAACATGTTAATGTTGGTTTCCTAGACATTGTATTTTATTTTAATGATTTTGCAAGCCTCATTTTCCTACTAATAATGCAATTTAAGAATTGTTTTCAATGGTCAATGCACAATTCTTTTATGACTTTTTTATGTTTATTAATGTTGGTGTATATATACATTTAGTATGTACTTCCTATCTATTTATTCACCTTGATAAGCTTATTTAGGTAGAATTTTGCCAAGTTTTATTAAGTGCTTTGATGTATTATCTATTATTGGTTGTGGGTATTACACTTTTTTTTTTTTATGTGGGTAGTGACTTCATTTTTGTCCATCTAATTTTGTTACATTTCATATACATACAACTATTTGGCTTGTTTGTACACTTATGAATGAAATAATTTCATTGTGTTGCTTATTCACTTTTCGTTGTTGTTTTGAGGAATCAATAATTTGTATTAATTCTTGACATTTTAGTCTTTTGTAGATTGCTTAGACAAGTCTTACATAAGGTTAGAAGAAATCTACATTAAATCTTATGACTAATTTTCTAGGACTTGTCATTAAATACACAACTGTAGGGAACAAAGTATTTAATTGTTTTTATTTGTGAGCTCAACTTCATCATTATTCTAGAGGTAATAAAGAGAAGAAAAGCATTATAATTACATGCATAATAATGCACATCAAATTCAATGGCTTTCTTATATTCCCTCTTTGTACAAACATGCATGAATGACACAATTTAGTACTATGTTGTCAATATCCAATCCTTTCTTGTCAAAGAAATATTGTCTTTGAATTTTTTTTTTACGTAAAATAGGTATTCTTAAACATCATCCAATTTAATAATTAAAATTAAATTTTAGTCAACCAAAATAAGATAATTATTTACCATTTTTTAGTGTGAATGAAGCATATCATTACAATTAACATTAAAGACCTTTTGGTCCACTACCGAAATTGGATAGCACTAAATGAACTCACAAGAAATCAAATCTTTTGAATGTAAAACCTCCAATACCATAAAAAAATAAAACAGAAATAATACCCCTAACAACTTTCACAAAATAAATATCCCTCAAACAAACAATATTAAAATACAACCTATAGAATAAAACCTACCCACTAAATTTAATTTCATAGGCTTTGCTCACTTCAATCAATTTTTAATCAAATTGGATGTCCACACCTGTGGTTTAGAAAGCAAACAAATCCACTGAAAGACCAAAATATGAGATGGACAGCATGTATGGGGACAATGATATTACACCTGAGAATTCAAAAGACATTGACATCTTCAAGAGAGATTGAAAAATCTGGACTGCTATGTAATCTTATTTTCAAAAAGCTATGCCACTGAAGAAAGCAAACCAAATACCAAAACTTTATGGGCAATAATAAAACCACAAGAACAGAACTCGAATTAAACAAATGTTGCGTGCAACTTAATACTTACACTTGATTTGTCTCATTCATTTTCTTCGTTTACATGATTTGGGCATCTTCTGAACTGTGATCATTGATTGCTCTAGATAGGTAGTTTTGCTTTAGGATTGTTATCTTTTCAAATAAGTCTTATGTGATACTTTATTAAATTTAAAAGAAAATAGTTTATAATTAAAACGGTGGGTAGTAGAATATAAACTCTTATTGTCTAAATGAAATAGAGTCTGAAATAAAGACCACAAACACAGTAACAAGAACAAAGCCTGAACAACACTAAACAGCTAAAAAGACAGAACTCTTATTTTTAAAGAATAAGACATTATTTATTTCTTGATAATTGTTTATTTACTTGTATACATAAGAATATAGTTGAAGCCAGCAACCAGATAAGATTACTTGTCAGACACCCTAATCAGATAAGAATGTGGTTGAAGCCAGATAAGATTAAGTCAGATGCCATAATCAGATAAGAAGAAGACAGTTTGTTTGACAGAATAGTTATTTATATGCCAAAAAGTTTAATAATTGAGTGCTTTATTCAGTTTGTTTTCAATCTGGTTCTTAATTTCTATTTGTTGGCAGATTTTATCAGAGTTTTAGGTACCAATAAAGGGAGAAATACTGCTTGTTTAAGTATGTTAAGTTTAGTTTATATCTGTAATATAAAACAAAACACTAGTGCATAGTGAGTTAAAGGTAGGTGAGCAAAGACTTAAAGAAATTTGTGAATGGCAATATTGTTTGGCTAATCCTTGTCAATTCCCAATTTAGAAACATTGCCTGATGAGGACTGAACTTGTGATGTGCAATTTCATATGGGACAAACTTCTCTTAATATATGTTTGGACTTATGGGTGAAAGAGATATGGAAATTCATGGGTTTTTTTTGTCATCAACTTCTCTCAGATCTTGATTGGGATAAGTTATTACATGGAGTGCCTTGGTTTTTATTTGTTTTTAATTTTAAAACTGTGGATTAAATCTATGGGCGTGGAGTGTAGGTCCTCACCCAACAAGTGCCATTTTTTCTGGTATTCCCATTGGATTAAGTTATAGCCATTTCCACTTCAGCATTAAGAGAGACTTGGGGGAGACAAATAAGTAGCATCTCCTTTCCTTTTTTTAATCTATTATTTAAAAATTCAATTCTTATATTGGAATTTCAGAAGAATGCATTTATCAAAACTTCTATTTAGAAAACAATTATACTAAAAAGAGAAGGGTTGATAACAATCTCATAAAAAAAATAATTTATATGGATATTTTATTAGAAATTTCTTAAAAGAATATTTTTTGTTCTTAGATTGATTGTTAAATTAATTATTTCAAAAGTTATAAGAATATATATGTTTTTTTTACTATTGAAGAATTTATCTATATAGATATTTTAAAGATTTTTTTAACATTTATATATAATTTGCAGGATTGCGTAATTCGTAAGATCAATTATCAAATTAATAACTACAAGAATAAAACTAGCACATTTATCTTAAATACATCTATCTAAAAGAAGTTCATAGATATTAGTCTCAAAGTACATATATTGAATTTGTAACATAGATTAGATAGGTTCCTTGAGATTGAAATCTCTTAGCACCTTTTAGATAGATATATTTTAGATATCTATGCTACTACTTTATTAGGTTTCTATATAGATATATACAAATGGTTGTAATGAATGTTGTACATACTTGAATGACCGTTAAATTCAGTTAAGGGTTTTTTAATCCACTCCCTCCTTTACGATCCCCATTGCCTTTGCTACCAATGCAGTTATGCCTATTTATATAATGAAAGAAATGCGAACATATAATTGTGAAATATCACAAAACATACTCCAATAGTAATTATAAAAGAATTTAATTGCATACTAAAGTTTAGGTGTGTGGGATATATATAGTCAACCTCACCTAAGACATGGTTTATGTGGATGTGCCTAAATAAATGTCAAAACATTAACTAACAACATAAAAGGTAAATTATGAAAACTGATTATAAAGATTAAAGTAATAAATATACTAAATATATAGAATGTATTTGAGTGAATGAAGTGATAGACCATATATTTCCAAGGAACATGAGCCACTATATAATATTAATAATCAACAAACTACCTTATATTAACTTGGAGAGCCATACATGTCATTGATTCATTATTGTCCTTGATAATTGTAACTTTTATCTTTATTAACTCTTGAAGTTGACTAAATGGAACCTCTACCAAAGGTGTGGTGTAGATATATACTAGCTTCTTTATAGTTGAAATATTCTACACATTGAAATTTCTCCAAGTTTATCTTTCTTAATAGTCCAATGCATGTAAATATCTCAATGTGTTTCAATCATTGATACAATATTAAAGATTATAGATGCATCAATATGAGTTGATTAGGCATAAGTCCTATATTTTCTTTATATTCCTTAGCACAACCAACAATTCATCCCAACCTTTTTGCAACAATATAAAAAGGTAAGATGCTAAAGGATTAATTGAGGAACAATTTTATCATAAGAATATTCTCTTCAAATTTCAGGGATGTCACTTATTAGACATTTTTTGTAAATTTTTCTATTGTTGCAAAAAGGTTAGGAATTCATTCTATTGTACAATATAAAAAATAAAGTTATTCAAATCCTTTCAACGTATCTCTTCTCTATTGCACTAATAGAGGTCAATATAGCCACCCAAATCAGAATAAATAAATACATAAATAAAATTTAAGTCTAAAAGATAGAGTCCAAAATAATAGAATTCTCTCCATGAGATCTTATTCCTATTATTTTTTTTTAAATTATACAGAAAAAATATTATTCTTAGTATAATTTTTTTTAATAAGAACAAAGACAACTTTTGAAAAGACCCCATAGTCTTATACAAAGATTCAAGATAATACAATAAATATTAAACATCAACAAATTCAGACTTTAAAACGCCTCAGACCTTAAAAAAACAAAAAGAAAAAATAAATCTATCAAAATCTTATTCACCTTGATTTCCATTTTTCATTGTCCCCAAAAAAATATCTTAGTTATGACTGTCCCTCCTTCCTAGAGCATTTTTTTATGCTATGTAAATGACTCTATGAATGTTTAGCAGAAGTGTATGACTGTACAGCTGTCTGTTAGACTGTTTTACAGTGAACTGTAAGTCTATGACTGTTCTCCTGTAATCTCTTTTTTCAGCTTAATAGAATAGAAAAGATAAACATCCAATCATCATTATTGGATGATATTACATATCAGAGAAAAGATCCTCCTCATCAAGCATTTGTAAGGTGGTAGTGGTATTACTTTGGCTGACAAAGATGGAATGATAATGCTTTGGGCTGACAAAGATGGATTAGACATATCCTTATCATATTATTATTGTTATTGTGATTGAGAGATTCCTGCTCTCTCTCTACTCATTGGTATTTTATGCATTGTAAACGTTACACTTTGACAATCACCATTTATTCCCTTATTTAATTTGAGCTCTTGCTCACGGTTTCAGAACTCCACGCAAGCTTTGTTTTTTTGTTGGGCTTCTTCATGGGTATAGTTTTTTCTTTGTTTTTATGTAATAATAAGATAGTGATATAGATATTGAAAAGAGTGCACTGAATTGGAGTTATTCCAAACTTCCTTTTCAATCTTTTTCAATGTCATTTTAAAGTTTGGTAGCAATATGTGGACAAAATAGAATGTAAGCTTAGTCACCATTTGTGAGGACCAATGTCATAGCCCAATAAATGGAGTGCAAATCAATCAATCTTTTGATCTTGACATGCTTGAGGAATCTCTATTGCTTTTTAAAAAGACATTATTTTATGTAGATATTAATTACTTTTTAAATATGGTGTCTATTATGTCTTTCATAAGTGATAATACAATTTATTTTACAAAATAAGTGATCATGATTTTTTTTTGGTATCATTGTTTTAGTTTTTTTACTTAATAGTTTGTTTTTCTTTGATGTCTAAGCTTAAGTGTGGCCATAATATATTTTATAAACTTTCATAATTAATATATGTGTTTATTTTGCTTTTTAAAATTAGAAAAGTGGTTTGATTTTACATAAAAATTTGTGGATCGAGTTAATGAATCTTATGAAAATATGCCACTAAATTGTGTTATTGGTACCTCTCTAAAGGAAGGATGAAAAATTATAAAAAAAACCCTCTTAACTTTGATGTATTCTCTTATAGATGTACACATATTATATGATGTATAGCGTAAATGTGTGTGTGTGTGAAGAAATAATGTATTTTAAAAAAAATTAATAATTAATACATAATTAATCTAGATTAAGTAGTTGAGTCTCAAAAATAAATGTTTTTGAAAAGGAAAAAACAGGTTTTACAGGGACCTGAAACCGCAAAGTTAAAACAATAAAAGATAGATCAAAACAAGTCCCGACAAATAGACAGCTGTCCCAAAAAGGAAACGATAGCACAAAGAGACAACAGGGTCCAAAAAAGGACCGCAAAAAAACCAGAAACAAACACCACCGCACTACTCCAAGGTGTTCATCAACTCCTCGGCCTCCTTTTCAACATCCTTCATATCCTATAATCCCTGCTTGAGGATTTGCACCGTATGTGAGGAAATCGGGGTCTTCCTCTTCATATTAGCCCGGGTGCGAGTCGAAATCCCTTCAACAACAGATCTGTTGCAACCTCTGTCCGCATCCAAATCCACAACCAGCAATCCCTTTTGATTTTTTTCAAGCTTTTTCACCATAGCATTAATGATAATGGTGTTATGCCTGGCAATTTTGAGATTATTCGTTACAGTGGCCCTAATATTTTGGCCTATCTTGTACATATTGCACTCGAGCCTAGTCAATCTTTCCTCTTGCGAATGTTGTCTTTTCCTTGGTAAGGGGGTTTCCTATCCCTCATTCTCATTACAACTCAAGCTAATCTTTTGCTCCAAATCCATGATTCTGTTGCTGAGATCTCTATTACGGCCTTTTAAATCACAGACTTCCTTCTGGGTCCACTTGAGAATAGTGAAAAGGCCATCCGTACTTTTTTTCGCCACACTCACAATGTCCTTAGGGTTGAGCTTATTCAGGGCAGAATTAATTTCATCCTGATTAGGGGAATCATTAGGGGCATTCCCAAATCTTCCAGACACAAGGGTACCAGGGGCCAACTCTTTACTGACCATAGGTTTATCAGAAAGAATTTCCATAGAATTCCCAGAGTTCGAGACTAATTTCGTAATTGAGGTACCTTTAAAACTAGAGACCAAACCTGGGGTGGGGCAGCCAAGAGACGGCTGGGGATTAAGATAGGGCGGCAAGGCAAGACCCGGGATAAGGCAATCATGCAAAGGCTGCAGATTAGGACATGAAGGCGGAACAGAATCCATAAGCGCATTTCGACAAGACAAGGATTGGGGAGCAATGGTATTAGGACCAGCAGGGGTACAAGCAGGAGGGGCCAGGGGTCATTCTCCCTACTACTTTCAGTATCCTCATCATCCAAATCCCCAATATCAACAATTTTAGGCAAAGCAGGTAAATTTTGATAATGCTCATAGATGAGCCTGACAAGACCAGGGTGAATAATAGAATTCCTCCTAGGGTTTCTTTCAACATCATCAAGGCAGTTCTTCAAAGAAGAGAATAAGTAAAAAGACAAAGAGATACAAACCTTGTGATGGAAATGGTTCAGAATGGCAAAGTGATAACCATACGCCCTGGTGAAGCGCCCATCAACCGTGATATACTCCATTATTACTCTTAAAACTTTCCTCCAGATTGATTTAATGGACTCCACATCAAAGTAGCTATTGGCAACCTTAACCAACTTAGCCTTTGGCAACCTTAACCAACTTAGCCTTCTCCTTGTCTTTTTTAGGAAATCTTATGACTGCTTCATTAGAGAACCGACGGTCCCTGATAAAATTTCACACCCTCAGTCGAAAGACTAGTAGTCTCACCGATTATTTCCTCATTCAGCTTAACATTCCTACCAAACAACACAATCTCACCATTTTTCCAATTTTTGGCAAAATAGTCTAGCATCCCCTCGTAAGTACCATGGAGTTTTTCCAAAAACGGGACTAAACCTCCCTTTTCAATTCTTTCCCAGGCTTTAGCATTCTTTCTATGCTCTTGAAAGCTGCTCGGCTCCACACGTGTTCTCTCTCCCCCCATCTTCAAAGCTCTGTTATACCACACCCTACAGTTGCTCTAGGTCCCGTTTAAGCATATTTTATCAAACACCCAGAAAGCGTGCTAGCGACTCTTCTTGAAAAAGAAAATGACATCGGTCCTATCAAATCTAATGAAATCGACATACCTAATCTTTATCCTCTTCATCATGATGAAGACAAGCTTCTCTTCCATGCATTGAATCATAATAAATTAGCGCTTTCACCTCAGAATGGAGGTAGTCATTCTTCCTCCACGTGTTTTCCCCACCCTTCTTAACCCCTTCATTGGCAAAGTAATCCGCCACCTTATTGGCTTCTCTGTAGGCATGGGACACTTTCACTTTATCGAATTTCCTTAATAAGATTTTTGTATCTTTGATCCACTTTTTAATGGTCCACGAGGGAGGGGTAAGCCCAAGAATGCAATTTATTATATTCATTGAATCACCCTCCAACCAAAGACATTTAGTGTTCATCTTGAAAGCTAAGTTAACCGCATGATAAGCCCCAACCGCTTCCGCAACATGATTAGTTTGGGTGCCGATGTCCACAGCAAAAGCCGCAATAAAATCCCCCACGTTGTCCCTTAAAACACACCCACTGCCAGCTTTCCCTGGGTTGCCTTTAGCAGCACCGTCAAAATTGGCTTTCAACCAACCCAAAGGCGGCAAAGACCAACTAGCATTCTCCCTCCCACAAACATCAAGTGTGGGGACATTTAACACTGCTAATTTTGAATTCCACTTTTTTGTTGTAGCAATATCAAAAGGAGACCAATTAGCTTTATCAACCATTTTTCTTGGGATTAAAGATAAATTTTCCTTTATATCCCTTATGATTTTTTCATGCAAGTCCCCCTCTGATTTCTCTTTTTCTCTAAACACTCTGTTGTTCCTTTCCTTCCAAATATTCCATGACACAAAAGGTAGAACAAAAGACCAGAGCTTTCGCACAAAAGGATTTTTTGAAGGAGCTTTCCATTGCAAGAAAAAGTCTTTGATAGAAGCAGGGGAAACCCAAACCAAATCAAGAAGCTCAAAAAATTTATCCCATATGTGCGAAACAAAAGGGCAATGAAGAAAAAGAGGATTAACAGTCTCAGCATCGTTCCTGCACATGTAGCACCTGTTAGGTAATTGAATTCCTCTTTTTCTAAGATTGTCCAAAGTGAGAATCTTTCTATAGCATTATCCAATAGAAAATATTGATTTTAGGAATCAGGTGATTAATCCATGCCTTAGCCCAGAAGGGCAGAGGCTCCATCGGACTAGCCAGCATAGAAGTAGTAGAAGAAACTAAAAAAATGCCAAACGGATTGTCTAACCAAACAAGAAGATCTTCCACCTGGTGTTGAGCTAGTCTTAGGGCCCTGAAGGCCAACTGAATAGGGCTAAGATCCTAACTGATGGTCTTCAAATTAATCCAACCCCCATTCCTCCAGTAATCTTTAACCAAGACCCCGAATTCCCTTTTACAGTCATTCACCCATTTATTAAAATTCTCATTTCTGATTAACGGATCTTTAAAAAGCCATCTGTCTTCCCAAAACCTAACATAATTTCCTTTTCCAACTAGCCAACCAGTTCCCATTTCTATCAACTTTCTACCTCTACTCATATCATTCCAGCAAACAGACCCACGAGGTAAGAGAGAAGAATTTATAACCTCATTAAGAGACTCACAGTTGCTAAAATATTTGGCTTTTAAGGTATCTCACCATTCCCTTCTCAAAGTAAGAGTTCTCCAAAGTTGTTTAGCAAGAAGGGACAAATTTAGCACTTTTATTTTCCTTAAACCTAGGCCCCCTCTCAATTTAGGTCTATAGACCAGATCCCATCCAACGAGTGGCATTCTCTTCTTATCCTCCACACCAGACCGGAGAAACCTTTTCTGAATTTTTTCAATGGCCTCAGCATACTTAGCAGGAATTTTAAATAAACTAAGAGCATACATAGGAAGATTTTGCAAAGAAGCCTTTAGGAGTTGGATTTTTCTAGCTTGACTGAGTAGAGCTCCCTTCCATCCCGACAGCTTCTTATTTAATTTTTCAACCAACGAGATCCAAAATGAGTCTAAGGGTTTGATGCAAAGAGGCAAACCAAGATAGGTTGACGGAAGAGGCTCAATCCAGCAACCAAGAATCCGAGCAAGTTTAACTTGTCTATGCTCCAGAGTATTGAGGAAGAAAATTGAACTCTTAGCCCTATTAACAACTTGCCCAGAAGCAGATTCATAAAGATTCAGAATTCTTTTGAAAGTCTTAGCTTTAGCTACAGTAGATCTTCCCATGAGAATGGTGTCATCAACAAATTGTTGGTGGGAACAGGTTAGAAGAGAAGAGGAAGGTCTTAAACTAGCAAGGGATCTTTGATCAATAAGCTTTTTAATATTTCTTCCCAAACTCTCAGCCAAAATTGTAAACATAATAGGAGAGATAGGATCTCCCTGTTTGAAGCCTCTGGAAGTTTGAAAAAACCTCGAAGGTGACCCGTTCACAATGACAGAGGAAGTAACTATCGAAACTAGCTAGTTCACCAACTGAATGACTCTGTTATTAAAACCAAACTTGACTAGGATTTTAAATAAAAAATTCCACTCAACCCAATCATAGGCTTTGGAAATGTCCAATTTAAGAATGAACCCTTTAGTCTTTGATTCCATTAAAGAATGTAAATTCTCATGAATAGTGATAACAGAGTCTAGAATGTACCTACCTGGCACAAAACCATTTTTCTGCAGAGTAATCATTTGAGGAAGCACAGAAATCATTCTTGTAGTTAGAACCTTCGAAATAATTTTATAGATAGAATTGCACAGGATGATTGGCCGAAAAGCTTGAAACTCCGAAGCCCCGGGTTTTTTTGGAATAAGGACCACAAAAGTAGCATTAAGTTCTTTCAAAAGACATCTTGATCCAAAGAATTCCTTGACAGCATTCTCAACATCCACCTCAACAATTTCCCAAAACACTTGGAAGAAGAATAAGGGAAAACCATCCGGTCCAGAAGCTTTGTTGCCATCAAAAGAGAAAACAACTTTCCTAATTTCAGCCTTGGAAGGAATAGCAGTGATCATAGAATTTTCATTATGACCAATCACCTGGGGTATAGCCTTAATCAAGGATTCTTGAGCTTCAGGAACAATCTCTCCATTACAAGAGAGAAGGTTGCTGAAAAAAAGGACAACCTGTTTCTTGATATCATCTTCCTCCTCAAACCTCGTCCCATTAACATCTATGTAAGCGATTCTATTAGCAGCCCTATGTTTCGAAGCAGACATATGAAAAAATCTGGTGTTCCTATCTCCCTTAGTCAACCAAGACACCCTAGATCTTTGCCACCAGAAAACTTCCTCTTTAGCAATGATGTCATGCAATTGAATGAGAAGTTCATTTTCCTTTTCTCTGTAATTATCAATGTACCCCCATTTATGGATATTAGCCTGGATCTCTTGAATTTTACCCTAAATTTCCGTCTTAGTTCCAAAAATATTCCAAAAGACATCCTTTTTCCATCTCAAATTAATTTTCACTTCCTTAATTTTTTAGCAATCTTGAACATAGTTGTGCCAGTAATATGAATATTCCACCATCTACTGATTTCCTCAAAGATTTGAGGATGAGATAGCCAGAATTTTTTGAATCTGAATGGGGAGTTATTTTTCACCTTAGTAGGAACTGCCATTAGACAAATGGGAAAATGATCAGATCCTACCCTTGATAAAGCTCTCAAAGAACAAAAATAGTCTATAAACCATTGACCAGAAACAAGGGCCCTATCGAGTCTAACTTGGATCAAATCAGGTCCAACCCTCCTATTAGTCCAGGTATAAGAAGCGCCTTGCAGGTCAAGGTCTATCAAGGCATTACTATTAATGAAGTCGGAGAGACCTGAAATACTATCCCAATTAATTTGAGAACCCCCAAATTTTTCATCATTCATGAGAGGAGTATTGAAGTCTCCCATGACCACCCAGTGCGTGTTAGCAAAACATTTTCAAAAACCAAACAACTCACACCAAAAGGAATTTCTAGCATTCTTACAATTCGGGGCATAAATATTGGATTGAATCCAGCAAAAATTGTCTCTTATGTGGGTAAATCTGGTGGGAACTAAATTACCATTCTCCATTAAGGGTTCACCTTTAATAAACAACTTGTTCCAAAAAGTAACAATTCCCCTCGAGGCACCCGCAGAACTATTTCTGTGAGCCCCACAGTTCTGAAATTTTTTAAAACATTCTACTTTATCTTTAGGCATTTTTGTTTCTTGAACAAGAAGAATATCAGGTTTGTGGTCCCTAACAAAATTTTGCAAAACATCCTTTTTATGACGGTTATTCAGCCCTCTTATATTCCATGACATGATTTTCATTTCTTACCTAGGGATTGAAGTATCTCCGGGATGGTCATTTGGATCCCATCCGCTATATCCTGAAGGCTGCCTTGTTCCCTTTGCCATTTTTCTATTTTCCTTCCCTGGCCATGCTTAGTATTCCCACAGTCCGCCTTGGCCCTAGTTCTGGTGATCATTCCACTTGAGGTTTTCGTCCTCTCTTTTTTTCCTTCTTTGACCTTGAATGTGACATAACCTCCTCCCATTCAGTCTCATCTTGGCTTTCCAGCTCTCTTCCTGATTCCCCGTCCTTCTCAGGAAACAACCTCTGATCCCAAGGAAGGGTATCCATTAAGCCATTCTTGGCTTCTGAAGTATTGGCATTAGGAGTTCTCAAAAATAAATATTAGATTGACAAAGATGTCAAGGTTACTTAACTTTAAATACAATAAGAGGATGTTTTGTTGTAACAAATATTATGTGATTTTCCTTAGTGTTCATCAATCACACTTGCATCACTCATATTTTGATAGACTATAAAATCAACATTCTTTGTTCTAGTTCAATCTCACACCTATGAATATGTTCTATGCATATGTGGTTTTAAACCTCTCATGTGGCTTTGAACCTAGAAATGGCTTTGAACTTCTTGTTTGTTTCCTTTACAAATATTTTTCCAACAATAGTATGTGACAAGATGGTGTTGATAAGAATGAATAACACTTGCTATGTTAAGGTAGGGAAGTCACCTATTTTCCCTCCTTGTGCCTTAATCAATCCCATAGATTGGTTTGATGATTCTAACAAGTTTGTAGTCATGCCAAAAAAAGTGCAAATGCCTATATCCAACCTTATGGATGCAAATGTTGATGGTGTTCTTTTGGTGGTCAAATAATGTTTTGTATGCTTTCTTAAATGGATTAATTACTCCTTGTTTAAATGGCATAGTGTTCTTATCCTTTTATTCAACACCCTACCCTACACATTTGAATATTTCTTGTTTAAGTTAGTGATTAGTGGCTAGTTGGCATTGAGTCAACTCGGGCTCATGACTAACTTTAACTTAAGAAAAATGAGGTCAACTAAATAAGGTACCACAAGGTAACAAGGACTCATAATTAGATAAGATATAGAAAAAATGACAAATCCAACAAAAAAATTATGTGATTTGAACACCAAACTATTGTATTAGGGGTAAAGGGCCAAATGAGTGAATAAAAAAAAAGTGAAAAGTACTAATTGTTCATCTTTCACCCTTACAATTTGAAGTATTATGGCTTCTTCATGTACAATATTATTACATTTTAAAAAATATATATATTATTTAGTAGTCGTGGTATGAAAAAATTAAGAAATTTTGGTCCTCTTTTAAAAAAAAGTTGCTTTAGGTTTTTCATTCACTAATTTTTAATTAACAAGTTGTAAATTTTATACACTTTTTCCTCACAATTATTATCTATGTGTATATTTTATTATAATCATTTTTTTGTTGAATATTGTAGAGAAGTAAAACATCCCTACATAAAATATCTAGTTCTAAATAATTAATTCAAAAATTAATTCAAAATTTAATATAAAAATAAAAACTAAGGTTAGATCTGTATCTAGATTTGGAACTAAAATAGAAACAAAATAAATAAATCAATGTGTACCTTGATAGAGACTTGACACCTAGAATCATAGGTTGTAGCTCTAAACCTTTTATGTTCCCTTAAATTTTGATAGTGTAGGGTTTAAATATCTACAAAATTATTTGTTTGTACTTACTAATAGAAAATTTTGTGGTGCTAAGAAGAATCATTGAGCTTGCTAAGATAGGGTGTGGAATAGTGTTAACTTATCCCTTTTTTTTATTCAATTGTTGATGATTAGTTGAATGATTTTATAAAAGTTGGAAGATACACAAAACAATGTACAAAATACATGTTCAAGTAGATAATGAAGATGAGGAAAAAATTGAAGGTAAACAAAATGGAAGATAAAGAAATGTAAGCACAATATCTTCACCTAGAATCTTTGCTCACTCTTTGATGAGTGGAAATAAAGTGCACCCTTTTTTCATTTGATTTTCTCTTATTATATTGATATTATGTGGATTGTTCAATAGTTTAGCATAACATTGATATGATTATCTAAATGAAATAGCATAATCATAGCATAAGGGTATGACAATTGGGAATGAGACTGAGATATCATGAAGGATGAGAGCCTCTAGATATTCAGTCTTGAAGAGGAAAAATCAAGGGCTAGGATAGATTGATGATGGATGACTAGGATAGATTGATGATGGATGGCTAAGAATTCAATATTTCCACCATTAACCCCAGTCCCTCTAATAGAGCTCAAGAGATTGATGACTTGTTGAGATTAGTTTCCAACATCGTGTGAAGGATAAATAAGGATGAGGCAAAAAAGATTGAAATGAAGTCCTAGGTGGATAAATTCACTAGATTCATCAAACATATAATCATTCCTATTGAAAGTGGACCCAAAAAATAATAACTCCAATAGTCTTCTCAAAGGATGAGGTAGAAAAGATGGAGAAGATGAGATCATGGGCTTAGTTCGTCCAAAATTGGCTCAAACACATTTTTGAGAATGGTGATAAAGCTATTGATGTTGATATTCAAGTGCATAATAACTTCCTTATTTTAAAGGAAGAGGTGGATAAATTAACAGAAGATCATGTTAGCAATGAGAAATACCATGGTTTGATGTTTCCCAAACTTGAGGCTATCCAAAAAATCCCTAATGTAATATTAGTAAAGGAAGGTATTCTAAGCAAAGAGAACCTGTTAAGGAACCTCACTATTGGATACATGCTCTAAAGTTTCATGGGGAGATAATTATTCAAATTGAGCAAGAAGTGAGCAAAATTGATGCTCAAATAAAAGAGGTCTTGGCTTCCTATGGCTAATTTTTGAAAGAATTAATAAAATTTGAAGTGGACTCCACCAAGAAAATAGATTATCAAGTTTTAAAGAACCAGTAGAAGTTGCTAATCCATCGGGTTTCCATAAATGAGTTATTTGTAGATAACATGGACAAGGTTGCTCAAATTTTGGTTAAGATCTAAAGTTTTTTTGGATAGAAAGTTTCTTGTATGGTTCTCCATCATTTGTTGATAGACCACTATGATGTCCAATGCTATGAGATTCAGGTCACTACTAGTTTTCCCAATGATAAGATCACTCTAGTTTTGACAACTTTTGTGAAATTCACTATCAAGGAAAAATCAAAAGGAAGATGTGTCATTGATGACAAATTTTTGTGATACATGAACTGTGCATGTGTTGAATGTGGAGAGTATTCTAATGTCAACACAAACCTTAATGAGACAATTTACATTCAAAGTTTGAAGCAAGTAAAACTACTCTATTTGTAATACAATCAAATCTTTCAAATGCATATCATTGTCCTCTATTTCTAGGGATTTACTAAACCGTTTGGCCCTTATATTTCTATGGGAACAAAGGTTGTTAAAATGACTACCTAGAAAGCAAGATTGGATGCTTAATATGCAAGCTAAGATGATTTCTATGTGCAAATGTGTGCTAGAATGATTAGTGGTATGCTTCTAAATGAAACGAGATGATGGAATTGATGATGAATACAATGATAAATGAAGGATGATGTTGATGATAGATGAACAAGTGGAGATGAGTGAGATGATATGAAACTATAGTGAACTATCCATGATTATGCATACTATCAAATGCAAACATAAAACAAACTAGCCTAAAATGCAACTATGATGCAATGGGGATGATAAAATGTAACTATGAAGCAATTAATTAATCTAAGATGGGAATGCAAAGTAACACATGATATGAAAACTAAGTATAAGAGTCCATGAAAGCTCCAAGCTCCTAAGATAAACCTACATAGTAACTTTACTCAAATTGTGGATGATAAATGCTAAGCAAGAGGGTGTATTTATAGGGTTTCTCAAGCATTTTGTGAGGTGGCACCTATAAATGGTCTAGATTCGAAGGAGAAATAATAGATGGTGGAGATGAAAGGAATTAGGATGTTGTCCCCTTGACCAAAGACAACATGCCAAATGTATGGGATTCCCAAGTGTGTGAAACAAAGACCCATGTGCTCCAAATTTATTGGAAGTGTGGGGGAATAAAGCCATGTGCTTTTTCCCAATAATGGAAGTGTGTGAGGATAATTCTAATTAATAATTAGGCTTATTTATTTTCATGTGGCCTTTATGAGGTGGCACACAAGTGCTCTAATTCTTAATCAAGATTAAGGAAGGTTAATTAAATAAACACATTTAGAGTATTTTGTTTATTTAATTATTTAGAAGAATGTGACTTTAGAGAATTAAAAGAATAGTGAACAATATAAATAAAGTCAGACCTTATTTATATCTAGTTGAAGCATTAATCAAATAGGTTGTATTTAATTAATTGAATATGATGACCATTTTTAGGTGTACACACCAACTATCTCAGTTTGGAAACATTCTAAGGAAGCATTTTTGGGAACTTGTGTACCATATTTCTTGGGATGTTGTAAATGTGATTTAATAAAGAGATATAATATATTATAATTTTACATATCCCTAGGTAAATTATAACAGAATTTTGTTGGAGATAGATGATGAATATGTAGAAATATTCAATGCTAGATCCAAATATTAATGCAAATATAATCTTGGCCTTTGGTGTTGACATAATCTCCACCATTGATCTTGCCCTGGGTTTTGTTGTCTGTTCCTATAAAAGGAAATTTTCTCTCATTGTATTTAGGTGGTTGAAACTAGGATAGTTGTAACCAGGCATTTGAAATCAATACAAGAAAAGCATTGAATTTTGGTGTTTCATTTGTGGTTTCTCATGTTGGCATGGTTCCTTTTCTTCAATATTAGATAAAGTTCAGCTATAGTGATGATGAAATGTTCAAAGATATTTGATAGATCTTTGGTTCATACCATTTTTAGCTTGTTGATCGTAAGTTGCTTTGCATGGTTAATCTAAGCCTTGTTTTGATAGTAGGTCAATTGTGAAGATTTGTTTAAGTTATGCTAGAATTGGGTATTTATATGAATCGTCATAATCTAAAAATATTTCATTACCTTTAAAGAATGCAATTTTCTTGTGGGTTTGTGAGTTAATCATTGATAAAGTAAGAATCGGTTTATAGCATCGTAAATTGTCACCCTGACAATTTCACACTAGGTGTAGCTCCCCTCTATGTGCATGGACCCATTTGTGCTCTTAAATTTCTTGCTCTATGATCATATTCGGAAAATAAAAATTAAATTAGGAATATCAATTTTATTTATTTAACAATACTTAAAGACCCACAAAAAGGTCTAGAGTAGGGCGCGAGTGCCCCTGTCCAACTTATTTTGGCTCCAATTTAAATATTTCATTATCAAAATTTTAACATTTAGATATTTGAATTTACTTGTTGACTGTCGGTAATTAATCTTGTGAGAAATTAAATAAATACATATAAGTACAAGTCTTTTTCACCATTTGAAAGGGGAAAGGCAATTGAGATCATAATTGAGCATTCTAAAAAGCAGTCAATAGAAAAACTAGCAATATTATCACAACATTACTTCAGTCAAGTATCATGTTAGCAATACATCAATTTTTTATGTGAGTTCATTCATGTTTCATGTCCATTTATTTTGTGAGCACTAACACTTGTAGGAATTCATATTAAACATCTAATTCTCCTTGAAGGTGATGAGTTCAATGACTTCAATCCATCAAGGAATGTCGATTGAGTGGTAATTTACAATACTTGTCAATTTATCATTCTTTTATCCATTTTCCTCTACCTGACCTAGGGTAAGAAGTCTTTTACATCATCATAGCCATTGTGGAGGTGGAAACACCAAAACAAAGTTTGACTTAGGAAAGACCCTATATATCACAACCCTTCATTTCCTCTCTTATGTGTAGGTGATAGATTTGAAGTGAATTTGGGAAAGGATTGAAGACCTAATTGATCAATCAAACATTCAAGTCTCACATGTCAATAAATTGATGAAAGTGAAATTAATCAATGACAGATGAAGTTTAAACACTAATTCTAGAAAGGAAGAGCCTACAAATAGTGGCCAATTGAGATTTGAATTATGATTTTGAAGGTCTATACTTCTACGTCTAGGGTGCTAATGCCCCTGTCTAGCTAATTTGAGCTAAAATTCATATGTTAGGTTTCTCTATCTCTACACTTTTTTTTTGTAACTATTTTATGTCTTTCTATTATGTACTTCTTTGAAATCATAATAGTTTATCATAGTTGCATAGTTAACCTAGGTACACACTTTCATCTTCAAATTTAGTCATTATTAATCAATTAATCGATCCTCAAAGAAAGAACCAAAACCTTGATCCACCATTTGAGCTCTTCCACAACAGTTAGTAGCCAAGTCGGTGTTTACGATCATTTTTTGTTCCTTCCATTGTGATATAGGAGAAGCTATGTTTTAGACCCTAGATCCTATTTCCCACATCAAATTTTGGTGAAACCGACATTTGTTGTACTCTAAACATCTTCAAAAATATTAATTGTCATTTTAAGGTTTGAATAAAATTTGAGTGTTTTAATTGGTGATTTATGCATGCATATTTTGGTAGAATGGATTAAAAGTGTAAATATTTCTATAGTTTTTGTTATTTCAAAAGATAGAAAATTTTTAATTTCTAGATTTTTCAAACTAGGTTGAGTTAATTATTGCACTTTATACCTCAGAGGATATAGTAAGAGAAACAAGCATTTGTGATAGGATTCTGGAAGGAATACTTAACACATATCATATTAACAACAAAAGAAACATTCATACATTCATTGCACACGTATATGTAATCCTTATAATTCATTTATATTATATTATAATCATATACAAGGAGAAAGTCTTGGTCTCTTCTTATACACACTCCATATATTCCTCTTCTATCTCTACATATCTCTCTATCTATCTCTATATGTATTTCTCATATTGTTTACATTGCCTATATACATACATTTCCTTGAAGGGACATGACTCCTAATTACAACTAATACCTTTTATGTCCTCTGTAGACCTTTTGTGATAGCCTGCGATAGGTTCTAACCTTATCCTTGACTTGCTAACATGCATTCTTTTAAAAAATATAACATTATATGTATAATTGTGTATTACACAGAAAAATTAGGATTTATGCATTTCCAAAAATATTTTTGTTGCCAAAATCTGAACCTCTACAAATTAGGATCCTCAGACACTATTGCTCATTTCCAGGATTTTAAATTAGAAAAAACTTACACCTCTGGTCTAGGGCGCCCATGTTCTTTTCCAACTAATTTTTGATAAAATTTGGATCATAGTTTTGTCTCTATGATTCTTGTGTAAATCTGTCTTTTGTACCTGAAGACTATTTTGGTTTATGTGACTATGATATGTTATCTCTTCATTATATGAGCACTTAAGTGTTTTTAATCTTGTAATAAATTTATGAGCTTCACAACCTAGTGTCCCATATCTAATACCCTTGTGAGACGTACTTTCATACTTATGGCTTCCCATGTTGCAATCACAATTGGTGTTGGTCTTGATTCTTATAACTCTTTCACTCAAGGTGTTACATCTACTTAATCCAACTTTGATTGCCTTCCTAACTTGATATTACCTATGTCTTTGTCACAACCTAACATTTATATGGACTTGGAGGTTGTTATTGCCAATGTCCCTAAAGATAAACTTGAAAAATTGGACAAATACCTAGAAGGACTTCAACAATTCTTAAGTGCTAAACCTTTGGCTAGAGAAACAATTTCTCTTTTAGATAATATTAGGAAGTTGATCAATGACTCACAAGGGATAGAAGTGTTGTGTAGCATATCTCATATAGTTGATGAAAAAATCCCTACAATGGCTAGTTGTGCTCTAGCCTTGACTAACATTCAAAATCAATTAGTAAAACAAGTTTCCTCTCCTACAACAATGCCTTTTATTCTCACCTTTACCCTTCTTGTCGTAGCATCAACTATACAATATAGTAATGGTAAAATAGAAGAGTCTATAGATATATAGATTGTAAATTTGCATTACTCATCGTGTTCTTTACCTTAACCTTCAAAATACTTTCTTTAGGTGTTAATCATATGACCACTATATAATAAGGATTTTATTTTGTTTTAATCTCATAATAACCCCTGTTCTTGACCTATTGAAGCTTCTCCTTCAAATAATGATGAAGGGTTGACTATAGTCAAGAACCACAAAAATATAAATTATATTTCTAGTGGAACTCAAACAAAGTCTCCAGTTGATACTAGTCACCCAACTGTTAATTCTCAAATTTGGGTGTCCTCAAAGCCTCCAAAGAAGGGGAAAGAGGTAGCTCACTCTAATGGCGACCCTTCCACCTAGCCCAAAAAAATAGAATTTTACAACTGGAATCTATTTTATCTTCATAGTTGGACAATATTGTTCATTCTCCTCCTTCATTTGTGTGCCTACATCATTCTCATAGTCCACCAATATATTTGGACCTGAAGAATAATTTATTATTAAAAAGGAAGATGTCAATTTCCAATATCCAATTGGGTAGCTTTTCTCGAGACAGATTTTTGTAGAATTTTTATTCTTCTCTTTAAAAAGTTAGATAGTGATGACATGCCTCATATTCTTATCAATGAATTTTGTCGACTAGAATTTTTTAGGTCTTATTAAGTTCTCCATGAATTATTCACTGAGAGATGATCATAAAAAATTCTAGCCTTGGATATCCTCTATTTACAAGAGGTTAAAATTAATATTTTTTTATTTCTACAACTTGCCATGTTATTTGGCTAGCTAATTAATCTTTTGTAGCAATCACAATATAGGTCATGGAGTGGTCATCCCATTTCTTCTCTAGTGGCTCTAGAATGTGTCGATTAGGGTTGTGACTCCACCAACTAGGTGATTTGGAGCCTCTTAAATGTTGAAAATCATTCTTTTGGTGTTCTCAATATTTATACTTACAATGATGTTGTTGATAGTATTTAAACACTTTGATTATGCTATGATTTTTTTGTCATTCTTTTATTTTTCCATTTTTTCCCTCTTCTAGTTGATCCCATGCCAAATTTTACTTTATTTTACCATTGATTCATTAGGTTTGGTATTGAGTGGTATATAGTTGTTTTGAAGGATAAAAATTTGTAGATTCATTTTAATATGTCTTTGATAACTCATCATCCCACACTAGCCCATATTTTTAGGGTGTGGAGATTGGAGTCTAGGCCTACTCAATAGATTGGATGGATTACCTAGTGGAATAAGGCCTTTAAGCATACTTATCACTTTATTCACAACTACAACTACCAATTGGCTAATTTTCACTATTATGCATACTAGGCTACCACTTTGGATCTCTACCATGCCATTGTTGCACTTAAAGCCAACCCTTTTTCTCCTACTTTGTAGGTTTGGGTGACTAAGCTTCATCATAGAAACACATTGTTAATAATAATTCTACTAGAGGTGCATATATTAAATCCATATTAAATTGGTTAAAAGTGGGAGAGTAAGCTTCCAAATATTTTTTTCAAGCTTTGTGAGCTTGTCATACTATTCAAGGTATCAAATAAATAAAACATGGCCATAATTTGCTTTAGGAGCTCCTAGATATCCTCCAATATTTTGTGAAATTTTGTGAACTTCGGTTTTCAAGGTTCAAAAAAAATTCTTGAACATGATCATGCTTTATCAAAATGCTACAAGATTGTTCCTTGTTAGCTTTCCACTTCTTTGTAAGCCTCCTATGATAATTTTTTCTCCATTGTTGATTTCCAAGAATCAATGTTTACAATGGATAATTAAAAGCCCCTAGTTGTGATGTTTTTCCTCATGAAATGGACAAAACCCTTTAGGATTATGCTAGGGAGGATCTACATAGAGTTTGTCTTAAAGCCTACCATTCTAACTCCTTAGAAAAATTTATTAATAAAAGAAATATACTTATACCTAAGTTTGGTGATCTAGAGGATATATGTAATTGAAGACCAATCACTTTTATTAATATATCCTATAAAATCATTTCCAAAGCACTTGCAATGAAGCTTCACCATCTCCTTTGAATTGTGTATCTTTAGGAAAATGGTTTTATCAAATCCATATTTATTATAGATAATATCATTTTGGTATGGGAAGGTATGGAATGGGCCCAATGATCTCATTAACTAGTCATTTTTACCAAATTGATGTTGCTAAATCTTGTAATTAAATTTAGTGGCCCTTTATCCTAACAATGCTTAAAGATTTGGGGTTTGGACCTTTGTTTATTCAATCAATTTGTATGCTATTTTTAGATGCTTTAGCTTGTCTTGTTATTAATGATCAACAATCTAACTTTTTTTTAGCTTCTTCACGTCTATTCACCAAGGATGTCCTTTATCTCTAGCATTGTACATTCTTAGTATCAAAGGTTTGGGTACCTCTTAGCTCATTTAGTATCTCAAGGGCTATTTAAAGGTATTTCTTTATCAAACTCTTCAACTAAACTTGTAAATGGAAATTTTTCTAATGATTTTTTCTCACTTTCTTATAAGAAGAAAATAACATCAAATAGGCTCTTCAATGTTTGGATGTTTTCTATAAAGCCCTTGGTTTATCCATTCAATGACAAAAAACTCAATGTTACAAACAATCCTTCTCACACAAACCTCTTTGGCTTAATTATCATAGGTGGAAGTGGATTGAGCATGGTTAAATCTTTAGATTTTTTAGAATCACTTTTTTATTTTTAAGATTCTTTGATAACTTTGTGGCAAGCTATGCTTGCTAGAATTGAGAAGTTGGATTTTTAGTTACTAAATATTTTATATTTGGTTGAGAATTTTCATATTTGCTCAAAACATCTTGTTGCCTCTCATGTTTACTCTTTCCCTATTGGGTGCCTACTAAGGCCTCATATTTTAAGTTAGAGAAGATTCTTTGGGATTTCCTATGGTCTTCCTTAGAGAATCATTGATGTTTACATTAGGTGGCTTGGGAGTATTATTCTCTCCTTCATGATTCAAGGTTGTGTCTAATTTCCACTCAGCATCAAGGTTTTCCCTTGTGTAACAAGTGGATTATTTGTGCTTTGGTAATGATGCTTAATTTTTTTGGTGCAATATTGTATTTCTTTTGGTCACCTTGCTAGGAGACCAACTTGGAAAGGGATTAATCTTCACACCCTCCTTGTTATGAAATATTTTATTCAAGTGTCAAAATCATCCTCTTGCAAAGACTCCTTGGGTCCAAGCTTTGTGGTTTTTCAAAAAGGAGGTTAAAACCCTTCCTAGTCCATTTTCTAAGGTTTTTGAGAATCTTTTATCTTGTAATGAATCCAAGGCTAAATTTCACCTTTCTAATTAGGATAGTAAGACTTTAGATCCAATAATGACAACCATCCCAATAGATATGGTTCAAAAAAATTGTGTTAGATCTTCTAAACCTTAGTGGAAGGATACGAGTGGTATCTTGATATTGTGTTTCAAAATTATAAGCCTCACAAAGGTTATTCATGGTTTTCTTCTCATTTACCCATGGTGCCTACCTTGAATCAATCATGACATTTGTAGTCTTTTTTATTATTTTGGAAATGTAGGTCTTGTACCATTTAATCTACTATACTTAACCTAAGTTGGCCCACTTTTTCAAGTGATATTTTCGACGCCTCCTCATTAGTTCTAGTAACCCATTTGGGCATTTTAGATCCTCAATGTCCTTTATATGGTAATTAGGAGTCTCTTAAATATCTCTTATGGTTTTGTACCATATCTTAGGATGTTTGAACTTGAATTCATAATTTTTTCAAGCCTTTTAGGCATAAGCCTTTTTCTTAGCATATGGTGTTATTAGGGGATTGACCTCATATTCCTTTCAAGAATGGTTTAATTTGGTATGATTTCAAGGTAGAGATTCCTTTTAGCATCTAGAAAGATTAAAAAATATTATTTTTCTAGTTGATCATATTTTTTTATTTACACTAAATCTATGATTTGTTCTATTGTGTTAGTGTGGATTCAAGTGCAAGAAAATAAAGTTGCACTTGATGTTGCTCACTTACAGGTGTTATTGGATCACTAGGGCAATACTCCTTGTGTTGTTGTCAAGGTTTCTCAAACTGCCATCTCCTCTTGAGTCCAATCTTTGTTTTGAGGGCGTCATTAAGGACGTATCCATTCAACCCATGACACTCAAGAGGCTCACTCTCAAGCTTGCACTCCTTGTGTAAGAAGAGATCATGCTCAGTGGGGCTAGTTGCAACACACTAATTATTGCTTTGCTTCTCCACTACCTCTTAGTGGTGGAAATACAGGCTGGCTTGACTCTAGTAAGTTTCCTTGACTTGATCTCATTATTTCTCGTGTTTGTGTGGTTGTTAAAGAAACTCAAGAAGAACATATTAATAATGGTAATGATGGTTGAGACCCTCTCATTGTCACTTTGAACCTTGCTAATGTACGGGGAAAACTAGATGACCAAGATCCTCCTGCTCCTTTTTCTAACTTTGCTCTCACTATTGAGTGATTGATTTTTATGTTTTATATTTTAATGTTTTGTGTTGCTGCCCCATATGGACTTTAGAGGTGTGATTTTTTCCACCCACATTTTTTGTTAATACATTTAACACCGTTTTATAAATGATAATATAGATAATATTCATAAAAAAATAGGCAGAAAGTTGAGATTAGGTGTTGTACACCATGCCATTTCTCAATATTTGAGTCATTTTATTTATATTAATTATGCATCCACATTGAAAGGAGTGCTCTTCTTCATGTAACATCATCATATGTAAACATGTGAAAATGTAATATTTATTTAACAAGTTGTAAGTAACACGTAGTGTCATGGAAGTTGTTAAATACAACTATGCCATTTGTAAGGTGTAAAAGCATTAGGAAAGATCATGAAAAGGAGTTAAGTGTGGACTAGAAAATCAAGGAATATTTTTTGCCAATATATGAAAGTATATTTCTAAAAGGTGGATAGGTCTAAAATAGTAACATCTATGTTCAATGGAGCATTGGAATTTGTGTCTTGAATTGAGGGGTGAATTTGCTCATGGTTTTAACATGTTTTTAAGAAATTATAATCGGTTTCCAATTATGGACTTGCCTATATATTGAATGCATTGGTTAGTGGTATTATATGATACTTTCGTTTTGTTGGAATTATGTTGTTAGATTGATTCCAAAAAGAGAGTGGTTTGAAATATCCTATTTCTCTTAATAGAACAATAAAAGTCTAATATTGTATTGTAATTATTTTTATTACTGAATAATACACTAAGGGTGTGGTCCCGTGGGGGGTGTCAAGATCTATTTTGAAGGAGCAAGGGGTCCCATGAAACAAACAAAAAAAGTGCTATTGGATTGATTAAGATTATTTCCTTGACATTAACAACCCCTACATTTTTAGTTCAAAAATTTAAGTGGGTGCAAATGGGGTGGGGCTAGAAATTGCCCCACGAGCTTAGGGTAAGGTCCCATGGAGGGGGGCTTCCTTAAAAGTCTCAATTGATGCTGCTTAGTTTTTTAGGAATAGTTTAAAGTTTGTGGTCCCATGGATTAAATCTTGCAATTCTGCTTAAAATTTTAAGCTCCAAAATTTAAGGAATGAAATCCAGTGCTTTGATGAAAAATAGTAAATAAATGAAAATTCTCTCATTTTTATTTTCTAATAAGAATTAAAATTTTAGATGAGAGACAAGTGGTATAGAAAACTCTAACAATTTTTAGCCCCACCCCAATTTCACTAGCTGAAATATCCATTCCTAAACGGTAGTGGCTCCTATTTTTCTGAAAAAGATTCCAATTAATCATGTAGCACAATTTTTTTTCCACATGGGACCTCCTTCTCCTTCAAAATAGAAGCCCAAGCCTCCCATGGGACCATACAGTTAGGCTTTTTTTCTCCCACTTATCAATCATATGACATTTTTAAATTCCCACCAATTAACTTTTATTTTATTGAATTTGAATACACAAAATAATAATATTCATGAGACCACCAACTTCCATAAATTTAGGAGCTTAAAATTTTAAGACCGTCCATAAGACCGCTTCCTAAGTATACTTTGGAGAAAGTGTGCTTTGGTCATCATCAAACTTAATGAAAAGTCTTATATTTTATTTGATATTAGTGTTTAGATCTATAAGTTATCATCAATATATAATTTTGATCCGCAAAAATGATCATCATACTTAAATGGCGCCAAATCTTTCCCGGTAAAACACAAAATTTTGGTCTCTGCCTGGCTTGATAACCAAGATATAAAAAGTCCCAAACAGCAGTCACATTCATTCGATCCGCATTGTGGGATTTTCTCCCAACTTTGTTTTAATTTATCAGGTCCGTTCTGCTCTCCTTTATCGGCACAATGGGCAGCTGTGTACATATAACAAATGTGACAGTCATGGACAACCCTGCAATGTTTCTCAATCCGTTCCAGTTCGAGATCTCATACCAATGTCTTTCTCCACTAAAACATGGTACATTCTATAGCCATTTTCATCTGGTTTCGATTTATTTTATCCTCAACATTTGTTTTTATTTTTATGAGGTATATGTTTGACTGAAATGCAATGTGATATTTGCAGATCTGGAATGGAAGTTGGTTTATGTGGGTTGTGCAGAGGATGAAAACTATGACCAGCTCCTGGAAACAGTCTATGTTGGTCCTGTAAATGTTGGGAATTACCGATTTGTTTTTCAGGTATTCATTACTCAATCTGATAACCCAATTTCACATTTTCCTTGCCTGTTTGTTGGTTGCCCATTTTGAGTTCCATTTTGTTTTGTGGCCATTAGTAAATAGCAAAACAACATAATCCATAAGCCTGATGGGCTGTCCAGGCTGAGGACTAGATATGTACTTTACTTTTTTAGCAGTCTGGGTTTTTATTTTGGGTGACAAGTCCTCTGTTCTTCCTTTGTAGGCTGATCCTCCCAATTTGGAAGTGATACCAGAGGAGGATATTTTGGGTGTAACTGCCATTTTCTTGACTTGCTCATACAAAGGCCTGGAGTTCATAAGAATTGGGTACTATTTGAGCAATGAGTACATTGAGCAGGGTCTGATTAATGACCCTCCTACCAAAGTTGCAATTCACAAGGTACAGAGGCGGATTCTGGACTCTAAGCCTAAAGTTACCAAGTTCCCTGTTTCCTTTCTCTCCCTGCCTTTCAAGCAGCTGCAGGAAGCACTCTGTTTTGCCTCTCCCAGACCCAAGTGTGTGAACACTGCAGAGAATGAATTTGGGCCAGATAGTGAAGTTGATTTTGGTCAAATTTGGATAAATGATGAAATTGGTATCCTGGATTCAATAGGATGGTTTTAGGGGCTAATCAATCTTATGAACTAACATAGATTAGGCATTCAAGATGGAGCGCTATTGCAAGTGAATATGTTCTTGGAGACATTAGATTTTCACAGTTCACAATGATTCTGATTTAGGGCTGATAGGATTGAAGGGCTTAGATAATGGTCCTATACCCACCCAAATATGTGGATTGTACACTAAACAAGTCCTGGAAGTTGAATATTTTCAATTGTAAAATTTAACCTCAATTGAGAGTTTTTTTTTTTCAAGATTTTTTTTTTAACACTATTTTGTATACATTTTAATTTGTTTTAAAAATTTATTTTATAAAGAAGTTTTTACATTTAATTTGTATGACCATCTTCTAAATATAATGATTGGTAAGTAGATTATTGATACTCATAAAAAACAAGGTCATATGATGTACCAATCATAAAATATTTAAAGCTATTATATATCACAAATTTAAAAGAAATCCATTAGACATTGTGTTGCATTGCTTGGGCAAACAAATAGTTGAGGAAGTTAACTTAAGAGGGCTTGTAATCCTATGCTAATATAATAGAAGTTCATATGAGCTAAACCAACACAAATGAAAACCTAAGTACAAATGTGGAGTTATTTTTGCTTGATTAATCTTGGGTAAAGTTATGAATTACCTTTTCACATGACAAGTTTGTTTTAATTGCCTCTTAACATATTTTTCTAGACCTAATCAATCCAAGGATGGTACAGACTTAAAGATAGCCCTTTGAGTTATCTTTTGATTCTAATCTATTTATTAATATACGACATGAATGTCTCTTAGAATCACTTTTCATGCCACCCCATTCCACATGAAAGAGGACAAGATATTAATTTACCACCACCTACCCTATCTACTATTACACTTAATTTACCTCCTATGCCTCAAGCTTCATCTAAAACAAAGAAGTGTGATATCATTCAACAAATACAAAGTACTCAAACTAGAATATATATATAGGACTTAGTGTGTACACAATCTTTTTATAGAGATATTATGAAAAGGGCCTTAGAAAAGATACAAATTGAATACGATACTAATCCACAATTAGTTACATCCTTGATAGAATCTATTAGCCATATAGGTAGTCATGATATATCTTTTGAAGATAGATCAATTCCACCTAAAATTTGCTTAAATTAACATTACCTTTGCATGTCATGATGGAATGTGGTGAAGCAACCATTAAGTGATACTTAGTTGATAATGGATCCAACCTTAGCATATGCATTGATGATTGTTTAAATCAAATGAGAATATACTTGACCATCATATGCCCATCCAATCTCCCTATTAGAGGATTTGATAAATTGCATATATCTTCTTTGGTTACTATTGTCCTTCTAATCCAAGCTAGACCACATAAGTTAAATAAATTGTTACATGTGATGCCCAAAAAATTGAATTATAATATCCTTGGGGATCCATTGTCGCACACTATCGGAGTGGTTCTAGCTACTTTGCACACATGTATTAAATATTGGCAAGAGGGAAAGCTTTATCACATACCTAAAGATCATAAACCATATATAACAAATAGGTTCAAGTAGGTACGTATAACAATAATGTTACACATCATGAACCCTTAGCAAGGGATTATAGTGCTTCACATGGTGATGACTAGGATTCATTTGATTTTACACCTTGTGGTATTGGTGAGTATTGCGGATCTTAAGGTTTATGTAATTCATTTATATATATGCATTCCACTATATATGCTAAAATACTTGAGGCATATAATAATGCTAAGGAGATGTATATGTGTGACAATCATCTTAAGAGTGTTACATCTTCTCCATTACCAACTTGTCCTCAAACTATTTTTTAGATAGATTTATGGTCTTGGATATAATCTTATGAATAATCTTGGATTTAGAGTAATTATACTTGGAAAGAATGATGAAGGCTATAGATGATTCATTGAACCAAGTGAATATAGAAGACATTGTAGAACAATATATCAATCGAATGATATGACTAGATGGTTAGAAGAGCAACAATCAAAAGGAAGAGAGCTTCACATTGATATTGACCATAATCTTGATGAGACTTCTTGTTCCTTTATTTTTTCATGACATTGTTTATGGGACTCCTTTTGGTCTCTTAATTAATAACACATATGACATTATTCATCATGCATATTACATAAAAACATACATATATATGAACCCTACAAAAGTATAACACAGATCATAATATTTGCATATAATGGAAACCTTACACATCTAAACATAACAATTTAATGAAATATAATATACATAAATTCACAAATAAGAAATGTCTTGTAATATAAACTAATCAAATGCTTATATATGTCAAAATATCAAAATACATATACATGGGCAATATACATTGAGATTATTTCTCAGTAAGAGATGCTTTTGGTGATCCATCCCTCACATCAACCATATCATACAATTAGTCCTTATCCAAGAGTTTGTTTGATATTTGTCATATAGTATGATGGTCATACCACGTAGTTGATTGTTCTCTCATATAACATACTTAGTTTTGTGTATTGCACTCAAATAGTTAACTAAGCACTCTAGCTAACCCACTAAATATGGAATGAATACATCATTTGATGGTGCAAGCATGGCTCTATGTACATCAAAATCATTCGCCTCTTGATCTAGAACATCTTGCTTTATGTATATCACACCCAAGTCTAGTTGAAGCCTACAATGCTCCTAAATTACTACACCTCTCTTTTCTTATACTGTCACTCACTCCTAAGATATTGGTGATACCATTGTAGAGGCAAGTTTAGAGGCCACAATATCCTAGTTCATGAGAAAAAAGTATGAGACAAATTTTACATGTACATGGCCACACACTCTTTGCTTTGTTGATATGATTGACACTCCTTGGGATGGATAATTTATAGTGATAGAGATGAGTCCTAATAACTTAGCTACACTCCCTACATGACCACATATTTTAATAGCCACATGTTCATATGTGATAGTAAAACAAATATGTATTTAAATTATGAATCATTACTAATATACTTGGGCCTCTTGCTTCCAATCTACACCATCAAGTACTTGTTGTATGGAGGCAATATCTATCATGCCTTGAGTATTGACTTCTATTACTATAGGTGTGGTTATAGGAACATCTATAGGGTAGAACATGGGTAGCCTCTCCCTTTCCCACCATGCATCATAGTCCAATGAGATCACACATCATCTTGACTTGATCATTGTACTTGGTGTTTCTCTTTCATCATATGTATCCATATTTTGTATACATGTAGCCCTCAACCTCTCCCCTTTCTAGAATGATGATCTATGATATTATTTATACAAAAATGGTTTGAGGGGGAGTGTTTGATGGAGTGAAAAATGATACATTAATTACTCATAATGGAACACCTTAATTACTATATTATTTCTACTATAGACCCACATGGGATGCATGTTCCTACCAAGTTGATATCTATTATCAACATCTATGGAAAATTACATATACAACCTCTAAATAATGTTTGATGGAGTTAGCTAATCAAACTCTTATCTCTATGCTCTAAGGATCATGTGCTCTCTCCACCAATTTGAACCCATGGTGTTCCATCAGGGTATCATGTTACTCATGGCCCTACTATTTTTAGTGGTAATCTTGAGGGGCTTGACACCCATATATGATCACAAACCTAACATTTAAGTAACGATTCCTCTCATAGAGACATAACATACTCATCAATAGATGTGTGGAGATCATTGTATGGAAAAGATAATAGATAGAAACTCCATAAAAATACTACATACTTCTCCTTTGCCTTTCAATTTAGCTAGGGATTTATGTAATACCTATCTATTGAGAATGATGAATAAGAAAATGTTGAATAATAACTATTTTTGTGCCTTTGAAATTATGCCTATCATGATATTTTTGAATGGGATACGACCCTTTTGATACCCCACTTAACCTATATACCACTAGTACAACTCTTAATTTTGCTACAATGTGTTGTTGCATGCCTCAACTATCTTCCCTCTCATTGGGATGCAATAAAAATTTCCATACATCCTCCACCATCACTATCATCTCACTTAAAAGGATTTAAAATTTGGTGGTGTCTAAGTCACATCATTTGGGTGATGTGGTGAGCATGTACATATCATAGTTCAATTATTTTAAAGTCACTCTAGATTTGGAACCAATTCCCTCCAAAAGTGCCCACTATGGATCATCCACTACTATATTTTATAGATATTCACTAATTTGTAGCTTATAATACAAATCATAAAATTAAAATATCATTAGTTCATAACCAATAATAAAAACCAATAAAAATAGATATAACCTTTAGATATGAAATCAATATGGTAGCCTAGGATGAGTTTGTGAGTTAGAAGATATTGGTAGGAAAAGTTTGCAAGTTGAGTATTACTTTGTAAGATGAGTCCAAAAATATCATAAATCATTAAAATAACATCATTTTAACCTATGAATTTTTTAAATAAATTTATAAAAATCGACAAAATTAAGGTTTTAGGGTGACTTTCAATGTTGATGATGTTGGAGCAACCATGTTAGTGTAAATAGTGTCATTATCTACCTAGTTATCTAACCACCTTTCTAGGATTGATCTATTCACACCTAGCTTAGGTTTACTTAGGGTTCTTTTTCTCACTTCATAGCATTGAGACATGTGTCCTCATGACTTGAGACACCTATTGACATATAGAACACTACTCAACCATGAATACATAGATGGAACAAAGGTAATCAAACTTTGTGAAGTTGAAGATGTAGATTGTACTATGATTTTGGAATATGATAAAAAAATACACGAGTGACATGTAGTAGACTACTAAAATGTGCATCATGATGCTTTGCATAAGTACTAGAATCTCATAAATTATGATCCACTAAAATAATCCCCCATAGATGAGATAAATATAGAAGGTCTATGAGACCCCTAAAAAGTAGAAGGTTCCTCCACTGCTTCCTTGAAACCAAGGAAGCATTAACATAGCACTATGATAATTCCCCCCTTAATGATGACGAGGAAGAGTTATAGGTAGACCAGCTAAAATTGGACACAAAAGTGTGCACATGAATGTAGACCTAGAATTAGGTCCAAAAAGATGTACAAGAAACTGAAAAAAGGGTGTGCATTAAGGCACACATGTATGAGGTGAGAATCACAAGGATCCATGATTCTTGTGATGGAAAATCAAGGCACTAAACAACCCCCCATTACACTTTATAATTCAATGTAAGTATAAAATTCTCTCCTTAAGGAACACATTTAGTTGTTGTGGCACTTTATATGACTGCATTTACAAACTTTATTTGTTGTTTTGAGTTCTTACAAGTTTATGTCATGAGGTGGACCATGAAGACATATATCAAGTATGCCTTTCAAACCTTAAGAAAAAGACAAACAAAAATTGAAAACCCCCATTATTCAAAGGACGAACCCCTTTGAAATGATACAGTGTTATGACACTTTATTTTAGTTCATTATAGATTCCACAAAGTGGATTTGGTGTACAAAACCTCAAAAGAGACATACTCAAAATTAAAAAATTTAAAACATATTAATGAAAAAATAACATCACCATTGCATAGAGCTTCAAAAATCATGCAGGTTAAAAAAGTGAGACCTAAAAAGGAGTTTGTATGAGCCTAAACGAGCCTTTTGAAGTTCCAAAAATTAGAATTGTGTGGTGTATCTTCTGAAAATATGATCTTTAAAAAAAAATGTACATCATACTGTAAAAAAAATCATACCACTAGATAGAGGATGAAAAATACACAAAATAAAAAAAATCACTCAAAAAGACGTTTGTATGCTTGAGAACGAGGCTCTTGAAGTTGAGCCAAAAATCAACAAACCAATAGTGAAGGTGATGCAAGAGCATCCAGTGGTGTAAGGGCAATCTTGCATCACCCAAAAAATTGTATTTTCATTTTGTTTGTAGTTCTCTTAGTTGTTTTGGGGTCCATGGTGACTCATGTAGTCTTTGGGATAGTCAAAAGTTTGAAACAACCAAAAATAGTCACTTGCTATTTTTAGTAAGTTGGCCTATTCGGGTTCTTATGGACACGAAAATTGACCCCAAGGAGTGAAATTGGAAAATAATATTTTTCGTAAAAGAATCATCTCAAAATCTTGTACCATTTGGAAGATATTAAATTTTAATCTTGAGGAATTTCTCCAATGAAGTTTAAAACTAAAAATTGAGGCCCTTTGGAGCCCAAGAACAAATGCAAAATCTTTGATCTTTTAGATCTGGCGAAAGATGGTTGTAGATCTCTTCACAAGCTTTCCAACGATACATCACAATTGAAGATCTTATTTGAAATTTTTATTGGCAGCCTTTTATGATTTGAAAATGGCCCCAGGTCCACCCCTACCCAAAAAGATTAATTGAAATGTGTACATAAACATGTTTTCCCTCTCATTTTTAATATTAACGAAATCAATTAAGGAGGAAATTATGAATGAGAAGTTATTATGATGCAATTATGGAGAAGTATTGAATTATCCTCTACATGCTAGCTTGAACAATCTATTGTGTATGTGAGCTAGCCTTTTGTAGTTCTATCAAGCAATCAAGGCATCCATAAATCAACTTGTAGTGTGCCATCTCTTCTTCAAGTGTTTTCACATCAAGGTAACATTATCATTTTTCATTTATCAATTTCAATCAATTATTATTGTTTTGGCCTTTGCTCGGCTTAGGTCATGCCCTCTTGATCATCGTCAATTGTTGTACATGGAGGTAAAAATACCAAAATGAGATTTGAATTAGGCAAGTCCCTATAC
Organism: Sequoia sempervirens; assembly: GCA_007258455.2. NCBI lineage: Eukaryota > Viridiplantae > Streptophyta > Pinopsida > Cupressales > Cupressaceae > Sequoia > Sequoia sempervirens. Next base: position 575,112,744 of record VDFB02000003.1, read on the forward strand.
AACACAACCTTTCCCCCTCTTTTCATGTGTGCAGGTTGGATCTAAAGGTTTTAGCAGGTAATAGTCTCTAAAAACACAATGTAGACCTTAATCCATAGTTCAAACTTTGTAGATTCAGTAAAAGAGGGGGCCATTATGGGGTACCCCACACCCTAGACCTACTATTTTAGCCTCATATTTATGTCATAGGTGCATAGCTTTTCACTCCTTATATCTACTTTTTGTTTTTGAAATTTTAGTTCCGCCTATGTGATAAGTTACAATTTCAAATCTAGGGCTACATGTCAAATATGCTTACTAAAACACACATCAAATTTATCTCCTTTTCAACTCAAGACAACATAAACCCTAGGAGGTTGGATCTCCCTTGTTGTAACAAGCCAATCATCAAAACCTAGTTGATTTGTGTTTGAATGTGGAATCAAAGTGGAAATGAGATCATCTTAGTTAATCTAATTGGATCTAGCATCACTTTTCCTACTCTACATATGTTAAATGAGATTATCTACTAAAATATCATGGATATTTAACTCTTTGTACTTCAACCATTTTATAGACTATTTGGGTAAACCGAGTTAGACATGCCTAGAAAATATGCATCTTGAAAGTAAAAATATGACTCCAAAGTCTCATTTGCATTAATGATATGTGTGAGGAAAGTATTTTAAGAAAAAGAATTGACTTTTAGAGGTGCAGTTTGTAAACTAATGTCTCCCCCAAAATTATGGTTATATGTAGGGTAGGACTTAAATGATTTGAATGATAAAATATTAAAATGACTCAATTTAATTAATACTCAAGTGACATACTATTTTATGGAATCATGAAGTTATAGTTATGATATAATACAAGTGAAGAGATAAAGATAAATATATATGAAAATATTTAGACTAATGAATTAATTAAATAATCAATATCACAATTAATTTAGATAAATGAGTTGAGTCTACATGAACCACTAGAACAAGTCATGAAGCTAACAAGGGGGGAAAGAACTACTTAGCTCTATACACTAAAATGATGTTTTATTGAAGCACACATTTCTAAGATATATTTTTAAATTATTAGATTATATATATGCAACAATGGAGTTCCAAAAGACTAGAAAATCACATGCACTTTGTTAGGGTTCAAAATTGCACCTGCATAACTAATCTAGAAAATCATGGCCTTCAACCTAGAACTATGGCCCTAAATTGGGTACTTTTAGTCTTCAAAAATCTATTGTATTTTGTGTACTTAGATTGGGTGGGGAATCATGTCTTGTCTTGATTATAATTAGATCATATTAGATTGATTCAAGGGTGTTTGAACAAATTTGAAGGCATGCCAAGAAAAAATCAAAATGCCTATGTACATGTCCTTATTAATGAAAGTATTGATGCAATGTTGTTCTATGATCAAAAAATATTTTCTTAAGTCTCTTGGAACCAATGTAACGCCCCACTACAAAACCCCAGAGAACAACACACTACAACACTTTAAAATGATTTTTTTTTTTAAAGAGCAATATACTAGAGCTTGCAAAACATATACTAACATGTAATCTACAACTAAGTCCTCTAAGGTTCCATGACTACGCTACTATCTATCCATTAACCAATCCAACAAGAATTAATCCATTAAACATGATTTGTCTAACATTAAAGATTACATTAAATGTCCCATCAATATGCGATAACCATAGCATGCCATCAATATAACAACATCCAAGATCAATTCAAATATTAACTAACATATGCAATAAACATCATTTACATTTTTCATTACAAGAGAGAGTTCATCAAATCAATTACAACATTACAAATTGTATAACAATGCTCTCCAAGATCAATAGGGAAGGATATACATCAGAGTTACAATACATGATGCAACTAATTTCAGTTCAATACAAGTACATGAAAGATAGTCCACTCGAGCTGGAACAAGCGCAGAAGTCCACATCACTAAGAATAGTCACCACACACACGAACAACAACAAGGGAAACCCAATGGAGGATAAAGCACATTCCACCTAGCCATGTGGAACCCTAAGGTCCACCCACTTGTGCTAGGAGATAGCGATAAGGTCCCACCACCAAGGTAGTCGAGAAGACAGTGGAATGACACAAAGGTTAGCATGAATCCAACATACAAAGTACTGCATAACATTACATAGCAGTGACACCACTTCTAGAGGCACACAAACAACAAAGGGGAAACACGAGACAAGGGATTGCTAGGTTGCAGTAGGGTAGAGTGTCGTCGCATGGTCCTAGCATGGGTTACTTGACAATCTCACACTAGACGTCAAACCCATATGGTGACACATGCAGAACCAACTTTCCTTTTGTGAGGACAAGGAAGTTGATCTTGCCAACCAGGCCTTCTCAACTCATCTTTATCCTAAACGAGCACTACAAGCATGGGTGAGGCATCCAATTAATCCAGTTATCTTAATTAGAGTGGAATTCTACCCAACCCCCTAGTTTATTAATTAGGTTATCATTGAGTTAAGAAACTCCCACATGGGTTATCCTAGATGCCACTTTGTACGTCAGCCCCCATTGAGAGCCACTCCCCCTACTAACAATTAGAAGACTCAACACATCAAATAGGGTAAAGCCAACTTGCATGAATTGCCAAAACCACAAGAACATATGCATAAGGCGAGGCATGAACCATCCTACACACAAAATCAACCATAAAAGTGAGTAAACAGTGCAAGGCTAAAGACCCTCTTGAACACAATTCAAGTATAAAATCAATCTAATTTCACAATGAAATAAACCTGAAACCAAAAATCGAGCTAATTTCCCCCAACCTCTAGAAGTCCCCCAATAACCCCTTAACTCAAAGGACCTGTTCTTTTAAGTGAGAACAGTAATACCCAATTCCAATAACTGAACATTATATATCATATACACAACTATTCCATAAAGATAATTTACAAAATACATTATGGGTTTATAATTCATTCTTTACATAATTATCAAGAATTTAGTATAGAAAAATATATTTAATTTTCTTACAAAATCAAATCTTCAATTATTTAAATATAACTAAATCAAACTTTTACTATATAATCTTCCATTTCACTTTTCTACCTAAATAACCATTTTCACAACTACAGTATTCTTTAGTTACATACATATTAACCATAGAAGATGATATTTATATATATGCATATATCCATATATATATATAAACAAATTATGACAAATTGTTGTTTATATTAGATTATATTAAAATGAATATATATATATATATCGGTTAAGACTGTCTACAATGAGTGTACATGACCGATTGTCAACATAATATAAAATCTATGGTAAGCATGAAATGAATGCCATACAAACATATAAATCGGTTACCTATGACTCAATACTTATGAATCAAACTCAGACACTAACATTTAAAATGAAAGCATGCTCATTGAATATACCAAGGCATGCATTGACAAATATAATGTGTGGCTTAATAAGAATCACCACAATTAGTGAGCAGGAAGAAGGCGACCCAAAGATAATGTCAATCATACAATAAATATAGTGTGAAGCTAGGTATCGACTGTCAAACGACTTAAATCCATCATATTCTGCAAATTCAAATCACCATTACAATGTATGATATTCAAATCTCCAAACAGCTTAAAAATTTATCAAATTTCATATATCAAATGGCTGCTAACACATGAATTTTCAACATAGTAAGCTGGAAAAAAATTATCCATAACACCCGATTTAATCAATGAAGGAAGACAATGGAATACAACACTTGAAAGAATGGTCAAATTAAGTGTGTTCAGGCTTTCAAAATAAAATAGCATTATTCAACACAATGGTTTGACGTAGGAATCAATGTGGGGATATTCCTTGGTCAAGTGAAACAATCACAAGGCACAAACCATGCACACTACATAGTGCCAAATACTAAATGCAAACCAAGGCCAAAGACATGTATCCCAACCACTAAGAAATGTAGTAGGTGTTTGTCCATGGCTGGGCCAACATCGATGCCAAATAGAGGAGATTCTATGAGGTTTGGAAAATAGGCCTCAAAATATCTCACCTCATAAAAAAAGAGAGCATGCAGTGCACCTTACTAACAACGATAGGGTTAAAGAACTTTTCCAACAGAATATTCAACTATGGGAAAAAAATAAAACTATAGGTTAACATGGAATGAAATTATTGGGAGAACCAAAAAAAGAGTTTCAAGCAAATGTCATCTGCAAGTGGAGGCAATTCTACCATATTGAAAGCATTGGATGCAGAGTAGGCACAAAACTATTTCCAGAAGATGTGATTTCTAATTGTTTCAATTCAGAAATTAAGTAAATTAAGAAGTGTTTTGCTACAAACAACTCAAACTTTCATTATTCATTTTCTAAACAGAGTTAAAATTGGGAAAACAAAGGAACTTGATTTATCCCACTTGCCAGAGTGAAGATTTGATGTTAAGCTTCTTGCTTCCAGCTTGTAGCTCCAACACACTTCAAAACTCAACAATCTATGCGGAAAACCCCCAATTTTCAAAACACCCAAAACCAAAAGAAAGCCTCCTAGAACAAGAAACATTCACCGGAAGAAAACAAGATCAATTTTTCCAAATATGGTTGAAAATCCCCTTTCTTTTATCCAATTAACAAATTTATTTGCCACTCCACCATGTATATTGCTGCATGCAACTTTTCTTTAATTTAATTATTTTATTTTATTTCACATCTATAGTTCACCACCACTCTTCCAATATGTTTATTTATAAACATATACTTGTTTAATTTACAGTTAATTAATTAAATTTAAAATATTTAATTATTAATTTTAATCTTTCATTTTAATTTTGTTTGCACAACACTATAATATATATATTTATTTATTTATTTATTTATTTATTTTTTAAATATTTTTGTATTAAGACATAATCTTAATTTATTTAAACCAAATAAAAGCATTAATAATATTTTATTTAATCAATATCTCAACTATATTAAAGCATTTGTTTCTAATTATAAAAAATGTCCTTTTAACTTCAATAACTCTATATTACTGTAATAATTAATCAAAACACTAATCAACCAAATTTAAATCAAATGGGAAAAATACCAACCAATACCTGACCTCACAGTGAGTCAAAAAGCAATACAATAACAACACTTACAAACCAACCCGAACTAACCACACTGACAAGGTACTACAATCACATACTCATCCTCTTTAAGGATGATCACTAAAATAGGGGACCAAATGCCATCTCCATTCAAAAATTCCCATTGGGTTTAAGGCACACTCAAACCTAACAATTCAGGTGGAGTTAATGTTTGGTACCTACAACCTGCAACAAACCAAAACAATCAAGCATATGCATAGTCACACAATCAGGCACACCGTGAAAGGAAAGTCGCAACATCACAGGGCACTCACAAGTGAGTGATGCGACACCATTCCCCTTCACCAAAATACATCAACACACAATAATCAGATGCTAACAACAAGATAAAAAACATTCATCATATGATCACATGATGCTCATAGTAAGATTAATCCACATAATCAATTAAATCCATATACTAGTCATAGCATAAGCATGAAACACAGTGACAAAAGTAGCATCAAACTATCATCATAGTAGTGAATCCAACATCAAGCAAAGTGTCATAATGTTCCAATCCATAATAAGAACTATCAGTATAATAGAGAACAAAATGAGGGGCACTACATCCAATTTCTAGATGTCCCTAAATGATCCAAGGATTTTTATTGGTAAACAAAACCCTAGCATTTGAATATTCCACACTTGATTAGGAAAGTAACAATTAGTTGGAAACAAGTTAGCATGGGACTATGATTAATTTTAAGTTTAAAAATGGGAGTCAACACTGCACTTGTGCTCTTGAACAAGGTTTAGGGCCACATTTATGATCATGATATATCACTAAAAATAATGAGATTAAGGTTTGGGTTTGGATCATCCATGAATGCAAACTTAGGCTTATATCAAGTTTAAAATAAATGATCACTTGCATAAAATATATCATTCAAACACTAGACATTTGCACTAGGGAAAAATAATCAAAGTTAGTTCAAAATAAGAGGGGAAATGTGGAGTGGTGCATGCAAACTACCATAATAATGTATGTTAAATTAAAAAAGAAACCGCAATGAAATTAAATAATAAGTGCGTGTAAAAAGGATATGGATAGGAATGGTTCATTCATGCTCCATGTAATGATAGCTTCATTTTTGGACTTGCATGCACAAATTTCATTAGTAGCATCTAATATGAAATTTGAAATGGGCATGAACAATAAAAATTAGCAATGTCAACAAACAAAATGGTAAATAAAAGTTGTGTAGGATAATTAAACTGATAATTGTAACCTAAAGGAGATAGATTAAGAGAGATATAGGTGTATGATCCTTGTATGAATAATTGTAACTAACAAAGGAGGAGGCATATGGTCCTTAAGTGAACCATTATAACCATATTACTCCCAAGTCAGAAAATGATATAGAATCATATGATAAGTTATTCTAAATAGTAAAAGAGGAGGTTTAACATCCCTAAATGAACCACAATATTTGTGCTCCCAAATGATGAAAAGTAATGGTGTAGGATCACATAATGAAATGATGCCAATAAATGAAGAGGTGTAAGGTCCTTGATTTGATTACTATATAAATTCTCCAAATGTGAAAATATGTAGGATTCTTGAATAAATCATTGTAAAAATTATCATGAAAAATTATTGTAATCAATAAATATGGTAGTGTAGGATCCTTGAAAGGACCACTATAACCATTCTCCCAATAAAGAAAACACATTGTATAGGATTACCAACAACCCACTGTAACCATCCAATATCAATGTAGAACCTATAATGAGCCATTATAACCATGAGAGCATGGCATAGGAGCCTTGAATATAGAATGTAACCATAGTCATGAAAGAATATTAGTGATATAAAATACCCCTCTCAAATTGGTTGCATATAAAATGATGCAAGGAATTTGAGGAGAGGATACCATTGTAATATATAAAGGAATATAATCATGTAAGATCCATAAACATGTAAAAATGTAATGTATATCATAGTGTGAAAGTACGAAATAATGTGTCAATATTTTATCATAACAAAACATCTAATGAGAGGTAATGGGGTTCCCCAATTGTTGCCCCCAAGTGAGATGGTAAAGATAGCTAATGTAATAGATGCATAAATGTAAGCACATATAAATGCCATATAATATAATAATGAAAGAAAACATAAGATTAGTAACGTAAGACAAGGCCATGTAATTGTTTTGGTAGAGAAAAGTGAATATTATCAAATAAGGTATGAAAATTAACGTAAAGAGAATGCACCCAAAGTGGGTAAAAATAGAAACATTCATATAGGTAAAAGTGGCATGTGAAGAAGACAAGTGAACAATACAAAAGACACATGTCATAATAAAGATAAAACATGTGCATATAGAAGGTCAAACATAAGAATAAAAACATAAGCCAATCAATGTTTAAAGGCAATAAAAAACATGAGAAAGGTGGAGCAAAAAAAACATGGATCAACAAAAAAGGGCAATGAAAAACCAAAAAAAGAAAAATATATATTTTAGGTCAACATGATGAGAAAAGTTGATCATCTTTTCAAAAAAATATACAAACTCAAATCTATAGGGAGAGCACAAAAGAGAACAAATAGGAAAAATAAAAATGTGGCATGAACCAAAATACACATGTTCATAGTCACTTGAGTCAAGATGAACCACTGAAGGTGTATTAGCATCATCCACATGATTACTTAGAACATGAAAAACATAAAATCAAAGAAAGTAAAAAATCATATGAGAAATAGAAAGACCTCAACCAATCATGTTCAAACAATATTCTTATATTATACAAGAAGGTCATCCTCATCCCAATCATGAATCTAAATATATTTATACTTAACCTTTGAATTATTTTATGGTGTAACCTCATGATCATTTTGTTACTCAAGTCAGATAGCAAGATAAAAATATAAAATCACATGATAAGCATAGCCACTTGATGCTAAAAAATAGTATCACCTTATAAATAATTACTAGGGATAAAAGTGAAATGCTTTGTGAAAGTGCATATAAGATCCACAAATGAAGTGTAATAAGCATCATAAAAATTGAACAATAATAAAGCTTTATAAAAAAAAAATCTCTAAATGCATGCATTAGAAACATCTCATCATTGATATGTTCATAACATGTAAATATGAGTCTCTATACAAAAGCATTTTCAACTTGTTTATCACAAGAAATTTTTAATTGAGGATAATGATCATCATTTGCAATATCAAATAAAAAAGTAAAGTATCATCATCACACAAACAATCATCATGAAGAGTCTTATTATATAAAGTAGAGATACAGAACACATACACCATAATTAGTTGTAACATTAGCATCACATTAATCATAATCAATATAAGTGAGGGATAAAACACTAAATGTATTGTGGGCATCATGATCATCACATAAAGAAACATCATCAATAGGAGGTAGTGACTCATTATAAACTAAAACACCATCATGACTAGTGAAGAGGAAGGGGGATAATCACACAACCTACCGTCCATTGATATATCAAATGAATAATGGGTGAAAGTACAAGAGATAAATAACTTTCATAGCCATAAAATTTGTATCATCATCATGAAGCACAATGGTATAAGAAATGGGCTTGGATAGGAAAGAGGAAAATATTATGATAGGCATCTAACAATGAAAGTAAACAATGATCCAAATCCTAACTAATATAAATTAGATATGGAATGAAAGATAAAAGAAGTAAAAAATATCAAGGTAGAAGGAATACTAACTCTTGCACAATATATGCCACTTGAATGCTAAACTATTATACTAGGGACAAAGGGTCCAAGTGAGTTTAAAATGAGTGGAAAAAAGTGAGCATACAATTTTCACCTCTATAATAAGTTCTAAATTAGATTTACGTTGAATACTAACTCTTGCACACTATATGCCACTTGAATGCTAAACTATTATGCTAGGGACAAAGGGTCCATATGAGTTCAAAATGAGTGGGACAAAGTGACATACAATTTTCACCTCTATAATAAGTTCTAAATTAGATTTACGTTGAATACTAATTCTTGCACATTATATGTCACTTGAATGCTAAACTATTATACTAGGGACAAAGGGTCCAAGTGAGTGCAAAATGAGTGGGAAAAAGTGAGCATACAATTTTCACCTCTATAATAAGTTTTAATTATATAAAGGATTTAAATTAAGGGTTGATTTGGAGTAAGTTGTGATGGTGCAATTTTATATAATAGGGTAAATAGTATATTATTATTTTAATTAAATTATTTTAATGTTGTAATCCTTAATTTTGTAAAAAGGGCATGTAAAACCTTGAGTAGATGGAATTTTACTACTTTACACTTTTCACCCTTAGTTTTATGCTCATTTTAGTCCTTGCATTCAACAAATATCTCATATGATTAATTGTGATTGTTTGTGTGCATAAATTGTGTAAAAACCATAAATCACTAACCATTTTCCTTTCCATCATTAAATACTTAGAATTTAATGCCAACTCTACCCATATATTCACCTAGGGTGTTATCACACCCCTGGTTTTCTCCCTTAGATATGACTGTGCATGGTCATGACCACAACATTTGAATTTCTAAGTTTTGAATTCTTGAAGTTTGCTTTATTACTATTCTTATCCCCATCTTTTCTCTTGTATGTCTAAAAGGTAAAAAAAATATAATAAAGTTGCTTTATTTAGTAACTTGGCAAGCATGGGTTTATGCATATCATTACAAGGAGTGGAAATAAAAATAAATAATCTTGCAAACATATCTATTAAGATAGTAGAATCCTTAGTTATGAGAAATACTCCATTTTTACACTCACACACTCATGTAGATGGTACAAACTAATCTCCTAGGAATTCTACATTCCTTTTAAGGTCTCAATCTCCAATTTTCTTTTTTCTTTTTTCTTTTTCTTGTTGGGCTTAATTGGTATTTGGGAAGTACTATTATTCAACCTCTTAGGACAATCCCCCAAAAGTGCATATGATACCACCTAATCTAGAAAGACCTTTTTTATTATATGTTGTAATATTGTAGGTGGGACCACAATCATATAAGGTACCTTTCTAACCATATTGAAGGGGCTAGGACCATATAAACATAGTTGTGATAAGGAGAATGAGACTATGTACAATAATATTTTGAAGACATAAAATATAGGACTACAAAGTCAAATTCTCCCTATCGATTCAAACAATCTAAAATAGACAACAAAACTTTACACCAACATCAAACAAACTACTATATATATTCTTTTTTCTATAAAAGATATATAATTTCTTTAATTTCAAATTTGAAACATATTTTACTATTTTATTATACCTTAATTTAGATTGTAAACTCAATAAATAAATTTTAAAAAATACTAACATAGAGTGTCATTAGTCTCTATCATCCCCTGACAACAAACACCAACTTGATTTAAATTATATAGCTGAAATATTTTATGACAAACTATTATTTCCCTCAAAATCTTCGTAAGATTTTGTTTTATTCATCCAATAGAAGAAAAGATCTATAATTTAGATATATTTTTTTGTTCTACATGGTTAGCATAACTTTTCCTTTAATATTAATTTATTTCTTAACCGATATTTAAATGTTAATATTTAATTTGTCAATCTACTTACTATTTTGTTTTATGTGAATGTCCTTTCTTTGTTTTATGTAACTATGACGTCATACTTAAGCATTTGGATGGAATCAATGAAATCCACTCTCAATGTGCCTAACTTACGAAAGGGAAAGAATGATAGTAAAGTGGATGTGATGGAACACGTTCTGCATGATTATAATGAAGTTTATGGGGCTATAAAGAATATTTTAGTATAATTTTGAAAATCAAAGAGGTCAAATCAATTTATTCAAAAATAAAGAAAATAAAGATTTAAAGTTTCTAAAATAAAGGAAGAATAAAATTAGAAGAGGTTCATCAATATTCTTAAAAATAAGGTTTATCTTTGTATTGAGAATAATCTTCTGTTTTTTTTTAAGAAGGGATTCTATTATTCATTAAGAGCCTTTATGTGCATATCTCAAGTTTTAGCAGTAGATTTTTCTACTTTAATTTTTTTTCCTATAATGCTTTAGTTTGCATGTACAGTATAAGAAATATTTAAATAATGTTCTAAATTTAGTACAAAGAAAGAAAAGAGGTTGTTATAGAAAATAAAGATATAAAAGAAGAGTTAGAATGGTATAAGTCTATTTAATTTTTTATGCAATTTCGTTACTTTAATTTTCTTGTGAGTTCAAGAGGAGAAATCTGGATCATACATTTTTCTATTTATTTTATGTCATCACATGGAATTCCATTCTCTTTAGTACAATCACATCTTACTATAAAGGATGTCTTACATAGTCTATGCAATTTTGTAACTTGAGCTACTTATGATAAAATTATGGCTACCTAGACTAGGTGGTACTATATGCACCTTTGGGGTCTTTCCTTAAGGAAATTGAAGAATGTATCTTCCTCAATAGAAATCAAGTCTCACAAAATATTTAAAATGTTTGAATTAATCCTTGGAAATTTGCATAATACTTAGGTGAACAAGTTACAGTATCAAGGTGAGTGTGTGATTGTAGATAGGGAGGAACAAAAGCAAGTATGAGTATTTATTAGACCTATGGCTCCTACTATGTTGTTGGCTATGTGCAAGCTCCATCTTCCTAATGATTTTAACTCTAAAATTTGTTGTGTTTGTTTGTGCATACTTGCCTCATTAAATAAAAGCATTTTATGACCATTTTAATAGTTTGGTAGGCAAGGAAAAATATAAGGATCATAACTAATAAATTAAGCTTTGAGAGTCAAAACATCAAAATTTTGAATTTCATGGATGCCATCAACCATGGTTCTATTAAGGGGACAAAACCATGGATGCGGTAACATCCAAAGTAATGAACAAATGAGCAAGGTGAAGATTAAATTTGATTGTCTAATGTTGGAAAGGAAATTGATCTATGGGTTTTGGGATCTACATTAATTTATCCTTTAAAAAATATCAATTAATCACATAAGATGCCTAAGGAAAGGACTAAAGTTGGTTTAACAACAAGGGTAAAAAGTACTGTCACTTTTCATCTCTAAATTCACTCCCACTTCAAAATGTGTGTGAACTTAAGTGAATCGTTGAAATAAAGAAAAATAGTTTAGGGGAGATCAAAATGGGGTTGATGAACTCAATTAGGTGGACCTATTCTTCTTCAATTCATTAGGAAATGAGATCCACACAATGGAAGGACTATCAATCTTGAGGTGAGTCAAGTCAAAGTGTGAATTTTTTGATTTTTTTTTTTTTCAAGGATGGGGGTCTAGGTCAAATAGCACTTTGGGGAGAAAGATTAAAAATAGCAAATCAACTCCAAAATGCAATCTACAACTTGGATCTTGAAGATTAAGCTCAATATAATGGAAATAGAAATAAAATTGGAGATATGAGAGAGGTAAGAAGGTATGTACCAGTCACCAAAAGTGCTTTTTTGAAGCTGATTTGAGACTCATTCGCTTAGGGGAAATGGGTCCTAGTTTAGGGCTTTTATGTAGCTCTTGGGAACCTTTGCAACATATTTGAATCTCGTATTTTGTCCAGGTTTTAGGTTTGGAGTGCCAAAAATAATTTTTTTAATTGAGTTTCCATGAGATGACAACTTTTGCAACTTTGACAAGTTCTCCAATTTTCTCTTCAAGATATCTTCCACCCAAATCTGCAACCACAAATCAAGAGGGAAAAATGTATTATTTTTGGTGAATCTTTCCTTGGTCAAACCCCATTTTGGTAATTAAACCTTGTAATGAAACAAAATAGTAGCGACCTACATTAGAAGTGAAGTCGTCCTCCAACTTACGCTTCATCAGATGATGCAAAATTCCCATAGAGGAAGCAAAAGACAAGTAGGAAGAGGACAAGGGCACAACAAACATCACCGTGGTGTTTGGCATGTCCAAGGGTCAAGAAAATGGATAGATTTCCAGAAGGGACATCAGAAGAGGAGGCTCCATCAAGGGAGTGATGAACACTTGCACCCTTTGGGGGTGAGGGTCATCAACATTTGTGAGTGGAGCCAAAAGAAAAACTAAGGTGACAGAAACTGAAGCGGAAGGAATAGAAGAGGGAGGCACAATAGGAGATGTCGAAATGTAAGAGCTATAGGTTCCTCTTTTTCCTTTTGTGAGGTAGCTTGCTCAATAGCTAGAGCCTTCCTCCAGTGCTTACGCTCACATGCAAGACAATTTCGTTAGCTTTGGGAACTAGAACTCACCACTTGAGAAGGAACAAGAGGCTCTTGTTTCACCATAGGCGTGCCCTCCACAACCATTTTCGATGGAAGGGAAACCTCCTAGAAAGGAGTGGAAGCAGGAAGCACAAGATTGAAAATTGCAACAGGTGGAGAAGTATACTCAGGTACCTCAATGGCATGCCTCTTCCCATTTACCGCCTGAGGGGCAGGTGCAATAGGAGGTTACAGAGGTCGAGATGTAGGGGAAATTCCATGAGGTACCTTCCCCTTACCATAGACAATGAGCCTCAACATTGTGCGTAAGACGAGAAATTTGAATACTTGACACTTGGCCTTTTGCCAAGAAGACACCATCATGCTCCCCATGCGAGGCATGGGAACAAAGATCAAAGGTGTCACAATAGGGTAAGAGGTAGAAGTAGATGAGACAACAGAAGAAGAGGAAGGCTCCTGGGTGTGAGAAAACTTCCCCTTCCCCTTTTGAGAGAAGGAGGAGGCAACTTGCTATTGTGCAATCATAGAACCTTTAACTAAAATGGTGTAAGGGGATCTACATGGTAGGTCACCTTCGGCACTATGCCCCCATTCTTATATTTGACTTAGGTGTAGTATAGCAAGTCCATCCTCAAAGGAAGTGGACCAACCAGGGCAAGCCAAAAGTGATCTAACAAGTAGCCCCCACACAACACTAGAGGTTCATATCTAATGTCATGCACCATGTGCACAAAGCCCTCATGAGAAAACTTTAAACACTTATGGATTACCAAAGTGACTGCATTCATGGAAAATAGCCATGGGATGCCTAGTTTCACTTTGAACAAATCCAACTTTGAGGTGATATCAAAAGGATCATTTACAATCCTGAGTCCTACTAAGACTACGAGGGTGATGGAACCAATTGGAGGGACCGAGAGTTCATCACACGCACATATTTTGGTTTTCAAATTTTCATAATCCTCCCTATGTAGAAAATTTAATAGAAGAGTCTCCTTCATTACCATGTTCACATGATTCATGGGGTCAAATAGAACACCAGTCATGATGTTCTTGTTGATGCGAGTAGGAATGTATAGAGGAGAAGGGTGCTTGTTCATGTTCATAGGCAGGTCCCTATGATGTGAAAGTTATAGCCGGTGTTGTCATAATAGTGGTTTACAATTCCCAGAGAGGAACTAATTTTAGCTGAAATCACATATTTTTAGAAAATATAATGATTTAAGCCTTAAAAAGTTCCATTTTAAGGATTCCAATTGAAGAGGGTTTGATCAAATCACCTTAGATCAAACCCCTTGGATAGAACCTCGCTAGTTTTAAACCATACTTATAAATGCGTCTCCTTTACACCTATCAAAATGCTGATAAAAATCACTTTTGATTTAGATTTTGGGGGATCAAATGAATTCATTTAAAATTTATTTCAAATGATTATGGTATCTCAGAACAAGCTATCCAATGAATATAATTTTAATATGTTTTGGTTTTGTTATTTGTTTTTTAAGTTTTATTAAACATAGGTTTTTCATCGAAAATGAATTTTTTGTTCTTCACATGTGGAAAAATAGAAGATTATCAAAAAAAAAATGAAAAATATGAGTGCACCGTGATATTGAAGTCCTTGATCCAACAAAAAAAAAATAAAATAAAATTTTGACATATACAAAAAAAGCTACGTTATATATAGCTTTTCTATGTCCGAAATTGTAATTCATTTGACTTTGAAACTTGATTAAGGAAAAAATATTCAATTAAAAAACTATCTAACCAAGTGGAAGCACTAGATATCAGAGTTACAAATCTAAATTTGAAAGAATTAGAATTTTTATCCTTCATGGAAAAAAAGTTGCATTATAATGGTGTGTCACTTTTTAAAAATGTTGTTTTCTGAAAAAAATCTATTTTCGTGGAGATGGAAAAAGAAGTGCAATTTGATTCCAAAAATTTTGAAAAAAATATTTTTAGAATCTACAGACAAATTTGATGAGACTCTAGTTTGCACCATCTTTCAAATTCCTCACGCTTTAGCCGCTATAGGTGCCTAATGTGAAGATTTAGTTAAAAAATAATAATTTCTGTCTAGTTTGGCCAAAAATTGTAAACCACTATTATGGATCACCCAGCCTAGTGATTCAATTGTAGGTTGAGTGGGAGGAATAGGCGTAAATGAAACCATGTTTACATACTTCAAGAACTTAGGGGAAGGAAAACATGGAGGTTCAACAATTAGATTTGTAGAGTGCGATGGAAAGGGATCTGTGTAGATCGGTAACTCATTATTAGCCTTTTCCGGAAACTTGTTCACATTTTTATTTTCCCCATCAAGGCAGATAGTACCATCATCGATGCAATCCTATATATTGTGACGTAGGCACATGCATCTTTTAGTATTGTGTCTGGGGATTTGATGGTATGGGAAAAATGTATTCTCTTCGTACTAGTCAAGGTAAGATTTAGTAAGGGGTCAAGGATCTGGCAAGGTTATCATTTTGTCTTTCAATAACTTCTTCATAATAGAAGAGTATGATTCAGATAACTTTGTGAATTATCTGTTGTGTTTGAGGCCTTTGTCGCTATATGCAACAACTACATTCGCAACAAATTTATCTTTACCAGAGATCAACACAATAGACCTACCCTCGATATGGGAGTGCAAGGAAGATCTCCTAAATTGGGGAATCGTATTCTAGTACACCTGCAATGTGGCACAATGATGTGCAAAAGAAGGATATTTCATCAAGGAAAACTTCTCCTTCCAAGACTTTTGTAGGTTGCCGATGAAAACCTTTTGCACATCTGAGTTGGGAAAAGGATAAGATATATGTGAAAATAGTGCTTGATATTGAGCAATGAAATTAGTTATCTTTGCATGCTCTCCCTGCTTACACTGGATGAGGTCTGAAAAGGCCATCTTCGGCCTAATATTTGCTTGGAATTACCAAAGAAAATGATTCAAAAATTGATCAAATGAAAATATGGAGTTATCAAGCAAGGAACAATACCATTCAAGGGTTGTATCCTTAAGAGATCTTGGGAAAAATTTAGCCATTAAGGCATCATGGTGGAAGAAATCTATACACATGGCATTGAATGTGCACATGTGTTTGTGGATCTCCCTTGCCACCATACTTCTTGAACTTTGGAATCTCCATCCCTTGGGGGATAAGAGTCTTTATAAAATTTTCTATCAATAAAGGAATGTGATGAAATAAAGACTAAAAAAATGGCTGGGAGGTGGCTTGAGACAAGTTTGCCAGCTAATTCTGCATCTAACCCATGTTTTGTAGCAAAGCATTCAGAACAGGGTCAGACAATGAAACAAGACTAGTGGAATGACCACTAGAACCACCACCAGAGCCACTAGAGCCACTGGAACCACCACCTCCCATTCCACCAAGGCTCCCACCACCATGACCAACATTTCCTCCAGAGTTACCACTGCCAAAATTAGGAGGAATGGCATTGAAACCCAGGTGGATTTTTTTTACTTTGACAGTTGGAGGTGCCTTAGGCATAGGGGTGGTATTGACAGAAGGGCCTAATTCAGCCATGTATACTGACATCATGGGAATCAAGACACCTATCTACCTTTCAAAGGTTTCAATCCTGGAACCTCAGGTAACACCCGATCTAGAGTTGTAGGAAGGGACATATGCTTCCACTATGTCAGTGATGCCTCAGAGATGTTCCAATCCTACCCGATCTTTTTCTAGCATATATCTCATTTCATTGACAAGCCTAGTAGCCCCAGCCATGTTTTGTTCTTTTCCCAAATGATTTGTGAGATCTAATAGCCTCCTATCTAAAGAAAGGAGGTGCTCTGCAGGAATAACGAGAGCATCATCCTCACTCAGAAGTGAGACCGTGGGATAAGCAAGAGGAGTAGGGATGTGAGGGGTATCCCCAAATAAACTTGCCTCTGCACCTAAAACCATCTCCTGAGAAGTGAGACAAGTAGTGAAACCAATAGTAAGACTAGTAGCGACCTTCGATAAATCCATCTCTAGGTGTCGTAAACTTCTTCTAACAACATAACTAGAGGTTGTAGATTGGGTTGTAAAGCTCATATGCACAAGTATACAACCCACACAAGACATGAGAGGAAGAATTTTGACACAAAGAAGCAGATGCTACGATGTACACATTGGGTTCACCAAAA
Source organism: Sequoia sempervirens (assembly GCA_007258455.2). Taxonomy (NCBI): domain Eukaryota; kingdom Viridiplantae; phylum Streptophyta; class Pinopsida; order Cupressales; family Cupressaceae; genus Sequoia; species Sequoia sempervirens. Next base: position 575,130,224 of record VDFB02000003.1, read on the forward strand.
TGTAGAGGGGGATCGGCTACTCTAAGACCCCAAGTCACAAGAGGGTCCTAAGTAATAGGCTGCCCTGATCTACTTAAAGCTTGTTGGGTGATTCAAAAAGGTTAAGCGGTTAAGGTCAAAAAGGAAAATAAATTTGGTTGCAACTGTCCTACTAGCCCAATTTTTTTAGGGGGGAAAATGAGTTGATTCCTAGAGTTCAATATGTGGCTCAAACAACTCACTCCTTGAGGATGACAATGCAAGGCACAAACTCCAACATGACACGTTGACGTCTTAGTGGGTTGTTGGAGTCTGTACAGACAGAGAGTGTGAGGAACATATAAAAACACTAGGAAACAAGCTAATAGATTGACTGATAGATTTTACACTATAATAGAATATGAAGAAAGTATAGGAATGAAGTATAATAAGAAGAATACTTTAACCAATTTATCTTTGAATTGACAAAGAAGGATAAGAATGCGATACCAAACTTCGCGCAACTTGATTCTTTTAATAACTCCAAATGAAAGGTACCTACACACACAAGACAAGGGAAAATGTTGGGGCTATTTTTAGAGGTCTGCCTCAGTTAGCCCCCTACTTTGGTGTTTCCACCTCCATGTACAACTAGATAGCAATAATGTAGAAAATGATAAAGAGAGTGTATTGGAAATGGAACACCAAGCAATACACAAAACATAATATGGTACTAATTAAATGTGATGATGTAAAAGTAGATGAAAATGGTGGATATCACCTTCGCAATCATGTGCTCTCAAGGTAAGTAGAGGAAGGCGTGATCTTCAAAGTTCTCCAACACCAATGTTTTCACAACAATGGAGAGGGGGAGCTAAGAAAGTAGCAGCTTGCAACTACAATGGAGGTGGCAAAGCTTGAAAGTGTGTAAGTGAGTGTCTATATTGAATCCAAGAGTGAATTCATCCAAGAAGCTAGAGAGAATGAATGATTTAGCAATTTGAAGATAAGAATGGAGGCAAAGGAGTTGTTTTGTGTTGATTAAGGGGGTAAGAGGCACTATGGTTTGTGTCCAATGGAGGAATGTAACACCTCTATAGATTCCAGAGGTAGGAATCCTATCAGGTTAACAACACAACCTATGAACATCCACGCGGTGCACGCACATCTCTGACAAAATTCCTTCACCAACACATAAACATGCTATCGGGTCGATAGGGAGAGGTGGCGGATGTTGGGGTTGCATCATCAAAATTACATTTTTCTAAGGTAAGTAGTATGAAAATGGGGAATTTGCAAGGGGTGCAAATTCATGCTTTTACAATAGATTTATAGGTTTTGTGGCCTTCTAAGCTCAACTATGGGGTTCATTTTACACCAACCTGATTAGTTGAAACTCTCTAAAAAGAGGGAAGAGAATTGTAAATTTTGAGTTGTAATACCATGCATGACTTTTTGATCAACCTCATAATATCCCAAGGATCACCTACAACCAAAATAACCTTCCACATAAGAGAGAACAATGTAAATGCTATGAATCCAAAGAATTCATTATATGCAAAATAAAATAGGTACAATATACAATGATGATATTTTTTTTATAAAGACGAGGGTGAAACCATAGGACATACTAGGATCATGAAAAGTGTCTTAATCCTATGATATGAGACACAAAAAATAAATGGACCTAGTAAGCTTAAGTATATAAGCCTGAATATGGCCTAATAAGAAACTAGTTAGTTAATATACTATGTTCAACCCAATAATATACTTAACACTCACACTAACACTAAACTATGACATTGAAAAATATAATTGACACTATACTTGAAGTTAGGTAATGAAACATTCTCCAACCAAGCTACAAAACCCACATCATCTTGCACCCTAACTAGTAGTGATTGATCCATATACCTCACGTACAAGTTCATAATGATTAGTGTCCATGTTTACATGATTAGTAATACTTTAAAAAATAAATTAGGTATGTTTTAAAACATGTTGAACAAGTATAATTGATAACAATCACACTATAAATAATATCTTGGTTATAAGAAAATATACTGATATAATATTTGCCACTAATCATAAAAAATGCATGATGTAAACTATAACAAACTTCCAATTCACATACTCCCTATCCTAAGCTTTTCAAGATCCCACTCTGCTTTTATGTCATTTGTTCTGTTTCATCTGTTTGTGCCATCATGTAGCCCCCCATCAGGTCGGTCTCCATCTAGCTCCCTCATCCTATCGCTACAATTCTTTGTCAAACCACGCTGTCTCCCTACACTTTCACGTAGGCAAGGTCAATCATTTGATCCGCCTCTCGTGGTTCCATCCATCATTGATCTATATTGTCCACTTTTCTCCTTTTCTCCATCCTATCTTCATCATCCATCAAAGTCTCCATCATGGTCTGTCGTCAGCCTTTTATCAAACTACGAGGGCTCTGCGCTTCCACATAGGCAAGGATAATTTTTGATCGGCCTCAAGCCCCTAGGTCTTTAGGGTGTGTCAATCTTGTGTGATGTCTCTTGTGTCGTGTCATCGAGCTATGCCCTTATCTAGCTAGTTCTTAACAAAAGAGATCCACTTGTATCATCAGATCCAATCGGTTCTGAATATCCTGTGTCATACCGATCTTTTTTAGTTTGGGTATCCATCATTGGTCTCAACAGATGCACCTTCTCAATGTGCCTTATCAATCCTAGTATCCACCCTTTTGATCCTGTGGCAAAGGACATTTGAAACTTATTGTGATCTTTTGATGCTTTTGGATTTTGTTTATCACTTGAGCTTCCTATTATATCTCGTCAGGGTCGCCACAATCCATCATATCATGGCGTGCTTTGACTGGTAAACATAGGGGCATATCTTGGTCTTTTGTCTATTTCTACCTTCCTGGTTATCCCACGTAGTACCCAACAAGATCCCTATGGTCTTGTGTTATACTAAGGAATCCTTTTGTGCTTGTGGTTATCCCAATACTTGGTCCAACCAAGTTCATCATGAATTTCAAGTTGGGATAGCCTCTTGTTTGATGTGTTTGTTTCATGCATTAGACACTAATCAGCTTTGGTCCTTTATACCTTGGTGTATCGTGGTTCTACTATAGCAAAAAACTCAATGCTTTTAAAGATGGAAAATTGCATTTGGATTGCATTTCATCTCCATCCTCTCATCTCTCAAAATCCCCCACATCCATTCATCCTTCATCACTTTCCCCTCCCAATCTCCTATCACCTTTTCGCCCTCTCTTATCCATCACTTTGCATCCTCTTCCTCATCCCCCATTTCATCATCTCATCCATTTCAAGAGAACACATGTGTTCTCATGAACTTGCATGTCCCTCCCTCTAAGGGGCATCCCCTCAATCCTTAATATTCATCTTCACCCCCATCAGCTCTCTTCCTAGTCACTCCTTCGATGACTAGGGCATCTTTCCCAATCTAACCATCTTCTTCCGGGTTCTATGTTTTCATATTCTTTGAAATGATGCCACTTCGTAACACCATCTCAAAGAGGGGCAAATGTAGACACCTAAATTTTGACACTTAATTTTATCCAAATTTATCCCTCATCTAAGATCCCTTATTTGCATTACACTAAGTAATATCGCCATTATTTAATTCAATATCCCTTAATATTACAACCCTACTTAATTATTAAATAAATGCCTTATTTTTTTAATCCCTTATTTTTTTCATCAAATGAATTAAATAAATATTTATTTAATTCCTCACATGTCACATCATTTTCTTAATCTTAATCAACCTCCTAATCTCATCATCAGGGATGTGCACATGCCTAATCCTTGATTAGGATGTGTCACATCCTCCAACTTTTGCAAATTGGCCTCTAATCTCTATTAACCACTTAACCCTCCTCTAATCCTTCATTAACTAGTTTAATCAACCTCTCAAAGAATTTTTAATTCTTTTTATCCTTCCAAGGAATATTAAATTCCTTTTTCTCTTCCTCATGTGATCTTTGACTTGTCACATCCTCCATAATCTTCCACTTGTCTCTAATCTGTCATTAATTTGTCTAATCAAGGACTTGCACAACTTTAATCACTTAATTATGTCAACTTAATCTCCATGTCATTTATGGAATGTGTCATAAATCAACTCTTCATATTAAAGGCTCTATCCCTTTGGAGAAGACATCTGATACTCCCATGTGAATTTTAAATCTCACATTTAATCCCCCATCGCATTCCTTGAATTTAAAAATTCCTTCTTCATCCCCATGAGTGATATATTTTCTGAGGAATTTTTAATTCCTCTCATGTCCTCTCACTTACATGGGGACAAGGACCTCCTTTATGAGATCTTGTCCAATCCCAAGGTACTATGTAGTACCTCTATGTCATGTACTATCTTTCCACCTCATGTACACATCATTCTTTCACACTTCACATGCCACATGTCAAAATGGAAGACTTGTGAGTTCTCAACTCACCTTAGCCCTACATCTTGATCTTGGTGGCTCAATCTTGATCGCCCATTTCCTAGAGAATCCAAAATTCTATAAATACCCTTTATTTTCTCTCATTTGGGAGAGACTATTCTGTGTTAGCTAAACTCTTAAAAAATTATTGGAGCCATACTTAGCCAAATTTCATATTTGCACCCATTTTCACTTGTTTTTCCATCCTCATCTCATCCCATAGCTTGCATCTTGCCATCCAAGGAGCATACAAATATTGAAGATCGAAGGGCCAACCAAAGGGACAATTACAACAAGGTGAAATCTTCTATTTTGTTTTGCTTAGTTAATGTTTAGGGCTAATCTTGAAGTGTAGGGTGTTTTAGTTGTTATTGACCCTTTGTTTGTCACAGATTTAACAAGTAAATTCACCCTATCACAATATAAAAATTAATTAATAGAATTAAAAATATTTTTACAATACGGTGTTCAATCTTAATCAAATTTATTTATAATTTGATAAAATTTGTTATTTATAGAATCATCAATCTTAAATTAATTATTTAGAATAATTTTTTTAATATATATGTAAATATTAATTTATAGTAGAAAATGATATTGACAAAAGAATTGATGTGAATGTTAATTTATAGTTAAGAGTGATATTACCATAGAGAACACAGATAATATCTATGAAATTGTAGAAACAAATTTGATAGATATTTTTTTAAGAGTTCATTCATAAGACTTATTTTTGTTGATCTATGCAATTACATTCCATTAGATGATATTGAATCTTGTTCTTGCATTTGATTGGTTAAAATGACAAATTTAGCATCAATATATTTAAGATTGAGGAATTATGGATAAGATTGAATACATGCATACTTGAAATCTATTAACAATAAATAATTTTATTGTTATTTTTGTTCATTTGTTTTTTCTACATAATTTGAGCCTTTGAGTGACTTACACTCCATTTGTTATGGCTACAAATATTCTACATATTAAATCGACCAATACATTAAACATATGAAACAAACTATTACTTGGTCATAAGATCACTAATAGTTATTTTTTATTAAGGAAAACACAAACTTTGAAAGGGTTTAGACCCTTGTACAACAAAATAATAAACATTAGGCACCACAAAACAATAAAGACAATCAAAATAAATAACGAGTACACTACATATATTTAAAATGAATTTCTCTTTACAAAGATATGGACATGTAAATATTATTATATAATTCATAATTTCATATTAATAATTGTAAATATCACATTAAATATTATATATTTTTTAAAATAACTATATTTAATGTGAATATATATTATTTCAAATTTATACATATCAAATAATTTATTTTTTAACAAAATTTAATATAAAATTAAAGTGTCTTATTCTAATTTTAATATAATATATTTAATAATAAACATTTTAATACTAAACATTGATAATTTTATTATAGTAAATATCTAGAGAAAAATTAAAAAAATGAATTATATTTTAAAATCATTTAACTTAAACTGTTTCAAATATTGTCAATTTGCACATCTTTATTAATTCACCTCCTTTTTATTATGAACATATAAACATGATGCACAAGCTATTGATAAGATCCTCTAATGTCTCTATGATGTATCCTTGTCTTTTATAGGGGAGAGGATCTTGTGATTGAGCACCCTAACTTCACGCTTCTCAAAATCTTATGTGAAAATTTAAAAAAAAAATCCAATTTTTAACAATAGCTTGCTTGGCAACGCCTTGCCCCTACTTATATGTAAGGTTTCAGGGCCACATCATCAAATATGATGCCACATCAGCATGCTTTTTGTCGAGGTGTCCAAAAAGGTCCAAAAAAAAGTGAGACCGATACTTGTGCACTAGGGAGGGGGCCTATAGTGGAGCACCCTAACTGCATTTTCTCAAAATCTTATGTGGAAATTTCATCACTCCCAATTTTGCAATAGTCGCTATTTGGCAACTCGCATACTTCTATATTTCGTTTTAAGGTCACATCATCAAATATGATGCCACATCAACATGCATTTGTTGAGGTATCCAAAAAAGCCCCAAAAGGGAGACCAATAGTGGTGCACTAAGTCATGTTTTATTGGTATGCTGATGTGGCATCACATGATTTGCCAGTTTGTGTATTTTATGGATAATAAGTGTTTTGTAATTGGATATTAAGGTGCTCCACTATGGGGCCCACTAAGGACTATTTCTATCCCCACTATTGGACCCCGCTCCACTATAGGCCCCTCTCCCCTAAATCATGTTTTATTGGTGCACTGATTTGTTGCTTTTTAGATCTAAGGAACACATATTATTCAATTATTGTTAGTAATCATCAACACTAATAACTTTAAAGTCACAACTATTGATTCAATGTTAAAATATTGGATATTAAATCAACAAATCCTATAATAACTATTGAAACACGTTCAACTACTGAATCCTTTCGCCTGCAACTAATCCTTAAATATGAAGAGAATTGTATTGATGAAATTTTTTATTTATTTTTATTAATACAAATTTGAAAAATTCGACTACTATACAGTAGTTGAAAGTTACAGTACCTAGGCCTGATCCCCGAGGCCGTCGGAACAAACCTAAAAAGGACTACTAAGAAATTACAATACATTTCTGATCCCATCAGTCTGTAAGTACATGTACAAACAACTGAAAAGAGCACTGCAAACCCAGAAACCAGACACTCCCTAAAGTATTCAAAGCTTACGGATGCTTTCGACTTGCCAAAAAGCTCTTTTTCAGACTGTAATGTAGCTCTCACAGGTTGTACTCAGTCTTGGTCATTATAAGGTATGCTGGTTTTAAGGTCCTTCTGTTCCAGATAGCCAGACCCAATTCTGTTGATTATCTTTGGGCGCTGCTTATTTGGAGATTTTTCTGATAGATCGTACAGGGCATGGAACATGTGGGAAAAGGGAAGGAAGAGGCTCTAAAGGGAGCAATAAAAACAACCAAAGAAAGTCGATTCTCTATTTTGATTTGACACATGGTTTCATATTAACAAACCATAATAATTCATCTAGCCTTTTGTCACGTGGATTCACTTTGCAAATTGATTTTCTTTTCCCAACGTCACCATAACCCACATTAAACCTTCTTTTAATGAACAAAGGAATATAGTACTTTTTAATCTTATATTATTCATATACATAATGAGTAGTAGAAAGGTACATCCTTAGAGTCCAGGTGAAGCCAAGTTCAAACAAAGGGTAGTGTCCGTCAACTATAAACATTAAATGGCAAGAGAAACATTGATAGGAGGGGATCACGATCATTAGGTTTACCTCATACATTAGTGGAGATAGTATTGTCGTCAAAAGGCTCCCAATTAGTAAAAGCACCATCCTCCTCTTGATCTTTTACAAAAAGTTGCTAGCTCCAAGTGATGAAATTTACCAAAATTTGGCTAGCTAGAAGCATCACGCCTATGAGAAAAGGTGGAAGGTTGTGGAAAGGGCTAAGACCATCCATGGATATCATGATCCCTAGAATCTTGCACTTGAGAGCCTTGAGATTGGGATCCATGATCTCATCTGATTCATTGACCATGACTACACCTGTGCCCATGAGGTCAAGAGGAAGCAAGGGCTAGGACTTTGGTAACCATGCAAGGAGCATTACCCCACTGGCTAAGAAGCTATTATAGATGTGAAATTTCTAGAGGAACTTTGCAAGCTTGCACCTTGATTTGCATAAGCACATTAGAATAAAACATAGATTTAGTGTATAAATAAAAGTGAATATTAGACCAACAACTAGAAAAGAGACCTAAATTTCTAACTTTCTAGGTATTGAAAATAATTTTCACCCTAAAAGCATGCCAAATCTAGATAACTTTAAATGGGAGGTAGGGCTAGTTTCCCAACAACATCATATGCCATGTGAAAAAGAATTGAAGAAATCATGTACCCAACTCCAATCTTCTTAAGATCTAGAATATACCAAAAAAAGATGCTTGAGAGAGTCCAATTGTCCACAAAAAGGACAATGGGGGTTAAGAACTCTTAGGTGAGTTAGATGAGAACCAAGCAGAAGACCTTGGTAAATAATATAAAACATGAAATGATCCAATTTAGGCTCAAGAATGGCCACCCAAATAGCTTGGGACTATTGATGCCAAGTGCCAAGTGAAGATTGGAGGTACGAAAAATGGTTTAATTGGTCCACCATTGGAAGATGAGGCATGAACCACAAATATCCCTTGTAGGATCTATAATTGGGAAATGGTATTTTAGGATACCATTCCCAATCTTTTCACCAAGGATTGAAGGACCTAACCCCAATCTTATGGACAATATGGGTAGGAAATGACACCAATAATAATATATAAGTTCTCATGATCTTGGTTGGATAGTCAAATTTTCAACTTGTCTTCATGCTAAGAAAGAAAAATCTTGGTGGTTTAGATAGGGAGATCCTAGGAAGAGTTTTCATTCCTCTATTAAAGAATTTCAAACCATGTTCACCCAAGGGGATTGTTTGCAAGAGGATGACCTTGAATGGATAGAACGAGAGACCACCAAATAGACTATTGGCTAATTTGAGAGGCCAATATGGAAGTCATATTAACTAACCCAAAGAATCCAAGGCTTGATGGACTCCCAAGCCTTCCAAATGCTCCTAATAGAAAAAAGTGCATTGAATTTGAATAGGCTCCCTCATGATGAGAAGAGTATAGAGACCCAGGCCTTACATGTTAGTTGTAAAGTAGGAATTATTGAAGAAACACAATGCCTAATGAAAATTTCCTATTCATTGTTCCCTTATAAACCTTTGATAATTCATATAGATTGAAAGAATACCCAAGCCACCAACATCATGAGAGAGACAAAAATATCCCAAGAGGGAAACATTTACTCTCATTCACAAAATCCCATAGAAAATCCCTAAGGAGCTTGTCAACTTTAAAATAGGAACCCTTAGGAGGTACCCAATAAGAAGAATAGTATTAAACATGGGTAGTAGCTAAAATTTTAGAACACAACTAGAATTTTCCAATAGAAGAGAAAGGCTTAGTGATCTAATAGCTTTGTTTTTTTCAAATTCTAATAATGACAACTTGCCACAAGCTAGTAGGCGAGTTCTAAAAGGTAAAAAGAAATTCCCAAGAATCAAAATATTTCCCCGTGATCAATCGATTTCCATCTAAAAGAATCCAACCATGTCTAGGTTTGGGAAGAAAATAATAGGTCTATAACATTTAGTCTTTTTCCATTGAATACTTGAGCAAGGCTTGGTAGAATATATCAAGGTAGAGAAGAGCTTGTTTGATATTATCCTCATCTTGAAGAAGAGAGTTAAAATAATCATCAACAAAATGCCCATCAAGAACAAATGAATAGATGAATTGGGCAAGGTAATACCTTTAACCAATTTATAAGAGACTAAGTGGACCAAAAGATAGTCAAAACCCTCAATAGTAAGCACATAAAGTGTAGGATCTAAAGGGAATCCCTAGTGAATGGACCAAAAAATCCCAATAGACTTGTATCATTGGCAATTAACGACGATGCAAGTTGAGGAATTAGAGAATATCATCTAAATATATTGAATAAAATGGGATCCAAATCCAAATTCTTCAAGCATGACAAGAATAAAATGCCATTCAATGAAATCATAAGCCTTGAAAAAATTAATTTTGATGAACCTTGCAAGTTGTTGAGAGAATTGAGCCAATTCCATCCCTTCCCACACAACAATAATGTTGTCAATGATGCATCACAAAATCAATCAAACTAGTTTGATCAAGTCAGGCAAGTTGGAGAAGGAGTGGTCTAAGATTTAGAGCAAGAGCTTTGACAATAATCTTGTAGTAGACACTCAATAAGGTTATGGGTTACCAATTATAGATTTTATTTGGGTTGCTTGCCTTAGGTATGAATTTAATATTGTCTTTGTTGATTATGTTTCCTAATGAATTCCCATGAAATGATTCTAGAGAGACCTTGTGAAGGTCTTCACTTGCATTATTTCAACTTTTTTATAAAATTCACATGAGAATCCTTCAAATACAAGGGATTTATCATTGAACATAGAAAAGATAACCCCACACAAATATTCCTTAGTGAGAAGTGGAAAGTTAACAAGGAAGCATATTTAAGCATTTTTGTAGAGAAATTGTATGAGTGTAGTATATTCTTGAGTACTAAAAACTTGCTCATAATGTCAAAGAAAGGCTTGGAGAATGTTTAGAAACTCAATAAATCTTTATTGCCCCTCCTTGATTTTGTAATTCCTTGAAATGTATGATGAGATTGTAGAGCTTAAAAGTTCGTTAGAGACCTTGATTTGGGCACCATGAGTAGAGTGTGCATTTGCAACCTACTTATAGTGATAGATTACACCCACTCAAGGATGATCTTCCAAGGTGGTGGTGGCTTGAAAAAACTATGAGGTGGTGGCCTCATAGGAGTGAAAACAAAAATGGGCAAGATAACACCCATGAATGCAAATGAAATAAGTGGTGTGGGTGATGGTGTCATTCCACAAAGTTTTCTAGCTTGTCTCATTCATGCGACATGGTTCCCAATTCCAAATAGGTTGAGTATGAGTTGATGTGGTCTTATGAGTGAGTAGTAACAAATTTAGAAAAAATTGGGTCTTCATGGCCTTTGATCTGGAAAGTTGCTACTCAACATAAACTGTATTGGAAATTAGTTTGAAAGGATAATGTTTGAAAAAGGCTACACAGGCAAAGACTAATAACTAGAAAAATAAAATAATGATTGATTAGAAAACATGGCTCTACCAAGTTTCTTAAGGACCCTATTAGATCTAGCTCTAAGGATGCTCCATGAGTACCACATCATATGATCATGGCAATATCCAAGATTAGGATCATAAAGTCTCAATTTATAGCACAATGCATATTTAGGTGGATGATGTTTTTTATCATATTTTTAGTGTTCTTTAGGTTAAGTTGTAACACCAAGTGAATTTTTTATCATCTATACAAACCTATGTATGAGGGTGTCTCATATTCAAATCCTCAAAATATTTGATTATCATATTTAATTCTATAGTCAAATTCCTATATGCATTTTACATGTTTTATTCTATTAATATGGTATAAAGTACTTAAAAGTTGAATTCCCTATTGAAGGCTTATGTTTGATATTTTACAATGAACTTAAATTTTTAGTTATTTAGTTTTGAGTTATAATATTATGTTCTAGATCCTACACACACTTTGCATGCCTTACTCTCACTAGTATAATGTAAATTCCTTGAAAAATGTATTTTCTAGAAAATATATCAATTTTATATTTTGATCTAAACTCAAATTCACAAGAATTTGATTCTAAATTTAAAATTATATTTTGTTAGTATAATTTATTATTTTATTATTATCTTAAAATATTTCTAACTTGTTATTTTCTTTTAAAATAATTTAAGATTTTAAAAAGTTAGATTAAGACATAAAAGATGACATTTCTTGCTTAAGCAAACCCTAAAGCAATAGTTTTTACAAAAGTATCCAAGGATATATAGTAGGTGCAACTAACAATTTTCGAGGTTGTCCCTACTTTCATGGTGACGATGTCATTGTCTTCAAAAATTTGAACCCCTAATTCCTAATGTTGTTGTTCTCATTATGTCAAGTAAACTAGGCACAAATGCTATTAAAAAATAGCATAGATTTGGTTTTTATGGGTTTTCTAGTAAAAATTGAATTAAAGCTATTTCAAATAATGCTAAGCCAAAACCATTATATGCAATAGAATTTGTAAGAAATTTGAATTTGAAGTGTAGGCTTGATATGATCCCTTATTTTGGGTATCATGCAATTATATCTTAACAAAGGAGGAGAAATACAAAAAACTAGGTTTAATTTGTAAGTTTAACTCTTTTTAACCTAGCCTAGCTGAGTTGCACACATGGCATCTAAAAAATAAGATCATTTTACTAAGGATTTGATTGAAATCTATCATAGTTCTCAATGTTTCTTTGTTTTGCTAAGCAAATTGGTGAATGATTAAGACTTTATTTTAGGTAAGGTTCCATGGTTATGGGACAACCATGTATTAATGGTTAAGCCTTGGTTCTTTAATAAAGTTTTTTTAGTTATATTGATATGGGTTAATTTTCCATATCTTCTTTTTTAGTTTTGGGTTGATTCATGCTTTCAATGTATTGATAATGCTTTTGGTGATTGACCTAGAAACTAATGGTATTATTCATTCATATCATAAAATAGGTTGAAATTTCAAAAGGGTTGTTAGATGAAGTGTCCCTCAAGATTAAAGATAGGGTGTGAAAATACATAATGGATATTCAAAATATTTTATTTTTCTATTGTAAGTGTTTCTATATGTGGAATACTGCTACCAGTTACTAAGTTAACAATCCCTCCTCTTCCAAAAATATATTTGATGGAAGGATCATGTTTATCTTATTTGATTTTTAGATGTTTGGATCCTAAATCTTTTGAAGGATCAAATTTACCCTCTCCACAATCATCTCCAAAGCTACAAGGTAGCATTTCTTTTAAAAAAATTAACATTCACATGCTAGTACAATTGCTTCACATTCATCTTTAATAGATGTAGTTGTGGTCAACACTCCAACAAAGAGGCGGTTATGTTAGATGTTGATAAAAGGAAAAGGGAAGATGTTGTAGATAATAGTAATATTTTGACTATTTATTTTCCTATCAATGGCTTAACATTTGTGTTCCCTCCATTCTCCAATCATTCTTCCTCTAGAAAATTTCTAGTTAATTTGTCTTCCTCCAAATATCCTACAAGAAAATATAAACAATAGTCCTAACAATTCTTGTTCCTCAACTCGTTAAAGTGGGTATGACCTGATACTCGAACATCTCATGCAAATGAATCATCTTGTATCATCCAAAAAAATTTAAATCTTTCAGTTGATTTTGTTTTCAATTCAATTATTTTTGAGTTTTTGATTCAATCACCATTCAAGCATTCAAGCCAACAAAAAATGAATATTTTGGTATGGTACTATAGCTATTCATTATGAATTAGAGTTTCAACCAAAATATTAGTAGAGTACCACACAAATTCCCATGTGTTTATTTCTCATTCCTTTCAGATTATTCGATAATGTGGTGTGCTAGATTAGTCCAAAGAGATCTACATGTTTGAGATAAGTTTTGGGTACTTGCACCAATGTTAAATCATTTGAGGAGCTTCACTGGTCTCAAAAGGGTTCATTTTTAGAACTATATTTATTTTGAAATTATAATTCACATCTAGGATTCCTAAGAACCTTCTACACAAAAGACAAAATAAAAGGAGGTCTAGTTCATTTGCAAGGGCAATAGAGGGCAATGAGAGATCCAAGGACAAGACTATGTCTAAATAATTTAGAGTAGAGTGAGAAGATTGAGAGTAGCCAAATGAAGCTAATATTCATGATTGCACCATGTTGAAGTATTAATATAACATTGTAATCAAATGACTAAGGCCTAGCATGTTGTAAGCCCATTGCGGTTGAGACTAAGGATGTACCTGTAATTGCTAATTATATTGAATCAAGTTGATTGACATAGGAAGGTATTGGTTTTGAGTATTACTATGCATAAATTGTGTGTGTTTGTATTAAGGTTGTGTTGGTGTTTTTTCCAACTGAACCCCAGAATTCTCTAAAGGATAGCCAATCCTTATGTTCAAGACATCCCTATGCTAGTGGCCAACACAAAAAGTAAAGAATTTTGAGGTCTTTACTCGTGCACTTTAGGTTCTATGGGACCAAGGAGGGTATTTCCCGATTTGTGTTCATTATAATTTGTTAAAATGGAGAACACTTCTTCACAGTTGGGTTCCGACTATAGGAAAAAAACAATTCACTAAGGATTTGGCTGATCTTTGAGTAAATAATTGTCCATTTGCTAGGAACGAGGATGTATTTCAAACTTACATTTCATAATTGACATGATGTTAATAAGTATTGTTCTTGTTTTGAACCTATGGCTAGGCATATTACTAATTCATTTGATTGCATGAATTCTTGAAAAACAAGCCAGTGCCTCATCAATTGGGTAAATGGAGTCAAATATGGAATACTCAATCATACACAAATTATTTAATTATGAAGTAGATGGACTATTTTCGTAATGCCTTGCAATACAAAAACTCACAATATCCAAAACATGGCTTATTATATAATCCTTTGCAAATTCTTATAGACCTATGACTCACCTTAAGCATTTAATTAACCCTTTGAGCTAAAGCAAAGAAACAAAACCATACATTCAATTAAACCATTGATGACAAACGAAAAGATCCTTGATATTTCATTTATAATCTGCAAAGTGTACAAAGGAGAGTACATGCTTTAGAATTTAGATTTGTTTCAATATCAGTAATTCATGTAGAAAAATTTAAGACTATTACATATAAGACCTATACTCAAGACAATTGGCCAGAAAATTCATCAAGCCTTTTGCATTACAATTGTTTTCTGCACTTAAATTCTACACAAACCATTCTAGACTCAAAATTTTGACCCCTGTAATGAGCCTTGAAATCCCTTTTATAGATGAAGGGAGCAACAAGCATTGGGCTCATTACAGTTACATTTCATAATTAATTTCACTTCATTTGGGCCACTTCCTGAACCGTTATACTTAATCATTCTTTAACCACAAGAAAGCAAAAAGGCAAAAAGAGTGCCAAGCAATTGGTTGAAGAAGCACACACAAGCCTTCCAAAAGAGTTGTTATCAAAGTTAGCACATTCACCAATACTAGGGAAGTCACCATCAGTACCAATGACGCAAACCAACAAACCAGCCATAGGAAGGTGGAATCACCACAAAAATCCAAAAACCACACACCATTTAGTAGGAGAACACGGGTGCTACCCGACCTTGTTAGCGGCTGAGTAGACACCCCCACCTAGTTTCTTGATAGAAGTTGGAGTTGCAACAATCACCCCATCATCTGAATCATCATAGGGCACAAGGGAAATGGGACAATGGCCAGAATCAAGGCCAGCTCCTCCTTCCTCACTTGAAGAACTATCAGAAATCACAACAAGAACACCGGGCTTCACTGAGCAGACCCTAAGACCCTTACTCTGCTTCTTCAATTCATTCATAGACTCAACAAGTCCTTTTCCTCCAAACTTGAATAATTCTTCTGAAATAGTCCTATTTCTCAGATTGTAAGTACTTTGGATAGTAACTTTCTCAATCTTCTTTTGAACACTCCTCCTACCCTTAGGGATAGTTGAAATTTTTTCCATAGTGGGCTTAATTTTAGGCACGTATGCAAGTGGTTCTTGCAAATTCAACCTCCTAGATCTTCAAACTGGTATGACAAGAGTATTTGGCTCACCCATTTTACCGAGACTAAAACACTGACCAACAACCAATCTTGCAGGAAAAACATTGACCAAAACCTTTAGAGAATCTCCACTCACATAAATAAAAACACCAAGAGCCCCAGATAAGACAATATAGAGTACAATTGAGCTCTATGACACTTCTCAAGATTCACAAAAATCCCATATTCCAAGGTTCGCACCTTGAAAAGATATTTATCAGAGAATCTCCACTCACAGAAATGAAATGTAAGTTTGAAATACATCCTCGTTCCTAGAAAATGGACAATTATTTACTCAAATATCAGCCAAATCCTTAGTGAATTTTGTTTATTTTTCTATAGTAGGAACCCATCTGTGAAGAAGTATTCTCCATTTTAAAAAATTAGAATGAACACAAATCAGGAAATACCCTCCCTGGTCCTACATAACCTAAAGTGCAAGAGTAAAGACCTTAGAATTCTTTACTCGTTGTGTTGGCCACTAGCCTAGGGATGCCTTGAACATAAGGATTGGCTATCCTTTAGAGAATTCCAGGGTTCAGCTGGAAAAAACACCAACAGGTTGCATGGTTGGACAATGCTTTATTAGACCCTTCATCCATGACTACATTAAGACATTGAGTTTGACACATCCTAAGGAATGTGGAATTGATGATTCTATTATAGATCAAATTAAACAATTATACTTTATTTCCTTGACTTAATCAAAATATGAAGATGATGATGATACAATAGATTAGATAGAAATGCATGATAGATAAATTACCTAAAAATAATTAATAAGACACACAACTTTTAAACCATATCACACAAAAACTTAATACTATACTTAAATTTTAAATATTTTTTATACCTATTACACTATTATATAATATATAATAAATAAACAAATTTTTTTTTTTAATTTTCTTCTATATTATAAATTAAACCCCTTATAATTTCAATGTATTTATTCAATTAGGGTTAGGATTAGAGTTTTGATTAGAGAAAAAATGATCAAAATTTTAGGATTAGAGTTTTTATTTTATGTAATTATCCATATCCACTCTTAAATCTTATCTTCTTATCTTTTGAAAAATAAAGTAGTCATTATTGTTAATTTCCTAAAATGAATTTAAAAAGCAGTTTTCTTTTTATAAAAGCTAACAGTTTTATTCGAGATTCTGCTTTTTTAAAAAATTTAAATATTTTCAATAAAAACTAAACATTATTTTAAATATATTTTAATATTATTATTGGGAAGATAAATATGAAGCGAAAAGCAAAAAAAAATGGTTACAATTTAAAATAACATTCAATTAGGATTAGGGTTAGATTTTTTATTAGAAAAAAAATGATGAAAATAGACGTCTAGATAAAGATGACTCTCGACATATTTTATATATATTAATATTTAATATATGTATGCTAGTATTACAATAAATATATACACAAATAAACATAAATATGATAAATAAATAACAATGATGAATATATGAAAATAAATTTAAATAAGAAAAAAACAAAATCAAATTTATAAGATTATATAAATAAAAATAGATATATTTAAAAAAAAATCAAAATCAACACATAAATGTATCTTATTATTATACAATTATATTAAAATACCAAAATTATATAAACTTTATATGAGAATGCAAATTAGAGAAAAGCCTTTCACTCCTTCCAAGTTATGGAAAAAATCCATAATGTATATGTTAAAAAAAACATACATTACCAAGAACATTATACATCATGTCAACAATTATTTGATTATTTATTATTTTTAAATAGATGGAAGGGGGCATGGGATTCATATGTATTTCTCCAAGGCATCAAATTTATCACTATCTTTAATAAAGCTTAAAAAGGCACAATAGCAATTATTTATGTAGATTGATAAGCACTCATAATATTCTATAATAGTATTGTACCGTGTTGGTTTGGATATTGCTTGTGTCCACATGCATTACAAGATATAAGTTGTCAATCTCTATGTCTTATCACTTTAAGATGCTTATCTCTCTGCTTTATGGTATGTGTATATATCCATATATAACCTCACTTATTTATAATATATATTTATATATAATTTGGGTATGTGTATATGTCATATATAAGCTCACATATTTATAACATATATTTCTATATAATTTGGGAAGATGATTTGAAAGGGTGGCAACATGTTTTGTTTTATAGTGTTGGGGGGCTAGTTTTATACTAAAGTTTGGTGTTTCTTATAATGGTTGGGCTGTCATCCTTTTGCTATTCGATCTTATTTTAATTCTACTTATAATTATAGACATTGCTAGGTGTGATTGTTAACATTACTATGCATAGTTATTAACATCATTGTATGTAGTACTTATTTTAGATGATTTTGGTGTTTGTTTTTTCTCTCTTAAATTGTTCTATTTTATTTTTATTATATTGTTATTTAATATTTATAAGTTTAATTTAAATTTAATATAAAAGAGGTGTATATTTTTAAAAATAATAAAAATAAAATCTATTATGTAATTTTGTATGTATTAATTTATATTAATTTTTGTATGTTAGTGTTAGTATTGATTTATATGGTTAGTATCTCACACTAACATAAAGATGATTTGAGTTCAAGTGATTCTAAAAGAATTGTGAAAATTATGTGAGGTATACATTTGTCACCATTATAATATAAAAATTAATTATTTAAATTATTATTGTGGATGTATTATGGATCTAAGATAACAAAATAGCGTATATTAGCAAAAGTATTACTTTTTAATTATTAAGTTGTATTATCTACTTGTTAAATTTGGTTTTACTAAAAATAGCAAACCTAATTACAATTTAGATTTCAAAACAAGAAAATTAAACAAATGGGTAGGATTGCATTAAAACTAAGAAAAACAATAAGAGAGGGTTAAATAAAGGATATCTATTTAGGTGATTGTAGAAGATTGAAGATAATTGGAAAGTTGGCTAGAATAGGTCTCAAACTATCATGTTTAAAAAATTTCTTCCTAGCACTAGTTGCTAATGTCACTCCCCACTTTCTTGCACCTCAAGATCTTGTACTCATGTACTTTTGGTACATTTGTGTCTACTTGGGGTGCTACTATCTTATGCACTCATGTACTTTGTACACATTACTTGAAACAACCTATACTTATCAAACTTTGTTTGTTGTTATGTAATTTACTTTTTATGTTGTAGGGCTTCTCAAATTTGAAGGAGGGAACATGTTCCTTGGATTAGTTTGGGAGCTTTCCTAAACCAGGTCCTAATTTACAAGTTGTAAGATAAAATTAGTTGAAGAGTTGGATTGCTCAATTTTATGAGTGTTGGTGTATAGAGTTGTAATGTTAGAGGCAGTGTGGGCAATAATGTTGGATGCCTTAGGAGAAAAGTATGTGAAGAAGAGATGGAAAAGATGGATGAATGAGCATTATACCTTCCTTATAGAGTATAAAAAATGGATACATACCAAAGGAAATATGATGACAATACCCCCTTAGTCGCCAAAATTTCTCTTGAGCACCATGACGATAATGTGCCACTGATGATCTACCATACTCAAAATGAACTCTTCTCTCTTGGAATCCCAAAAGGAAGACATCATCCAACTCACAATTGAAATTATTGAGAAGACTAAAATCAATGTCATAAAACATGTACCCCTATCTCTAAAATTCACCAACCAAGAAATTATTTTGTTGTCACCATCCTAAATCATGACATCAACACTTAAGCTCCAAGTGTCCAATGGAAGGCCTCAAGCACACCCAAGCAACCAAGACAATGCATTGATCCTTAGAATATCATATATAATCATGTGTGTCATATACATGGAGTAACTATAATGAAAATTTCTTACCAAAGTGGGAGCAATGAAAGAATGAGTTATGTCCAGGAAATTACTCACAACCAACTATCCAAAATTCTATCTATGCTCAACAACAAACTGATCATGAAACGATATCTCCATAATAAACCAAATGATGTAAGGGAAAAAATTACTGAACTGAAATCCAATTGAAAACATATGAGAGATGTATATGGTAGTAACAATAGGATCATCCCCTATAGTCAAAATATCTCTACCAACCAACCTTACCCAAGAACTGTTTTGTTGCAGGGCTGAAAAGTCCATCCAACTTATCTACAAATTAGGGTTTGAGGTCATGCACAAACTCACTAGAAAAGGGGTAGCAATACTAACATTGAAGGTTGATCCTTTTCTCCAATCTTGAGACAACATCTCATAGCGAGAAATTGCATCTTGGTCCCAAGTCCCGAAATCAACTCCAATCTCATCACTGCAATTTTTTAGTTCCAACTCAAACAAAAGAATTATCATGGGTCAAATCAGTTTCCATAATAACTATAGGATTATAAAAAATCTAAAAATTATCTTCATCCTCTTGTTGGTCCAAACTTCTAGTATGTGAATGTGACAAATCATGTCCCTCTTGGATGCAATCTAACTCCTCTATTACATGTTTGTCCTCCTCAATCCTTTCCTTGAATTGTTGAGCCCCATAGAGTTGACCAATCTCCTCTAAAAGACATCTCTTGGACAGTTCCCAAAGTAAGATTTGTAGATTTAAGCTTACTAGTGAGCTCCCCAACTTCTTCCCTTAATTTCTTAGACATGAATAGGGTCTCATCTGCAAACTTGTTAGCCATATATTTAACATATGTCATATGCAAGTAAGCTATTTTTAAGTATTCCATGGTGTTCTTCATTATTTTTAAATCATTATAGGCAACATTAAACTCATTTTGATCTCTTGATGCATTTTGAATGATAATTTCTACATGCTTATGTACACTATCCAATCTAGATATGACTTGTACTTCATTTTCAATGGACACCAAGAGTTGTTTCTTGAAAATTTCCTCCTCGTGCATTTCAAGTTTTTGTAAATTACAAGGCATGCCAAAATTAAAACCTTCCTCATACCTGTTACAAACTACACCATGGCTGTCCCAATCCTCATAAACCTCTTCTTTGCCAAATTGATGAAAATGTGTTGGATTGAGTTGAGGATCCAAATCAACAATGTTATTGTGCCTTAGCTCATAATCTAGGATTCTTTGTTTTTGATCAAAATAAAGGTTGACACATCTTTGCTTAGTGTTAAGCAATAAAAAATTAGATGTGTATTCAATATCATCAACATACCTTCCAGCCTTAACTTCTTCAATGACATCATCCCTGTATGAATTCTGAGGCAGATCTAAAATAATATTGAAATGAATGGGAAATTTATCCCAAGACAAATCCTCACTATGCTTAGATACTGATACACTTGGATCCCAAGTGAAAGTGGGTTGAATGCTTTGATTAAAATATAAGTAGTCATTGTGCTCCCCATGCGTGGTAGCCTCTGTGGAAGTGCCAAACTCGAATCCACCTATAATCTCATCAACAAAATGGTATGAGTGAACATTAAAAACTAAATTGGAGATATAATCACCTTTTCCTCTTTCATGTCCAACTTCTAGAAGAACCTTAGGGAACCCATCATTAGTTTCAGCCCCACAAAAGACAACAAGGTTGATATTCTTATAGTTTTCAACAAATGAATTCAAGGCTTCCATATTTTGAATTTGTCTCTCAAATTTTTCTGTCATTGTCTCTTGTTATTCATGCATTACATTATTTATAGAAATTTCATTCATGACCAAAGAATCATCAAAAGGAACACATTATTGTTGTGAGATTTCATCTAATGACATATCTTTTTCAATTAAAAATTTATTACCTTCAACCTTTGACTTAGATTCGTCAACTTTTTGTAGAGAGATTTCCTTTACTTCATGATCCTGGATCTCCTCTTGATTTTTCTTGCTCGAACTTGAGTGTAATTTATAACCTTTCAGTGCCATCATACCTTGCATGTGAATTGTGAATTAAGAAATCGTTATAGGGGTCTGAATTCTTGAAACCCTCATCCATACTGTTATATGTATACCTCATAGCATTTGGATCCATAACTAATTCTTTGGGTTGGAAGAGTGAGTGAGTGTAAAGTAACCACCTTCAGGAAATGAATTTGATTTAATGGGATACATCGTTGAAACCATTAGGATGGAAATATCATAGCTCTGATACCACTATAATGTCCCTTGCTGCAAATTAAATCAAATTTAATGCTTCTCTAATTATCTATATCATGATTGCAAATATGATCAAACCAAGAAATCGGGTATTCAAGAAATTGCTTCAAAAACACCATTAAATAACCATAAACTTGATACAACCAAAAGAGAATGTATTTTACTGATTTTTAATATGAGAATATATTATTATTTATGTCTCATATAGTTGCTAATAGTAATATACATCTCCTGTAATTATGCTCAAAACAAAGAGCTTTTATGAAGCTCGAACACATACTAAAACAAACTTAACTTGCAAGGAAACTCTCTAAACTCCACACCAAGGTTTATTATGATAAAATATCAGAAAATACCATGAAATATCAGAAAAACCACATCCAAAAATATTTCATTAACATCTGCAACAATTAAATCACTCAAATCGCAAATATCACACTTCCACTTGCAACAAAATACAAAATATTGAAATAAACTTCAATTGTTCAACACATTGGCAATTCTTGTGTGAAATTGATCCTAGAGACTATCACGACCACTACCTTCAAGCCTCAATCTCTTTGGTTTACCAACATAAAAGATTATTTCTTCTTTGGTTTCCTAGCCTTAGAAGAATACAAAAGCCCATGAAGGAAAACATGCAAGAATGCCTCCAAAAAGAAACATACAACAATAAATACACCAAAAATCTGTAACCACCAACTTGGGTGCCCAAATCCCACAACTCTAAGAGAGATGCTTGCATGCAAAGTGTATAACTCCTACTGCCAATTATAAAAGCAAAAATCAAATGCACCCAAGGGAAATAATAAAATATTTCCATTTCTTGCACCACTTCACAAGTCAATAAAAAACCATTTTTCCTTTTTCCAAAAAGTCATGCTCAACTTGGCTCAATTAAATATTTCATAAACCTTTGATAATTTACCTCCCAAATCATCTTAATTAATTCACCTTGAGAAAACAACTTTCTTGATTCTACTACAAGACCTAACTTGCTATTTTTGGAAACCCAACTTTCTAAAAATAGTAATTTGGTATTTTTAGAAAATTTAAGAAAAGGGACATTACACCTGCCCAATAAAATCAAGCTCAAATTCACATTATAGACACACCTTTGTTTGCATTGTTCAGATATGCTTTCAGTTTCCTTGTTTTTGTTTTGTATTCTTCTAGATCTGTGACAATTTGTCTCTTTAGTCTTAAGTTACCTAATTAGAAATATCAATCTTCATCATCTAATCATCAAATCCAACCATCCAACAAACAAAAGGAGACTGAAACCTTGTCCACCTATTTTGTCTCTTCCTTAAGGACAACAACCAAATAGTTTCTTTTGGTCATTTTTGTGTCCCCTAATGTCTCATGGTGGAATGAGTGGTTTAGGTTAGTCAATATCCTTAGATCCCATTTCACCACATCACACCTCCATCCCAGTCTATTAGTTGACAATAATAAGGATCTTATTCCCAATAAATGGAATCCAAATCCCAAGCTCAAACTTTAATGACCATGTCATGATGAGTCAAAAATTCCAATATGAGATGCAACTCTCTATTTTATAACCACCCATTAAAATTGATTTAAATTAGTTTACAAATTTGAGGGACAATACCAAGTGAAGGACTGGTTTTATTGTAACCAACAATCAACACAACAAACAATATGCAATTTATTAATTATTGAAGAAACATGAAATATAATTCTATTTGAATATGAATAACTCATACAAGTTGACAAACTTTGTGGAAGAGACGCATGCCTTGAACTCATTGATTTTAAATCAATCAATATATACATTTTACAACAAAATGAATCAAAAACTTAGTAGGACTACTAAACTATGGTTCCTCTTGGAAATCAAGGAGTCACTACAACTAAGTCCTCCTTGGAAATTGAAATGGATAGCTAGGAAAAATTATCTACAAAATTAAATAAAATATAGGAATATATTTATTTTTGGTACCCCAATTTGGTGGGTCATAACTACTAGCCTATTAGGTGAAAATTGAACTTGTTGGATGTGTTGGAATGATCTCCAAAATGCCTATGTAGATAAATAAAGAGGCTTAGGTGAAAGTGAGACACATATTTGATAAATTGAGGGCTAGAAATGCTTTGAAGGCCTAAAAAAATGAAGATTACAAAGATGTAGAAAGTACCAAAATATATAGATTTTCTCTATTCTTCAAATTGAACAATGCAGATACTATCCAAATGCTTTTGGATCTCTACAAAATAAAAAATGGGGCTCTCCTTTTTAGATCTATTCCTCTTTTTGCAATATTTTCTTATGCATCATAAGTTGGTCAAAAGACCTCCATAAATTTTCTAGTCCACTTTGTAACTCTCTCTTGTACACTCTTACATGCATAAAATATCTTACACATCTAATAATGTCATAGATGCTCTTACAACATGTCATACTACATGTTATGTGTGGTGAAAAATGTCACATCAATTGGATGCCTATTTTTCATGTGGGTTCTTTAAATATAAATTAATAAATGAACATGAACATCAAGAATTGCAAGTTGTATGACATGACACACAATCCCAACAAATTACCCACACCAACAAGCTTAGTTCCATTTCTTATGGTGTGGTGACATTCCTATGATTGTAATGACACCTTTGGCTATTTTGGTATCCTATATGACCATGCCATCATTGTGCTTTACACTTTCTATCACCTATAATGAAAGCTCAAACTTTAGAATAGATGGCACTATAAACACCTTGTGGAGCTTGGGTTGAGATGGTTGAATGGTAGAGCTTCTTCGATGACGATCAATCCCTACAATTTTTTTGAAAGGATTGGATAAGAATTTCATTTGAGAAGGTGCAAAGTGTTTGAGGTGGGTGTGTGCACATACAGGGGCAATAATGGCTTGTGTTATGTTGTGTTGTGTCTATTACTATCTTTCTTTTGATTGCTAATTGCTTTTTATTTTTAATTTTTTACTTGTATAATATTGTTATTTTTAATAAATAAAATTTATGGCTATTTATAATAGTTTCAGTACAAAAAATTATAATATATACTAAAGTGAAAAATAAATATTTAACAATTGAGAACACTATTGCACACAATCTTATTTAGGAGACATAACCAATCATACTATGACATCCATAATACTTAAATTATCCAAACTAAAAAGAAACTAAATTATTAAAAAATAAAAAAAATTGAATGTATACAAAATTATAAAGCCAAAGTCAAATCATAAATCATTTAAAAAAATCATTCTTTAACATTTAGTAAAACAAAACAAAAAAATAGTGCTAAACAGAATAGAAAACAACTTATTACACTTTCTATCTTCCACTTCAAATTTTTATCATCCACAACAAACATGCAAAGATAGGCAGTCCCACATTGCTCAAGTCTAATTGAAGAGAAGAGAGAATCGCCCATTTGTCCCATAAACATATTCCACTTAGTTTCCCTCTTCCCTAGATGCTCCATAAGTAAAGGTGCTTTTTGCTTTGTGTCTCGTCACCTAGGTGGTGGTTGTTTCCACAATACATGTGCTGCCCATTATCAAACATCATTGTATAAGTTAATCAATCCTACAAGGCCTGACATTATTAAGACAATGACCGTGCCCTTTGTCACAAGGCGTGGGGGAAGAGGCAATAAGTTGTTGAAATCTAACGCCGAATAGCAATAAAAAAAAGTATTGTAAAAATACAATTAAATAAATTGAGAAAAACATGTGATTTGTTTTGAAATGAGGTCACGTGTAGGCGGACCTTATCATTCTGAGCTCTATATATTTAGATAGATTCATTAGGGATGACAGACAGATCTCCGCTTCTGGGCTGGCTCTGAGAATTTGATCACTATTTTCATTTCCCATGGTTTTATAGCAATTGGGTGTTGGGAAATCAATATCTAGGTGGTTAATGTATTCTGAAGCCAAAAGTGTCCTTGTTCTCTGAGCCTCCCAAAGTTTTGGAGGAATTGGGTGTCTGTGATTATAAAATATAGGAAGAGGGTGTCTTGGTTGATTGGAAAAAGTTCAAAATCTACAAGGTTGGTGTGTTGTTAAATTATAAAAAAAGATGTTGAACATTGGTAGAAGGGTGGGTAATAATCTGTTGAAGAGGAGGATTAATGACATTGTTAGCAGCAGGGGGATTGCTATCTCTAGTGTTGTCGAGAAGAAAGAAAGCCATGGCTTTTCTTTGCCTCAGATGCCTTCTTTTGATTACACACCACAGCCTTACAGTGGTCCATTCCTTGATGAGATCTTGCAGAAGAGAAAGCAGTACTTATGTCCCTCCATGTTCTATTTCTATGAAAAGCCTGTAAGTATTATGCCTTAATCAGTTGTCATGCAGATCATAGAAGGTCCATCCCCTGTTTTCTTTTGATGGGTGCATGAGATGATTTTGTGACTGAATTTCTTCAAGCGTAATTAACTAAGGCATTTCAAGTGCTTTAGTTATATGCTTTTCTAATACATTGATGCCTACCATGAAATCCATTGGACCTTTATCTCTCTAATATTAATGGGTATGGAGGAATGCTTATTTTCTTTCATTGTGTGTGTTATGCCTTTCAAGTGGTTTAGGAGTCCTATTTTTATTAAATTCGGCCTGGTTTTGGCTATGACCTTCTATTTGTTCTTCAAAAACCTATTAAGAATGGCTTGATCAGTAGAAGGCGTAGTTTCAGTAGGTGTATTGGAAGGTTTGTTATGCCTTGATAAGTTCCCATACAAGCCTAGATGATCAATAATTCTGTAGTTTCTGGTGTTGGATGGTGCTATGTCTTTCAATATCTGTCTGTAAATAATACGTTTTTTCTTTTTTAAATAATTTTTTAATTTTTAATTTTTTTTTCTAGAAATGTGGCCGATGCATGCTGGGTTTTGGGTACCACCTTTTCTTTATTTTCTTAAGAGAGTTCGTAATTACGCCTCATGCCTCGATCAGATTCCATGCAACCAATGGAAAGTTTAGTTTTCTGTAATTTACATATTCAAATGGTCTATTGGATTGCTGGAATGCTTCTGTTTCTTTCAGAGTGTCTGTGTTTGTTAGATCTTTCAAATGGTTTTAGTTTGCGATCTTTAGCATATCTGCCCTGGTTTTGTCTACTACCTTTCTTTGTTTCCATGAAAAGTCTGTATTTAGGCTTTGATCAGCTCCCATGCAGGGTCTAGTTTTCTGTATTTTTCAAAGGGTGTATTGATGGTTGTATGTCGTCTGTTTCTTTGAGTGTTTTAAAGGCCTGGAAAATTATATAGAGTTCTAATTTCTGATATATTTAGGTTGGTTTTAGCTATCAGCTTTCATCTTTTTCACGAATGGTATGGTATGATGAGCTCCCGTGCAAGCTATATAATGTTTCTCTCTCCAATTTTCAATACATGTATTGGATGATTCTGTAACGCTTTTTTACTTTCTTTTTTTTCAGCCCTTGTAAGTGGTCTAGTATTCTGATATCTGATGCCCTCAATCAGCCTGGTTGTTGGTACCCACATTTCTATTTTTTATTGGACCGCTCTCCTGTCTTAAGCCAGCTTTGATTAATGATATGCTTGATAATAAAAAAATAATAAATATATAATTGTTCTGAAAATAATCTTGTCAATCCTTGTTGATTATTTCCTGTATTTTCCTGATTTTGGCAGGTAAGAATTTTTAGGGTTCTTGCTGAAACTGAGTGTTTCAGACTTTTTTCTGAGTATCTTTGAGTACAGTTTGAGTTCTTTCCCATTGGTTTTAGAGCTATATAGGGGTCCTAGGAAGCGGTTTTAATTGGATGTTTTTGTTATCTGTTTGCATGCCCAAATCAGTGGTAGATGAGAATACACATGGGATCCATGGTGGTGAATTTTAGGGTGACCAGTCATGAGTCACAGCCTACATGCTGCCCCCTATGCTGCTTTGTGGGCTATTGTAGAATACCCCTCCAATTTATTTGGGTCAGGATATGGCAACTGATGATTTTTATGGAATAGGTTAGCTTGATTTCTGTTAATAATTTGGGCCCGTCACTGCTGGAATGATTGGGTCACCTCTTGGGAGTGATGAGGTGCTCATTAGGCTCCTACTTATGATTGGTAAACACTCTGATTTTGTGATTCTTTCTAATTTATTTTAGCAGTTCCATGTAGGTAGACTTCCTAAAATATTTTAGTGGTGGTTGTTGTTTGAGAATTTTTAGAAAAGTCCTTCCAAAAGTTATCCCTAAATTTATTGGTGGGAATCTAAAAACTCTAGATGAATGAGGTGGCAGCATAATCTTTTAAACTGGAAGGGGAAATTTCTAGTCCCACCCCGATCCCCTGGGGCTCCCATTTGCTTGGACAGGATTCTAATCTTGTCTCATGACACCCCTGCTCCACGAAAATAGTTCCTAGAGGGGTTTCCATGGGACCTTTTAATATTGTTTTTGCAGCTACTACCAGTTTTGGAGAC
The DNA here is from genome assembly GCA_007258455.2 of Sequoia sempervirens. Taxonomy (NCBI): domain Eukaryota; kingdom Viridiplantae; phylum Streptophyta; class Pinopsida; order Cupressales; family Cupressaceae; genus Sequoia; species Sequoia sempervirens. Next base: position 575,158,472 of record VDFB02000003.1, read on the forward strand.
TTCGGTATACATCAGTGGTTTCTGGCCTCTTGTCTGGTTTTTCTTATGTTTTGGGGTGCGCACTAATATTCTGCCTATTTTTTAGTATAAAGGCTCATCTGAATGTTGTACATTCATTCCCATGTGTATGGTGCATTTAGGACTTTGTATTATAATTTATTTTCAATTGAAATCTCAAGCCTTTTACAGAAAGAATCAAATGTGGATGTCAGGGTATACCAGTTGACGCAGCAGACAGCCCACAATCTCTGTTTGTTACCCTTTGGTTATGCACATTATCAGTCTTCATTTGGCTTGAGTATTCTGTGTAAATTTCCCAGGGACTTATACCTAGTTTTGTTCCACTTTTGTCCTGCATTATCACTAGCACTGGCACTTTGGCTTGAACCTAGATCATTGGCAAGAGTCAAGACAATTGCTCTGCCTTACCACAGGAGCATGGATTGCTGGACTTAACCACCTGGTCTTTTTGATGGAATAGATTGCTTTCGATTTCCATGGATGATGGGATCATGAATATTCCCTGATAATTTTGAAGGAAAGTTTTCCACTCCTCTGATGGCATTTAGGATGAAAAAGATCACAGACACTTCAAACTTTGAAGTTTGTGAATTGAAACTGTATCATTTTTTTGCAAAAGATTCTGAAAGATGTGTGGCTAGTTAAGTGAGTCATTTTGTTCTTGTTTGAATTTAGCAATTCCTAAAATTCATTTTTAATTTTAAATGTTCAGCACATTAGAGTGATATTTTCTTATATACTACTTTTTGCAAAATATTTTTGGCAGTTGAATATTGTTGAAGGGAAGATGCAGTATCTGTTTGATGAGAATGGACGCCGATACCTGGATGCTTTTGGAGGCATTGCGACTGTGTCCTGTGGACATTGTCACCCTGATGTTGTTGACGCTATTGTGAAGCAGACTAGACTCTTGCAGCACACTTCTACAATCTACCTTCATCATGCAATTACAGAGTTTGCAGAGGCATTAGCTGAAAAATTTCCCGGAAATCTTAAGGTACTCTCATTTTAATTGTTCAATTGATCCTATATGTCTTTTAAAAGTTTCCTACTGTTCCTGAACATCATATTCACATTAAGCATTCTACAGACTTGTTATCCTGTGTGAAATTATCAGAGAGATTAACTAAATTCCATTCAATAATTATTTTTTGAGCCTTTTGATACTTGAGTTAACCTTTTCAAGCCAAGCAAATAAAATAAGGTGATGGATTCAAATGAATTTCTTTATCATGCAAAGAATAGTCTTCTTCTGTTTGGCACAGACATGAAATATGTTGCCACGTCTTCACATGTTTCCAAATGTACCGTATATCCTTGCACAGTAAGCGGAGAAGCTGGAATATAACACAGTTCTGCTAGATGAAAGTTAGCAGTTGTGATTGCAATGACTGTTTTTAACTTTTAAGTCTTGTTTTGGGTTGTAACTTGCATCAGCCCCAGGATTTTCTGGTGTACTGTTAATCCTAGTTCTAGAGGAATTTGTCTTGTTGGTAGTTGCACACTTTTATTTGTATGCCGCGCAAGGTTTATGTCAAGCTTTGTATTTTCTATCTGTTAATATTAACTGCTTCTTTGCAATATATATCTACCATATTGTTGTATTTATACAAGATAAGCTCAAATGCTTAACTTTAATCTCTTAATTCCATACAGGTGGTTTTCTTTACAAATTCAGGCACAGAATCCAATGAACTAGCAACAATGATGGCTCGTTTGTACACTGGTAATCATGATATGATCTCAGTGAGAAACTCATATCATGGTTCAAGTGCAAACACAATGGGGATGACAGGTCAGAGCAAATGGAAATATAACGTTATGCAGGTTTGTCAACTAAATACTCACATGTAAAAAGCATATTAAGTTGTTACTTAGGGTGTGAAACTCAACCAAAAAATGCAATAGCATCAAGTTATTCTAACTTGTGAATATGAAACAGTTTGTGCAATAGCTTGGTTAAGGTTAATTTGCATGAGCAGAGCCTATTCAAAGTTGAAGCTGTGTTAGAAACTCTAAGTTACTAGAAGGTATATGCATACAGTTAAGAATTATAAAGAAACAAATCTTAAGCAATTAATATTTTTCCAGACTGGAGTTCATCATGCCCTCAACCCGAATCCATATCGAGGTCCATTTGGTTCTGATGGTGCAAAATATGCTAAAGATGTCCAAGAAATAATTGATTTTGGAACCTCTGGTCGTGTTGCTGGCTTTATTGCAGAACCTATACAGGCATGTTTTGATATCCTTATTGCATTGCTTCCTTTCCTAAAGGAAAATATATATCCCATAGGTCTATGGGCAAGCATGAAGGCTTACAACTACAACAGATTGTGTTTAATTTTTTTACCATTCATGTTATATAAAATGATATTCTTTATATGGGTTACTTTATTCAGGGTGTTGGTGGACCAGTAGAAATGGCACCCGGCTACTTGCAGCCTGTTTATGAAAGTGTCCGGAAAGCTGGAGGTGTTTGCATATCTGATGAGGTTCAGACAGGTTTTGGTCGCCTGGGAAGTCATTACTGGGGGTTTGAAACACAGGGCGTTATCCCTGACATTGTTACAATGGCTAAGGTGATCTATAAGTTCAAGTTTCCACTGTAGTACATTGATAATCTGTAGCACTCTTGCATATGATGCTATTGATTTACATTTTTTTTTTGGTAACTGATAGGGCATTGGGAATGGCCTTCCTCTTGGAGCAGTTGTAACAACTCCAGAAATTGCTCAAGTGCTAACACAACGATGTCACTTCAATACTTTTGGAGGAAATCCAGTCTGTTCTGCTGGTGGCCATGCTGTTTTAAAGGTCCTGGATAAAGAAAAGAGACAAGAACACTGTGCTTCTGTGGGCTCCTACTTAATCAACCGTTTACGAGAGCTTCAAGAAAAATATGAAGGTGACTTCCTCATTCGATTTAAGTTAGCAATGGGCTAATGCTGCTTCATCTTTTCAGAATTTTGAACATCTCTAAGTCTAAGACATCTTATGTTTTCCATTTTGTAGCAGCTCCTGTTGAAATGCACATGATGTGTTGTTTCTCATGGACAGAAAACACTATTATCTTTCCCTTTCCAGCTGTGCTTTGGATTTTAAGTTCATTGACACCTTGTTTCTCTGCCCTTTGGCCACTTTTGTGCATTTCATTGGGAATTAATAGTCTTATTAAATTTCAGAAAACAGTAAATGAACGATTGTAGAGTGCCAATTGCTTTTGTTCTGTTTCGAAATGAAATGCATGATATTCTTTTACATCTTTGAAGTGTTCTTATTGAGGATAGGAGTCTCTAATTGAAAAATTTCCAATTTGAGCAGCTTTTATTTGATTTACTCCTTTTATTGGCCTTGTGCATACTTAGGTGAGTCCTTGCAGCTATAACTAAAATAACATTTTCTGGTTCAGTTATAGGAGATGTAAGGGGACGTGGTTTGATGATCGGTGTTGAACTGGTAACTGACCGAGCTTCAAAAACACCGGCTCAAGTAGAAACTGCAGTTGTATTTGAAAAACTGAAAGGTATTGGCCGTTGGCATTTAATATCAAATCTCTTGTGCCCATTATTGATACTAATAAGGTTATTGACCAACGTGGTGGCTTAGATAACTTGATTAATCTTATGACTTATAATACTCCTGTAGACATGGGAGTGCTGGTTGGAAAAGGAGGGATGCATGGAAATATCTTTCGAGTTAAGCCTCCAATGTGCTTCACGAAGGATGATTCAGGTATGGTACACCATTTCCTCTTATTTTTCTCTTTATTTATTACAATTATATGACAAAGTGGCAGTTTTTTTTGACTTGGGATCTTGAGCTCTATTGCTTTGTGACTGCTAAGAGGACCTGTTATTGCATGGTTTAAACTTTAGGGTAACCAAGATATTTAATGATATCCTTTATTTTGTTCTGCAGATTTTCTTGTGGATGTCATGGACCTTGCACTGTCGCAACTCTAAAAGTTCTCCACTAGATTTGGAGTAGCTCTATATTGTCATTCAATAAATTTTGCAGCCATAAAGTGTTGCAGAACTTCTGAGAGCATGAGACATCACCTCGTTGTCTCTTGACCTTGGAAAATCAGAAAGTAACGTGTGTTTTTAAATCTTCGAAGAAGCCAAATCTCTGACAGAATCTAAAAGTTCTCTACTAGATTTGGAGTAGCTATATACTATTACTCAATAATTTTTGCAACTATTAAATGTTGCAGATTTTCTGAGAGCATGAGACACCACCTCGTTGTCTCTTGGCCTTGGAGAATTAGGAAGTAATGTGTGTTTTTAAGTCCTTGAAGAAGCCATGTTTCTGAGAGCATGAGACATCACCACGTTGTCTCCTGGCCTTGGAAAATTAGGAAGTAATGTGAGTTTTTAAGTCTTTGAAGGAGCCATGTTTCAGAGTGCATGAGACACCTCTTCTACTTGTCTCTGTCTTGGAAGATTTGGAAGTAATGTGTGTCTGTAAGTGTTGACAGAGTCGTATTTTGATGGTTTTAATGTTATATGAAATGTAAAGATGACCAAAAATTATCCTTAATGGGTTCTTTAAATAGTGAAGCTAACTAATACCTATTAATATAGTTGTATGTCTATTGTATAAGCTTCACAGTTCTCGGATGAAATGCAGAGATTTCAAAGTAATGTTCATAGTGTGTGAAATATTATACTGTAATCAGTGAGAAGCCTAAATAATCTATAAAGGAAATTAATTTACATTGCAATATCAAAACTGTACAAGTGTTCTACATTTGGAATAGTTCTCACAATAAATTGTCTCAGAATATCTGAGACTCGAAAGCATGAGATACCAGCGCAGAATCTCGGCGATAAGTAGGCAATGAGTGTGTCTAAATCTTAGGAGGAGCCATGCTTTTTAATTGTTGTTGGGTTGCATGACGTTGCAACATAGATAAAATTCTACTGGATGGCTTTATTGGGTGATGAATCTGGCTAGAACATTTTGAGTTATGTTATTGGACAAAGCTTCAAAGTAGGATGAAATTAAACCATTCATTCTGATGATGGCATGTGAATAATCTTTAGCAAATGGTTGACGTATTTAATGATCTAAAGGAAAAAGATGTTTGAAAAGATGCCAAATTTGAAACAAAATTTGATTAACATACAATTGCTTATAGTTGCATGATGCAGGAAGATTATGAAATAATTTATACAAGAGAAGAATATAATAGGGAATATGATACAAATATTTGAGAATAATGTCATTTCGAAGAGGTCACAAATCAGTTGCACATATCTTAATAAAATCAAGAGATTAAGAATTTTGAAAGGGCCATAAGTTGGTTGCACATATCCTTAATACAATCAATAGATTTACGCAACTTTTTATGACTCAATTTTGATGGTCTGGATATTTTGGTCCAATATCCGGTAAACTTTTCATAAATCAGTCAGGGATTGAACCTAGGGCTTTCTATTTGTTGTTAGGATGCTCTACCACTGAGCTACTGACCTCCTTCATAACTGGTCCATTTTTTATTCAAATGAGGCTCATTTTCCGACACCCTCCCTTGATTCACACTGCAAGTGCTTGATGATGTTAACTTGGCCTAGCTCTGATACCATGTTAAAGTGTTTACGGACTAGTGACTAGTTGAGGGGTCGAACATAATGATGTTAACTTGGCCTAGCTCTGATACCATGTTAAAGTGTTTACGGACTAGTTAGGGGTCGAACATAAGACCTGTCATTTGCTGTTGGGGTGCTGAGATACCAGCCTTAGTGATGATTAATAGATCATGTATGATTCATTTTTCAATAATATTTTCCACTGAAGATGTCTTCAATGATTCTTTTCTACGGTGTATTTGACATTATCCTTCAGTGGGGGTCTAATTATTAAATTGTTCCTATTTATAACATATGTGTACCCTAATGGCTTCTCCTTGCATCTGGAATACAATGGTCTATGCAAGTAAGAATCTAGATCCTTAACTATCTGCTAATAAGATCTATGCCTTTCAGCTTTAACTTGCTTTTTGTGAGAAATAAATTCAGAGTTAGGACCTTCTGATAGCAATGTACACACACATAATACGTGCCACGTACATGTCTGAGCTAAAACCATACTATTTGAAAAGTATCTATGGAGGCGCCGTCCTGGAGTCTGAAAGTCACACACTTAATAATGTGGCTATGGACAACAATTTCACAGGGGAAGATTAGGGTTTTGAGGAATGTTATAGCTACAAAAAATTAGCACTGCCTGTGTAACCAGCTTTTATGCTTGAGAGAAATGTTGCTGAAATTGTTTTCAGCAACATTCCTCATCGAATTTTAACAATATAAATGTTATTCAAACGCGAAATGCAAGACCTTTATGAGCTTGGTGAATGAATGGGCCGAGCGAATTATATCTGAACATGAACCCTCAGAATGAATGCATGCTTACTTCACCATAACCTTCAGTGATTGAATGGAAAAACCGTGAAAATGGAGAAGGGATTTCTTTAGAAACCATATGGAAAATATCTTCAAGATGATGAGCGAGAGAGAACATTTACTCCATATCTTAGTTTATGCTGCAAGAACCCGCTATACTGCATCCTTGTGATTTGTTTCTTAGTGTAAACCTTTATTTTTGTTTGATCGAAAGGGCTTATAACATTTTGACAATGAGTCTATGATTTTTGAATGCTTAGTAGTTATGGTTACACTATCATTGCTTTGTTTTATACATTTAATTTTTCTTTTATTGATTGAGCGATTTAAAAAAAAAAATCAAACAATGGGTAAATGTTGTTAATAACATGTATGAGATTAAGGAGTCCACAAAATTAGTAACAAAGTTATTTTTGCATACAAATGTCTTTTGAATGATGTTATGTTTGAGTGATCTATTTCCTTTTTAATTTTGGATTCTTTCTTACGAGTCTTTGATTAAAATGTCTATTGTTTTTGCTAATCTCTCATCTTTAAACAAGGTAGTCATGGAGACAACTTTCAATATATTGATGTAATAAACATCTTTTTAAGTTAGAAACAATATAATGTAATGCCATTTCATTTTTACTAATCCTAAAGTGCAAAAACAAAACATATTTATTTGTTCAATCTTCTTTAGGCACTGCCACCAACCAATATTGTACCTAAAGATGATGTGAACTAGTCTATCACTGAAGTATCAACATTTTTTCTTTTCATTTTATGTATGAACTTATATATGTTTTTTTTTTCTCATGGTCGTAAGTGAGATTGGATTCTTCAAAATAATGTTCTTTCTTTTGCCCCAACTCTTTTGTCCACATGGTTGTCTTGACCTTTTTTCACATATCTTTCACTTTCGTTATTGGCGATTAAACATTCTTTTATGCTCATTTATTGATCTACTTAGTACTTTGTTTTATCCATGTGGTTTTTCTTTTGCCTAGCTTTTCTTCCATTGTCATTTTTGGTCATCGATAAGATTCCATGCTCTCTACTCTCCTTAGGTAACTTGACATCCAAAGTAAAGTTGATGCCTCCAATAAGAAAACTCCTACTTCAATGAATGAGATATAATATGGAACAAATGACATAATTTTGAAATTTCTTGTAATTAAATGCTTTGAATCCTTTCTATTGTCTTCATTTTAGTTTTGATGTGTTTTCCCCCCAAACTTCACATCATTAAAACGCCATAATTATGCATTCTTGTATCTATTTTATGGTAGTTATAAAGCCTTCTAGCCACCTTTTATTATTTTTTCCCTACAATTCTCTTCACTAAGTTTTCTATGAAAAATGAGACTAAGGTAATTATTTATCCACCATTTGCAAAGGGCTTCCTTCAAATACAAAGTTTAATGGCTTATTTTTCTTCACAAGATAAAGGTCATGACATTAGATTTGCTGGTGTTCAATTACTTTTGTATCTCTCAACAAATTTTTTTTAGATCTCTCAAGTGTTCTCTCAAGTTGTTATTTTTTCTATTAAGATGAGAGCTTTATGCATATATCAACAACTTTATTATATAACTAGCTAAGTAGAAATTTTACCTCCATTCATCCACTCCTTTAGCTTGTCCATGTATAGCCCAAACAAAGTAGAGGATAGCGAACATTCTTGTTTGACACTAATGTTGCTCCCAAAGAATTTCAATTATCCTTTCCTTGTACTTATTTTTTTCTCAAACTTGACCATAAACCCTATGAATTAGTGCCTTATATAGATGCATGGTCCCTAATCCTTCTATTATAGTTCATAGTTTGCTTCTAGGCACAATGTGGAATGATTTTTTGAAATCAACAAAGCAAAAAAAAGTATTCCCCTTGTTTTATCTCATACCTTCTCAATCAAATGTCTAACAGTGATGTGATAAATTGTGTAGTGTTTTGGCTTGAAAGACACTTGGCATTGTTTTGTCTCCTTTTCTACCCAATTGCTATATTTGTGTTCTACCATACTCCCAAAAAGGGTTAAAGTATGATAATTTGATGGGTTCTTGACATCTCCACTTTTGAAAAGATAAATGATGACAATGATCATCCAATTTGTCAAAAAATTATTCTTAATGATCCCATTAAACATGCTTTTGATACATGGTGTGAATACTTTCAAACCCCACTTTAGGTATTCAACTTGTAACCCATCTATGTTGTACACTTTACCCATTGCTAGATTTTTAATCCCTTAATATTCCTTGTTGATAAATTTTTAACTATAATGTTAGTTATGGGGAGTTGTCTTTATCTTGGCCTCACTTGTACAATATTTTTGCATACTCTAGCCATTGGGAACTTGTAATGTTATTTTTTGTAAGTTTATTGTTTTGTTGCAATTCCCTCCAAAAGCCTCTTAGATTATGTTTCCTAAGAGAGATCAATTATTTCTTCCTTGTTTGCATGAACTCTTCCTTTTTAAACATCATTTAACTTTTTATAAACATTTTTAGTTTCTTTCTCCCTTCCCAAATTACTTGTCATTCTCTTTGCGACCTTGTATTTTTTGTCATACCATGGGTTTACTAGAAAACTACTTTTGTTGCATCTTTTAGGTCTAGATCTCTTCATGGATTTAGTGCTTTGTGAATTATTGTTATTGAAATGTCACTAATTATTTTTTTATTTATACTAGATATGCTTTGATTAAGTTAAATTGGAAAGGGCCCAAACCCATTACAAAATAGCCATAGAGGCTAAGTAGAAGGGTCTCACAAGCAGTGAGACAAAAGAAAAACTAAAGACAATAACTAAAAGAAAAAATCAATAGAAAACATTAAAAAATGGAAATAGGACTAGCAAAGGACCATTAACCACATAGTTTATACTAGATGAAACATCAAAAAATAGGTTTTCCAATCAATTAATATGAAATGGTAACAAGGGGTAATGATGGACCTATTTCTCACTATTTCATTAAGAAATGAGATCCTCACAAAGAATTGAATAACGACCCTTAAGTGAATCAACTCAATGTGAGAATCTTCATATTTCCTTTATGCTTGAGGATAGGGGTAAAGTTCAAACAACACTTTTGGGAGAAAAACTAAAAAATAGAAAATCTACCTAATTATGCCAATTCAAACTTGAAACATCAATATAAAGCTCAATATTGACAGAAACAAAAAACTTATTTTTGGGAGAAAAACTAAAAATAGAAAATCTACCTAATTATGCCAATTCAAACTTGAAACATCAATATAAAGCTCAATATTGACAGAAACAAAAAACTTATTGCAGATCTGAGAAGGGTAGAATGATGTTTAATAGTCACGAAAAAGCACTTTCAGGAGGCTGTCTGGGACCCATTCACCCATGGGCGAATGGGTCTTTTGTTAGGGTTTTCTAGCAGCTTTCAGGAGCCTTTGATGCTAATTTGTAGCTTTCGATTTGTCCAAGTTTTAGTGTCAGAAAGTTAGAAATCAGATTTGTAGGTACGATTATGTGATTTGACAACTTTTCTAATCTTGCACTTCAAGAGATCTTCAATCCTTCAACCTAAAATCTGCAACACAAACACAAGAGGGAAAAATTGTTTATTTTTGGTGAATGGGGGTTTTCCTTGGTCAAACCCCATTTGGGTAATTAAACCTTGAATTGAAATGATGAAAGTAGGAAATGAATGATGAATGAAGAAGCTATGTTGCAAATCACCAAACCCTCGAATAAACCTTTGGAAATCTACAGTATCGATCTTGATCTTGCATGAAATGGCTTCAATGGATGTGGATCTTGATGCTTGAAATATGGCTTTGAATCCTTGACTTGATATTTGAAACCTACATCACAATATTAGCTCCAAAAACATGCATGATGCAAGAAGACTTTGACATGATGATTGGATCTTGAATGCTGCAACAAATCTCTGATAATTCTACTCTTGAATGCCCTTGATCATCAACTTTTCTATAAGAATACTCTCATCAAAATGCTAGGTGAAACTTAGTGAAATAACCTTGTATTTATAAGTATGTATCCTTAATTTCCCGAAATTCAAATATTACAAGCTGACATTGAAATACGGATTTGGGGACCTTAAAATACCGCCAAAAACATATTTTAAATTTAGGTTCAAAGGCCTAAGGAGGACCCATGGGAAAATGGGTCCCAGGTCCCTATTCCTAGAACACACATTGCTCAAGGTAAAGTGTTATGTGTTGGCATTCATTATTGTCGGGTTTCCCCTTCGAAAAATATAATTTATTAGACTTGTAAATGAATAATAGGGATTTTTAAGGCCTAATTAAGTCCAATTTAATTAAGAGGGACTAAACATGTGTGAAAATGTAAAGGGATACATTTTTCTACACTACATTAGGGCATTATTAAGTCTATTTTAAATGAGGGGCGCAAACAAAGTGTGAAAATGTAAAGGGATACTTTTTTCTACACTACACTAGATATGTTATTATCTTCTATTTTTTAATTACTTTTTGAGTGTTTTAAAAATTTCTTAGTTCTTATGTGTCATAAGGATATTTCCTTAGGGTAGTTTAATTTGATTTTGGTGGATCTCATCTCATTGGTTACTCTTTGCATACCAATGTTTACATATATTGGATTGTGATCATATTTAAGTTTATAAGGTAGTCATCACTTCCACCTCCTCTAGCCTTGGCATAGTACTTTGCAAACAAGTAAGATAACCAACCACACTTAGACCAATATGACATGTGGCATTCCTTGAGTTTGTCCATGCTTTTATATGATTACATATGATCAAATTATAAGAGTTGTATATGTTGAGAAGTTGTTGAGAAGATTTGGCATTGCTGTCATTGATGTCAAAACCTGGGATTCAGAAGGTTGTGCTCTGGATGATATACATAAACGATCTAGCTTGTCATGTGCTATGATGTTGTCTAGTATGGATGTTATCCTTGATCCGGATATGACAGTACTCCTTTTTGGGACACTCGTGAAAGCTAGTTAGTGCAGAATAACGAAGACTAATCTTTTGATGTTGGTTGTTGTGCTCAAAGCTTATTCTGGGTATCCTTGCTATCCAAACATTCATGTAGCATGTTACAAGCATTGGTATGTCTAATTGCATTCCTCTAGTTGATACTAAAATTGATGGTGATCAAGACTTGGTCTTGGTTGTTGTGCTCAAAGCTTATTTTGGGTATCCTTGCTATCTGAACATTCATGTAGCATGTTACAAGCATTGGTATGTCTAATTGCATTCCTCTGGTTGATACTGAAATTGATGGTGATCAAGACTTGGTCTTGGTTGTGGCATTCCCATCAGCTCCAAAATATATCTCACATAATTTAAAGTTCATTATCTTTTAATAATTATACTTATCATATGTATGACCTATTTATGGGTCCCGTGGTAATGTGGTAAGGAGATCTTTATGTGCAACCTATCCTTTGGGCCTGGTGCTAGTGTGCCAAGCCTTATTGAATATTTCAAGGTTGTTCTTCAAAGCCGACATGTTTTGCTAGGCCGACTTATTTGTTCTACTGGTACATATATGCGACAAGAAACAAAGAAGGAAGTAGAAGGCAAGTATCAAGAAGAAGTAATCAGTAGTGTAGAGGTTGTAAAAGGAAGGTAGGTAGAAGATTCTTGATTGGATCTGCTGTAGACATATATTGTACTTCAGCGAGAACTGTATTCATGCATACGTAGATGCAATTATAACATTTTAGTTTTGTAACATATACTCTGATAGTAAGCCATCTCTCAACTGTAATAGCTAGATTTTGTATCTTGGGTAGTGAGCCCACCGACAATGAGCCTTACCTGTTGTGAGCATTTTGGCAGTGAGCCTTTGTAAAAATCATCTTAACTGGTGTCACCTTAACCGGTGTTCTATAATTGAGAATTAACATTCTCCGTGGTTTTTCCCATCTTGGGTTTCCACGTAAATTCAGGTGTTCATTGTGCTTTCATGTTCATATATGTTTTAATTATTATATGATTGATTTAAGATTTCTCTAGATTAATTAAAGTCAAGAAAATTGTTTTAGGATAACTGATTCACCCCCCCTCAATTATCCAGACTGTTCAACAATTAGTATCAGAGGCTGGTTCCTTGCAGATAAAGCTTAACTGCTTGAGGAAGATCTTGTTAGTTTGAATAGATGGCAGGAGATTATTACTTTGATGAGGAATTGAGGACAATGTTAGATGATATGGAAAGCATGAAATTTGAAAATGAAGAATTAAAAGAAAACATCAAGGAGGCAAATGCTTGTATCTCAAAGCTAAGGGAGTAAATTTGGAAATTCAAAGCAAGACACAAAGAGGTCGGCGAGGAATTAAAGGAGTCAAAGGAAAGTGTCGTGAATCTAAAGCTACGGTTGGATGAATGCAAGAAGACTGAAGAAGATCTCAAAGATACCATCAAACAAAAAATGGAAGAATGGAAGAACACTAAAGAAAATCTCAAAGATACCATAAAAAAAAAATGGAAGAAGACTGAAGAAAATCTCAAGGATACCATCAAACAAAAATTAGAAGAAAATGAGAAGTTAGATCAAGAGTTAAGAAGGTTGAAATCAAAAGCAAGAGTAAGTGAAAGTAGCATAATTCTGGATCAACTCTTGTCCATATAGAAATTCCAAAAGGATAAGGAAGGACTTGACTTCTCAGGTGAAAGCTCAAATCAGAATACTAAGGGTAAAGACAAAGTAGTTGAAGCTGAAGCAAGATTTTTTGTAACAAGCAACGTCCGAAACTCTAGAACACCTATAAAAAGACCTCCGGTTAGGAAACCAAATGCTCAAAGGTACTTATCATTTAATGGTCATTGTTTTCTATGAAAAAAAATTGGACATAAGGCTGTAGAGTGTAGAAGCAAGAAGGAACCGAGTACTCAATGCTTTAAATGTCACAAGTTTGGTCACAAAGCAAGTCATTGCAGAAGTCAATTGTCTAATCTGATTAGAAGGAATGGAATGAATAATCTCTTTCATCGTTATTGCTATGTATGCCATGGTTATGGTCACAAAGCTAATCTGTGCAGATCTAGGGTTCACTCAGTTAAATCAGGACAAAGATGTTACAAGTGCGGTGAATCCAGATATTATGCTAACACATGCAAATATGTTGCTCTAGAAAAGTCTAAAAATAAAAATAAGGTTACAAAATTAGATGAATCTAAGAAGAAGACCATCATGGTTTGGAAGAAAAAGAAAATGAGTATGGGGAGCTCCTTCGTGGTACTAGATCTCGGTACAAGCTCTTCTAGAATCTGAGCCAATTGCCTTGGCTTAGGGGGAGTTTTGCAATACATATCTTGTTGGTTCCCCTCTTCGAAGTAATATTGATGTGATTTCAACACGATTAAGTTTGATCCGGTTGGTGATGTATGATGAAGCTTAATCCGGCTGATTGAAAAGCGAAGTACAATCGATGGCATCATTGATGCAATTTTTTGGCGGCGAAATCATCATAAGTAATTAAGGATAAAAGGTGTAGTTTCAAATCATTTAGACTCATAGTTTGCAAAGAAGGAGAAGAGGTTTCGCTAGGTGATAAAAGGATTGAAGAAGCTAAGCGCGGCGATGGAATCCGTGTTGGTTAATAGTGAATTCAGTGGCGGTATTCTACTGAGGCTGAAGGGAGTAGATTTGGATGCATTTGATCATTGGAAGATGAAGGAAATGGAACTAGGGTTGAAGGCTGATGAATTGCAGAATGTAAGTGCCCTGGGTATGGATTTATGGGGAGAATTCCCTTGGATTACCGACAAAGAGTCTACCTTGTTCTTGTTGATTTGATTCAAGGATGACATCATTTTGGACAAACCCTATCTGATCACTAAGGAAGCCATTGAAGCTATTACTGGATTGTGCAGTGTTGGTGACCTCCCTGGGAAGAGGACAGTGAAATACGAAGATGTGGAGGAACTTATTGGTATCAACAAATACCCCTAACCTCTACTGATAAATACCATTTCTGATCCTGCAATAAGGTATGTTGCTTACGATATCACTTACAAAATCTATTTATGAAATCGTGAAGGTTCTACATCGGCTATTTTTGTGTATCTTGCACATAAGATAGTGAAGGAAAATAAACAGTTTGACCTATGCAGCCTAATAATGGAAAACCTAATTGAGAATGTTAGAATGTATTTGGTTGAGAGTTATCCCTTCCAGTTTGGGTCTCTGCTCATGTGCATAGTGTTCTACTTTATGAATTCATTACCATCAAAAGAGAATATTAAGTGGAAGTTCGACATCCTTGTCGAAAAGAAAGTTTACAGATATTTGGAATGTATGAAAGATAAAGAAAATGCATGCAAAGTTTATTTCTCATCCTTGTAGATGGATCTGTGCTCTAGTGTGATAGTGTCTAGTACTACGCCTATCAGTTAGTTTGAGGAGGGTTCCTCCTCTAGTAAGGAGTTAGAGATTGTCATTGGTGGTTCCCCTCCAAAACCTAAAGGGAAGAAAATTAACACAAAAGAGAAGAAGGAAGAAGAGTCTCTGCCTGGATCTGACTCTTTCGATCTAGATGAAGTTCACTCGGTGTTGGATGAGGGTGATATTAAAAATATTGGTGGAATGTGGTATGCCCTCTCTCCAGTCAGTAGTCCTAAAATTGAAGATGCTTTAGTTGATTATCTACTAAAAAAGGGTACTATTGTTTCTATTGTTTCTAACTCGTTACCGGATGATCTGGTAGAAGTTGTTGAAGAAAGGTTGTTTCGGGAAGGATCTGAAGGACGTAAGATCCAATCTATGATTGAGAGAAGGTGTGTCAAATCCAAACACATTGGGGAGACAAGATAATGTATTAAGGGGATGCCTAACATCTATAGGTACTGTCTTCGATGGCCTGCTGCTATTGACAACTTTAGAAGCAGAATTGAAGCTATCGAATTTGAATTGAATAATATTGGGAAGTTTTTTGAATTCTTCAAAGATAAAGATGGAAAACAAAGAATAAGAGTTGGTGAGTTGCAAGTTGAGTTATTGTCTACTCAAAGATAGAGGGAAGATTTGGTTAAAACTTTCTAGTTGGTAAAATAAATTGTTGAAGTCTGGTTGGATCATCTCTTTGGGATACTTTTTGATGTAGAAGATTGTGAACTATAGTGCCTGTCTTTGGAGTGGTCATCATCATTTGAGCTATTGGCTCTATTGGACAGTATGTGTGCTAGATTGGTTTCTATTGTGAGAGCTTGGAAAGGGATTCTTTCAACTGTGAGAGAAAGGTACAAGAACATTTTTCGTGTGAAAAGTGTTATTTTTACTTGATTTCCTGAATGTTCTTATTTGGCCCTTTGCCTTTGATGGAAAAAAGGGGGAGAAAATGAAGAGGGAAAAAAAGAAATGAATTGAATTGCTTGACAATGGGGGAGAGCTTGGAGTCTTTTGTTTGCAGTTTTTGTGTTTTTTCCATTTTTCCATCAATGCCAAATGGGGAGATTGTTGAGAAGTTGTTGAGAAGATTTGGCATTGTTGTCATTAATGTCAAAACTTGGGATCCAGAAGGTTGTGCTCTGCATGATATACATAAATGATCTATCCTATAGTGTGCTATGATGTTGTGTAGTATGGATGTTATCCTTGATCCAGATATAACAATACTCCTTTTTGGGACACTCGTGAAAGACAGTTAATGTAGAATAATGAAGACTAATCTTTTGATGTTGGTTGTTGTGCTCAAAGCTTATTCCGAGTATCCTTGCTATCTGGACATTCATGTAACATTTTACAAGCATTGGTATGTCTAATTGTATTCCTCTGGTTCATACTGAAATTGATGGTGATCAAGACTTGGTCTTGGTTGTGGCATTCCCATCAACTCCAGAATATATCTCATGTAACTCAAAGTTCACTATCTTTTAATAATTATAATTATCTTATGTATGACCTATTTATGGGTCCCATGTAACATGGTAAGGATATCTTTATGTGTAACCTATCCTTTGGTTCTGGTGCTAGCATGCCAAGCCTTATTGATTATTGGGTGTTGGCAAGAAGTTGAGTCCACTTTTTGGCCAAAAAAGTGGAAGTGTTTTCCCTGATTTTCAAAATTTGTCATATTTGACCTTAAAATTTGAAGCACTTAGAGATGGAATCTTAAAAAAAGTCACTAATCATAAAATATAGTACTCGGAGTCTAGTTTCTAAATATGCAATTTATTTTAATACCCAGATGACACAAATTGATTTTCAATAGGCATTTTTAAAAACCACTATTTAAAATTCACTTTTTTTTACTATACCATGCACATGTAGGTCATCCATATTTTGACCTAAATAATCATATTTTTCTAAATCCTTTTGGGAAAATATTTGTAACTCAAGCACGTTTTCCATATTTTTTGTAATTTTTTATTGAATATATTTTTTTTAATTTTTAATTGGCCATATTTGGTGTTTTGAAAAATCGTCGTGTACGTCACACATAAGATGACCTAAACTTATCATTTTTTTTCTTTTTTTTTTCAAATTGAAAATAATTGTCTGAAGTATGTTTTCGTAAAGTTTGTTTTTCAAAAAAATACTTTAATAGAAAGTTATTAAAATACTAAAAAACCTTGATAATTCAAGTTTATGGACCCGTTTCATCAGAAATTAATTGGAAAATAAAAAGATAATCCAATTAGAATTTTTTTTTACATATTTAGAATCTAAACAATATCATCTAAAATGGGTTTTAATTTCATAAAATAATTCTGAAAAAAAGCCCATCAACCATATTGACAGTCAATTTTCTCTCTTGATATTGTTATGACCTTGTACCTATAGGTCTAAGGCTAAGGGTTGGGTTACCATGCCTTTTCTTTGCCTAAATCTAAAAGAGAAACATGGATTGTGATTTTCAAACCTTTTGGAATGAGTACCCACTTTAAAATGGGTACTTATTCTAAAAAATGAATGACTACCTATTTTAAAGCTAAAAAATGACACTTCCACTAGAAGTGGACTCAACTTCTTGTACTTACCCTATTTCAAGGTTGTGCTTCAAAGCTGACATGTTTTTCTAGGCTGACTTATTTTTTTCTACAGGTACATATATATTGAACATCTCTTTGGTTTCGAATAAGAAAGTGTGGTGTGTGCGAATAGAGAAAAGGGTGTGAAGGTTCATGTGACAAGAAATGGAGAAGAAAGCAAAAGGCAAGTGTCAGGAAGAAGTAATCAGTAGGGTAGAGGTTGTGCAAGGAAGGTAGACACAATATTCTTAACTGGATCTGTTGCAGACATATATAGTGCTTCAACGAGAACTGTATTCATGCATATGCAAATGCAATTATGGCAGTTCAATTTTGTAACATATACTCTGACAGTAAGCCATCTCTCAGTTGTAATAGCCAGCTTTTGTATCTTGGGCAGTGAGCCTTACCTGCAGTGATCATTTTGACAGTGAGCCTTTGTAAAAATCACCTTAACTAGTGTCACCTTAACCGATGTTCTATAATTGAGAATTAACATTCTCCGTGGTTTTTCCCATCTTAGGTTTCCACGTAAATTCAAGTGTTCATTGTTCTTTCATGTTCATAACTATTTTAATTATTATTTGATTGATTTAAGATTGCTCCAGATTAATTAAAGTCAAGAAAATTGTTTCAGGATAACTGATTCACCCCCCTCTCAGTTATCTGGACTATTCAATAGTATAACCCAACAATTCTACTCCACAATGTGTGATACCTCATCTTCTATCTTGTGATACCCTTTCCCATTGTTGATTATCTTTTTCCTTTAGTCATAATCTATTGATTTTTTCCCCATCTTCATGTTTAAGGTAAAGAGCCTAGTTATTTGTTATTGTTGTATTAAATTTCCCTATTATAATGACCTCCTAAGGTATTATAAACCAACCTCCCCTTTTAATGTTCAATATGGATCCTTACAATCCAAATTCTCTTATATTATTTTGAACCATAGCTATGAAGTAGCAAGTAGCAAGACTAATTGTTGATTCATTGTATGTTATCTTCATCCATATGTATTGATTACTTGGATCTTCCTTTTCCACTTTTATAATTCTTCCCCATGATCATCTTATTAGAATTGTCACTCCTTCATGCTCTTTGCCACTTTTTTTATTCATTCCAAACTAAACCCTTCTTATATCTTTCACATGTTCATGTCTTTTGATAATAACAATTGGATCTTTTCCCTCTACTATAGGCCCCAACCTTAGACCTCTCCTCCAAGGGTCATCCCTATAGTTCTAGCATACCAAATTATAATGTGTTCCCAAGGGGCCCCACCTTCATATTTATTGTGTGACACTTTGTCACTAAACTAAAACTTCCCATTATATAACCATGCCCATTGGCGACTTTGTTGGGGATGAACTGAAGGAATCTCTGGGTGAGAAATTGAAAATCTCCACTGAGGAAGATAGAGGCATATACGTTTGGAAGGAGTATGAGCTTTGCCAATTTGAAGTTTTGTGTCTTGAGATACAAGGACCTTCATACTTGAAGAAGGAACTGGTTGCAACATTTCTAGTTGTGTTCTTAAAGTTTGGTGCTCTACTGGTGGGGAGTGTTGGTGTGAATGGGGTTATTTCCTAACTAGTTATTAGTGAAGACCTATTCACATTATTATAATTTTACTTAGTAGTTAAGTTTCTTAGTTGTCATTTCTAGAAGTTAGTCATAATGGGGCCATGCCTCATTATTTACTTTTAATTATCTAGGAATTTAATAATTCTCTCATGCATTTAATATTTGCATTGAGGTTGTTATGTCTTAGTTGTCTCATGTGATAGGATTAAGACACTTGTCATGATTTTGTCTAATCCTAGGTATTTCTCTCCTTACCTATATAAGCAAGGCTCTTGTACATTTGTAATCATCTCAATTCATTGCTTTTCACTTTTGGTGAAATAACATCTTCGTGTGTTGCTTCTCTCTTTTGTGAAGGTGTTGTTTTGGTCTGTAGAAATTCCTGGAAGCTTGCTTTAACATGGTATAAGGGCGTTCATCTGCAACCCCCTTCCATTGAGAGTGTTTGTCAGAGATGTGTGAGATCAAAGCTTTTGTTGGAGCCATTTTTATTGGAGTTGTTTTCATTTTTGCTTCAAAAATCCCGCTTCCACTCATTTGTAAGAAAAATGATTTCTAGGTTTTGTTCCCAGAGTCAAAATCTCATCTGGGTATCTACTAGATTTTGCAAATAGTAAAAATATTATGCAAAAATGGCTGTCAAATAGTCTAGCACAACTATTTTTCTTATAGGTGAAGTTTACTTTATTTTACCAAATCACATGTTCTATCTTCTAGATTCAAAAATGTTTTATGGGTTTTGTTGGTAGCATCAAAATACTATCTGGGTATCCATTAGTTTTTGCATACAATAAGTAATTTTTTCATAAATCAAATCATAAGGGTCATGTTTGCATTGTGGGATGACACTATTTATCCTTTTTTCAAAAAATCATAACTTGAGCATACGACGTTTGTTTTTTGAAAATTTTATATCATCGAAAAGATGATTCCATCCTCTACACAAATTTGAGGTTATTTGTCATCATGGAGGTAGATTTGAACATTCATTAGTGCATGCACTATTTTCTTTTTTTCTTGCATTAGGTTTGCATTTTCTTTGCACTTCATTTGGGCTATGTATTTCCAGTATTTTGTCTTTTTTGCATAGTTTAAGCATCATTTGTAAGTAGTTTCTTATAAGTAAATGCACTAAGATAAAGTGCCACACTATTGGACATGTATTTTGGGGATTTTGCATATAAGTTTGTGCCATATTTTATACTCGCACTGTATTATAAAGTGTTGTGGGGCATTATGTAGTGCCTTTGTTATTTTCCATCACACCTTTGTCAAGTGAGAGTCCCTCCATGACAACAAAAAATCCATGTGATTCTTGCCTCATGCATGTGTACCTTGTTTTTGTACACCTTTTTTTTAGTTGCAGGTACTTTCTTGTGCACTTTCAGATGTTGTTTCTTCTCCTTCATGCATTATATGGTGATACACAAAGTTTCAGTGGAATTGCCATGCATCTCCCAAGTCAGCATTATGGGGGGTATCATACTGTTCGTGCTAATTCTTCCTTGGTTTTGCTTTGGAGTGAGCTATGTATCTAGTACTTGTTCCTGTGTACTAGGAAGATGCAGTGGCTGGTTACCCATGCATTTCGGTGAGATGGAGAATTTACCATTTGGACACTCTTGCGTTCTTTTTTTGTGGAGGAAACCTTTTATCCTCATTTGATTAATGTTCTTCAGACTATTGGTACTTGTATTTTCAACTTACATTGGTTGAGTAGTGTCATTGAGGTCACTCGTGTAGATTCATGTGCCATATGTATCTTTGATTGAAAAATATTTTTCCTTTGTTTTCCATCTAATCATTGTTCGAGTAGTGTCGTTGGGGGCACTCATGCAGATTGTTGTCTTCTTGATCATGATCATCTTATTTTCAAAGGAGGTTCTTTAGTTTCAACACTATAGCAACCATATTTAGACAATTGTTTGTAGCTTCTTCGTGCTTCAGTGATGTTCTTCATGTTCCTATTCTTTTGGGACATTGTTTTGGAGGATTTTTAGTCCATCTTGTTTTCTCTCTTTTGGGGAGGAGTTTTGTTCCACTGGGTTTTCTCCTTTTCTCCATTTTTGAGAGATTAGTTGTATTTTCATTTATACATGGGTACCTAACATGGCCTCGTAGCCAGGACCCATCTTTGCATCATTTGCATAATAACTACACTCCCTCGGTTCCACTTATGGGGGGTATTAGTGTGAATGGGGTTATTTCCTAACTAGTTATTAGTGAGGACCTATTCACATTATTATGTTTACTTAGGAGTTAAGTTTCCTAGTTGTCATTTTTAGAAGTTAGTTATAATGGGGCCTTGTCTCATTACTTACTTTTAGTTATCTAGGAATTTAATAATTCTCTCACGCATTTAATATTTGCATTGAGGTTGTTATGTCTTAGTTGTTTCATGTGATAAGATTAAGACACTTGTCATGAAATTGTCTAATCGTATTTCTCTCCTTTCCTATATAAGTGAGGCTCTTGTACATTTGTAATCATCTCAATTCATTTTTTTCACTTATGGTGAAATAGCCTCTTCGTGTGTTGCTTCTCTCTTTTGTGAAGGTGTTGTTTTGGTCTGCAGACATTTTTGGAAGCCTGCTTTAACAAGGAGAACTCAGAAATACTTTGATCTTTAAAGGAGCTTCGTGATGCTTGAAGATTATTTCCTCTTTCAAAGAGGTTTCAACTCTACAACAAAATTTTACATCATTAAAAGAGTTGGTTGCAATAGTTTTCAGGTATTTATCTATTGCAATATTTTGTGTGAAGGTCAACTGTTGTAAAATTCTACTAAATATTGTCCCTTATTTAGTGCTTTAAGGTACTAGTAGAAAAGGGAATTGAGAAAATTAGATATTCTGAAGTAGATAGTTGTAGAGGGATAGATGGTCATTATAAAATATGTATAACCAATTGGGTTCCCCCTCTACAAGCTATTCTACCATGACTAAGCCACAATCATATCTTCTAGAAAATATTTCTCTAATGAGAGATATAACTATTGAATAGTACAGATAACTAAGAGGGGGGGTGAATCAATTATTATTAATTTTCTTGACTTTAATTAATTTAGAGCAAACTTAAATCAATTAGATATGGATATGAAGGCACAAAACAACACCGTGCATAATGCATACCAGAATTTACATGGAAACCCAAGAAGGGAAAAACCACGGAGAATGCTAATTCTCAATTATAAAAACACCGGTTAAGGTGACATCGTTTAAGGTAATTTTTACAAAGGCTCACTACCAAAAATGCTCACTGCTAGTTGGGCTCATTGCCCGGCTATTATAGTCAAAGATGAAAAGGCTCACCACCAAAAGAGAAAGACTCACTTCTAACAGAAAAGGGCTCACTGCCAATAGAAAGAGTTCACTACCAGAAGAATGATGAAAGATGAATCCACTACTGAAAGAATTGTCACCAACAATGGCACTGAATAGAATCTCACTGTTTGCTGCCTCCAGTTGTATACTTTTGCATATATCACAATGTCTAGATTTTCAAATTCACATTCATCACACTTACTTTCATCAAAAAGAATCAAATTATACTTATACCATTCCATGCTTCCATAAACTCCTAAGTTGGACAAACACAATTTTGAATTAGGTCACCACAAAAAAATTCCCACAGTAGAAGGGAATGAAACGTGGACCAAATAGAACCTCCTCGCTCAAGTCAACACACTTCATATTAACCATGATATCCAAAACCAAAGAATAGGATATACACAATATAATGTTTCAAAGAACGTTAACCAATTTCCAGATCAGTCTAGACCCATAGGAATGTATCCCATTATGTTGCAAGAAGAATAAGACCAGGACAAACAGGATCAAAGATAGATCATTACAACACAACATTTGAAACCACGCCAATCCGGATCACCAAAGCATCAAACCAAACCTCGGTCAATTAACCATGATATGTTGACATCAATGACAACCATTATGACAACAATCAATCAACATCACATCTCAACACATTCCAACAATCTATCCCTTTGTCATTGATGGAAACATTCATCAATAACAAAATAAACAACACAACTTCTTGTTTTCTTCCCCTTTGACATCAAAGACAAAGGGGAAAACTCCCCCTGAAAAACTTACTCCACTCCCCCTAGGAGGAAGCCACCAAACATTGATTCAGATAAGAGTGAGCATCTAATACCTTGGACCAATGCACACCCTGGTGCAAATTAATGAAGACTAGGAGGGGGCAGAACCCCTAACTTCTTCCAAAGATACTCAAAAGTATCTTTGCTCAACGGTTTTGTGAAAATATCTGCTCTTTTGTAGGTACATATTCAAATCTCACCTCATTGTCCAAAACCTTCTCTCTCAAGAAATGATATCTAATGGATATATGTTTCATTCTGGAGTGTTGTACTAGATTCTTAGAAATGTTTATTGCACTGGTATTATCACACATAATTGAGATTGGTTCATCAAATGATATGCCAATGTCCTTTAGCATTTGTTTCATCCAAATTCCTTGAGTGCAACATGAAGATGTTGCAATGTATTCAACTTCAACAATAGATAAAGATATAGAATCTTGTTTCTTACTTGACCAAGCAACCAACAGAGAGCCAAGGAAATAAGCTCCACCACTTGTGCTCCACCTATTATCAACACATCCAACCCAATCAACATCAGTGTAAGCTGTCAAAGTGAAGTCTAAGTCCTTTGGATACCATAACCCTAAATCTTTTATACCCTTCAAATATCTAAAGATTCTTTTTACTACGTGTGATTCCTTTGGTTCTTGTTGAAATCTAGCTAGTAAGAAAATAACATTCATAATGTCTAGTCTAGCAGTAGTCAAATATAACAATCCTCCAACCATTAACCTATACATGCTTGCATAAGCTTTAGGTGAATCATCTTCTTTTGTCAACTTGCATCCGGTAACAATAGGTGTACAAATCAATTTTGAATTTTCCAATCCAAAATTCTTTAGTAGTTCTTTGGTATACTTGGACCGAGAAATGAAAATTTCTTTGCTGTTATGATTTACTTGTAATCCAAGGAAGAAATTTAACCAACCTATCATAGACATTTCAAATTCCTTCTGCATTTCATCTGCAAATTTTCTGCACATATCATCATTTCCTCTAAAAATTATGTCATCAACATAAACCACAACAATAAACATTTGATATGAGTGAGTTCTGTAGTATAAATTATTGTTAGCTAATCCCTTTTGAAATCCTTGTCTAATCAAGTACTTGTCTAATTTGCCATACCAAGCTCTAGGTGCCTGCTTCAATCCATATAAAACTTTCTTCAACCTACAAACAACATCCAGGTCACTTCCAGACTTAAATCCCTCTGGTTGCTCAATGTAGACTTCTTCCTTCAATTCTCCATTTGTGGACATCAAAATATGCACTAAAAGTCTAAACACACCATTAGCATGATTAGTATTTCAAAACAAAACAAATATTCAACATCCATATGAGATAATCCAACATGCTTTAAAATGCAATCCAATAACAAGATAACTAAAGCATATAAAGAAAAACATGAAGTATACATATCCCATATTGGATTGGTGCCACTTTGATATGAAAAGTGGACCTTTCCCAACCCTTGACAAGCCAATGATAAAGATGCGATGCTATGATAATGGAAAAAATTAGCTCTCAATGTGAAGAGAGTAACTTTGCATGAAGTTGTGGATGATGAAATGAAGGATAACCTCTCTATTTATAGAAGAGTTTGATGAGAGAAGAGGTAAAAGGGATGAATGTGGGATAAAAACCCAACCAATAGGAAGGAGCCATTTGTCACCATGTGAATGGGCCAAGGATGTGCATGTTTTGATGAATGTACCAATAAATGACATTAGGTGGCTTTTCAAATTTGAAATTTGGCTTGTTGGAGGGAGAAGAAGGGGTATTAAATGCCAAGTGGGGGAAATGTAAGAGGGGAGTTAATGCTATGTTGGAAGGGACAAGTCATTTGAGAGGGATATTTGAAATTGGGGAATATTCCACTTTTATGCCATGTTGATGGAAATTAGAAGATTTAATAAATGAATTAAATGATTTATTTGTACAAGTGGGAAAAGCTAGAGGATGGGACATAGATTAATATCAATATTAATCATGATTTAGTTAACTTAGGTGAAGATTAGGTGATTTGACTTTTTGACTTAGATTTATGGATTAAAATAAATCAAAAGGAGATGGAAATGATTTAGAATTAGTTAAATAAATATTTTGATTTATTTAGCTAAAGGGGATGATGTTAGTATTAAAGATGAATTTATTTAATTTAAATGGAGGACTTTAGAGATTAAGCAAATAAACTTGATTTATTTGATAAATGGATGAATATGAATTAATTAA
The DNA here is from genome assembly GCA_007258455.2 of Sequoia sempervirens. Taxonomy (NCBI): domain Eukaryota; kingdom Viridiplantae; phylum Streptophyta; class Pinopsida; order Cupressales; family Cupressaceae; genus Sequoia; species Sequoia sempervirens. The sequence goes on from VDFB02000003.1 coordinate 575,183,791, forward strand.
ATGCATGATGCTAATTTTTCATGTCTACATTTTTCCCCTCTTTGAAGCAATGTGCTTGTTGCGTTGGTTCAAAGAATAAACATGTCTTGATCAAAATTCAAAAAATTTCTGGTTTTTTGGATGCCCCAGTGAAAAGAAGTATACTGTTACATTTCCCCCTCGAGAGATTGAGCAAAAAGTTCGATTTGAAGGTCAATTTCGCGACAAAGAGGTTCAAGATGGACATATGGATGGTTATGATGATGATGCATATGAGATGGTTTATGAGATACTTAGACTAACATATCTTTATTATGCAATGATGAAAATGTGATGCATGTGAATGATATGCAACATGTTGATGGTTTTTTGGATGCAAGATGGATGCACTGGTGATGATGATTAACTGACATGACATGATGTTAGCGTAGAAAAGAAGAAATGAGATGATGACAAGAGGGTTCAACAAGCCAACTTTATTAGAGGTGACGATGAGAAATGGATGATTTGCTTATGAGGAATTGAGATTTTAAAAGGGTCACTTACCTTATGTTTGATAACACACATAAGCATGATGCATCAAAGTATAAAGAAACATGATGGCATTACACCTAGTGTGATGGACTTTGACTCGAAAAATAGATAGGAGTATTCTTGTTCATACCTGACATACGAAAACCTTACTAGGGTGCACTTCCAGAGTTTTAAACATCTCAGACCAAAACACAAAAAGATATAACCTATATTCAATGCAATAGTCAACAAGTTTCCCAAAACACCCTTCATACATACCTAACAAAGCAAGTATTCACCAAGTTATATTACAAGAACGCCCAACAAGCACAACAGACAAAAGATAATGATCAATGCCCCATTCCTTTCTCTCTAGATCATTTTGATTAGACATCATCGAGAGGTCATTGGAATGAGCACAATAAGATAAATCTAAAAGAAAAGATCAAGTAAAAAACAAGCCAATGTTCTTCATACCTCTAGCCAAAGGGATGTGTTTTGCTTAGGATAAGAACCAAAACGATTGCCAATAGATAATGCCCATTGTAAGAAGGATACATCCTAGGACATGTTAGTGGATGGCAACATGTCGTTTCATTTATCCAAAGTGTTCTTTCCAATAAATAATGCCCATTGTAGGAAGGATACATCCTAGGAATGATGTTATCAGATGATTGATATGGGACTGATTGGATGATAGGTTATTGACACAAAGAGTTGACCAACTTGTTTACATACTGACCTAAACCTTAGACTTTGACATTTTGAGTTTTCTCTTTTGAACTGCCAGACTTGTTTTTGACTATTTCACCAAAGGTTGGGGATGATGATTGATTTATTGTGAATGATGTTATTTCGGGTGAAAGCGAGATGAGATGGATGGATTTTTTCAAATATTAGGATGTTTTTTATTTTTTTTGAAATGTTTTGAGGCTATTTTTGGTATTTTTAAGATTTTTCAAATGTTTTGATTTTTTATTTTCAAATGTTTTGGGGTTTTCTGAGATTTTGACCAAGAGACTAACCTAAGGACCTATCCTAGGGGCCTTGAGGGTTGATTAATAGATTAGCCTTGTCTACGTTATACATGCAGAGACCACGTAGTTCGACTGACACAGACTCGATTATTGATGAGATATGAACAAATAAATTGCCAGTTTATTATGACGGACTCCTAGAGGACTGGCCTAAGTGTCTCAGGGGATGATCAAAGATCAACCGTGCCTACGTTCAAGGCTCAAAGACCAGTAGTTTGACAAGACAACTTTTTTTTTTGAATTTTTGACCTATTTTTGGATTTTGATATGTTTCGAATGTTTTTGGATTTTTTGTTGGTTTTATGATGTTTTTGGATTTTTTGGTTTTTTGATGTTTTTGGATTTTTGGATTTTTGGATGTTTTTGGATTTTCTGGTTTTCTGATGTTTTTGGATTTTCTGATTTTCTGATGTTTTTGGATTTTTTGATTTTAGGGACTTCAAGAATGTACACGAATCTGATCTGACGAGAACATGCCCCCAACATGATGTAATAGAATACTCCGATAAAGGTAGGACAAACTGACCTTGAGCATGGGCCGAGTACTACTAGGAGAGATCATGACATGAACATAGGACCAAGCTATGTTGTAGATGCCAAACGGATGATGGATGGAGATATGGAATGCGATGGATGATGGAAGATTGATGGAGGGATGATGCAGAACAAGTCGTGAAGATCCTCGTGGATGGAAAGTGCTTATTTACTCAAGGTGCTTGTTTACCAGGTTTTCACCAAGGTACTTGCCCAAAGTACCATCGAAGTGGTTTTCACTAGAGGACAATTTTTTTCTTTACTGTTTTTGATCATTTTTTTGATTTTTGCTTTTTTGACTTTTTTGTCGTCACCTAGATGCCTGTTTGCCAAGTTTTTGCCCATGTAACCATTTTTTAGGACTTTTTCTTTTTTTTTTTGGATTTTTGGTTCTATACCTTGAAGGATTTAGGCATAATTTTTTTTGATATGGGAGTTGTTCACGGGCTCCTCCAAAGGTTCCCTTCTGGGTGTTAATAACTAATATGCCCCTGACTTGTAGCTTGTTGTGATGATGAATGGCCCCAACCAGTTAGGTTCAAATTTTCCTTTGTTGTTTGGATTTAGGATTTTTTTTTTATTCTCCTTTAGGACAAGTTCTCCGACTTGGAAACCCCTAATTTTGATCTTCTTGTTATAGCTCCTCTTGAGTTTGTTCTAATAGAATTTCACATGATTTAAAGCATCTATACACTGTTCACCTAGTAGCTCTAGCTCATTCAGTCTTGATACTTGGTATTCTTCATCTGTAATGAGGTTTTGTAGTGATATTCTTAGTGACAGGAGCTCGATCTCAATGGGTAATACTATCTCTAATCTGTAGACCAAGGAGAAGGGGGTGGCTCAAGTGGGTATGCGAATACTAGTTTGATAGGCCGAGAGGGTGGGATTTAGCTGTAGATGCCAGTCATGACCTGCATCATTGAATGTCTTTTTGAGGATTTTTAGAATGGTTTTATTGGTGGCTTCTGCTTGGCCATTTCCTTTGGGATAATATGGTATGGAAAAGCAATGTTGGATTTTGAATTTTTCACATAGATCACGAACATCCCGATTCTTGAATGGTGTCCCATTATTTGAGATAATAGCTTGGGGAACATCGTATCAGCATATTAAGTAGTTCAGGATGAACTTTGATATCTGCTTTCCAGTGATGTATGTCATAGGGATGGCTTCCACCCACTTTGTGAAGTACTCAGTGGTGGTTATGATGAACTTGTCACCATTGGATGAGGTAGGAGTTATTTTTCTGATGAGATCGAGTCCCCACTGTGAAAAGGGCCATGGTGTGATGATGGGATGAAGTTTTTGAGCTGGAGCATGGATGAGGTCCCCATGCTACTGAAATTGTAGGCACCTTTTGACGTAGTCATGAGCTTCTCTTTCCATACTAGGCCAATAATACCCCATCCTCAACAATTTCTTGGCCAGGGTCATTCCACTTGAGTGTGAACCACAAATACCATTATGCACCTCAGTTAAAGTGGCCAATTCCCCCTCAGTGTTTAAACAACGTAGTAGGGTTCCTTCTATGTTCCTACAGTAAAGGGTGTTTCCTAGGATGACAAACCAAGATGCTTTCTTGACAAAGGTTCTTTTTAGGCTTGAGGGTAAGTCAGCAGGTAGGACCCCTATTTGCAAGTAGGTATAAATTTCATGGTAGTAGGGATCACTGGGACCAATGATTGTGCACACAAATTCTAACTCTGGTACCTCGAATGCGGGTATGAGAAGCTGCTCTACCAAGAATTCATATCTCGGGACGTTGCGAGGGATGTCCAGTAGGGATCCAATTGTCGCCATGGTGTTTGCTGCTCTATTGTTTTCTTTGGGAATCTACTCAAATGTGATATCAATGAATGATTCTTTGAGGCTCTCTACCAAATTTTTGTGTGGAGTTAGCTTATCATCCTTTGTTTGGTACTCATCATTTATTTGATTTATTATCAGTTGGGAGTCTCCATATACTTTGAGGGTCATGATGTGCCACTGCACTGCTATTCTGAGACCTATGGTTAAAGGCTCGCATTCCGCAATGTTGTTAGTCCAAGGAAATGCCAATTTGTAGGATCTAGGTATACAATCCCCTTGTGGGGTGATGAAGAAAACACTAGCTCCTGATCCATGTTGCGTATAGGAACCATCAAAGTAGAGTTTCTAGTGGTCGGCTATGCTGAGATTGAATATGGATTCATCTGAAAACTCTAATATGAGTGGATTCTCTGAATACATGGGTACTTCTACAAGCTCATCTGCGATTACCTAACCTTTGATTGCTTTTCGTTCCACATACTCGATGTCGTATTCAGATAGAATCATGACCCACTTGGCCATCCTTCCAGTGAGCATTGCCTTTGATAGTAGGTACTTTAGGGGATCAATTTTGGTGATGAGTTTAATTTTGTGTGTCAACATGTAATGTTTGAATTTTTGTGAAGCAAACACTATTGCTAGACTTGCTTTTTCGATGAATAGTTTAACTCATGCACGACCATTTTGTGACTGATGTAATAAATGGCCCTCTTTGTCCCATTTTCATCGTGTTGAGCTAGGAGAGCTCCAAGGGCTGTTGTTGTTGTTGACACATAGAGGATTAATGGCTTTCTTGGGATTGGCGGCATGAGGACCGACGGTGTGAGAAAATATTCTTTTATTTTGTTGAAGGCTTCCTCACACTTGTCATCCCATTTGTATGCTACTCCCTTGTGAAGTAGGTGAGAATATGGGTTTTGCTTGTTTTCCAATTGTGATATGAATCTGCAAATGCACTGAAGCGTGCCCTAGAGGCCTCTCAATTGTTTCAATGTTTTGGGTGCTTCCATCTCAATTATTGCTTTTACCTTTGCAGGATCTATTTCAATACCCCTCATTGACACTATGTAGCCCAAAAATTTTCCTAACTGTACACCGAAGACGTACTTCTTAGGATTTAAGTGGACCTTGTACTCCTCTAGCCTATCGAAAATAGCACTCAAGGTTGCTATGTGATCTCTCCTCTTTCTGGATTTTGCTAGTATGCAATCAACATAATCTTTGATAGTTTTGTGGATCATGTCATGGAAGATTAGTATCATGGCCTTTTGGTAGGTGGCCCCAACATTCTTTAGACCGAATGACATCATATTCTAGCAGTACATCCCCTATGGACAAGTGAAGGTCGTTTTGTGTTGGTCTTCTTTGGCAATCATTATTTGGTTGTATCCAGAGAAACCGTCCATCAGAGAAAGTATCTCATGTCCTGTTGTCATGTCTACTATCATGTCCATGTTAGGCAATGGGAAATCATCTTTCAGACATGCTTTTTTTAGATCTCTGAAATCTGTGCAGATTCGAATGCCCCCATCAGGTTTTGAAACAGGAACCAGATTTGACACCCATTCGGGGTAGTCAATTGGTCGTATGAATCTTGCGTCAAGTAATTTTTTTAATTCCATTTTGACTAGTAGGTGATTTGAGGATGCATTTTTCTCAATTTTTGTCGAACAAACTTTGCTTTAGGATACACTACTAGATGATGGACCACAATCTCTGGATCGAGCCCGGGCATGTCCGCATAGCTCCATGCAAAGTTGACTTTACATTCTCTTAAAAAGGTAGCTAGGAGCTCTTGCTCTTCTGACAACAATGACTCTGCATAGAATGTGATGTGTGGGGTGTCCTTTGTTCCCAAGTTAACCGGATTGCATTTTTTGGCCAGGACCACTGATTTTTCCTGATGGAGAGCTCTGAGAGGAAGATTGAATCCCCCATCCTTGGGTGCCTTAGAGAGGTTTTCACTGTTGGATGCGTCCTTTATTTTTACTATTTTTTGGGTCAGAGAGTGCCACAGTGTGGTTTTCACTCAAGGACCTAGAGATTATTCTCAATTTTTTGCTTTTGTGACTGAGGGATTCAATCGTTTCCCCTTAATATGCATGTTTATTGAGCTCAATGATGAATCTTGCTTTGTGATCCCCACATAGAATATTATCCCGTAGTCCCATGAATTCTGAGAGCGCCTCATCATTTTTGAATGTGTCAGGAGTTGGCGGTCCTCATTGGTCATAATCGATGAGTTGGGGGTAAACTAAGCCAATTTCATGGTTTTGATGGTTAGTGGACTCAAATGACATAGTACTAATCATGAGAAGGGTGGTGTCCTCAAATGACATAGTACTAATCATGAGAAGGGTGGTGTCCTCAAAGAGCATGGGTAGGTTGGTTATGAGGTCTTCTTCATCACTACTACTACAGATGTCAGTTATGTCAAATGTGAAGTTGTCTATGACTCGACCTATAGATACGGGTAAGCGAAGTTCGACTGCTGATTGTTGAGGAGGATTATTGACCCTTCTAACTGGAGGACTTCGACCATGTATGGTTATAATTGGAGGGGTACATCCAAGGACAAGATTTATCATTCGCATCTCTGGAATGATGGATATTAGAAGCCCATTGTCATTTTGTCCTAGTTTCTGGTTTCTATCATAGCCCATTGTGAGCATCATTTGTAAACCTTTGTTGCTATCATCCATTGGTAGATCATTTGCTCGTCTATTATCTTGGTATAGGATATGGGATGGGTCCTCCTCTATTACTTCTTGGCCAAGATCTCCCCAACTTCTGAAGTAGGAATATCCTTCAATGGATGTTTGGAATGTGGAGGCTTCATTTGATTACAGTCGTCCTCGTGAACTAGGAGATTGTGGTGACTCTCCTACCATGAAAGCATTTTTGGGAATTGTATAGTTTCTGCAACCATTGTCCTGGATGATGACTTTGATGTCATAGATGGTGGGGATGGCGAGAGTGGCAGGTGTCTCTATCGTAGAAGTGGAAGCGAGAGTGGTTGGATCAATGTATGGTGTTGATGGACCTTCATCATTTTTAGGCACTTGAGGGATTTTGTAGTATTTTTCCTCTAGGTTCTTGTAGTAAGAGAATGGTTCAAGATCTCCATGGATGGTGACCTCTTGTCCTTCATATGTGAATTTGACACATTGATGGAAGGTTGATGCTACTGCTTGCATTGCATGGATCCACAAATGTCCTAGGAGAATGTTATAAGGTAAGTCGAGGTCCATGACCTGAAAAGTAGTTTCCATGATAGTTGGACCCACTTGAATATGGATTTGGATTGTGCCTTGGGACACTCTTTCTTGTTCATCATACGCTCTGATTGTAATACCTTTTCCTTTGTCGATGGAATCCTCTGAGATTTTCAAGCTCTTAATGAGCTTGAGGGAACAAATATTCTAGCCTGCACCTCCATCGACCAAGACTCACTTGACCTTATTTTTATGCACTAGGACCTCTAAATGGAGTGCATGGTTATGAGATGGTTAAGCAGGAAAATATTGATTGGAAAATGTAAGGAATTCAAAGTGATGATGTCTCCAATGATAGCTTGGAATTGTTCTGCATCAAGATTTGTGGGGATAGTTGATGAAGCCAATGCTTCCTTAAGGATTTTCTTGTGGGCAGATGAAATTTTTAGCAACTCCATGATGGAGATCTGTGTTGGGGTTCTTTTTAGCTGATCAAGGACATTGTAACCGCTGGGAATGGATCTGGGGTTGGGTGTAGGTGCTCTATTTGGCTGAGATGATCCTGCAATGGTAATTTTTTTGCCTCTTGTGGTGAATCCACAATTGACATGGGCTCCTTTGATAGTGATGGTAGCTCAGTAGTCATCCAAGGATGTGATGACATGGTCATACACATGATTCATGCTCTTGAAGGTGCCTTTCCCCTTATCAGTGTTATTGTTCCCTTTATTGTTATGGTTAGGCATCAAATTTGTGTAGATTTTGAGGTTCTGATTTCCTGATGGCTGCTCCACATTTATGATTTTTTGATCAATGAGGTCTTGGATTAGGTTTTTCAACCTCATGTAACTATTATTGGTGTGCCCTTTGATTTTGTGGAAGTCACAGAGCTGATTTTCATTGTACCAGGGTGGTTTCACATCTAGTTCCTGGTAATTCTCATAGGTGGGAGCCTCAATGATGTTTTCATTTATTAATTTCTTCATGATGACCTCGAGTGGTTCCCTAAGGGAATTATACTTCCATTTGAGGGGAGTTCTTGTTTCACTGGGGTGGTCCCCTTTGATCGTTAACATTATTGATCGTTTGATTGTTTGGCTCATGTGTTGTTGTGTTAGCCTAATGATTGTTTTGATGATGGTTTTGGGGTTGCTATTGCGGTGTGGGTGTGTTTTTTCGAGGGGAACTGATGACAACTTTGGTGTCAACAACACCACTGTTGGTAATGTTTCGGTTCTTTTCCCATGTGTGAGGTTTTTCATTGTAACTAGTGGATGGGTGATTGTTTTGTTGTTCAAGATATGCGATTGATCCTGCAGGTTGTGTCATAAGGGCTCGTTCGATGTTGAGCACCTTAGAGATCAACTGGTCGTACATGGTTATACCTTGGACTTTGAGATGGAATGCCAAGGCTTCGTCGAGGTTGGATATGATAGTGCACACTTGTTGTTCCTCAGGCATGACCCATTTTCTTTGATTGGACTTGGATCACCATCGTTTTAGGAATGAAGCAAATGATTCATTCTTACCTTGTTTCAAAGCCGATAGTTCCTCTAGACTGACATCCATTCCGATATAGAATGCATAATTTTTGATGAATGCATCTACTATTTCTTGGAACTTCTTGATGTCAGGAGGAAGGTGAGAGAACCATTCCATGGCGTGGCCAACCAAAGTTCTAGGAAATAGCTGCATCAGATAGGTATCGTCATATGTGACTTCCATGCAATGAACCTGGAATTCCCTGATGTGATCTTTAGGGTTTCCCATCCCACAGTATTTGTCAAATTTGGGGATCTCAAATCCCTTTGGGAATGGTTTCATTACAAGGCTTTTGTCAAATAGATAAGGGTACAAGTTGCTGGGTGTTTTCATGGTTTTCCTTGATTGAAGGTCGAGCATTTGTTGCGAGAACAATTTGATTTGTGCTACGACATCATTTTGCAAATCAGGGGGTGGGATGAAAGTGTTTTGAGGTGGTTCAGCTATCGGTGGGATGGGTGGATTGGTTGGTATGTTGATGGATGGTGTTTTCACATTCTGTTTCACCAAATATGCTTGTAGTTTTTGTACCAACAACGCTTATTGTTGATCCTATTGCTATTGTGCTATTAATGCTCGTTGCTGAGCTTGCTATTGTGCTTGTTGTTGTACCAACAACGCTTGTTGTTGGGCTGCTAATCGGGCTACTTCTTGCTACTCTTGGTATTGTTTTAGTGCTTGCTAATATGCTTGCTCTTGGGCTGCTTGTTGTTGTGCAAGATATTGTGCTTGTTCATGTGCTTGCGCTTGCGCTTGTGCTTGAGATTGTTGGGCTTGAGCTTGCACTTGTGCCTGAGCCTAGGCTTGTGCTTGTTGGGAAGTTTGTGCAACTTGTGCAGCTTGTGCAGCCTATGCTGCTTGAGCGGCTTGGGCTGCTTGTTCTATTTTTTGTTGTAATAAGGCTTGAGCTTATGCATCATGTTGTGCTTGTTGTACTTGTTGCACTTGTTGTGTGGCTAGAGTGGCTTGCACTGCTTGGGCGGCTTGTGTTGCTTGAGTAGCTTGCGCAGCTTGAGTGGCTTGTGCTACTTGAGCAGCTTGAGTGACTTGCGCTACTTGTCAATTTTGGATTTGCTGAAGTGCCTTTTGATAGGTAGCTTGTTGAGCAGCTTGCAACACAATATTGTATTGGTTTGATGTGTTCAAGTTTGGTGGCAGTGGTGGTGGAGGTGGATTTGCAATGGTACTTGTTGTGGTGATGAGAAGCATCATCGTATTGATGTTTGGGATTTGAGTGGTGGATGGTGTGATTGATATGCTTGGTCCTTGAGAGACCATGTTTTGAGATATTTGGAGGATGGTTGATGATGTGATGGTGGTTGCCTGTGTGGTTTACATCTGTTGTTGCGATATCGATGGCAAGATTTGGGGATTTGATATAATGCTTTGATTGATGTTCAGGATGTTGGTTTGATTTTGTTGATTGATGTTTGGTAGAGGGGGAAGCCCTAAACCAATAGGCGGTGTGGATATTGATGGCAATGGTGGAAGTGGTGGAAATGTGAGTGGCATAATCCCTTGGGGGAATGATGAAGATGTAGTGTCAAAAATGCCTCCTGATCCAAATAAATCACTTTCCCCTTGTGAGGTTATGGGGAGAGAAGTTTGAGGTGTTGCGTGAAAGGATGATGATGATGGGTCATTGGGATCATGAAAAGTGAGGGGAACGTATGTATGTAATAGATTTTGGGGTACGGTTTGTCCCAAGATGGTGAACATTGCATCCAAATCCTGATTGTTTACGAGAGGATGCATTTGTAATGCATTGAGAAATGCACTTCCTTTGTTAACAATGGGTTGTGTTGGAGCAATAGATGATGTAATTTGCAGGATGTTTTGAGTGATGCTTTGAAATGGAGGTGTAGATGAGATGGGGATGGTAGATGAGATTGGAGGCATGACCCCAAAATATGGTTCCACAATAGTGCTCATATTGAAATCGGAGGGGAGTTTAGCCCCTTGCTTTCCTAATTAGAGCATGTCTAGTGAAGGATTGAGTCTCATCATGATGTTGATAATCTTATGATTCTCCAGATTTTGAACCATTTCGGTGATTTCCTCATGTGCCATTCCAAAGGGATTATTGGTAAGATCCTCCACTTGGACACCTTCCTCTTGATGTTCTTGCAAAAATGGAGGAAGGTTAATTGTGAGACTGCTAAACCCAATAGGATTCATTTCAGGAGTGGTTTGACTCAAGTCACACGAAGTAGATGTTTCTTTGTTGGTTTCCATGTTCTTCTTGTGTTGTGATCTAGTTTGCACCATAAAATAGGGATCAATTTTTCAAGAATGTGGGAGGTGAATCTCTAATTCTTTGGATTGATCTAACTTTAGGTACAAAAGAGAAAATTTAGGATGATCTAAGGATCAAAGGTATGATGGTGAAATGTGTGAAATGTGGATGATATGGATGATTAGAACTCTTGAGAAATCTTGAAGGAGATGTTAAAATTTAGGACTTGGATTTGATGTTTGATGTTTGATTTGGGATTAGATTAGATTTGATTTGATTTGGATTTGGATTGTGAACTCATAAACTCTAAGAGGTTGGATGTTGTCCTAGAGAAAATTTGTCCTCAAGATGCTAATTTGACTAAGTGTGAGAAGAAGGATTCATCTAAACACACCTAACCAAACAAGATGATTTTTGATTGGATTTTGATTTTGGATTATGAACTCCTAAACCCCAAGATGTTGAATGTTATCATGGGATAAACTTGTTCACAAGGTTTGATAATTTGACTAAATATGTGGAGAAGGATGCATCTACACACATCTAATCAAACAAAATAATTTTTGATTTGTTTCAAATGATTTTCCCAAAGTTTAACATGGAGGATTTTTCCAAGATTTTCAAGAGTTGATGATGAGATGATTTTGATTTGATGTTCAAAGATGGATGAAGGTTTGATTTTGATCCTATGTGAACCTAAAAATACTCTTGCTTACAAGACCTCGGTTTTGAAGAACACACTTTAATCTTAAACAAGATGCTCAAACTCCCTAAAAAAGATTTGGGTTTTGACAATAATAGAACGAGTACAAACCAGGATTGTTTCTTGAAGCTTTTCTGTAAAAGTTAAAAAGTAGTCTTCATCTGAATTCGTATAGCATTGAGAGACACTTTTGGTGATCTTTTAGACTAAGAGATTTTACCTTTGGTTTCTTGATCTTGATCTTGCGTGAAATCATTGGAGACACATGTGTGGGGTCCAATTGTTTTTAGTCTTTGCTTAATGAATTTTTTTTACCACAAACACTTCTTGATTAGCTTTTCAAACTAGATGTCCAATGTCTCAACTTCTTCTCATTCTACAAAATATATCATGTGGAACTTTGATGAAATCAAGGCAATGACTACCTATTGTTAACTTTAGTAAGCAAATTGAGATACAAATCCAAGTGTTTAAAAACCTCTAAGGATAAAATCCCAAGGGAAAGCAATAACACATGAATTTGGTCAATTGTATTTGCTTCCTAAGGGTTTGAAGTTTTGATGACAATGCTAAATGTTTGTTTCCAAATGTTTACGAACAAGTAAACTGTTTTGTAACCAAGAACAAGCACAATCCTATGGCTATGAAAGACTGTATTTGTTGAGTCCCCACGTGGACAAGTCCAGCTACGCTTATTTTTAGCGAATGGTTAGATGCTTGACCCCACTGGCTCCCCTCCATGACACTCACTTCTAGGGGCAGGCAAACATCAATACCCATGAAAATCCCATGGCATACTTTCCATTTCTACTAAAAATCTTAAAAGTGTGGGGCGGCTTTAGAACGACTGTTCCTGTAGCAACAAATAGATAGGGATTTTGGCCTTTCTACAACAAGGGTTTTAATTCGGACTTTCCATTCATAGGAGTTGACCTATTGAGGTGAGAGACCATTGCTTCCCTTCTCATAGGAGCCAACCATGTGATACTAGCCTTTGTTCCAGTACCCACTTTTATATCTCGGTTGGAAATACTCTTGGCTTTAGAGTGTTACCAGTTGAGTTGTTCCCTTGGGTGAGTACCTTTTACCCAAGCCATGCCCTCTAAGATAAACAAAATTGAGCAAACATATTCGTAGTTTGATCAACCTTCATTTAGAAACAAAGGGAGAACAAATGCAACATGTTCCACTCACACTTACAAGATGTTTTGTTCAATTTTAATCCCAAAATGAAATGTGGAGGTAATTACTTTACCCAACTTAAGATCACCAAAAGGCCTTTTGATTCTCAAGATCGTCATGAGGTGTGAGAGAAGGGCATACGTCCTTTTGATGGTATTAATTTGAGTAAGCACTTACAAAACAAAGAAACAATTGTTGATTTTAAGTCCACAAAGCAATGATTTTGATTCATTTTAAAGCACCAAAATGAGATATGAAAGTTGCCTTGTTCAATTTTTAAATCCGAAAACCAACTCTGGTAAGTTTGTCCTAAAGTTCTTTTTAAGCCCTTTGTTGTGAAAATTGAAATATTATTTTTAGAGCCACAAAAAGATGTGAGTTAATTTAAAACAAAAAACTAAAGCATAAAACATAAGCCCTTTAAAGCATTTAAAAATGCTTTGTGAATTTCAAGTTTCAATGCCCGATTTTCTCTTTAACTCCAATCTCGCTTTGCTTTCGCTTGACTTCAATGCTTGATTCCAATGTCAACATTCCTACAAACATCACAAAACTAAGAAAAATAAGAAGTATGATATGTAAGGAATCAATGAGAATAATATGATGAATTCAGTTTCAAACCAATACAATTCCTAAACTTGTCAAAACAAGAAAATAATCCTTTGAGAGATAAAGATCCGAAACTATCCCTTGGATTGATAGGCAATGTTTAATTTCAATCCACAATAAATCTTGCTTGTATATTGTGCATCTTTAAGTCATAAATCCAACACAATCAACAAATATAAATCATACATGTTCAAAATTCGTGAATTGAAAAGACAAAAAGATTGATGATGCAGGAGAAAAATAAACACTTTAGAGCAATTGCAGCTATCTATTGAAGATCAAAATGTGCAAATTTTCAAAATTTAAGGAAAGTGGAACATTGTTTAATGTAAAAAAAGACAAAATGCCTTTAATAATTACCAACAAAGAATCGTTCCACCAATACCTCAGTAACCTACAATGGGAATTGTGCCTAAGATGAACATGTGTTGCACTCCAATATCGCCTTAATGAGACCATGACTTTCAAATTTTGGTGTAGAGTTATTTGTCACAAAATCTTCATTTATTAGTTACCAAATCTCAAGAAAGATGTCAGACAAGTAAAGATTTTCCTAAAGAAACTATAATTTAAGCTATCTTTTAAGTGCATGGCTTATAAGATTGAATGCCTCTGTCAGAGGCCCATATTAAGTCAGGGATGTGACTCCTACAACCACCACCAACTAGATTCAAAAAATCTTGGATAAGTATGCGGCCATGCTAGTAAATGTGGGCTACTTGGCACAAATGTGACCTCACACCCCACAAAAAAAATTAACAACCATGGCATGCTTTAGGAAATGCAGAAAACATCGAACAAGCGACATTAAAGATTTCCTCAGCTCATAGTCTTTGGGAGAACTGTATCACTTTTCCCTTTCCAAACGTGTGTCTCACAACTGATATTGTCATCTCTATATTTCTATACTACTCACGCCACAGTGAAATAACTCATGTCGCAGTAGAAACATACCTTAATCTTCTGCTAAATGATCCATATTAAAGCTCTTCTAGCATTTATGAGGCATATATAAAAAGAATTGAGCTAATATATGGAAGGCCCCACATGCTTTAAAACTAGCGTGTGATACAAGGTATGTAGAAGTGAAAGGCTTTGGTGAAAAAAATCAACCGCCCTTAATCATAGAATTCATTTATACCTACTACAGTTGTTATTGTGTCGATATGCAGAATTAATGGGTGACCCCACTTCTGGAAAAATATATTAGACGGTTTCCTATGATTTTACTTATAATGGATACTAGGATAGATCTTGTAGTACGACAGTTGTATTTGAAATTGTATCAAAATCTTGTACATATCTTGCTACAAGAATAAGACGATGCAGCTGACAGCCTCAAACCACTATTGGAGTCAATTATAATGTTTGATATGGTATGAGTACTGGCATCAATAAGGCTCGATAATAATCCAAAGCTAGATAATGAGGAGATGGTAGCGGACAAAATCAGAAAGCAAGCACATAGGTCCTGATTTGCTAATAGTATGGCCTCTGTTGACCTTTCCAAGTGCTACGTAGGCTGCAAGGAATGAACAATGGGAATTGTGATTTGTATAAACTCTTGTGTTGACCTTTCCACTTTGCTGTATAGGAAAAGGCAAAGAGTGTACAAAACCCCATATACCAAACAACAGAAGACTACTCAAATGGTGGCTCAGAATTAATTAATTATGATAGAGAAAAATAGGAGTGGCAATAATAATAAAGCACCATGATAGAAAAACATTATATTTATTAGATTCCTTCGATATTGACAAGAAAATGTGTATGAACCAAAAATGTAACAATGCAACAATATAATTTTCCCAAAAAAATAGCAAGCTTTTCTTTTATAAATCAAAACTTACTCATTAAATAAAAGTACCGAGAGTAGCACGTTAGTGTTGACAATCACAAAGAAAAAAACTTAAACTAGTTTTAAGACAAAGACAATATATATCACATGAACTCATAGCTATTTGATAAAAAATGTACGTGCTCTTTTATGTAAGAAAATAACATTGTCGAAATACAATTGCAACAAATATAAAAAAATAAAACAATTGAAGCCAAGATATTAGCGTACTGCCCTCCTTCTAACGCCATTATGTGTGCATCAAAATCTGCAAATGGCTAAAATTCTAACACACACCGTTTGCATGATTAGTATTTCAAAACAAAGCAAATATTCAACATCCATATGAGATAATCCAACATGCTTTAAAATGTAATCCAATAACAAGATAACTAAAGCATATAAAGAAAAACATGAAGTATACCTATCCCATATTGGATTGGTGCTACTTTGATATGAAAGTGGCCCTTTCCCAACCCTTGACAATCCAATGATGAAGATGCAATGCTATGATAATGGAAAAAATTAGCTCTCAATGTGAAGAGAGTAACTTTGCATGAAGTTGTGGATAATCAAAATGAAGGATAACCTCTCTTTTTATAGAAGATTTTGATGAGAGAAGAGGTAAAAGGGATCAATGTGGGATAAAAACCCAACCAATAGGAAGAAGCCACTTGTCAAGAGATGGATGGGTGAAGGATGTGCAAGTTTTGATGAATGTGCCAATAAATGACATTAGGTGGCTTTTCAAATTTGAAGTTTGGCTTGTTGGAGGGAGAAGACGGGGTCTTAAATGCCAAGTGGGGGACATGTAAGAGGGGAGTTAATGCTATGTTGGAAGGGACAAGTCATTTGAGAGGGAGATTTGAAATGGGGGAATATTCCATTTTTATGCCATGTTGATGGAAATTAGAAGATTTATTTGTGCAAGTGGGAAATGCTAGAGGATGGGACATATATTAAGATCAATATTAATCATGATTTAGTTAACTTAGGTGAAGATTAGGTGATTTGAATTTTTGACTTAGATTTATGGATTAAACTAAATCAAAAGGAGATGGAAAATGATTTAGAATTAGTTAAATAAATATTTTGATTTATTTAGCTAAAGGGGATGATGTTAGTGTTAAAAATGAATTTATTTAATTTAAATGGAGGACTTTAGAGATTAATCAAATAAACTTGATTTATTTGATGAATGGATGAATATGAATTAATTAAATGCATGATGTCAATTTTGCATGTCTACACCATTCAAGATTGCATATTTTACATTCATTTGATAGACTTTGAAATCCTTAAAACCTGCAAAAGCCAAGAATATCTGGATCACTTCCATTTTGGAAACAGGGGCATGTGTCTCTTCAAAATCAATACCTTCTATCTGAGTGTAACCTTTGCAAACCAATCTTGCCTTGTTTCTCATTACCTTTCCATTTTCATCTAGCTTGTTCCAGAATACCCACTTTGTTCCAATTACATTTTTTTTTTCCAGTCTGGGCACAAGTTCCCAAGTCTAATTCTTCTCTATTTGATCAAGTTCTTTCATTGCCTTCACCCAATTTTGATCTTTGCATACTTCTTCCATAGTCTTTGGCTTAGTTTCTGAGAGTAGACACAATAATACTTGCTCTTGAGCTGCTTTTCTTCTTGTGGTGATTCCCTTATTCTTATCTCCAATAATCTGATTTTTTGAGTGGTTTTTTTGTACGTGCCTTGGGGTTTTAGTTGTAGTTGTCAGAGCCTCCTTTGTATCTTTTTCTTTCTTATCCTTTTCTCCTTTGTCATCATCAGATTCATATTCAATATGCCTGTCAGGATTTCTTTGAACATCTTCATCTACTTTCACATTCTCACTTTCAACTATCTTGTTCAGTCTCTTGTTGTAACACCGGTACACTTTGCTTCTTGTAGAGTAACCCAAAAATATGTCTTCATCATCTCTATTGTCAAACTTTCCAAGATTGTCCTCATCTCTCCGGATGTAACATTTGCTTCCAAATTTTTTGAAGTACTTTACTGTGGGAGCTCTTCCATGCCATAGCTCATATGATGTCTTTCCATATTTCCTCTGGAACAGTACTCTGTTAAGAGTGTATACTACTGTGTGTATTGCTTCTCTTCAGTAGGCCTATGGTAAACCTCCTTCCATGATCATTGTTCTAGCTACTTCTTGAACTGTCCAGTTCATTCTTTCCACTACACCATTCTGCTAAGGTGTTATAGGGGCGAATAGTTGTCTTTTGATGCCATTTTTTCCATAGAATTTTTTGAATTCATCAAAAGTAAACCATCCTCCTCTATCAGATATTAAACACTTGATTCTCCTGTCAACTTCATTCTCAACTCTTTCCTTGAAAATATTGAATTTTTCTAGAGCCTTCAATTTTTCTCTTAAAAATACAACCCAAGTTAATCTGGAATAATCATTTATTAAAAGCATGAAATATTTATCACCTTGTAAGCTCTTGTTTTGCTTGGACCACATAGGTCAATGTGTACAAGGTCTAACAAACCGGTAGATGATTCTTCTTTTCTTCGAAATGTTTCTCTGGTCTGCTTTCCTTCTTGACATCCTTTGCAAATAGTGTTGTTTGGTTTGGTCAGTCTTGGAAAATTTCTAACTTCTCTTATTGAACTTATCCTTACCAATTTGTTGAAGTTGATGTGACACATCCTTCGGTGCCAAAGCCAATTGTCATTGGACTGATAGAATAGGCATCTCTTTGTAGCTCCTTCCAATTGATATATATTTCCACTTGTTCTTTTTTCAGCTGTAATAACAGTTTTGGATCTCTTCCAAATCTCACAACCATCATCCTGAAATACAACATTATAGCCATTTTTGCACATCTGTCCAACACTTAGAAGATTATGATATAAACCCTTCACATAGTAAACATTGTCAGTGTTATGTTTTCCATCAAAGGTAATAGAACCAATTCCAACAATCTATGTTGTTTTATCATCTCCAAATCTAACAAAACCTCCATCACATTTTTCAAGCTTCACAAACTTACTTTTATCACTGGTCATATGATTCAAACATCCACTATCAATCAACCATTCATCTTTGTTTCTTTTAACAAATAATGCAGTTTCAATGTTATCATTAGATTTCGAACAATTATTAGAGATATCCAATCTAGGTTCATCCTTTTCCACCAAAAACAAACAATCCTCATGATCTGATTCATCATCTAAAATCCCGACATTCTCATTAACATAATAGGCCTTCTTATTGATATTCTTAAACTTTTTCCTTGTTCCTTTTTCTGGACACTTAGTTGATAAATGATCAATCTTTCCACATATAAAGCATTTAAGAGGTAACATACCTTTGTACTTGCCGGTACCTTTCTTTAGTTTCCTTGTGAAGTTTGCTTCCAACTCATTTGAACTTTCACTATCCGGATGTTCTTCTATCTTTGTGGTATTGAAGGCTATTTCAGATTTCTCCTTTTCTTTTCCAAATTTCCTCATCTCAAATGCGGTCAAGGTGCCAAATAGTTGCTCTCTAGTGAATTTATTTGGATCATAAACTTCCTCAATAGCTAATATCTTGTCATTGCAGCTCTCTGGTAGGGTCATCAGAATCTTCTCCATTACATCTTCATTTGTTAGAGTGCCTCCTTGATTTTTGACTTCATTTACTACACTATCAGCTCTCTAAAAGTAGCTTGCTATATCCTCACCTTCTTGTATCCTCAAGTTTTCATATCTATGCTTAGCTGTCAACTTCTTTGATAATTTGAATCTATCATTTCCTTCATATATTTCTTTCAAATTTTCCCAAAATTCATAAGCGGTGCCCAAAGAAATAACTTTTGTTAACTCAGTCTTAGACAAAGCACTAAAGATTGCATACCTTGCTTTTTCATTTTCTTCATAAGCTGAAATCTCATTTGCAGTAGAAACACCTTTTGTCGGTTCAACATATTTTGTCTCAACAACTTTCCAAGTCTTGTATCCTAGAGAGATAAGGTAACCTCTCATTTTCACTTTCTAGAAATTGTAGTCAAATCCATCAAACATAGGAACTATCAATTTGTGTTCCATCGGATCTACCTCAAGCAGGTAAGATCTTCTTCAAGGAACCAAGGCTCTAATACCAATTGTTGAATAGTCAAGATAACTGAGAGGGGGGGTTAATTAGTTATTATTAATTTTCTTGGCTTTCATTAATCCTGAGCAAACTTAAATCAATCATATATGAACATGAAGGCACAAAACAACACCATGCACAATGAACACTAGAATTTACATGGAAACCCAAGAAGGGAAAAACCATGGAGAATGCTAATTCTCAATTATAAAAACACCGGTTAAGGTGATTTTTACAAAGGCTCACTACCAAAAATGCTCACTGCAGGTAAGGATCACTGCCATTTGGGCTCACTGCCCGACTATTATAGCTAAAGATGAAAAGGCTCACTGCCAAAAGAGAAAGGCTCACTGCCAACAGAAAAGGGCTCATTGCCAATAGAAAAGGGCTCATTTCTAATAGAAAGGGCTCACTGCTAGAAGAATGATGAAAGAGGAATCCACCACTGAAATAATTGTCACCAACAATGACACTGGATAGAATCTCACTATTTGTTGATTTCATTCATATGCTTTCACATATATCACAATGTCTGGATTTATAGATTCACATTCATCACACTTACTTTCATCGAACATAATCAAATTATACTTATACCATTCCATGCTTCCATAAACTTCTAAGTCGGCCAAACACAATTTTGAATTAGGTCACCACAAAAACATTCCTGTGTGGAAGGGAATGAAATGTGGACCAAACAGAACCTCGTCGCTCAAATCAACACACTTCATATTAACCATGATATTCAAAACCAAAGAATAGGATATACACGCTACAATGTTTCGAAGCATGTTAACCAATTTCTAGATCGATCTAGACCCATAGGAATGTATCTCATTATGTTGCAAGAAGAATAGGACTAGGACAAACATGATCAAAGATAGATCATTACAACATAACATCTGGAACCACGCTGATCTGGATCACCAAAGCATCAAACTGAATCTTAGTTAATTAACCAAGATATGCTAACATTAACAACAACCATTAATGACAACAATCAATCAACATCGCATCCCAACACATTCCAACAATAACCCTCTAGATTTTGGTAAAATACAAGGTTATCCACACTTTGTCCGAAGAGAAATAAATGAATACCTACCTAAGTTTAGAGGAGGTTATGAAGAATCAACATCAAAAAATTTGCAAGTGAACTCCAATTTGATGGTAAAACATCAGATAGCAGAGGAGGATGTTGTCATGAATTTTTTGTAGAAACTTTAAGAAATAGTCCTTGGGATTGGTTTTGTATCCATCCTATGCATTCTATTTGTACATTACATGAGCTTGAGATACTATTCATTGATCGATTTGGTGAAGTGAATAATGAATGTTTATATGATGGTTGGTTTATGCACACTCAAGAAATTTTTGAAGAATGTGAAACCGTGGTTGAAATTTTTTCACCTATTGATGCACTATGTGACATAAAAAGATATGAGGGTGAATCCCCATTTAGTTTTCATGATATATTCATGAAATATTTGTATGCTATACTAGAGTTAGTATGTATTGATTTCTTTTTTGAAAGACTTGATCCAGGTCTAAGTACCATGCCACAAGATTTAAAGCCTTATAGTGTAGGATTTATATTCCAGTGGCTTGAAGTAATGGTAAAGTAGTATAAAAATAGTTTCCTTGCTGGATTTTGTTTTGATACTCTTCCTGGGCTTGATCAAATGATTTTGGATGGTATAGAAAAAAAAAGTAATGCATCTTATTGTGGTAAAGATCTTGCTTTTGAGCAACCCAAAAATTGGACGTGTGTGCAGAAATAGAGTGCAAGAATAGCAGCCAAACTGCAAGGTATGATGAAGCGACTGCAATATTTGATATCATGCCTTCTATTGATTTTGAAAGTGAAAAAATAGAGAGTAATCTCTCTATATTAGATGAAGGTGACATAGTGTGTAGCGATCTTTAGCTAGAGCAATCATCCGTGGAGAGTTACAATGATGAAATCAATGATCATTTCCAGTTTGATAGTGTAGGATATGACACTGTTGATTGTTGTAGTAGTATGGACAGAGAAGAATATGTGTATGCAAGAGATTCATTAGATGAATCAGTTTAGGTAGATAATTGTGTTGGGAATGCATATGATGGTGATGTAAGTGATGAACAAGAAACTGCTTCCTTGTTTGATTTCTCACCTTCTTTTGTCCCTTGTTCTGGTTTTGAAGTTGTCACTGAGTTTTTACATGAAGATAACATAGATGTAGTTGTACATGAAAATGAAAATGTAAAGATAAATTTTGGTACAACTAATGATAATTATGATGAGCTTGCACTTGAGGAGTGTGATTGTGTCAGTCACATGGATTCCTATGAAAACTTGTTTTTAGGGGGTACAACTCATAGCCTTCCTCATGAGTAGTGGACATCAAGTCAATCTAAGATGGGCTCCATAGATGTGTGTCACATGTTTAATTTTTGTGGCACACATGTCTCAATAGATTTCCAAGAGATTGAAACAAAGAGACAATCTGAAGAGTGCATCTCTTCACTCAAAATGTCTCATAATTTGAATGGAAGTGTTGATGAGGTCTGCATAAACATAAGTAATCCCAAGGTATGTTGGTCATGTGTGGTTCTTGTTTTGAGTCATATATGACACATCCCTTTGTGATGAATAAGTTGTTTCTCACAATGTGGATGTCAATGCTCCTAATGTTGAGCACTTCACTTGGACCCAACATGCATCTTGTGGCGATGTTGAGTAACAATAAGTTATCTAGGTTGGTGAATTTTCAGTTGCTCAAGATTCTTTATACCTAAGCTTCAAGGTTTTCAGTTTAACTTGTTAGAGGATGAGTTTCCCTCTGTAAGACAACATTGCAAAGTGGAATGTTTTTCCTTTCCATGTGAATTGGAGGCATCTTCTCTTTGTCTTGATTCATGTGAGGTGGTCAGTAGGTATGAAGTTACCATGGTTTCATATGGTGTTGATCAAAGTTCTTAGTTTTTTCAATCTAGTAAAAAATAATAAAATATAATATGTGGCAATGAGGTGGCCTACATTATGTGGTTACCATGCACTAGTAGGATCAAACACATGTAGTAGGTCTTCACTTGCTCAGAGGTAACCATGTGTTCGTGCTTGCAAGAAAGGGGCTATCCTTGCTTTTATGGTGTGACAGATTTTTTTTTTGGTTAAGAGAGATTAGTTCCTTTGACATGCTGGTGTTTGGCAGAGGCAAGCATTGGCTCTCTCTTTCATTTGGTGGACTAGGGCCATCAAATGAGTTTTGAAAATTGGGTAGTTTCTGAGCCCAATGGTTTTTTGGCACCTGGTATGCTTCCACAAAGATATGTAATATTGTCATCCTTCATTTGAAGCATGCATCCCCAACTAGAGCCATTGGTGTCACCTTTTTCTGCTTGTGCCACCCCTTGCAATAAATGCCTCATTTTGGAAAATACCAAATTTTTGTTTATGGAATTTTTAGGATTTTGCTTATTTTATTCCTTGCATCCCTTCTCCCTAACCCTTGATCCCTTCCTTGTAAAAATAAAATAAGTGTTGATCTTTTGTAGGTCGGGTTTTTTCCTTTCCCTTTACCTCTTACCTTTGTTATGGTAAGAGGTATGCCTATCCTCCGACCCTCGACCCCCCGATATTCGCTTAGAAGAGTGACTAAGTGTTCACATTTAAGGTATCAAGGATTGAGATCCCCCTTTACCCTTTCCTCCTTTCTTCCTTTCTTCACAAGCATTAAACTCTTTGCTCGAACCCTGACCCTCGACGACTTACTTTTGGGTGTCGAGGTTCGCTCATCCCCTTTACCGTTTACTGCTTCATTGTAAGCAGAAGGCTATAAGGTGTCCCCCCGATGCTCGATGCCTGAAAGCATTCATATTATTGCCTCCACCTTTATTTCTTCCTCCTTTCAAGTTTTGAGCTTCCCCTCCAATGATCAGTTCCTTCAAAATCCATCTAATTCCTTTGTTCAAACTTTCAGATGTCTGAATTTTGTCTTACCTCTTACCACTTTGCATTAAGTGGTAAGTCCTCAGCCCGAACCCTGACCCTTGATGGTTACCTTTGGGTGTTGGGATTCACTCCTTCCTCTTACCCTTTCCTTTAACCTTATGGGAGGTGGTAAGAAGCACACCAAATCTCTGGTGCCCGATGCCTTTCTACAAGTGACATGGTGCAACCCTAACGTCTGATTATTGAAGCCTGATGTTGATTCCTTTACTGTAGTATAAGGTATGGTGAAGCACTGATGCCTAACATCCGACAAAGGAAATGATGCATTTTTTGTTGATGGAACCATTAATGTTTTTGCTTCTCTCTCAACTGCCAAATTTTAATTTTAAGGATGGAGATGATCTTAAATTTTTTTTCTACCTACTCCCATTAAGATGAAGTAATGTCCATTCCTTCTTTGTGTGTCGCCAACCTTCTTCCTATCAAGATCCATCCTTTGTCGTGATTTGCTATAGATTTAATGAGGGTTGTCTTCATAGTTTGTGTGCTCCTTGGTGTGAAGGCTTGACAAGGAATTCAAAAGTTTTGATGGTGGATACCTTCTTTAGAATTGGCTGAATTTTTGTAACCTTGGAAGATATTTTGTAATTGTGGGTAAACCCTAGTTAGGTTAGGGTTTGTGGTTGGCTATTTTTGAGTTATGCCTAAACTATAAAGGAGAGTTTTGTCGTCTTTCAAAGGATTATGATTCTTAGTTTTTGTAAGTCTTTGTATAGAGCCAATTTGAATATATAAGTCCCTTGAAACTTAGAGAAGGAATTTTGTAAGTTTTTTTTTGTAATAACAACAGATGATTGGAATACTCATTTTATTTGTTTAAAATTCAAATATCAATCTGTTATGCTCTCCATTATTGTACTCATTATCTTTTGAATCAATATAATCAAGGGTTATGTCTAGTTCTCATATCATTTTTTGTGTTATAGGTGTTTGAATTGTTAGTTTCTATTCAAGGAATAGAGTAATTTTATTTTTAGTTCATTCATCAGAGATTGCAGGGTTGCAATGTGGATTTGTAAGTAGTGGGATGGCATTTTTCTTTTGTTGGTTTCTCACTGTAAGGAAATGAGGTTGTAAAAACCCAAGAGTTAGTCTATTGTAGGAGTTTACCTCATTTCTTGACTTTGTTGTGGATAAGGCACTAGTTATGGAGACTCACAAATTTTGAAGCTAAGGCAGAATCAAACATAAAATCAACTCAAAATATTTTACTTTCGTAGATTTTTACTTTTTCATGTCCATTACCACACTACAAAGAACTACAACAAATATGGAGGGTCGCAGAGATGATTTAGCCCATCAAGTTACCTTCTACCATATTAGTGTGAAAAATCTGCTATCAAAGGGAATAATTTCAAATAAATGATATATTTTGAATGATGTTATAGGGGAACCCACCTTAGTTTTGTAGAGCCTAAAGTGCAGAGGAGAAATAGTAAAACCTATCTCATGTTCGTTGGTCACTGACCTAGGGTTTATGAGCATAAGAACTAGCTAATCTTTAGGATAACATAGAAAATAAATTGAAAACACTAGCACATCCCATCATAAATTGACCACCTCCACCAATTTTCACTTGCAACATCCTCTACAATCTCTACACACAAACATGCAACATCTACACACAACATTGCAATTGCAACTTTATCCTCTACAACAACATCCTCTTCTACTCTCACTATGGAAGAATAATCACAAATGGAATTAAAATGTTCACATATTACCTCTTTTTCCTTTGTTGCAATATTCATATTCTTTTCTCCATCAACAATATTACGAAACCACTCTTTTTCTACCACCAAAATCTGCAACATTAAGTCATCCTGGTCTTCACTATTTGCAATATCTTCACATTCCATCGCTCCAATCACTTCTTCATTTTATTTCATCTTCATTTGTTCTTCATGTACCTTATTAGTGTCTACTCTCACCTCTTTCTCCTTTTGTCTTAGGATGCAACATTCATCTCTTTCACTCTTCTTTCCACTATCCCCTTTCTTCTTCTCACTTTTCTTCACCAATGTCCTCTCATATTTTACAGTACTCTTTTCTAATTTATCGATCCTAGTTTGGATCTTCCCCACTTATTCACATAATATCCTTCCAATCACCTAAAAAATTTCATTCTCTAAATTTTCCCAATGTTTTTCCTAGAATAATATTCTCACGGGTCTCCTCATAACCCATCCCATCTTCATTGACTACAATCTTCCATAACTCACATGCTTTGCATCTCCATGACTTGTGCCTCTCAACTCTCAATTTATCAAGACTCCTCACACACCTTCAAAAATTATCTTGAGCTTCTTGGAAAACTCTACCTCTTCATAGACTCTTCTCTACCTGTAGGTCTTCGTGGATCCTCTCCACTCTCATGATCCCCTGCTTTGATACCAATTGATGCAGTCAATATTGGAGGGTCTTATCAAACTACTCAATTTTGTAACCTTAATATTTCATCCAATCCATATTAACATATAAATAGAAAAATATCTGAAAAATATCTTTATTTCAACCTTCATACACATTCATACATGAAAATTTCCTTGAGGATTCAACATTGAATAAAATTCAGAATTTTTTACAATCTTTTCTAGACACATCTTGTCTACGAGTCTTCAAATCCTTATGTCTTCAAACCTTCTTGGCTTAAATTATCTTCAGAAATATGTTTTATATCTTCATTATGCATCTCTCATGGCTTCCTTGAACACCTACAACACACCTGTGAAATCATTTTTCTCTTCTTCTATTCCTCTACTCTTCACAAGCTAATTTTCTACACTCTTTCTTGTGCAACTCTCATGAGCAACCTGCAAGTTCTTTCTCCAAATTTTCTGATGTTTATTGCTTCCTTTTTACACCATTTAATACCATATTTTATATGTTCATACACCCTTACATCACACCAAAAATTAGCACCCAAATCTTCTCTTTCATTTCCCTCAACTTGACCTCTAAAATTCCTTCATAAAGAATGAAAAAAAGACAGTTTTGCTTCAAAAATGTGTTGTTAATGTTTCTTTACCATATAAAATTCCTTTTTGATGTAGAATCCTTTGGAAAATGAATAAAATATAAAACCAAGTCGTTCTCCTTTGGTAATTGAAGAGTCATTCATTAATTTCCAAAAATCACTATCTTTCCCTCCATTTTAAGCACCCAATAAGACAAGAATGCAATGTCAAAGGTCACTTGCCTTATGAAAATTCTATAGGAATCCAAATTGATAAAATAAATATTAATTTTTATTTTCAAGTTCCCTCTAACATGCCAATGGACCCCCTAAACCCTTCAAGCCTTGAAATTATATAATAATTTTAAAATCACATTAAACACATCATTTTCCTCTGATTTTAAAAATGAAAATCCAAGTATTGGTAAATGAAGATTTTATCCTCTAAACACTCCACAAGATGCTCTTGAAGCTCCAACCCACACAAAAATTCAAAATTAAACATGAAAAGAAAACACTTATTTTTTTGGTTGAAGTTGATTGCCAATCCACCTGGATGCTCCTGCATCACATAATCTCATAGATCCTTTCCCATCATCTTCTTCCTCTAGACACAATGGACTATTTTTCACCCTATCTTTGTTTTCAACGTAACAAACCTAGTTATTTATTGTTCTTTCATTAAGAATTCCTATTAGAATTACATATTCTAAGTTGTTATAAATTGATATGTCAATTTTTAATGTTGTATATGGATTCTCATAGTTAAAATCATTTTTCTTATATGATTTTGAATTGTGGGGTGCAAAGTAACAAGCTACAAGAATAATTGTTGCTTGGATATTACTTTTCCAATTTTATGAATCTTCCCATGTTTATCTAACTAGGACTATCACTCCTCCACACCCTTTGCCACTTTTTTTTAATTCATTCCAAAGTGAAACCTTCTTATATCCTTCAAAATTTGAAACTTTTCAACTCTCATGTTCATGTGTTTTAACAAGAATATTGATGGTATTTCCCCCTCCTATGATCCCAATCCAAGACCACTCCTATAGGGGAAACCACTAAAATTCTAGCTTACCATTATAAGACACTCTCAAGAGGCCTTTTCTTCCTATTCATTATGTGAAATTTTTCATTGAACTGAGTTTTCCTATTATATAACCATGCTATTTTTCTTGCATTTCATGTTATTACTATTTTCACCCATTCTTCTTATTTCTTCTAGATGTTGCAACGAAACCAAAGTCTATTCTTAAAATTAAATAGCTTATTTGAGATGTAGAATCTTTGCAAGTAGAGGAAAAATACCATTTGGTATTTTTAGAACTTGTGAGTAAGAAGTGGTTAAGTTTCTTGAGAATCTATACAAAAACTATCCCAACTAGAAAAAATAAAAATATTTAAAAAAAAAAACATTTTCCAAAAAAATCCTTGCTATGGATTTAGAT
This sequence comes from Sequoia sempervirens, assembly GCA_007258455.2. Taxonomy (NCBI): domain Eukaryota; kingdom Viridiplantae; phylum Streptophyta; class Pinopsida; order Cupressales; family Cupressaceae; genus Sequoia; species Sequoia sempervirens. Next base: position 575,211,502 of record VDFB02000003.1, read on the forward strand.
AATTTTCCTTTGTTATGTGATTATAAAATGACATCTGTACATCTATCATATGAATCATTAAATAAATCATTCCTTCTAAACATCAATAATCACAATCCCATTTAATCGTGACATAACAATGCATTTCAATGAAGCATAATGATAACCAAACATGTAAATATATAATATTCCAACAATCGACATGTTGAAGAATCTCATCTCAAACATGTGGTGGTCATACACACCAATCAAAGCCATAAAATAATCACCACATCGAACACAAGGAAACAATGAAGCTAAAACACTGATCCTCACATTAACAAGAAGAAAATTGGAGGGGCGGTTCACTTAAATGAATTTAGATTTGCATGAGCATCTTAGGAGAATATGTATATTTGAAGAGTGTTATTTTATATCATTTCCTCAAGTATTTTAGGAATTAACCTAGGAGAATGTTTCCCCTTGTGACACTAACAACAACCCCAAATATGAGAAAAGATGGAAGAAAAAAAGGAAAATCAAGCAAGTATAAAAGTAAAGCTACACAAACTACCTTATCAAGTCCCCAAATACAAAATATTTATGTTATTACAAACTTGACCCTAACCTCCAAACTTGACCCTACATAGAGAAGATTGAATATTTTGATCTCAAGGTAAATCACAAACTGATACCTATCTTTCTTGTTCCCAAGACATTTAGATTTCAATGTCATACTATATCACATTCACCCTCAGGTCAAAGAGCCAAGTACATTTATTTTCTATTTCCTTTTTGTATTTAATAATTACAAATATTCAAAAAATATATGCCCTTATATCCATGCACACAAATAATTCTAGGTTAGTTGTGCTCATGTGTATGCATATAAGTGGATTAGTCTAGACTACAGCTTAATGACATTTTATTTTCCTTTGCATTTTGGTGAACTCTTGTTGATCCTACACAACCTATCCTTACTTTTGGGTTTCAAAAATAATTCCAAATATAATGTAACTTTTATTTATCATTTATTTTTATTTTTATGGGTTCTTATTCTTGCAAGATTATATCCTTTCTTAGGGTTTGATACATTGTGATTTATCTTTTATCCCATTGTCCCACCCTAGATCATTCTATGACTATGACAACTCTTAGAGTTCATTCCATGAATAATCTACATTCTTTGTATTAGAATTTGCATGTTTCTATCTTTCATATCCTATGAAACATATATCCCTCTACATACTAATGAATTTTTATGCTTTGGATATATATGTGTTTTCCATAGAGGTGTTCTATCTTTCACCTTTTATCTAGCTGGCTAGTGTAAACCCTATGTTATTAGAGATAGTTTTTTTCTTCTCATATATTTCATGATGATCTTATTCCTTGTAAAAATATGGATAAACATGAAGCAAATATCTATCATATGATTCACCTTTTCATGGAATTAGTCTACTTGGTGATGATACATCTACAAGTCATGTTTGCCTAATGTCATCAATTCATGGGATTTGAAATAATTATCTTCTCTAATGATGGGTATAGTAATGATTACATTTACACTTCTCATATTAAATCTATGGGTAACTGTTCACATATCCTTTCTTCACAAGATGATTGTTTTTCCTTAATGATAATTCATTAGCTTCTCATGTGGATTTCCTTGGTGCTTTTTTTCCTTCTTCTACATTCCATGATGAAATTGTAATCCTTAGAAAATAACTATTGTGTGATGATTAAGATGGGTATATTGATGCATCCTTACATGATAAGTCATTATTTCTTGGTAATTATAAAAAATAGATGATGACATTATATTGATTTGTGAGTCTAGATTGCACCTAATGGTATATAATTATAATGGTTTTGACTCATCTTGTTTTCTTACACTTATTTTCCATATTGGCCAATGCTTTATTAAATATTTGTATCCCTAATTCACATCAAAGTAACAATATACACTTATGATCCTTATCTATTTTAAAATCAATACATCCTAAATGAATTAGAACCAAATTAAATGAATTCAAATGTTCTATGATAGATTCCACACCCTTCATTGTCAAATAATATAATTTCCTTTCAAATAAATATTTAACAAACTGTTAGTTTGGTAGATCTCACTAATCCTCTTCCACAAGGAATATATATTGGTCTCCTTAGAAATATTCAAGAGTACATAATATTTAAGACACAATAGAATGGTTCCTCATGCTTTTTTTCCAAATTATTCCAATCATCATCAAATACATTATTTTGGTTTTCTTTATTTATGATAACTATTTACCAATCTCTCTCTTCTAGGATATCCTCCATCTTTAGCATCCACAACTCATACCTATTTCCATTTATTTTTTTAAACTTTGAATGAGAGGGAGAGACCAAGGTTTCCAATAAAAAATCTAAAAAACCACTCAAATAGAAAACTTCCAAGTTACTTCGAAAAAAGATTAAAAGCTTAAATAAAGGAACCCCTTCTCAACATAACCAAGCTTATGATACCAAATATTATTAAATAAATGTAAACTAATACATATGTTGATTATCTAAAGAGTATGTAAAAAGAGTATGTAAATATGTTTTTTTTAAATGTAATTTTGGATTATCTATTATTATATTATGTGGAAGATTAAAATTAGAAAACAATTATAAACCAACACATAACCCCAAATTCTTATGGAGAAATCTTTGCAAGAAAAAAATCCTCCATCAAACAAAGGCCCAACTTTAGCCATGGTTTGAAGGGAACTCTCAACAAAGGAGATACAATACTAGGGATTAGGAACACTTTTAGAAACACAAATTTTTCTAAGGTGATGTGGATATAATGAGAAGGACATGATAATGTTGCAGTTGTATTTGCAAAAAAAGGATCATGGTGGGAGTGCTTGTGTGGTTTCAAGTTGATAGTTTATAATATTGGTAGGAAGGTTGGCACCAAACAATGGAAAGTATAGAGTTATTGATAGTGTAGAAATAGCCAAATGAGAATAGGCTATGGAAGTTAAGAGGAGGAGGTGAAAGAATATATGGTTTCCAACATGGACATATGGGATATTGCAGGGTGTTTTAAATAATTTTTTTGGAGATACAAAGAAGCTCAAGAGGCTACATGAAGATACTCAAGTAGAAAAAAGTGACAAATAAGGGTAATAAAAATTTCTCATGGTGGTGAATAAGATGTAGAGGACCATTCAAAGACCATTTTAGGTGGAAAAATGAGAACAATGATATCATGGAGGAATTTGTTGGAGGAAGGAAAAAGTAGGATATTTAGAGGGAAGAACTAGGTGATAAAAATAAGTCGCTACAAAGGAGGAAAGCCAGCTTAATTCCTAGGATGAGTGGATAGGAGAACAATAAGAAAGGACATAGTATGTGTGCATTAATGGTACGAGGATAAAATTTAGGATGGAGGATGGTGAAAATAAGTTAAAGGACTCACGAGGGATTTAATATACCCTATTAAAATTTATGAGGAACATGGATTGTGTAAGAGAATGATCACACATGATCCCAAGGATATTTAGGCATGCAATACATTGAATGCATGCATTTAGGACAAGGAAATAGATGAGTTTGAACACCCAAATATTTAGGTGGATTCCAAGGTGAGGTAATTGTTACCTGATTTTTCTTCCAGCTAAATTAGGTATACCTATGATTGTGTTTGCATTTAAACGATAAAAGATACATATAATTTTTTGCTAAGTTTCATCCATGTGCATAAAAGAAATTATCAAAAGATTGCATTATTATAGTTATGCAATTGCATACAATAGAAAAGACAGTCAAAAATATTTCCAAAATGTAGTCTTTATTGATAATGATAAGTGTATAGTGTCCCTCACAAGCCGAGGGACTGACCATTTTAATGCATATGAAGAAAACACTATACATTTACAGATATAAAAAAGAAATGCACATAAAATGAAGGGGGACCTATCATTTCCTAAATGATGAATCCTAGTTTCCTTGTCATGCATCCTCTTCATTCTATCCTGCTTGTTCTACTTCTAGTTGATGCTCTCCCTGCTGCTCCTAGGTTCCCTGCATCTAGAAGAAGAGTATCGCTAGAGAAATGAAAGGTCACCAATTAAAATATGTGCAAAACATCCATAAACATATAATATGATCTCCATAAGCATTAAAATAGACAACATACCATATGTGTCCAGGAAAACAAAAGAGTTATCAAACAAACCTATCATATGCTTTGTTTATCTAACATGTTTACTCCTTGTGCAGATATAGGAAAAATCTTGGTTACTATTTTTTTGTTTCAGCTGATTACAACATGTGGAGTAAAATGTGGTTCCCATGAGGGTATTGGATGTTGTGGTTGTGTTTCTGATATGTGGTTTTCATTGATGTCAACACTATTAGCATTAATGCATTAGAAGCTATATATGTTGAGGATATTGAGAAAATTGTAATAAAATTGTTACAGGTTGTCAAGTGGTGAAGTGAAGTTCAGTCTGTCGGTGAGTTCAATACATTGCTGATTTGAGGTTTTGGAGTAAAGGGTTTATTGTTGAGTCTATCTAGTTTATCCATGTCGAGTTTTAGAGATCCGAGTGAAGATTTGTTCAAGTTATGAAGATTTATATTCTAATAGTTTATCTGTTACTTCAGTATTGTGTTCCTGAATGAAGATTATGTGATTTTTGTAAGTTCAATTGTTGCGGATGCTTCTCTGGTGTTTCATGATGTTTGTGGATGTTTCTAGATCATTCTCTATATGCTTTTCATGTCCGTATTGATCGTTGTGCTCGTGATCCGAGATTTTCTCTTGTGTGTTCATGTTCATGGCTGACTAGGTGTGGAAGCATGTTATGGATCTTTGAGGAGTAATTAATTGAAGTAGTTCATTTTTTAGGATGTTATTTTGGGTCTTCACTATGTTGTGGCTGACCTTGGTTGATTCACATGGATAATCTTTATTGATTTGGGTTGACTGTTTATATTCATTTTATTATTTCATTGAGGCCGACTTGTGGAAATGTAATTTCTTGTTGTGGATATATAAGAGCCATTGTTTTATCATTTGAAGGTATGAGAGTTGGGGTGTGCAAGGGTGTGCTTCTGTATGAGATGTGCAAATAATATTCTAAGCATTCGAAGGTAGAACCGAGTGTGAAGAAGAGTGAAGAAGAGTGAAGAAGTGTTCATGAGCTTAACTAGAACTGTAGTCAGGGATTAGCAGATGCTATTTTTCTCAATTCAAATATGATGGATATAATCAAAATCTTTCTGTAAGACAGTGTGTCTTACTTTGGGCAGTAATCCTATTTGTATGATTTGGAAATAATTACACTATTTAATAATTTATCCTTTCTTAGCTCATATTTATTATTGACAAATGGAAGTGTAATTATTGCTAGAGAAGTGAAAATTTGTATAAAGGAACCAATGGAAGTGTTCAAAGTTCTGCTGGTCAACATAAATATTCACTTCCATTGGTTCTTTTATACAATTTTTCACTTCTCTGGAAATAATTACACTTGATTGATAGATTGACATTCAATCTATATTTAACACCAATGTCATAATTACACTTCCATTTGTTAAGGCTAGCAAAGTATTCAACACCAATTTCATAATTATACTTCCAATAAGGAGGAATATTGAAATCAGAGTGGTTCAGCGGAAGCTGGATAAATCCCTTACATGCGTCTCACTTCCATTTGTCCTTATTGCCAAATTTACATTGATTTTCAAATTATATCCTATTATTCTTGATGCTTATGTAATCTAGGAATAGTTGAAGGATGATATTTATTAGTTAGTGAGCTTGACATCATTTGAAAAATTTATTCTTGGTTGCATGTTATAATTTGTGGTTAAGAAATAACAAGCACAAATTACACTTCCATTTGTTAAATTAGATTACATTGATATTTTACACTCTGTACTTGGTGCTGAATATATTTACTCCTTGTTGGAGTAAAGATTAAATTAACTGCTATAATCTGATGGATCTAAATCTTCATAATTTTGCACATGATCTTGTAGATTACATGTTATAATCTGATGGATCTAAATCTTCGTAGTTCCGCAAATTTGAACACTTGTTGGTATATCTAAATATTCAATTAATCTAGAAATTGAATATTTATAGATTGAGGAGTGAAAATTTGTAGCCTTCAACTTGTGGTGATGTAATTTCTTGTTGCGGATATATAAGAGGCATTGTTTTATCATTTGAAGGTATGAGAGTTGGGGTGTGCAAGGGTGTGCTTCTGTATGAGATGTGCGAATAATGTTCTAATCATTTGAAGGAAGAGCAGAGTGTGAAGAGGAGTGAAGAAGAGTGAATAAGTGTTCATGAGCTTAACCAAAACTATAGTCAGGCATTCCGCACATGGTATCTAAATTTAATTACATAGTTCACACTATTGAATCTAAACAATATACTTATGCTCTTAAATCTGAACAGTATACTTCTAATCTATCAAATGATATAGCTGGCATTAGCTATGATGTAAAAGAAGTTCACAAAAGTGTTAAAACTATTATCTCTAGCCAACAACACTAGGATAGCTATCTCACTCATATTTATGATGACCAGCAGAACTTTGAACACTTCAATTGGTTCTTTTATACAATTTTCACTTCTCTGGCAATAATTACACTTCCATTTGTTAAGGCTAGCAATGTATATTTAAAGGGGTGCCAACACTGAGGGCACACACCATTAATGCCAAAGAAGGGCATTGATAATTAAATCTAGGTATCTATTGTAACATCCAAAAAATGAGGAGTCTGTAATCTAATGCTTATACCTTTTGGCAATCCAAAAATTGAATCTTTATAGATTGAGGAGTGAAAATTTGTAGCCTTCAACTTGTGGCGGTGTAATTTCTTCTTGCGGATATATAAGAGTGATTGTTTTATCTTTTGAAGGTATGAGATTTGGGGTGTGCAAGGGTGTGCTTCTGTATGAGATGTGCAAATAATGTTCTAAGCATTCAAAGGAAGAGCAGAGTGTGAAGAAGAGTGAAGAAGTTTTCATGAGCTTAACCGGAACTATAGTCAGGCATTAGTAGATGCTATTTTTCTCAGTTCAAATCTGATGGATATAATCATAATCTTTCTGTAAGATAGTGTGTCTTACTTTGGGCAGTAAGCCTATTTGTAATTGAATAGTGAGCTCTAGGCAGTGTGCTTGAATGCATGTGCATTCCCATTCATATTTCCTTATACTTTTAACAGGGTATAATCTTGTGGACTAACCTCCACCATGGTTTTTCCCCTAACAGGGTTTCCACATAAAAATCTTGGTGTTATGTGTGTTTCTGATGTGTTGTTCATTTATGCTTTCATGATCAATGATTAGATCTGAGAATAAGGTTAATAAGTTGAATAATTTTTGAGTTTTGGTGACAACTGATTCACCCCCCCTCTCAATTGTCTACCCTTGTGTTTCCAACAATTGGTATTAGAGCAAGTTCCTTGGAAGAAGTTTAACAACTTGAGGTGATCTGGGATGGCGACTTATAAGAAGGATAGTCCTAGATTTGATGGAACAAATTATTCCTTGTGGAAGACTCGAATGGAGTGCCATCTAAGATGCATTGGTGAACCCTACTGGAGCATTACAAGTAATAGATATGTTATTCCACCGAATAGTACTTATGTTGAGTATAATATTAGGGCTAAGGAAGCATTATTGAGTGCTTTGACTAATACTGAGATGACTAATGTGATGGATCTGAAGACCACTTATGAGATATAGAAAAAGTTGGAAACCTTGTATGAAGGTGATGCTAATGTGAAGATTTCTAAGCTACAAATTCTGAAAGGGAAATATGGAATGTTGAGAATGGGTGATGATGAGAACATTACTAATTTAATGCAAAGAGTGAATGAACTTGTGTGTGGTATCAGATTTTTTGGTGGAAAGTTGGACGAATCTGAGGTTGCTGCTAAAATGCTTAGATCCTTGCCCACTTCCTACAAATTCAAAGCTAGTGCTATTAAAGAGCTCCAAACTGTAACAAATGTTATTAGAGATATGTTGGTTGGAAAGCTTATTGCTTTTGATTTGAGTGAGTTTGGTGATGCCCTCCCTAAGATAGAATCTACATTCATGGCCACTACTTCTGGAAGAGATAAACAAAGATATGATCTGGGTGAAAGTTCATCAAGAAAGACATTCAAGTATGAGGATGAAATGAAACTAATCGAAGAAGAAGAAAGAGAACTAGAAGAGCTGGAAGCACTGATTGTGAAAAGAGAATCTAGAGGACAAGGTAATTATAAAGGAAAGTTTCCTATTAAGTGTTTCTCTTGCAATAAGATAGGTCATTTTGCATCAAGGTGTCCTAAAAGAACTTCTAAGCCAAGATATAACAAGCCTAAATTTCAAAAGAAGTGTTACTATGCTGCTGATGAAGGTGTGATAGATGATGAATCTGATAAAGGAAATGGAAGTGAGGGCGAATGGGTATTCATTGCTATCAAGGAAAATAATCATGTGTCTACTGAATCTGCTAGTTGTACAAATGTGGAGAAAGCCCTAGCTGCTTGAGTTGAAGAGAAAGATGAATGGGTAATTGATAGTGGATGTTCACATTATATGATAGGAGATAAAAGTAAGCTTGTGAGCTTGGAAAAGTATGATGGTGGTGTTGTAATGTTTGGTGATGACAAAGCTGGTGTGATCCATGGAAGAGGGTGCATTTCTCTTGATGGTAAGCATAATACTGATGATGTACTGTTTGTGGAAGGTCTGAAACATAATGTTTTGAGTGTTGGAAAAATGGTTGATAAGGGTTACAATCTTCAGTTCAAGGATAGACAGTGCAAAATATTGGGGAAGTCTAGAAATATGATTGCATCAGGTACAAAAAAAAAAGATAATATTTTTCACTTGAGTGCTGCTAGCAAAATTTGTTTGATTGCTCAAGTTGATGAAAGTTGGTTGTGGCATAGGAGAATGTGTCATGTTAACTTTGAAAATATTGTGAGGATAAGCTCTACTAAGGTTGTGAGAGATCTACCTAAGTTCATGAAACCTACTAATGCCACATGCAAGGAATGTCAGTTAGGAAAGCAAACTAGAATTTCATTTCAGAGCAAACAACATAATTCAAATGGATTGTTGGAAATTTTGCATATTGATTTATGTGGTCCCTCTAGAACCATAAGTTTACAAGGGTACATGTACTTCATGTTGATTATTGATGATTATTCAAGGATGATGTGGGTTGCTTTCTTAAGGGAGAAATCTGAAGCTCTAGAAAAGTTCAAGATCTTTAAGGCTATGGTTGAGACAGAGATAGGTCTGAAGATTAAATTTCTGAGATTAGATGGAGGTGATGAATTCACTTATGGTGAATTTAATTATTTTTGTGAAAAACATGGAATAAAGAGGCAATTGTCTGCACCACGAACCCCTCAAAAAAAGGGAGTTGTCGAGAGGAAGAACATGACAATTCTAGATGCCACTAGAAATATGACGTTAGAAGGAAATGTACCTCATATCTACTGGAAATAAGTTGTGAATACTACTATGTACACACTTAACTGGGTACAAATCAAAGGTGATATTGGTAAGATATCTTTTGAGCTATGGACTGGTCATAAGCCTATTGTTAGATATTTCATGATCTTTGGAAGCAAATGTTATATCAAAAGAGATGAAGATATAGGAAAGTTTGATGCTAGGAGTGATGAAGGTATATTTTTGGGTTATTCTACTAAAAGCAAGGCCTACCAGTGCTACAATAAGAGATTGAAGAAAATGGTTGAAAGTGCAAATGTCGAGGTTGATGAGGACATACCTGCACCATCCAAAAGCTATGGATATGATTTTGATGATCAGAATGACAATACAAACAAAGGAAAGAAAGTTCAGACTTCAAATCTAGTTCAAATAAATCTGGTGAATCAAGAAGATCAAGAGGAAGGAGAAATTGGTGAATGTGTAGAAGAGAGATCAGAAGAACCTGAAATTCAAGAAAGTTCTAAGACTTCGAGGTACGTGAGGTTGAATCATTCAGAAGATCAGATCATAGGTGATAAGAACAAATGTCTTCAAACTAAGAGAAGAATTGCAGAAGAATATTGTTTACTTTCAAAGACTAAGCCTAACAATGTGAATGAAGCATGCAAAGATGAACATTGGGTTGAAGCAATGAAAGAGGAAGTACAACAAATTGAAAAGAATGATATATGGATTCTTGTTCCCAGACCTAAGGATAAAAATGTAATTGGAACTAAATGGGTCTTTAGAAACAAAATGAATGAGGAAGGTGAAGTGGTTAGAAACAAAGCAAGAGTGGTATGTAAGGGATATTCACAAATGGAAGGTATTGATTTTGAAGAGACCTTTGCCCATGTTGCTAGAATTGAAGCTTTGAGATTGTTTCTTGTTTATGCTACTTACAAAGAATACAAGGTTTATCAGATGGATGTCAAGTCTACTTTTCTAAATGGTGAATTGGAATAAGAGGTGTATGTTGAGCAACCAAATGGATTTCAATTGACTGATCAAGGAGATATGGTTTGTTGGTTGAAGAAAGCATTGTATGGACTTAAGCAAGGCCCTAGAGCATGGCATGCTAGATTGGATAAGTACTTACTGAAGCTTACATTTAACAAAGGTACTGCTGCTAGTAATTTGTATTTCAAGAATGATGATAGAGATTTGATTGTGGAAGTTTTTTTTGATGATATCATTTTTGGACCTGAGATGATAGCTTGTGCATGAAGTTTGCTAATGAGATGCAAAGTGAGTTTGAGATGTCAATGATTGGAGAGATTAAATTATTTTTGGGATTGAAAATTAATCGGTTAGATAAAGGGATCTTTATATCTCAATCCAAGTATGTGAAAGAGTTTCTAAAGAAATTTTGTATGGAAGATTCAAATCCAGTTGGTACACCCATGGTGACCAGATGCAAGTTGACAACAAATGATGATTCTCTAAAGGAAAATCAGACTAGATACAAATCAATGATTGGTGGATTGTTGTATTTAACTCAAACTAGGCCTGATATCATGAATGTTCTATGTATTGTTGCAAGGTTTCAAGCTGATCCTAAAGAATCTCATGTGACTACTCTAAAGAGGATTTTCAAATACTTGAAGGGGATAGTTGATTTTGGCCTGTGGTATGCTAAAGATGATAATCTTACTTTGAGTGCCTTTAGTGATGCTGATTGGATAGGAGATGTGAATGATGGGAAAAGTACTAGTGGTGGAGCATTTTGCTTGGGAAAGAAGTTGATTTCATGGTTAAGTAAAAATTAGAATGCTATTTCTTTATCTACTATAGAGGCATAATACATTGTTGCTGCTAACAATTGTACTCAAGTTTTGTGGATGAAACAGATGTTGAAGTATATCAGAATTGTGTATGATGAGCCTATTGTTATATTCTGTGATAACTCAAGTGATATTAGCATTTCTAAAAATCCAATAGTGCATTCAAAGACCAAGCATATATCTATCAAGTTTCACTTTTTGAGAGAGAAGGTAAGTGAAAAGGAAGTTAGATTGGAGTATGTGACTACTAAGGAGAAGATTGCAGACATATTTACCAATTCGTTGCTTAAGGATACTTTTGAGTATCTCAAAGGGAAGTTAGGGGTGATTACCCCTCCTAATCAGAATTAAGATGCATTGAATTGCATCAGTCAGTGCATTTCATGATCATATTTTGATCCAGATTGATGTTGTGGTGCCTGCTACTCAGGGGGAGTAGTCAAATGTTTAGTTGTTTAAATATGTGGTTCAGAGCTTGTATAGAAGAGATCTCTGACATTGATGTCAAAGGGGGAGAAGAGTAATGTGAAAAAATTTCTGGGAGAGAAGAACCTTGTGTGGAGAAGAGTCAAAACCTAAGGGGGGGTAAGTGTTGTTGTGTTGATAGTATTTTTCACATCATGTTGTGCCATCAATGCTAGAGGGGTAGATTTTTGGATGTTGTGGTTGTGTTGTTGATATGTGGTTGTCATTGATGTCAACACTATTAGCATTAATGCATTAGAAGCTATATATGTCAAGGATATTGAGAAAATTGTAATAAAAGAGTTACAAGTTGTCAAGTGGTAAAGTGAAGTTCAATCTATCGGTGAGTTTAGTACATTGTTGATATGAGGTTGTGGGCTAAAGGGTTTCTTGTTGAGTCTATATAGTTTATCAATGTCGAGTTTCAGAGATCTATGTGAAGATTTGTTCAAGTTATGAAGATTTGTATTTTGATAGTTTATCTGTTACTTTATTATTGTGTTCCTGAATGAAGATTGTGTGATTTATGTAAGTTCAGTTGTTGTGAATGCTTCTCTAGTGTTTCATGATTTTTTTGGATGTTTCTAGATCATTCTCTATCTATGTTGCACATCTGCATTGATCGTTATGCTCACGATCCGAGATTTTCTCTTGTGTGTTCATTTTTTTCATGTTCCTGGCTGACTAGGTGTTGAAGCATGTTATGGATCTTCGAGGAGTAATTAATTGAATTAGTTTGTGTTTGAGGATGTTATTTTGGGTCTTCACTATGTTGTGGCCAACCTTGGTTGATTCACATGAATAATATTTATTGATTTGGGCCAACTATTTATATTCATTTTATTATTTCATTGAGGCTGACTTGTGGTGATGTAATTTCTTGTTACGGATATATAAGAGCGATTGTTTTATTATTTGAAGGTATGAGAGTTGGTGTGTGCAAGGGTGTTCTTTTCTATGAGATGTGTGAATAATTTTCTAGTCATTCGAAGGCAGAGCAAAGCGTGAAGAAGAGTGAAGAAGAGTGAAGAAGTGTTCATGAGCTTAACCGAAACTGTAATCAAGCATTAGCATATGCTATTTTTCTCAGTTCAAATCTGATGGATATAATCATAATATTTTTGTAACACAGTGTTTCTTACTTTGGGAAATAAGCCTATTTGTAATTGATCAGTGAGCTCTAGGAAGTGTGCCTGAATGCATGTGCATTCCCATTCATATTTCCTTATACTTTTAATAGGGTATAATCTTGTGGACTAACCTCCACCGTGGTTTTTCCCCTAACAGGGTTTCCACATAAAAATTTTGGTGTTATGTGTGTTTCTGATGTGTTGTTCATTTATGCTTTCATGATTAATGATCAAATCTAAGAATAAGGTTAATAAATTAAATAAGTTTTGATTTTTGGTGACAATTGATTCACCGCCCCTCTTAGTTGTCTACCCTTGTGTTTCCAATAGAGGGTTGAGCCCAACTTGTTTCCCTCTTGTGTTTTAGGAGGGATAGGAAATTGAGCAAGTTGATCAAATCAATGATAAACCTATTCTTGATGCATTAAATCAATATGGAATCATACCAATTGATTAACTTTCATTATTAGATTCAAAAGAAGCAACAAAATGATGTGAATTATTAGGAAAGTTACACTTCATCTTTTCACAATGAATCAAACAATAGGTTTCCATCATGCTAATCAAAGGGGAAGTCATCTCTTCTTGGAGATCTTACTCTGCTGGATATGTCTTTCAATCTTCTTAAGTGGATCCAAAGTCTATTTAAATAATGATTTAAGTTATATTTCATTGTCATCATTTTCAAGGGGCAGTCATTACATTTAAAAGAGGAAAACAATTTGTCTCTTCCCAAGAAACATATGAGTTCTGTGATAATGGTGAAATAGATGCATTGGGTTAAATTATGCATCCATCAATAAATAATAGCATTGCATTGGAGAGATAATCATCAAACAACTCAGAAAGAGGGATCATCATAGAATTTTGTAGGAGTAAACAGGGACAGCCTGAAGGTCATGTAAGGTAGATCTAAGAGATTACAAAAATCATCATTGTCAAGTGATTTGTTAGAGACCAAGAGAAATAGAAGTCATCATTCATGCATCAAAAGACATAAAATGCACTTATTTCAGGTAGCAATGGTCTTGGATACAAGGAAAAAGTACAGTCATCATAGATGAGGCAACAAAAGGCAATTTGTAAGTGTTACTTGATAGTGCTAAAGAAGCATTCATGGGATAGTGAAGAAGCTATAAGCTTATTAAAATACAGTGACCTTAATGACATTCATATGTAACTAAGCTTCTTGTGGAATACACCATGGATACAAGGGAATTATCACCATATAAATTAGTCACATTGTCATGATAGGAGAAGATGCACCACTTTTTCAGTGGACTGAGAAAAAGTAACACACAAAAGAAATTTCTATTCTATGTCAGGAGAATAGTCTAGTATGCATTGATGGAGAGAAATAATGCATTTTGACAATTTTTAATGATCTCCCAAATTGTGGAGGATAATGCATTAAGTATGCATGAGAAATCAATAAGAGAAACTGAATAGTGAGTTATATTGTAGAAAACAATATTTTATGAAGGCATGTTTTGTAGTGGACAGTCATATGTATATAGTAACAACTTATAGGTACAATCCATGATAATATAACTAGAACAATCGTTTTAGATGCAATCTCATGATAAGGACAGTGAAAACCACTATCAAAGAATGGCAGATAGAACTCATTTCAAGGAGGTCATCAAATGAAGCCAAGCACAGTGATACAAAATAATATAGTATCCTATCAAAGAGAATAGATGAGAACACTTAAAACAGTCAAAGTATAAGGGATAAAATGGTAGCTTTTACCTTATTATTCCCCTGTCAGCATGAAATGATGAAAATATGACATATAGAGGTTCTGGAGGTGTTTTATAAAGGACAAGTTCAGTGATGGAAGGCCCAAGCATTGAAAACCCTACTGAACCTCAACAAGCTTTGGACATGGCATCATTGTCTTGTGGAAGAGTTGACAGAGGTAGCTTTTGTTTCAACTGATGAACCTCCCATAAAATCTCATTCATATTATAATCTTGCATGATCTTATCATAGCTGGGTGATTATGGCATTGTCGGCCGCTATTTCATGGCATCACAAGGAGAATGTGGGTTCCCTTATTCTTTTTAGAATCAATAGAAAAATAGAAGGAAACCATGAAAATGCAAAGATGGGGCTTGAATGGAGCACATTTCTTTTACAGGAAATGAAACAGAAAATGCAAAATATGGCCGCGGCCACATATGTACAGAGGAGCGTCAAATATCAACAAAAAAATGCAATATCAGAAGGAGTAGAAGTTGTGGGGTGAAGTTTTAAAAATGAAATCTATTTCATTTGAGAATTTTGCAAAAATAACATTCCTAGTACATACAACAAAAAATAGACCTCGAAATAGCTTCTTCTCTTCAAAAAATGAGTAGAAAAAACAAAAAATTACTTACCAAGAGCTACCCAAGCCTTTTTGTTGATGTTTGATGAAGGATGCATGAAAAATCCATGTGAAACTTCCATGGAAGACCAGGTTGAAACCCTTGATGAAATAATGCCAAGTGAAAGAATGAAATGAAATGCTTTGGGCTAGTTTTTTGTGTTTAGGGTTTCATTGTGCCCTAATTTGATGGGACTTTTGTCACATTGATTTAAGTAAAAAAAGGCCGTCACTAATGCCTTGTATCTATGCCGAACCTAGTATTATTCCTTAGAAACATTTGTGCCTTAGGAGTTTTCTAGTTTTGATTAAAAAATCAATTGCCTTGGTTAAAACCCTTCATGCTATTAAATCTTTTCCAGATTTTGTATACCTAGGCAATGCCAATGCCTTAGTCATTTTTATGACTTTATCATATGTTCCTTAGATGTCTCTTATGATTGTTTGAAAAAATCAAGGGATTATGTGCTTTTAGTTTTCCCTATGATTTTGAAGAAATCATATAATTATTGGCTTCCCATGTATTTTTACTAACTTAGGCTTTATGGCTTACTTATTTTCTGTTTTTTTAAGAAAATCAAGTGTAAGTCAATTGTTATTTTGCATTTATTTTGAAATGTAAAATATTTTGATTAAGTGATGTTATTATAAGTCACTTAGTCAAAATGTTATTCTAAATGCAAAATAAGGTCTTAGGCTTTTGCAAACACACAAGGAGCATGAGTCAAGGCATCTTGGAGACATAATGATGATAGACCAACATGGGGAAGGTGTGTGAGTTTTATCTTTGACTATTTTGGAGGGAATGGTGACCATTTGGAGGCAGTTTTTTCATGCTTTTAGTGTGACTTGGGTCTTGGATGACTTTTCTACATTTTGGAGAGGTTTCAAAAGCTTCTTTTTTGGATTTTTTGTGGCATCTGACTAAGAAGTTTCTAGAAGGACATGTGTGGGACAATTGTTTCTAAATTGCTTAAGTATCTTCAAACTGAGTTGTTGAAGGGATTTCTTTCTTTCTTTCTGCAGGCATTGTAGCTTATCTTGGAGCTTTTTCAGACATGAGAAAGCATTGTGACTCAGTATCAGACATGTATTGCATTATGTAACACCTTTTTATTAATGAAATTTAGTGTTTACCTTCTTTAAAGCTACCTCATTGTGTGTAGTGTGGTGATTGATGAATGTTCTTGTGAGTTTTGGTAACTCCTTCATGTTTGTCTCACTTTAGCACCTTTAGGTAGAATAAGCATATATTTCTACAGGTGTAAGCCGTGTGGTGGTTCAAATAGTTTTTTAGTTGTGAAAGATTCCCTTTCCTTCAAAAATGTTAAGAGAACCAAGCCTCCTTGTAAAACACTTATGCATTGATATATGAAAATATCTGAGATGTCTTAAGATAAGATGAGTCATTGATAAAACTATGTGTAAGCTGTTTGCAGGTCTTAGTTCGTATTTGGAGCATCACCCTTTAAAGTTTCCAGTTAAGTTTCATTTTCATGTTACCCTCTTACTCTTTCCTTAGGAAATCATTAGTTAGCAGTAGTTTAGGTGACACCAAAAGGGGAGCCAACCCATAATTTGGAGGTATACTTTCACAATAGGATACCCACAACCTGAAAGTAGTCCCATTTTGCTCTAAATTTGCTGAGTTTCCACAACTTGGCAGGGGTGCAAATTTGGATAGTTAATAGTAATGTATAGAAAATGGTTCTAGAAGAGAACATGAGAATTAAGAGGAATCATAAATTGGGAACATGAATAGTTTGACAAGTGAAATAAGAAATAATAGCTAAGAGAGAGAATCCAATTGGCAAGTGTAGAGGAAAGGAAGAGAACTGATTAGGAGAGAAGTGACAAAGGAGAATTCCATGAGGAGAATAAAGAGCACATGAATGCATGTGGATGATCAATCTATAATTGAGAGGAAGATATAGAGTTTGTTAATGAAGGACAAAGTCATTGACTATAGAGGTCAAATGATAATAGGTAAAAGTGAATGCAAAAATATGCAAAGAGGATAACAAGGAAGGAGATGTTGTGATTAAGCTGAAAAAGGTGAATATTGCATGTGAGATCAATTGGATAGTGAGTAAAATAAAGGGTGAAGACCACATGTGATTGAATGGGTGGCATTGAAGGAAGGTGAGAAGCCTATGGGAGACCAACTAGGAATCCTAAAAAGATGAGGTGAAGATTCATGTCTGAGTATAAAGAGAAGTGAAGATACAAGTGAGTAGTGTGGGATGAGTTAATTTGTGCAAGCAAAAATGTTGTGTGTAAGATAAAGTTCATGATAAGAGAGAGATAGAGAGGGGTTAAGAGTGTGTATGCATTCAAGGAGGAAAGTGTGCATGTATGATAACATGAATAGGGGAAATATAAATCCTTGTATGTAAATAAAAATATTCTATGTGATGAAATACATTGTTGTTTAATGTTGTCCAATGCGTGTGTTTGCTGCATGAAGAGTTGATCTCCATAGATGAGGGCTTGAGTCCTTTTAGGTAGGGCTAATGTGTTATTGTTGTAGGTTGGGTGGTAGTATTAAGGTGTAGGTTTTTATAAGCTATTTGTTCCTATAGTCCAAAATGAGAACCCTAGTGTGCTTCCATGTAGCTACACATGTGGTTCATTGATGGCTTCATGAGTATGTTGTGAGTGGAATGAAATCTACCAACTAGTATTTTAGTAGGTTAAAACTCTAAAGTGAGTTGAACTGTGTGTGAATCCTCTTAAAATTTGATTAGGTTATGAGGAAAACACATGTGTGTGTGATAGTCAAGATTTCATCAAGAAGGAGAGTAGCATAAATTCTAGCCACAATATTTTGAGAAAAGTTCAAGGTGGTGTTGAAGGCCTTGAGGGAGACCAAGGAAAGGTTAAAGGCCCTAGATAATGAGGAGATTATAAGCCAAGTATGTGAACTAGTTATCCCAAGAAAGGGGATAAAATGGATGACTAAATAAAATGCTAAGGTGGATAAGATTATCTTGATAGGGGATGAGTAAGTCATGATACCATGTGAGTAGATGATGGATGAATAAATGGGAAATAATAAGCCCATAGAAGAATTATTAAATAATAGGGAAGAACAAAGGATATTCCTCATGTATGAGGATAAGGAGGATAATGAAACCCATGATTTTTAGGAGGATACCTATACAATCATGCGAAATCCAAGCAAGGAGCTATAGTTAAGCACAACTCAAGTGATACAAAGTGTAATAGAGGAGTGTAGGAAGGATGTTGCATAATATTTTATACAAATTGATGCAATAAGAGAGCATACGAAAGATGCTATCCAAAATATATTGCAAATAGATGTAGTAGATAAGGAATACAAAGATGAAGCTTCATGTGTGTAGCGAGAGAACAAGCTATAGGTGAGAAATATGGGATGAGTGACTATGTGTAATCAATAAGCTTGTGTGTAAGAGAAAGGTCATGAGAAAGAGAGAGTCCAAGAGTGTGTGTAAGACGAAGGAGATAAGTGGGCATGTATGAGAATATAAATTGGGGAAACTGTACATGTCCCTACATGTCAATAAAATAAATATTTTATGTAATAAGATTTTTTCTTTTTTTTTTCATTGCTATCTAATGGATGTGTTTGGTCCATACAAGGTTGGTCTCTGTTGATGGTGTTTTCTTCACAACAACAACTTAGACAGAATACAATTATCCTATCTCTCTTGAAAGGTAAATTTATATCAGCAAGTCTCAAGAGATAACCTCAAGGTCTCTAATGTTAGGTCTTGACAATGCATAAACAACTCAAATATAATGTGAATATGCTAGTAATCACGAGGGGCCTTACAAATGAACAATGTTGGAAGTGTAATTTCATCAAATGTAATAATATGATGATGCTTTTAATCCTAAAACTAACCCAGATATAATGAAAGAGAAAAAGAGAAGGGTTGAGAGAGATTTTAAACTAACTCCTAAGATCAATCATAACAATGATGAATGTTGCAAATGGACAGATCCCCAATAAAACCAATCTCTGCTTGATCAAAGACAAGCCTACAACTTCACAAAAATGGTGCAATCTTCTAAGGAGACTGAAGATTTTCAGACTATGAACATTCATCCACACACCCAATAACTGGCACAATGCAAACAAGCATTCATAGTTTAACTTAGCACAAAATGAGGCCTAGACTAACTTTACACAACAACTTACAATCAACAAATTACTAAAAGTATGGATAGGAGATCGATCAAAATCATTCAAATTTCACCATTGACATGAAGGAACTAAAAAATAACATCTAACATTTGAGAATCAAGAACAAGAAACTATACACTGTCAAAGTGTAACACATAGATTTCCAAATCAACAATCCAATTGCATTAACTTCTCTAGAATTACATAACTATTTCCAGCCTCTCTCCTCTGCTCTAGGTACTGTCTTACAAAATCTAACTCCTAACTTTGCCAATTCTGGCTTTCTACAACTTCTAATTAGCTATTCTTTAACTAGTCTAACCTCTTATAAATGATAAGGAACTAGCCTTTTATATAAAATTACATTTTGAATCAATGGCTAGGATTAAATCAATCCAATGGCATAGATTGCACCTCTAGAAACATCCAGTAGTTACATTAGGGTTTGATAATTCTAGGTACATCATCGACCAATGAGATAGAACTAGTCACAACTTTGGGGCAATAAGAAATCAACACCCCTCCAACTTGACACAAATGAGAATTCCAATTGGAGCATGAAAACAACATCACATGCCTCCTTATGTCAAAGAAACCTCTTCCAGCTGGCAAGTAGCTGGTGGTACAAATTTTCATGTAGGTGCATATTTAATTATTTGAGTTGCAAGCAGAAAATCCCCCTGGCAGCTCAAATCTTGCACACATCCATAGGTGGGGATACCTTGAACAGTTAAAATTCCTCCTCCTAGACACATCTTCTTATGTAATGCTAGAAAGATAAAGCATGTGACCCCTTAAAAAGTATAGCATTCATCTGGATCCCTCCATCACCTGCAAGGACACAAAGCAATCATAAGTACATGTCAATAATTAAAAGACCTTCTAAACTAGAATTAAATCATGGAAGCATGTTCCCCAAATTGAGGGCTTAGATGCAATACAATTCAATCACTTTAAATCAAATTCCAACAACTTATGCTTCTTCAACTAGTTATACGCCTTCAAGATACTTCTCTTCGAATTGTAAGCCACCCAAATGATTATTTAACATGTAATAAAACCATATGGCTGTGCATTGTTCGCTTCATTAGTCAAAAGGTTATTAGGCCAATACCACTACTTGAAAGCCTCCCATTGCAAAACCCAAACCTTTTTTCAATCCTATTCACCATCGTGTGAGATAGACACTCATTAAACACTACCATTCATCTTCTGTTTCATAATTTCAAGCTTAAAGATCATGGCTCTTAGTTACCGCTACCACTAACAAGTATTTCTAACTCTTCATTGGGTATCATCCTGTCGGCATCAAGGGATCCATATTCTCCAAACTGATTCTCTATCATTAATGAAGTAATCAATCAAAACATCATAAACGACATGTTCATTTAAAATGCAACATGTAAGATCCACACTATACCCATTAAACAACATGTTATCAAACGTAGCACAATCCATCATACTGGGCACACAAATTTTGCAAACTTTAAGTTTCCCATGAAATTTTTCATAGATCAGACATTGTTGAGCAATTTCCTATACTCTGCATTCTCAATCTTTCGGTTCCAACGAACAGCGACCATCCTTTTATAAATTTTCATCATAGCTTGGGAAGGAGATCCTTTCGCAATTGTGAAAATTCCATATATGCTTCAATCCTGAATCCTGGCGCCTACCCATTCCATCACCATTATAAGCTAGGTGATTTTTATACATACGTTCATTCCCTGCCACAGCCTAGTTGTTCAATATATATCCTATTTTCATCTTCGGGGATTCCATGTCCCAATGGATTCAGAGAATCCGTCCATTGGAGAATTTTTCGAAGGTTTTTATTTTCGCCGAATCCACATGCAAGCGGAATCCCCGAACTCATATTTCATTTGAAAATTCCTTGACTTGATAATAGCTCCCCTTAGATTTTGTGTTTATCATTTCCTGATATTCTTCAATCTTCTTTATTCTCATTGGTCATGATTCGAGTGGAGACAAATGAGAATTCCTATCTACAGGTTCATCAAATAAGCATTCTGGAACATACAGAGGGAATTATTTATCTTAACATCTCAATTTCCTCCACAAGCTGGCGAAAGTAAATGGAAATCTCATCGATTTACTGATTTGTCAACTCGTCCTAAATATCATTCTGTTTGGAGAATGGATCTCTCGAGCTGATAATATCCTTATCCCAAAAATTCAGCTGTATACATGTATGCCGAGCCTGCACACCGAATGCTCACTTCATAAATGAACATTGTAAGCCCATTCGTGGCCAATACCATCATGAATACCGCCCCAGTAAGCTATTGAACATTTAGCAATCAATATAATCGTCAGCGATGAAGGTTAAAACAAACCAATTCCAATGATGTGAAGTATTTCAAAGTACTCGATTACGACAGTAAGTCTCATACATTATGAACCTCAGAGAGATGGGTTACACGGGTCCTCAACAACCAGAGTATATTATCCATCAAATACCACGTTCCTAGAAGTGGAGAGGCATTGTATCATATTTCATTGCTTAAACTGTCTATTATTATCTGTGAGCTCTCCCCATGAGATACTTCAAGCCATAATTTGTTGATTGTATCATCATATATTTCCAACAAAATCATGAAGGAAGCCATGAATATTACATGTTGATTGCAGGAAAGCATTCTTCAGCCGATTTGAATACCAAGCTCTATTTTACACACCATGTTTCATACTTGTTAATTGCTCTATACACTTCTCGATTTGGAACTCTCAGGAACCTCCATTCCTTTATGAATTTCACTTGATTTTCTCGGGGAATACAAGACTTCGAGACTTTTGGCTCTTCGGGAAATTCATGCTTGAGCAAATTATCCGAACCACCATCTCTCAGAAAATCCAAGTAAGCACGGATTATCCGAAGCTTACTTCTTTCGGAAAATTCCCTTGTACACGGATTATCCGAAGTTTTTGTCCTCTCGGGAAATCCAGGTGACGTTGGATTACCCGAGACTTTTCTTTCACGGATTCCATGATAGTAAGAATTTTTGAATTTCATCTTCTAAACACCTTGGTGAACTTAGAACATTTGGGGATTTCTTCACTTATTCCAGGGGCTTGCAACTGTAATAGAACTTTGATTATACTAATTGCTGCGATATAACAACCACCCAAGCGTTCATTGAACATCTACTTCTTTAACGCCACCGTCATTTAAACATGTCATCCTCCATAGTAAGCACGCGGTGACTGGATTCAACCGTCATTTTACTTTGCAGCCATCAAAAGCCATTCTTGTGATCCAAGAATGCATGACCTCTAAATAGCACATGTGATCAATGTCTGCGAATTACTTCATCTTGCCATTAAATGATAATGCATTTCATATCCTCCTTTTGCACCTTTTAAGTCATTTCATGGATAGGATAATGGATTCCCCTTTGCTAAGGACCACTCATTGGATTTTTTTTCCAGTGTACGCATGATGTCCTCCTTGATTCTTTCAAATCTCCCTTTATATCATGGTCATCATTTGTGTTATTGTACGGAAAGCCTGCAAGACCAGGTTAGCCTTGAAATGCAAACACAAATTTATGATTATCAAATTTGAACAATCAATTCAACCATGTTATGATTCAGATAATGGTCTATACGAAGTCAATATGCAGTATAATGCAAGGCATCAAAATGATAATTGTTGATGGACCATTATATCATATAAGTGTGAGTTTCACTATGAGGTGCATAAAACTTAATTCTCAGATCAAACTCAAACTCAGTCAAAGGAGGGAAAATTCGACACCAAAGAAGTGGAAGCAAACAAAATATCGTGAAGTGCATATATAAACCAGCTTTCTTGCACTTGAAAATTCCATTTTCCAAGATAGCGTCAGTACACATGAGAAGATAAATTAATCTCGAGAACCTTAGTGATAAATCAAACTAAGCATTTAAATTCATTCACATAGAGGCTCGGAGATATGGCGATGGCCGAAATTCAGAAAATACGAGGGGAGGCAAAATTTACGGACGGATTAGAGTTCGGAGAATTCGGGGGAGCTCGGATTCTCCGAAATGAGCTCAAGCCAGAAAATCCAAGGTAGGTCGGCGAAATGATTGAACATCGAGAAATCCGAGGGAGCTTGGATTTTCCAGACCTCTCCTTGACTTAGCCAGTTTTGCCCCTAAGTTGAAATTTCAAGCTCGGGTGGACCTCAAAGAACCATACCATCAAATGAAGCTGCAAAAGACACCTCAAGTGCAAATAAGACATTAAATTTTAGGGTGAAACAAAACCAAAATTGTAGGAAACCAAACCCTAAAGGAGAAGAGATCAAATGAAGCAAGCAAAAAGAGGGTCCATTCCTTCGGTGGGGCGTGTGTGCGAATAGTGCACAACAGTCTCTATATATAAGGGCTTGACTCACTAAAAGTAGGGTTATTGAGTATTTTTGTAGGTTGGGTGGTAGTCTTAGGGTGTAGGTTATTATAATCTATCAATTACTAAGTTGACTTGCAACCAAATGATAACCCTGGTTTTCTTCCATGTACCTACTCATGGGATTCTTAGGTAGTTCTACAAGTGTGTTGTGATTCAACTAAACACCATCAAATTCACTCTTGGTCAATACCATTGCTTTCTTTCTTGTGTATAATAGTGAAAACTCTCAAATTACATATTCCCTTATTCACCACACTTATAGAGAACATAAGTTCTATGTGGAAATCCTAACCTATACCACCTCCATAACCTCTACCTCTCTAAAATCCACTTATTGATTCTAAAGCCCTTGTATGATATTTTCTTTGTTTATACTCTTCACAAGATAACTTACCCTTTATAGGATTAAATCTAGCTTTTCCCCTAAAAGGATATGATGGCCCTCTTTGCAAACCATATGATGTCCGAAAATTATGTTTATTTTTTCTTTTTCTTTTAGACCTAGTTGATAGGCATCCTACAAATTATGAATCCTATGCATTCTTAATTCATCTTTGAATAAATAACTTAAAACCATTTACATACCTTGTATCCACCTACTCATCTATTTCATGTATTTATTTACTCAAATGGAGAGACTCTAAAATTATTTAGTGTATTCTTTTACATTGTACTCCTTTTCCCTTAGGTTTTTAAATGTTCTATAAAGGTTTTATGCCTAATTTGTAGGAATAAAATGTCCACTCAATTTATTTTCCACCTTGTTCAATGTCTCGATCCTAGTCTTACCCATCCTTTGACTTCCTTTTTATAATTCATCCTGCCATATCATTGCATGAACCTTCAATCTTGTGCATGCAATTTTACTTTCTTCTCCTCTACCATACCTCTCCATTCAAAAATAATCTCCATATTATTTAAATAGTCTATCAATTTTTTTGATAAATTAAACCACCCCCATGTTTTGAAAATTCAATCTTTACTCCATCATTCCTTCCTTCTAATTCCCTTATCATCCTTTCTTCTATTTTTATGATGCTACTTTATCTTCCTTGTCATTTTAATGAATGTCAATTCTTCTTCTCCAACTTCATCTCATTTATCTCTTTCTTCATATGAGTCATCTAGACCTCTTTCCCTTTGTCTATGTTCATCAATAATTTAGGTAAGCTCTTCCACTTTCATTTGTAGCATTCACATACTTTTTCTAATCCATGGATAACCTTTTTTTCCTCTTTGGATCATATTTAAACTTTGAATCTCTACCTAGAGTTGAACTTTCTTTGATACCAAATAATGTATCTAGAAATGCAACAAAAATCTAATAATAATTTTGATAAAAAATACCAAAAATCTATCTCGTTCTTTAACAACTAAAACAAATTACATAAT
Organism: Sequoia sempervirens; assembly: GCA_007258455.2. NCBI lineage: Eukaryota > Viridiplantae > Streptophyta > Pinopsida > Cupressales > Cupressaceae > Sequoia > Sequoia sempervirens. Next base: position 575,236,686 of record VDFB02000003.1, read on the forward strand.
ATTTTTCATTTAAGAGGATATTCACCACTCACCCATTAATTAACATAATTCAGATGCACCTGAAAGGTAAACTAAAAATTTCCTAGAGTAACTAAAATTAATACATTTGGGAAACTTTTTTTTTTTTTGCTTTTAACCAAAAAGGTATGTTAATTATCCCCTATCCTCTAAATATGCTAATATTTCTTGAGAGTGGCTTATAACCCAAGTTCACACTCATATAAACTTATAAATTATAAAACTCTAAAATATAATTAAATAACACTAAAATGTAATTTTGAGGCCTTAGATGGTCAAATTAGGTCCCCTTAAATATCATAACAAGAGTTAATTGGAGCAATAAGATTATTGGGATCCTTAAATTTAAAATATCTTCATGCTAAAAATATGTGCTCCATTAGCTACTCAAGTCAAAAGTTATGGCCTCTGGAAATTATTGCATTAAGAGCTTCCAAGCTGTAAGAGTATGCAAATACAAGCTAGGTAGTGAGTTTATACATAACTAAGGAGAGGATGGAGTTGAAAAATCAACCAATAGGAATTGACCACCACTAACCACCAATATTAAATAAAGTGATGGAAAAGTAAATACTTGATGAGGGCCACACCGTCTGGAACCCACTTAAATCACAACAATAGATACCAACACAGAAGATGCAAGACAAAAAATAACTCTTTCATTTATTTTTAGAAAATGAAATTACAGATTCAAAACTTACATGCTACAGGCTCATGGGCTTGACTCATTACAAAAAAATCAACTCTGAAAAGAAAATATATTATTCATAACCACAATTTGCACTAATGGAGCCACCTTCTACAACGCCCACTTATACCTTTTTTATTTTACCCAATATCCACCCTAGAATGTTCTAGAAAGTGTAACTTTCCCTTTTGTTTTGGCGCCAAAAGTCTCGCCGTTTGATTTCTTTCCTAGGAAGATATTTTAATGAAATTCACTTTTTAGAGGGGCAACTTCGCGGGGCCATAAGTTTTGATTTGGGTGTCTAATTTTCTATTACAACATATTGTTGGAAAACTCTTGACTTGAAGAGATCTACAATGCCAAACCCACCAAAGGTCGGTTCATCAAATTTTTGAGCTATTTTGGGGCCTCTAAGGTTTTCTTATCTAAATTTAAAGCTTCATTGGAGAAATTTCCTAGGACAGAAACTTTAATATCTCCCAAACCATGTAGGGTATTGAGACGATTCTTTCATGATCAATTTTTTTTTTCAGTTCTGCTCCTTGGGGTAAATTTTCAGGTCCATATGAGCCCATTTAGGCCAACTTACTAAAAATATTAAGTGATTGTTTTTTTCCTTTTCTAACTTCTGACTGTCTTACACCCCTTAAGTTCCATCATGAAATGCAAAACTTCTAAATAAATTAAGGAAAAAAAATTCTTTTGGGTGATGCAAGATTACCCTACACCATTGGATGCTCCTACATCAGACACCTAGGGTAATTTGAAAAGTGACCCTGTCACTTCTCAAGAGTTAGAGGAAAACCAAGACGGTTAACCTCAACCTTGGACAACCACGATGAATCTTCAATAGGCCTTCCTATCCACTTCACTAAGTACACTGCATATTGCATGTTTCTTGTGCTTCTACCCACATGACTATCCAAAATTTCTTCTATCTCCTCCTTTTCTGAAGTAGGTGCTGGGATATTCCACTATGCTTCTATTATTTATTCATCTCTATTAAATCTAAAATGTTAAACACAGGTGAAATATGAATTTCATTAGACAACTCTACCTCATATGCATTTCCTGAATCATGCTTCTTCAGGATCTTGCATGGTCCAAACTTCTTCATCTTTAACTTATTGTATGTACCAACTAGAAACCTTTCCTTTCATAAATGAACCATGACTTCATCTCCTACTTAGAACTCCTTATACCTCATTTTTTGATCTACCTTAGCCTTATATTTTTAGTTCATCTTCTTGATATGTTTCTTCACCTCTTCATGCAAATTCTTCAGGTGCTCAACAAAATCTTCAGCCTCAACACTACTCTTCTCCCCACTATCCATATTTCTCAGTTCAAAAGCAGTACCAGTGCTCTTGTTGATAGAATTGTTGTAAATTTTTTTTTCCTATGGTATAATAAAATCCCATCCCTTGGGCTTAACTCCTACCAAGCATCTTAGTAGGTTACCCAAACTCCTATTCACCACCTTCGTTTGTCCATCAGTCTGTGGATGGTTTGCAAAACTGAACTTCAAATCTATATTCAACTCCTTCCATAATGTCCTCTAGAAATAACCAACAAATTTGGTATCTCTATACTCTTTGGTAGACCATTTAGTCTCACCACCTCTTTGAAAAACAACTCTACAATATGAACAACATCACTCATTTTATGACATGGAATGAAATGTGCCATCTTTGAAAATCTATCCACCACCACAAATATGGAATCACGCCCTCTCTGTGTCCTTGGAAAGCCAAGAAAAAAATCCATGCTAATATCCTCCCATGGCCTCTCAGGTACAGGTAATGGTTGATACAATCCAGTATTCTGACTTGCTCCTTTTGCCATCTGACATACTCTGCAACTTTGTACAAACTTCTTCACATCTTGTTGTAACTGTGGCAAATAATAATTCTCACTAACAAGAGTAATGGTCTTATCTTGACCAAAATGTCCAACCAATCCTCCATTATGCTTCTCTTTGATGAGATTCTCTCTCATAGAACTCCTTGGAATGCACAATTGGCTTCCTCTAAACAACATCCCATCTTGGATTGAGAAATCCAACCATCTTGTCCTATCCAATGTAACAGATTCCAAACAAGCCTTCCAATATTTTTCAAATTTTGGATCTTTAGGATACAAACTCTTGAGTTCATTGAACCCAACAACATCTATATTCATCTCTATCAACAAATTTTTCCTTCTACTCAAGGAATATGTGACTCTATTTTACCTTCCACTCCTATTCTTCAAAACAAAAGTATAACTTTGCAAAAACTCAACCCATTTTATGTGCCTTTGATTTAACTTTCCTTGACTATTGAGATACTGCAAAGCCTAGTAATCAATATATAAAATAAATTATTTTGGAAACAAATAGTGTCTCCATTTCTTCAAAGCCTGAACTATAGCATAAAACTCCTAATCATAGATATAATATTTCTTCTTAGCATCATTTAAATTCTCACTAAAATAGGCAAAACACTTACCTTCTTGACTCAAAACAACTCCTATGGCAGTGCCACTAGCATCACAATCTAGCTGAAATACCTTATTAAAATATGGAAGTGCCAAAATAGGTTGCTCTATAACTTTCTTCTTCAACATATCAAAAAATTTTGCTGCTCCTGTAGTCCACTAAAACTCTTTTCTATCCCCTCTCATTGCTTCAGTTAGAGGTGCACAAATACTACTGAAATTATTGAGAAAATTTATGTAAAAAATTGCTAGACCATGAAATGACCTTACCTCTGTAACATTCCTCAGGGTAGTCTATTCAATGATAGCTCTCACCTTCTCTAGATCCATTTTAAGACCCTTTGTTGAGACAATAAATCCCAGATGCACCAACTCTCTTCACAAAACTACATTTCTTCAAATTAATCAATAACTTCTCCTCCCTTAGCTTCTCAAAAAATCTTCGAATATGCATCAAGTGCTCCTCCAACATCTTACTGAAAATAAAAATATCATCCAAATAAAAAATAATAAAAAATCCTAAAAATCCTTTTAATACCTCATTCATAAGCCACATGAATGTGCTTGGTGTATTGGCTAGCCCAAAAGGCATGACTAACCACTCGTACAAGCCCTCCTTGGTTTTAAAGGTTGTCTTCCATTCATCTCCTTCTCTAATATGGATCTGGTGATATCCACTCTTCAAATCTATCTTCGTGAAGTACGCAGCTCCACTCAAACAATCCATAATGTTACCCATTCTCGGCAAGGGAAATCTATACTTGATGGTGATCTTGTTGATGGCTCTAGAATTTGTACACATCCACCATTCCCTATCCTTCTTTCGTGCTAGTACTACAGGTAATGCACATGGACTCAAACTCTCTCTCATCAATCCCTTATGCAACAACTCTTGTACTTGTCTATTCAACTCTTCAATCTCTGCTAGAGTCATATGATGAGCTACCTTATTCGAAAAACTGGCTCTAGGAATTAGGTCCACTTAATGACTAATATTTCTTACTAGAGGAAAACCTTCAGGTACATTATCAAAAATAATATCTTGAAACTCATTCAACAAATCTGAAACCTCTACAAGTACCTCAGTAGTATCTTCTTTATCAATTCTAGGGGTCAATTCAAAACACATATGCTCATGCCTCATACCTTCTAGGAACTTTCTTCCATCAACCAAACAAATTCTTGCATTACTGCATACCTTTTCCTTTTCCTCTTTCAAGGGACTCAAATTATGACGAACCCCATCATTTTTCAAAGAATAAGTGTTGGCATGTCCATCATGTACTGCTCACTGATCAAACTGCCAAGGTCGGCCAAACAACATATGACAAACATCCATATGCATAATATCACACAATACCTCATCACAATAATTTTCAATCTTGAACTTTACCAAACATTGTTCATTTACTGAGGCTTTATGGTCCTTCTACAACCAAGAAATCTAGTATGGGTTCAAATGCCTTCTTCTCTCCAACCATAACTTACTAACCATTTCTTCTAAAACAAGGTTATCAATACTACCTCCATCAATAATAATATTGCAAACTTTACCTTCACACTTATATCTAGTACGAAACAAATTCTTCCTTTGAGTTGGTTCCTTCTCCTCATTCAACAAGGCTTTTCTAGTAACAAGAACCTCTCTTCTTTTTCCATCCTCAGAATGTGAAGACTTAGCATCCTCATCTACGTGTGAAACTCATGCATTACCCTCAGGTCTTCTATTTTTCCTTTCTTGATGTTGAGGACATTTATAGGCTCTATTCCCTTCTTCTCCATACTAGAAACAGGTTCCACAGAATCCTGCTCTTCCCAGTCCTCATCCAGATCTTCCTCTTCCTCTTTGGTCTCCATTATTCTGATCACGAGGACAGTAGGTGTTATCTCCTTTCTGGTTCTATTTGCTAATGGATCCTTCACCCTTCTTTCGATCTTCATTTCGACCTCCATATGACCGTCCACTAGTCTTTCCACCATGATCCCCACCTCGTTGTTTGTTCTCAAACCTCTTGTTTAGTCGTTCTTCAACCTTTAGAGAAAACTAATAAGCGTCCTCAATGGTGGTCATTCTTACCAGTGCCAATTCTTCATGTATGCTTGGCTTCAACCCGTTAATATAACGAGCAACTTTCTCTTTATTCACCTCAAAATTTCTTGTCTAAATCAAGACCTTGTGAAATTCCTCTGTGTATTCTTTCACCATCCATGTTCCTTGCCTCAAGCACTACATCTTCTTGAGCAAACCTAATTCGTAATCGACTAGAATAAATTATTTCTTCAATTTTGACACCATTTTGTTCCATAAATAGAAATTCTATCTTAACCTTGTCTTCGTGTCTCTAACTAGACCTCTTTCCACCATTTAATGGTATGACCTTTCAATTTTGTCTTTGCAAACCTCACTCTATGACAATCTTCAATCTCCTCAAACTTGAAAAATTCCTCCATTTCATTGATCCAATTGATCAATTCTTTAGGATTCAGACTTCCACTGAAAGTTGAAACCTCCATTTTAGGTCTCTTCACAATGCTTGAGATCACTCGCAACAATCTTCTTTCTCTAGGATCCATTAGATCCTTCTCTTCCTCTTCCATTTCCTCTTTCGTTTCATCTTTAGTATCATCTCTTTCTCGTTGCACATCTCTTCTTCGAACCTCTTGCTGCAAGGTTTCTAATTGCCTTCTAAGGGATCTGATTTCATCTCTAGGTGGATCTCTTCCTCCACCACCTCAGCCTCTACCTCTGCCATGTTGGGTAAGTCTTGGAGGCATCTTGAACTCAACCCACACTCACAACATCTGCTACAACTGACTCGTGTTTGGCGCTCTGTTACAGGCTCAGGAACTCCTGCTCTGATAGCACTTGATAAGGGCCACACTGCCTAGAACCCACACAAATCACAACAATAGATACCAACAATAGAAGATCCAAGATAGAAAAATGACTCACTTTCAATTATTTTTAGAAAATGAAATTACAGATTCAAAACTTACATGCTATAGCCTAATGGGCTTGACTCATTATAACAAAATCAACTCTGAAAACAAAATATATTATTTGGATCCACAATCTGCACTATTGGAGCCACCTTGTACAACCCCCATTATCCCTTTTTATTTTACCCAATAACCACCCTAGAATTTTCTAGAAAGTGTAACTTTCCCTTTTGTTTTGGCACCAAAAGTCTCGCCATTTGATTTCTTACTATTGTGCAGTTTTGCACACACGCCCCACTTGGAGTAGGGACCCTCCTTTAACAATGTCTTTTGACGTTTGGTTTTATTGGATTGGTCTTTTCCAGGTCTTGAGATGTTGGTCTTGCTAACTTTGGTCGTGCCTTGAGGTTTGAATTGGTTAAACTTGAGTCTCTGTTGAAATCCGGGTTTTGACCTGGGTCCGGGATTTTCCAATTCAGTCGGATTTTCCCGGGTCCTGGTCCTTTGTCTGGCTATTGCTGAAATTTTTGAAGTCGGGTTTCTGCTTGAATCTGGGATTTTCCAGCTCAGGCGGATTTTCCCGAACCTTGTTAAAATCCTGAAGGAGGCATTTTCTGCGGAATTCGTGCTCACCCAGATTATCCGTTTGGCTTGGTTTTTTTCTGAAATTCCATTTTGGGCTCGGGTTTCCGGATTTCCTTGATATGTCTTGTTGCTCATTAATGTTCGAAGTACGTCTTCCCTGGTGCGAATGCAGGTGGATTTATAGGCCTTTGGCATCCATTTGATCTCATTATTCATTTTCTATCTGCTCTGGTGTCTGAAATTCTTCATTTGCTTTGATTGTTGGATTCGAGTTGCTTGTGTGCGGATTGCTTGAGCGCCGGTGTTGAGTTTTTCGTTGCTAGGGCACACTATTTCGCAGTGACTTCCTCGAGTGGTGGCTTCATTCGGAATTGATCCATGGTAAGTCATTGTTGGCCCCTCCTTTTGTCTGCACTTTGATTGAATCTTTTGAGTCGATTAGTAGTCGCTTTAGGTCGGCCCTTGCTTGTTTTATGGTTATGTATTTGGAAAAGTAGGGTTTGAACCACCTCTTCATGGGTTTTATTACCTGCACTATGCTTGCTTCCGTCTATCAATTGAATGTTGGGTGTATCCCTGTGGATAGGTGTTTCGGTTAGGGTCATGTCCGGTTGGCGCGTGGTTTGCTATATATTGTGAGGTTAGGGTTTTGGTGTTTTGCCTAGATTTTTCCAAGTTCGGTGGATCCATCATGATTTTCATGTCTTGTGTCTTGCCCAACCTTGTTCATATCTTGAGAGATCCCGGTGTGCTTTGGCTTGATCATTTCAAAGGATAATGTTTGAGACTTCGAGCTTACCCTGGTTTTCATGGCAAAGGTCTAGTTACTGAATTTAGGGCATAATTGTTTCGCCATGAGGATCAGTCATTTGTGGGTTTTGGGAATCCAAATTCATGTGCATTCGAATTTTTGCTTATTGGGATTGAATTTATGTCCATTGGAATCCAAATAGGGGGGTTTACATGATCAACCGATTAATGGTTCGTGCATTAACGATCGTCAGGTTTCCGAGGTGTCCGCAAAATTTCTGTGCACCCAGATTTTCCCAATTTCTATCGTATCCGCGGAATATGATGAATCCCAGAGTTTCGAGTTGTCCACGAAAGTCTGGCCTGACCGGATTTTTCTGGTTTCCCGCCTGGTTTCATTCCTTTTCGATTTTTGATGTTGGGGGTAATCAAGTAAATGCTAAATGATGATTTCTTGTTGTTAATAAATGAATTTCATGATAACCACGCAGATCTTTTTTCCATATTAACAATTTATTTGATGTATGATATCTTGGCTGCAGGAGTGCGTCTGGGTCAGATTTCTCCGAATTCCGCCCCGACTGGATTTTCCCGGTTTACCTCATTTTCCCGGATTGCTTCATTTTTTCCAGATTTTCAAAGATTGATGATTAGTGATGGATCTTAATTACTTTATGTGGTTTCTAGGCTAACCTTTTGATCAGAATATGTATGACAGTTGGATGCTCATGAGGTTCTTTTGTGGACGTAGGCTGAATCAAGCAAGGCTGCGGCAGGAAAGTCCAAGGGTGATACTGAAGGGTCCTCGGTTATAGAGACAGAGAGATTGAGATTGGATACCAAGAGTCAGTTGCCTGACAGCAAAATAGCTTCTATATGGTTTGAAGTCTCCGACACTAATGTACGAGCATGGAGGTATGAGGAATTCAAATAAAGGACAGCTCAAAAATATCTATCAGATCTGACCAAGGGAATGATGAAATCCGGATTGGTCCATGTAGCAGGGTTCCCTCCTACAGTCCAGTGCTACGAGTTGATATTAGAGTGTGCCCAACAATATGACTTCGATATGCAGAGGGTCGTTAGCTCCAAAGGAAGAGTCTTGGCAAACTTCAATCTAGTTTCTATTGCTCAAGAATTTGATATGCCAGATTTGCCATGTGTGTGTGCCCTAGACATGGATATGGCCAGAACTTACTATGAGGATGAGCCCACCAAAGCTCAGCAGATCGTTAATTCTTGGTTGGAGAAACCAAAATCTCATTTTTCCAAACTGCCCAAGCAATTACACAGGATCAAATTCAGACCGGACATATATGATGCGATCACACTATTGAGCAGAGTAGCCAGTTTGAAGAGTGCTGGAGTATTGGAGAGTTGGATGGTTCATGTGATCAACAAGATTGAGAAAGGCATCAACTACCATTGGGCAGGACTCATTAGTGCAATGATTGATAAGCAGTTGAAAGATGTGCTGGAAACTAAAAAATTTACCATGTCTTCCTATGTGATGTATGTGTTGGCAAGATTCTACCCATATAGGGGTTTGAATCCAAAGGGGAAATTTGGACAGGATATAGTCTATGAGATATACCCAGAATTGCACCTAGGACATCAGGATTTTAGGAGGGAAAATGATGTATTTACAATGCATATTACTAGGTTGCTCCAAAATGCAGAACATGTAAGAATATCTGATGGAGCCAAGGAGCTAATAAAGAAATATGGAGCTTGGTTCATATAGCTTCCCACCTTCTCCTACATCAGAATTGACAGATGTCAAACTGCTCCATACAGGTTGCCTAGGTATCCCACGGACCACATTGTGCTATTGGAGGTTACAAGGCAGATATGTGATTTTGATGCAATTGTAAAAAAGGAAAAGCATAAGACAGGGTTTGGTGGAGATTTCCCTCTGAAAATTGGCATAAGTGAAGTTTGTCCTTCAATTCAATCAGCGCATGCATCAGGGGATGAATTGAGTCCATATGGTTTCTCTTTCCACTCTAAAAGGACAAATTTTGATATCACTGGAGAAGCACAGAAGAAGGTTACCAAAGAGTACCATCACAAGGACGACCTGGAGGACTACTGGGAAAACATCAAAGATGACTTTGAGGCAAGGAAGAAAAGATACTCCAGGCTTCCGGTTGATGTGATTAGAATGTACAATGTCAAGTTGATCCCAGACCAGTTGGAGGATGACAGGAATTTGGTTCAAGATCATGCATATGAGTCGGTCAAGTATAGATCGATTGGAGAGGTAAACTGGGCCGAAAATGAGGTAACTGAGTTGGAAGACCTAATGGCCCCTGTCATGAAGTTTACCAAGTCATGGTTGAAACACAAAGTTTGGGAGCTGGAAAGTGAGAGGGTACCTTGTACCTTCAATCTAATGGGAAATCTAAATCCTCTTTCCATCTCAAAAGAATCCGGGGAAGAAGATCCCAAAAGGAAAACGAAAGTGAGCTCACCCTTCAAGGTTAAAATCAGAGGCCCAAAGGAAAGTGATCCAGAACAGAAAAGGAAACCAAAAGGGAAGAAAAGAATCTGAACCTTGAGAATAGGTAAGTCTGCAGAGGAGGAGGAACTTGAGAAGGCAGAAAAGGAAGATATTCCTCCAGAGCCGAAAAGGGCAAGGACAACTAGAGCTTCAAAGAAGAAGGATCAAGGGACTTCCAAGGATGAGACAAACCCTCCAGTGGTTGATGTAGAAAGCTCGAGAGAGAAAACCAGGGTTTACTCGAGGAATTCAAGGACACCATCTCCCAAGGAGACCATGCAAAAAATAGATCTTCTTCTAATGGCGTCTACTGTGGAGCAACAAAAGGCTACTTCCCCTTCACCAAGTGTACCTGAGTAGGTGATTCCTGAAGGGCATGAGACTAGTGGAGAGGAAAAACCATTCAAGGAAGGAGAACTCTTTGGTGCAGCAGCTAAGCTTGAAACTGAAGATGTAGAAGCACACCCTTCTCCATTGGTACAATATGAGGATTCTCCGGCGAGCAACAAAGACAACAGATCCCCTGCGAAGGAGGATATCCCTGTTAAAACCCCATCACCTCTGCAAGAAGAAGAGCCTGAATTGGATAACCAAGGTGATCAATCCCCTGAGAAAGGAAAAGATGAAACAACAGAACAACATGAAGAGGTAAAGACAGATGAAATGCGGGTGGATCCTGTTGTCCCGGATTGGTTGGAAAAGGAGATTACAAGAAAGAAACAGGTTATTGTTAAGGACACCCCCCTCGATTGGGATGAGATGTTGGCCAAGATTGGTAAAGGTAAGAAGAAGATGTCCAAAGTGGTTTCCAAGATAGAAAGAGATGAGGCGAATAACAGGGTTATTCATATTGCCACCCCTACTGCTGATAAGAGTAAAGATGAAGCCACTGGAAAAGATTACAATGTACAGACCATCAATCTTGGACCCGCTTCTATGGAGCAAGATATTGAAGAGTACAAAGGGTCTAGTGCGGTAATAATTGGGAGACTAAGGAAAGAAACACAATCCAAGCATGAGCTTAAGAAGGAGAATGAGAGGCTTAAGTAGTGTCTAGAGGACTTAATGAAGCCTTTGCAATCTCTTCACCCATCTTCTTCTGCTGCTACTGGTTTCCTACCTAAGGAAACTATTTGTGAAATTGAAAGGATGAAGACTTCTACCCAGACTGCAATGGATTGGTTGAAGGATGTCCAACTGAAAGGAGATGATGCAATAAAGGAAATCCTTTCAATTGGAAAGGTTGCAGTAAGAGCTAAGGAATTGTTAGGACATGTTTTATCTCAAGATAAAGGGGATATTGATCTTCTATTGCATAAATCTAAAATGATTATGGAGTATGGTAAAGATTAGTTGGCTGTAGATGGAATCATTCCTTCATCCAGACTTAATGAGCCTTGGGAATGGTTCGAGGCCTTGCAGATTCGATAGAAAGCCATCAAGAAGATCCATAAATGGAAGAAGCAGATGGATAGTGATCTGACTGGAGTTTATGATGGATGTATTGCATTCTTTGAGATAGTGACTGGTAGGAGGAAGATTGCTCCTAAGTACTTGAGCCTAGAACAATTAAGGGAATTGTGGCATGATGTTTATGCTCCCGATTCTTAAAATGTTATAACAAGCCACCAACTAGATGATGCGGCAACCTACTTGGCTGTGATGGATAAGTACCAAGCACATAAAGGTGATTGGGATAAAATTGTTAGGCAGTCAAAAGAAGAAATTAGTTCCATTGAATGTAGACTCAAGATTTTACCTTTGCCACCTATTGCTGAGCTGGATAGGGTATTTTTGAAGGTTCAGGATCAGAATAAGGATAAGGGAGGTGGTAGTTAATGCCCATTTTGAGATTTGTGCTTCCCCATTATTATAGGGCATGTGTTGATCCGGGCTACATTGAGGAATGTGTTTGAGCCAACCTTGATGATGTATCGACATTCAATGTGTGCCTTATTTTGAAGTTCCTAAGGCCGACATGTTTTGGCTATTTTATTTTTTAAATATTTGGCTGGGCCGACATGTTTTGAGGTTTCTATAAAAGGAATTCCTGCCTCATTGTAAAGGATAGTCAGTTAGCAAGATAATAGAGACGAGTTAAAAGGAATTAGAGCATTTTGTAGTAGAGATAATAGTTAGTTCTTGAAGCAAATATTGTTACAGAACAGTGGAATTGTTGCAGCTTTTTGGTGATCTAATACAAATTGAAGGCATTGTGGTTTTCCTGGTGAATTCTTTTGTGTTAATTTATCTTGCATGGTTCTTGTTGTTCCATCTTTGAAATTGCTTGAAGATCTAAGATTTAGTGTTAGAATTGGAATTAAATTAGTGCGGTGAATAATGTTCATGATTTCATATTTGGAATGTTCGTAGCAATCTCTGGTCTATACTCCCAGTAACTATTTGACTGTAGTAGGCCGGTGAAGTCAACCTGGACCATACATTTAGTCGCGTTTAGTTCGATTGTGGATAAATATCTATGATTTGAAAATCTGTATGCCTTAGAAGATTGCACCGTTCTTGTGATATTGCATTGTGGGTTAAGCAAGAATTGGTTCTTTGAGATTGGTCCATTCCAGATATCTGTCATTTGCATCGTTCATCTTAGAAATAGTTTAGATTTCATTACTTCTCTTGCACCCTCATCTTTTGCTATTTCTTTATCATTTGGTTAGACTTAAGATACAGTTTTCTTGTAGTAAGGTCCGATTGTGATTACCAACATTTTCACATTTTATCTGAGTTATTTATGCATTTTCATGACCTGACACCCGAGAGACCTTGGGGTGATTTTTAGTAACTTGCTGTTGAAAATTACCTTTCAAGAGAGATAGAATATTTCATTATGCCCGAGTTGTTGCTGTGCAGAAAAAATCACCAACAGATTGGCGGTAGAAGGAGGGCCTGAATGAGCACAGTGGATCATTTCTTAAAGCCATCTCTCCTGAGAAATATAGAAGAAGTACTAGATCCACCCTAGGAGAAGAAGATTTACAGGAATTACAGTTGCCCACTAGGTGAAGGAGGACTTGAGAAAGGGGAGAATCATCATCACCCATCCCTTCACCCGTATCATCTGCATCCTTGCTTCCTGAAGTCGAGGCCATACCCATTCCTGAGGCAGTTCCCATTCAAGAACCCCAGCCTATTGTTAACCAACCACCACCCCCACTTTTTCCAATGGCCTTCTTTGTGAATAATCCATCTCCCTTGTTTTTCAATGCCTACAATGTTATGCCCAAAAACCCTGAGCATTTCTATTCAAAGTTTCATGTCAATGACCCAAACAGGACTGCAGAAGAACATATAAGGATCTTCCAAACCTGTCTCAAGGATAGAGGGATTGTTCATGAGGACATTGCCTGTAGGTTGTTTCCTTATTCACTAGGAGAAGAGGCCTTTTACTGGTACAATCACCTCCCATCTGGTTCAATTCTGAACTAGAATGATCTTGAAACTGCCTTTTTATAGAAGTTCAGAATACCCATCAGTGCCAATGAGTTGTATCTGCAATTCACTAGAGTCAAGAGGGAGGTTAATGAACCAATATCCAGTTTCAATAATAGGTTTCACTGTGCATACACCAGACTTCAAGACCCTTATGTTCTAGACAATAATACAGCCCTGGGAGTTTATTATGAAGCCTTGGACAGCCTGACTGTCACCTTTCTGAAGTGGAGACCCAACCCTCCAGCTAACCTAATTGATGCCTACACAAAAGCTGTTAAGCTCAGCACATATTTAAGACAACATCTGACTGGACCATTGCCTTCTTTAGGTCCAGTTGCGCTTCCCAATCAGGTTTAGGCAGTGAATCAGGCGCTTGCCAATCATACCCCAATCATGAATCCAGTACCTCAATTACCTTTGGTGCCACATCCTGGTCCCCCCATGAGCCAGGTCTCTCCTATGATGAATTTTTCCCAGCAACAGGTTAATCAGCCCCTGTATCATCAGCAGTTAACCGGTTTCCCTACCTATTTGCAAAATTTTGAAGTGTTGCACCAGTCTATGGGATCTGCTACAATGCCTGTTCCCCCTCAGAGTAATCCAAGCCAGGTCCCTTATGGAGATCTGAATAAGGATAGGATTGATGAAATGGCTAAGCAGATAAAGAAAATAAACCTAGAGGTGACCTACCTAAGGAACCAAAACAACCAATTACAAGCTGCTCAGAAGAATATACAATCCAGTCATAATAGAGAATTTCCACAAGGACAGAATTTTGACAGAGGACAACGCAATGAGAGAGGACTCCACAATGACAGGGGGTATAATCAAGATAGGGGTTACAATAATGACAGAGGGTACAATAACGATAGAAAACAAAATTTTGATAGAAAACAAGGTAGTGGACAAGGATTTGATAGGAGACAGCCACAAGGACAGAGCAGGACATGGAATACGGGACCTAATAATGGAGGAGTTCCTACCCCCCTAGATCAACTTGTCAACCAATCTGCAAATCAGCCAGTCAGTCAGGACAAACCTCCTAGTGGTGTATATTTGGCTGAGGCTGCCCTGTCAAGATGGTGTAGGCTCCATAAGACAAGCCAGCATTCAAAGTTAGAATGTCCAGAGTTCCAAACTGCAGCCTCTATTTTCCAGTATGAAGTGGAGAATAATGTAAATGGACAGGAGATTATTCCTTCCACCCCCTATGATTCTCCTGTGCTCGTAAATTAAATCACTCTCCCTTTCCAGCAGGTGAAGAAAATATTCCAGAAGAGGAGTCTGATTCTCGGGGGGATAAAACAGATCAAGTCTGCAATGGAGACGAGGTGGCTCAGTTATTCAATGAAGAGGCAACAAATGATAATGGTCCCCTCGATCAGGAAGAGGCTTATGTTGAAGAGGTACAGATGTTCCAGAGGCAGGGTAAAGGATACGATTTAAGAGATATGCCTCATAGACACCCGCAAGCTGGGGGTCCTTTCACCACCTCTATTCCTCCTAATAATTTCAATATCCCCCCAGACCCCAATGCTAGTAATAATCCATCTTTTCTGCACATTTCTAGACAGTACCTTTCGAAGAAGGACAAGCTCACACTGACTCACAGAAGGAGAAAGTTGTTCAAGTAAATAAAGATAGGGTGGAGGAATCTTCCAGGAAGGTCCCTACGAATCTAAGTGAAGAGAAAATGGCTTCATATGTCACTGAGGAGTTCAAGAAATTAAAGGTAAATCTTTCAGCATTTGAGTTATTAAGGTTCCCTATAATCAGGAATGCAATTCTAGGTACTTATGATACACACCCAATGTCCTTGAATAAATCTCCTAATGGGGGTATCAGCAAGGTTTCTAGTTCTTAGCCCATGAAGACACAAAACCAGGCCCATAGTCAGACTAACTTGCCTCCTGGAGATAAAGGAAAGGAGAAGGACAGGACTCAGGTAGCCCAGGTACATACTCAACCAACCTTGTTTCAAGGGAAGACAGAGACCCCACCATTTATGATATCAGTACGCATATTTGGTAAGAATTTGCATAATTGTTTCTTGGATTCTGGTGCTTCTACTAATGTGATTCCATTCAGAGTATGTAAAGCCTTAGGGATTACCCCTGCTAACTCCCAGAAGAAGGTAACTCAGTTGGATAGAACTGAAGTAAATGTGGTAGGAGAATTAAACATGATTCATATGTAGGTAGCTTCTGACCCAAGAATTCAATAGGTTATCAATATTCAGGTAGCCGACATCCCTTATGCATATGGCCTGATCCTAGGAAGGGACTTTACTAAGGCCTTAAATGGATATGTATCTATTGATCATTCTCACATGTGGCTTCCCTGGAAAGGAGTACCGAATTAGATTAGAATTGAGAGGGAACCTAGAATGAAATACATGATTATGGAGTACCAAAATACTTCGAATGAAGTTCTGATATCGGAAGTAGGCATGGGAAATTACATGTTGTCAACTCAGCATGAGGAGTCAGATTCAGAGGAGGTATTGATGTTACATACAATGTCTGTCGATGTACAGATAGAATCCAGAAATGCTACTGTTTTGACAGAATCAATTAAGGAAGAAGATGATTTTGAAGATAATCAGATTAGCTTATTAGACAGCTTCCAGGAATTCATCAGATAGTGTGTTGAAAATCAAATTCACTTAGGAAAAATGATAAGCTTTGAAGAATTACTCTTACCTAATTGGTGTAGAGTTCATAATGCTTCCCATTCAGAGTTGGAATGTTGTCTATGCCAGACAACAGTAGAACGAGTACAGAAATGCTTAAATCCAACCCTGACAGTCAAGACAGGTATGCAAAACCCTCAGGAAGAGCATCAAGGAAAGAAACCTATGATGTCTGAGGAATCATCTAGCCGTAATAAGCCAAAGGATGTGGTGAAGAGGACTGCAACTGCTGAATGTTAGACTCTTAGATTCGACGGATCCAAATCCAAGCATGGAGCTGGGGCAGGGTTTGAACTGATCAGCCCAAAAGGTAAAAATTTCTTTGCAGCCCATAGACTTCAATTTCACTGTACTAATAATGTAGCAGAATATGAGGCGTTAATTCATGGACTTCTTATGGCACTCAAGAAAAATGTTAAGGTTCTGCAAGTCTTTAGTGATTCTGAGTTAGTAATTAAGCAAGTAAGGAAACAATATTCATGCCATGATAGGAGAATTACCAATTATAGGCATAGAGTATGGGACCTCATTGAGGGATTTGACGCTTTCAATATCCAATTGATACCACGGCAGAAAAATCAAACTATAGATTCACTGGCTCAGGCAGCAAGCACTTTGCAGCCTTTATCTTTGTCAGGTTTGAAGAAGTTTACTGTAGAGTTGACTCCTGTGCCATCAGTTCCAGACAATGTTACCAACTTTCAGGTATTTGAAGATGACAAACACATTTTGAATTTTATCACAAATACAGACGTTTTTGCTTCCCAAATCATTGATGAGACAGAACTCCGGGAAGCAAAATTGGATTTGGAGGGAGTGATAAATCTGAAGTCTAATACTATTCCAAGGGGAATGGTATAGTTGGAGCGAATTTTTGATATGGATAAGATCAGAGATCAGGATCAAGAGTCTAATAAAGAATCTATCAATGGACAGTGTGACACTCACAATGTGGGAACTGAGGATAATGTTAAGAACATTTTTATTGGCAAGGTATGCACTCCAGAAGAAAGACAAGGAATAATTGAAGCATTGCATAGCTTTCCGGACATAGTAGCCTAGAGTTATGAGGACTTGAAGAATTACAATACATCAATCATAACTCATACTATACCTCTGAAGCCAGGTGCCAAGCCTTTCAGGCAGAGACAAAGACCTATCAACGCGTTACTGGAACCACTTATATAGAAAGAAGTTTAGAAATTACTATCCGCCAGAATTATATTTCCTATCAGGCATTCAACATGGGTGGCAAACCTGGTTCTAGTAAGGAAAAAGAATGGGGAAATTAGACTCTGTGTTGATTTCAGGAATTTAAACAGATCGTCAGAAAAGGACAACTATCCAATCCCTTCATTGGATGAAGTACTTCAAGTAGTTAATGGATCTCAGATGATGTCTTTTCTGGACGGCTATTCAGGGTATAATCAAGTAATGGTTCAGTATGAGGACAGGCACAAGACTGCTTTCACAACTAAATGGGGTACCTTTGCTTACAGGAGGATGTCTTTTGGACTCATTAATGCGGGGGCTACATTTCAAAGGGCTATGGATATTGCCTTCAAGGAGATTATAGGAAAATGCATCATCATTTATATGGACGACCTAACTGTCTTCTCTAAAATCAAAGGGGACCACATCTCTGATTTGCGCAAAGTGTTTCAAAAGTGCAGAGAATTCGGCATATCCATGAATCCTAAGAAGTGCATTTTTGGAGTGATAGAAGGGAAGTTGCTGGGACATGTCATATCTGAAAAGGGAATTGCTATTGATCCAGAAAGAGTGGAGGCCATACTAAAGATTCAACCACCTACTAGCAAAAAAGAGATGAAGTCTTTCTTTGGAAAGATCAACTTCGTCAGAAAATTTATCACTGGATTTGCTGAAATCGTGAAGCCGTTGAATGCAATGTTGAAGCAAGATGCTAAAATAGAGTGGACTACAGAAGCAAAGGAAGCATTCGTAGAAATCAAAAGAGCCATCGCTGATGCTCCAGTATTGGTAAGCCCTAATTACAGTAAGCCTTTTTACATCTATTCATTTGCTTCAGACTATTCATGTGCGAGAATGTTGACTCAAAATTTTGAGGAGGGAAATGAGCACCCTATTGCTTTCATGAGTACACCATTAAAAGACACTAAGTTGAAATATCCAAGTGTAGAAAAGCAGACATACGCCTTGGTCAGAGCAGTGAAGAGATTCAGACACTATATCCTCAGGAACAAGGTTTATGCAATTGTCCCAGATCCTACAGTCAAGTTACTTTTAATGCAAAATGAGCTAGGTGAGCGTAGAGCTAAGTGGGTGACAATGCTACAAGAGCATGATATTGAGATCCAACCCATGAGATTGGTAAGAGGACAGGGACTTACTCAGACTATGGCTGAAATGGGGCTTGAGCTGACTGTTCAGAATTATAACATTGAGGAGGTTTCCCCAGATGGTTGGTATGATGACATAGTTTATTACTTGCTAAACCAACGATCTCCAGGTCATCTTAATGCAGTTTAGAGGAGAGCCCTGCGATTAAAGAGTGATGGTTTTATGCTAAAGAGGGCTGTTCTGTACAAGAAAAATCATGAAGGTATTTATTTAAGGTGCCTCAGGAAACAGGAAGCTGAGAGAGTGATGAATGAATTTCACAAAAAATATGGTACTGGCCACAGTTCTGCGATTGCCACAACAAATCAGATTTTGAGGGCAGGGTATTATTGGCCCACATTGTTCAAATATGTTCACCATCATGTTAGGACCTGTCACACTTGCCAGACCGTAGCAACAAGGGAAAAGTATGCAGCACTCCCACTTCAACCCGCTACTGAGGTAAGGCCTTTCGCTCAGTGGGGTATGGATTTCATAGGCCCCATCAATCCACCATCTTCTGCGGGACATAGGTACATTCTAACTATTACTGATTATTTCACAAGATGGACTGAGGCTTTTGCTTGCAGGCAATGTACATCTGAGGTAGTGATTGATTTTCTAGAATCTGCTATTCTTAATCGATTTGGATGCCCTATTGCTGTTGTCTGTGATAATGGTCCTGCTTTCACATCTTTAAAATTTTCAAATTGGGATTTTGTTCATGGCATTATTGTAAAGTTTGCGTCCAATTACTATCCCCAGGGTAATGGCTTAGTAAAGTCCTCCAACAAGAATTTATTGACTATTATCCGTAAGCTGTTGGAGAGGAACCCAAAAGACTGGCATACCCAACTTCAGTTTTCCCTCTGGGCAGATCGTACAAGACTAAAGTCATCCATTGGAACATCTCCCTATCACTTAGTATATGGTCTAGAGCTAGTATTCCCTATTCAACTCAAGATCCCAACCTTGCAATTCATTAATGATTTTTATGATGAGGGGGATAGAAGGGAGGCTAGGCTGACAAAACTATTGCACCTTGAGGAGAAACAAGACAATTCCCTTGAGAATTTTTCCAAACATCAAGGGGTAGTTAAGAGGTGGTTTGACAAAAGGGCTAAGGTTAAAGCCTTTAGGATTTCTGACCTTGTGTTATACTGGGATAAGCCTCGTGATCGAAAAGGAGACCATGGGAAGTTCGATAAACTGTGGCTTGGTCCTTATCAGATTGATGAAATACTTGGAGATAATGCCTTCCGTTTGAAGACTCTCACGGGATAAGATATTCCACTGCCTGTCAATGGGCAGTATTTGAAGCATTACTTCCAATCTTGAGCTATTTTCAGCTCCTTGCTTTGTATATAGTTAGTTTAGGTTGCTTTCTGTTGTTTTGTTTTGGTTAGAGTAGATTTCCTTTGGTTTTTTCTATTTTGCTTTGGGTAGAGTAGGTTTGGTTTGGTTTTATTTGTTTTGGCTTGTGTTGCTCTCGCTCTTGGTTCCTTCTCTTTTTGGGGATCTCTTGTTGCATTTGTATGACGATGGAGACAGAGTAGGTGTAGTGCTCTTAGTATTTCCCTTACAAACTTTAATCGCCTTTCTAGAATGCTATGATATTAATTCTCCACCCAATGTCACATACCCTTGTGTCTAAAGCAAAGGGTCTTCTAGTCAGATCGAACAGGAATACATTAGGGTCTCATATTTTCAAATATTAGAACTACATGAAGTTGCAGAAGGTCCTTATGAAGCTTGAACAAGTGAAAAATCCTTTTTCTGCTCTAGTGCTACTGTGGTTCTCATCCCTGAGTGTGAACTTCATTGTTCACAGGTTGAAGTGAAGGCATTGAAAAGACAAGTAGTATATATATATATATATAAGAGGATATTGAAAATTGAAAGGTCTGAATTCAACTCATCAGGGGAATCTAAATATCTCTACCAGGGCTATGGACGCCTGGCTGGCAGTAGAGCTATGTTCAGGGGAATCACAGCGATAACCTCATTAGGGCTATGGACGCCTGACTGGCAGCGAGGCTCTATCCCGATTAATTTTAGAGTATGAATCTTTATGTAGCTTGTTTAGCCTAAGTTTGGTTCCTACTGCAGCTAAAGGAGGGTAATGAATGCACATGCACACACTTCGACCTTGGTGTAGGAAAGTTTGGGCGACTTCTGAGTTCTTTGCCTTAACCATAGGTGGTGACTGGGTGGATGAGTTGAAACCATAAGTTATGGGTTCTTGATTCCAGTTTGTCATCAAAATGCTCTGGAGCATTTCCCCAGTAGAGTCGCCATTTGTTGTGCAGTTTTGCACACACGCCCCACTTGGAGTAGGGACCCTCCTCTAACAATGTCTTTTCACCTTTAGTTTTATTGGATTGGTCTTTTCAAGGTCTTGAGATGTTTTCTAACTTTCATCATGCCTTGAGGTTTGAATTGGTTAAACTTGAGTCTCTGTCGAAATCCAGGTTTTGACCTGGGTCCAGGATTTTCCAGTTCAGTCAAATTTTCCCGGGTCCTGGTCCTTTGTCTGGCTATTGCTGAAATTTCCAAAGCTGGGTTTCTGCTTGAATCCGGGATTTTCTGGCTAGGTCGGATTTTCCTGAACCTCGTTAAAATCCCGAAGGAGGCATTTTCCACAGAATTCGTGCTCACCTGGATTATCCGTTTGGCTTGGTTTTTTTTGAAATTCTGTTTTGGGCTCGGGTTTCTGGATTTCCTTGATATGTCTTGTCACTCATTAATGTTCAAAGTACGTCTTCCCTGGCGCGAATGCAGGTGGATTTATAGGCCTTTGGCATCCATTTGATCTCATTATTCATTTGCTATCTGCTCTAGCGTCTGAAATTCTTCATTTGCTTTGATTGTTGGATTCGAGTTGCTTGTGTGCGAATTGCTTGAGCACCGGTGTTGAGTTTTTTGTTGCTAGGGCACACTATTTCCCAGTGACTTCCTCGAGATTGGGCTTCATTCAGAATTGATCCATGGTAAGTCGTTGCTGGCCCCTCCTTTTGTCTGCACTTTGATTGAATCTTTCGAGTCGATTGGTAGTCGCTTTAGGTTGGCCCTTGCTTGTTTTATGGTTATGTATTTGGCAAAGTAGGGTTTGACCCACCCCTTCACGGGTTTCATTACCTGCAATATGCTTGCTTCCGTCTATCAATTGAATGTCGGGTGTATCCCTATGGATAGGTGTTTCGATTAGGGTCCTGTCTGGTTGGCGCGTGGTTTGCTATATATTGTGAGGTTAGGGTTTTGGTGTTTTGCCCAGATTTTGCCAAGTTCGGTGGATCCGTCGTGATTTTCATGTCTTGTGTCTTTCCCAACCCTGTTCATATCTTGAGAGATCCCGGTGTGCTTTGGCCTGATCATTTCGAAGGATAGTGTTTGAGCCTTCGAGCTTACCTTGGTTTTCATGCTGGAGGTCTGGTTACTGAATTTAGGGCATCATTGTTTTTCCATGAGGATCAGTCATTTGTGGGTTTTGGGAATCCAAATTCATGTGCATTCGAATTTTTTCTTATTGGGATTGATTTTATGTCCATTGGAATCCAAATAGGGGGGTTTACATGATCAACCGATTAATGGTTTGCGCGTTAACAATCGTCGGGTTTCCGAGGTGTCCGCGGAATTTCTGTGCACCCGGATTTTCCCGATTTCTGTCGTATCCGTAGAATATGATGAATCCCGGAGTTTCGAGTTGTCCGCAGAAGTCCGGCCTAACCGGATTTTTCTGGTTTCCCGCCTAGTTTCATTCCTTTTCGATTTTCGATGTTGGGGGTAATGAAGTAAATGCTAAATGATGATTTCTTGTTGCTAATAAATGAATTTCATGATAACCACGTAGATATTTTTTCCATATTAATGATTTATTTGATGTATGATATCTTGGCTGTAGGAGTGCGTCTGGGTCATATTTCTTCGAATTCCGCCCTGACTGGATTTTCCCAGTTTACCTCATTTTCCCGGATTGCTTCATTTTTTCCATATTTTCAAAGATTGATGATTAGTGATGGATCTTAATTGCTTTATGTGGTTTCCAGGCTAACCTTTTGATCGGAATATGTATGACAGTTGGATGCTCATGAGGTTCTTTTGTGGATGCAGGCTGAATCTAGCAAGGTTGTGGCAAGAAAGTCCAAGGGTGATATTGAAGGGTCCTCGGTTACAAAGACAGAGAGATTGAGATTGGATACCAAGAGTCAGTTTCCTGACAGCAAAATAGCTTATGTATGGTCTGAAGTCTCTGACACTAATGTAGGAGCATGGAGGTATGAGGAATTCAAACAAAGGACAGCTCAAAAAGATCTATCAGATCTGACCAAGGGAATGATGAAATCTGGACTGGTCCATGTAGCAGGGTTCCCTCCTGTAGTCCAGTGCTACGAGTTGATATTAGAGTGTGCCCAACAATATGACTTCGATACGCAGAGGGTCGTTAGCTCCGAAGGAAGAGTCTTAGCAAACTTCAATCCAGTTTCTATTGCTCAAGCATTTGATATGCCGGATTTGCCATGTGTGTGTGCCCTAGACATGGATATGGCCAGAACTTACTAAGAGGATGAGCCCACCAAAGCTCAGCAGCTGGTTAATTCTTGGTTGGAGAAACCAAAATCAAAATTTTCCAAACTGCCCAAGCAATTACACAGGATCAAATTCAGACCAGACATATATGATGCGATCACACTATTGAGTAGAGTAGCCAGTTTGAAGAGTGCTGGAGTATTGGAGAGTTGGATGGTCCATGTGATCAACAAGATTGAGAAAGGCATCAACTACCATTGGGCAGGACTCATTAGTGCAATGATTGATAAGCAGTTGAAAGATGTGCTGGAAACTAAAAAGTTTACCATGTCTTTCTATGTGATGTATGTGTTGGCAAGATTCTACCCATATAGGGGTTTGAATCTAAAGGGGACATTTGGATAGGATATAGTCTATGAGATATTCCCGGAATTTCACCTAGGACATCAAGATTTTAGGAGGGCAAATGTTGCATTTACAATGCATATTACTAGGTTGCTCCAAAATACAGAACATGTAAGAATATCCGATGGAGCCAAGGAGCTAATAAAGAAATATGGAGCTTGGTTCATACAGTTTCCCACCTTCTCCTACATCAAAATTGACGGATGTCAAACTGCTCCATACAGGTTGCCTAGGTATCCCACGAACCACATTGTGCTATTGGAGGTTACAAGGCAGATATATGACTTTGATGCAATTGTAAAAAAGGCAAAGCATAAGATAGGGTTTGGTGGAGATTTCCCTCTGAAAATTGGCATAAGTGAAGTTTTTCCTTCAATTCAATCAGCGCATGCATCAGGGGATGAATTGAGTACATATGGTTTCTCTTTCCACTCTAAAAGGACAAATTTTGATATCACTGGAGAAGCGCAGAAGAAGGCTACCAAAGAGTACCATCACAAGGACGACCTGGAGGACTACTGGGCAAACATAAAAGATGACTTTGAGGCAAGGAAGAAAAGATACTCTAGGCTTCTGGTTGATGTGATTAGAATGTACAATTTCAAGTTGATCCCGGACTAGTTGGAGGATGACGGGAATCTGGTTCAAGATCATGCATATTAGTCAGTCAAGGATTGATCGATTGGAGAGGTAAACTGGGCCGAAAATGAGGTAACTGAGTTGGAAGACCTAATGGCCCCTGTCATGAAGTTTACCAAGTCATGGTTGAAACACAAAGTTTGGGAGCTGAAAAGTGAGAGGGTACCTTGTACCTTCAATCTAATGGGAAATCTAAATCCTCTTTCCACCTTAGAAGAATCTGGGGAAGAAGATCCCAAAAGGAAAATGAAAGTGAGCTCACCCTTCAAGGTTAAAATCAGAGGCCCAAAGGAAAGTGATCCGGAACAGAAAAGGAAACCAAAAGGGAAGAAAAGAATCTGAACCTTGAGAATAGGTAAGTCTGCAGAGGAGGAGGAACTTGAGAAGGCAGAAAAGGAAGATATTCCTCCAAAGCCGAAAAGGGCAAGGACATCTAGAGCTTCAAAGAAGAAGGATCAAGGGACTTCCAAGGATGAGACAAACCCTCCAGTGGTTGATGTAGAAAGCTCAGGAGAGAAAACCAGGGTTTACTCGAGGAAGTCAAGGACACCATCTCCAAAGGAGACCATGCAAAAAATAGATCCTCTTCCAATGGCGTCTACTGTGGAGAAAAAAAAGGCTACTTCCCCTTCACCAAGTGTACCTGAGCAGGTGATTCCTAAAGGGCATGAGACTAGTGGAGAGGCAGAACCATTCAAGGAAGGAGAACTCTTTGGTGCAGCAGCTGAGCTTGAAACTAAAGATGTAGAAGCGCACCCTTCTCCATTGGTACAATATGAGGATTCTTCGGCGAGCAGCAAAGACAACAGATCCCCTGTGAAGGAGGATATCCCTGTTAAAACCCCATCACCTCTGTAAGAAGAAGAGCCTGAATTGGATAACCAAGGTGATCAATCCCCTGAGAAAGGAAAAGATGAAACAACAGAACAACATGAAGAGGTATAGACAGATGAAATCCGGGTGGATCCTGTTGTCCCAGATTGGTTACAAAAGGAGATTACAAGAAAGAAACAGGTTATTGTTGAGGACACCCCCCTCGATTGGGATGAGATGTTGGCCAAGATTGGTAAAAGTAAGAAGAAGAAGATGGCCAAAGTGGTTTCCAAGATGGAAAGAGATGAGGCGAATAATAGGGTTATTCATATTTCCACCCCTGCTACTGATAAGAGTAAGGATGAAGCCACTGGAAAAGATTACAATGTACAGACCATCAATCTTGGACCCGCTTCTATGGAGCAAGATATTGAAGAGTACGAAGGGTCTAGTGTGGTAATAATTGGGAGACTAAGGAAAGAAACACAATCCAAGCATGAGCTTAAGAGGGAGAATAAGAGGCTTAAGAAGTGTCTAGAGGACTTAATGAAGCCTTTGCAATCTCTTCATCCATCTTCTTCTGCTGCTACTGGTTTCCTGCCTAAGGAAACTATTTCTGAAATTGAAAGGTTGAAGACTTCTACCTAGACTGCAATGGATTGGTTGAAGGATGTCCAAGTGAAAGGAGATGATGCAATAAAGGAAATCCTTTCAATTGGAAAGGATGCAGTAAGAGCTAAGGAATTGTTAGGACATGTTTTATCTCAAGATAAAGGGGATATTGATCTTCTATTGCAGAAATCTAAAATGATTATGGAGTATGGTAAAGATCAGTTGGCTATAGATGGAATCCTTCCTTCATCCAGACTTAATGAGCCTTGGGAATGGTTCGAGGCCTTGCAGATTCGGCAGAAAGCCATCAGGAAGATCCATAAACGGAAGAAGCAGATGGATAGTGATCTGACTGGAGTTTATGATGGATGTATTGCATTCTTTGAGATAGTGATTGGCAGGAGGAAGATTGCTCCTAAGTACCTGAGCCTAGAACAATTAAGGGAATGGTGGCATGATGTTTATGCTCTCGATTATGAAAATGTTATAACAGGGCACCAACTAGATGATGCGGCAACCTACTTGGCTGTGATGGATAAGTACCAAGCGCATAAAGGTGATTGGGATAAAATTGTTAGGCAGTCAAAAGAAGAAATTAGCTCCATTGAATGTAGACTCAAGATTTTACCTTTGCCACCTGTTGCTGAGCTGGACAGGGTATTTTTGAAGGTTCAGGATCAGAATAAGGATAAGGGAGGCGGTAGTTAATGCCCATTTTGAGATTTGTGCTTCCCCATTATTATAGGGCATGTGTTGATCCGGGCTACATTGAGGAATGTGTTTGGGCCGACCTTGATGATGTATCAGCATTCAATGTGTGCCTTATTTTGAAGTTCTTGAGGCCGACATGTTTTGGCTGTTTTATTTTGTAAATGTTTGGCTAGGCCGACATGTTTTGAGGTTTCTATAAAAGGCATTCCTACCTCATTGTAAAGGATAGTCAGTTAGCAAGATAATAGAGATGAGTTAAAAGGAATTAGAGCATTTTGTAGTAGAGATAATAGTTAGTTCTTGAAGCAAATATTGTAACAGAACAGTGGAATTGTTGCAGCATTTTGGTGATCTAATACAAATTGAAGGCATTGTGGTTTTCCTGGTGAATTATTTTGTGTTAATTTATCTTGCATGGTTCTTGTTGTTCCATCTTTGAAATTGCTTGAAGATCTAAGATTTAGTGTTAGAATTGGAATTAAATTAGTGCGGTGAATAATGTTCATGATTTCATATTTGGAATGTTTGTAGCAATCTCTGGTCTACACTCCCAGTAACTATTTGACTGTAGTAGGCTGGTGAAGTCAACCTGGACCATACATTTAGTCGCGCTTAGTTCGATTGTGGATAAATATCTATGATTTTAAAATATGTATGCCTTAGAAGATTGCACCGTTCTTGTGATATTGCATTGTGGGTTAAGCAAGAATTGGTTCTTTGAGATTGGTCCATTCCAGATATCTGTCATTTGCATCGTTCATCTTAGAAATAGTTTAGATTTCATTACTTCTCTTGCACCCTCATCTTTTGCTATTTCTTTATCATTTGGTTAGACTTAAGATACAGTTTGCTTGTAGTAAGGTTTGATTGTGATTACCAACATTTTCACATTTTATCTGAGTTGTTTATGCATTGTCATGACCTGACACCCAAGAGACCTTGGGGTGATTTTTAGTAACTTGCTGTTGAAAATTACCTTTCAAGAGAGATAGAATATTGCATTCTATCTGAGTTGTTGCTATGCAAAAAACATCACCAACACTTACCTAGGAAGATATTTTAATGAAATTCACTTTTTAGAGGGGTAAATTCACAAGGCCATAACTTTTGATCCAAGTGTCTAATTTTCTATTATAACATATCATTGGAAATATCTCAAAGAGATCTATAACATAAAACCCACCATAGGTTGGTTCGTCAACTTTTTGAGCTGCTTCAGGGCCTCTAAGATTTTCTTATCTAAATTTAAAGCTGCATTAGATGGTGCAAGAGCACCCTCATGGTAAACATGTTCAAACTTTGGGTTTTATCTTTTTTTTGTGTTGTTTCATGTGACTAAGGTCATTTTGGACCATTAATGATCATTTTTAGTCATTTGTGAAGTTTTGGAGTCATTTGGGTAAAAGTTGCAAAAGTGGCTAAAATGTTGTCAATATTGTAATGACAACTTTTAAAAATATTGCTAATGGGTAGTTGTGGGTTGGTTGGATGTGAGGAACTGATTTTAAGGGCATAAATAGGCTTTTCAAACTCTACACAAAAGGTTGGTGAAGTTGGAATTAATATTTGAATCATTTTTGGGGCCATTTTCTTATGTTTTTCTTGCAAATTTGCTGCTATTTTGCTTAGTATGGATTTGTACGAAATGGTACGGTTCTACAACCTATATGGATGGAAAGATGATTGCATTTACATAAAATTTTTGTTCTTACCAGTCCTAAAGAGAAGATCATTTAATTAGTCTATCATGCCAATCTTCCTAATAACTTTGTTCAAGAACTAGGGTTTCCAGTAGATAAGAAAAAATTATATATTTTTATTCCACTGTTAAAAAGTGATAAAAATTGGTGAAAAATTATGTTTTTACATGTTCTAAAAATAATTTAAAGGAAAAAGCTTTATTTATTCATTTGCATGAGTTATGGTAGACTGTGTGTCTCATTTTGCTTGAAAATAGTCAAAAAAACATAGTTTTCTTGATGTTTGAAAAAATCTATGCATAGTTTGTTTATGATTGGACTTGAGATCAATGAAATATATTGTGGAAGGACTATACAATCCAATATTTTCAAGTATTATGTTGTTCTCTTTGTTAAGTTCCCATTAGGCCTGTAACATCATGAAATACAATGAAAGGTTAAAAGCACACAACAATGCAATTAAGCTCTAATGCAATCTAAGCTAAACAACATACAACAAAGGAAAGCTAAAACATAAATAAACTGAACAATCTCACCCAATATCTATGTAGTTCCATGTATGACCTCGATTTCCCTTCTCCATTTCACCGTTGTAGTATAATTGCCCTCAAATTTTGTTGTACAAGTATAGCCTTGATAGTGATTTAGCAAAACATCGAAGATTCAGATAATAGATATGCTTCCAAAAGTCATAATATTTTAGGAGAGGTAAAATGATGAAAGACAAATCAATTTATAGAAAATTGATCATTTGAATGACATGCCATGATTGAAAGATCAACGAACGATTGAGATCAAATGATTTGACATGCATTATGATAACTGTTAGTACTGACATAAGTGATAAAACCTAGAAGATAGAGATAAAGATTAAATAATGATTTAATCTTCGAGTTTGGTATTCAAAAATAGAAGAATAATGTTTACATGACAAAGATAAAGATGGATTAAAAGCAACGTTCTGTTTGAATGCACTCACAAAATTTAATTAATTAAATAAATATATTTAATTAATATGTATGTACATGCATATGAGTTAGAACTAGATAACTGACTGGTTATGACAGAGAGTTTATTCGTGAAAGACAACCAGTCATTAAATCGGGAGATAACTAACCGATCTAAATAGATCTCGAGTCAAGTGGAAATGAATACTTAGATAACTTAAACATTTATCTAAATATAGAGGAACGTGTTGAAAATAGACCTTTATGAATTAATTGATTACTTAATTCAAGATTCTACATTTTAAGGATTAATTAAATAAATAGGATTTATTTAATTGAGTGGAGAAAAGGTTAAATGAATAATTAAATAATTAAAGTATTTATTTAATTATAGTCAAAAGTATGATAAGGGTAAATTAAATAAGAATTTATTTAATTTAAGAAGAAGGATAAAGTTAATCAAATGACGTAATTAAATAAAGAGCATTTATTTAATTAATCAGGATAGAATAAAGAAAATGTGAATTAATTAAATAATTAAGTTTATTTAATTAATAGATGAATAAATGTTAAAGTGAATTAATTAAATAATTAAAATTTATTTAATTAATAGATGAATAAGGACTTTAGAAAGCAATTAAATAATTAACATTATTTAATCACGACCATGAAAATATGAATTATGAAGAAATTGAAGTTTCGGGCTTAGACCAAATTTCAATGTCTACATTTTGCCCCTCTTTGATACAATGTCATTTCGACATTGTGTCAAAGAAAATCGATCAAAAACATGTCCCAGTCATGCCTCGGTGTAAAATAGGTGAAGGTATGCCCCCTTGGGAAAATTGACAAATTTTTGAAAAAATTTAAAAAAATTGGAAATAGTCCTGATTAGTCAATTTGATGGCCAGAAATGTAGTGGAGTTGACAGAAATTAGTTTCGAGGTGTTAGGTACATGTACGGGTCGATTGAAGTTGAAATTTTACACGGCCAATAGACAAGGTTGGAGGAAATGCCACCCAAAACCCTAGGTATAAATAGAAAATGAGTGAAAATCCAATTCATTTTCATCTACCTAGTTTAGAAAATTGTAATTTTTGCTATGGACTCCTAGCGACAATGTCTCCAGTTCCCTACTCACATTACTGCACCTATCGCATCCAGACGTTCAAGCGATTTGCAGATGCAAGCCCCCCAGTATGTTGTCTAAAACCGACTAGTGAAATTTTAATTTGCACACGTTTTTATGCATTTATTTCCCTTTTTTGTAATGCATTACTTTTGTAGAAAGCCGCATATGTATGCATAAATGATGCATCTGCATGTGGAACTACACATTTGTAAATTTATGTCATAGATTTGTGTAGGTAGTTTAACAGATGTATACATTTGTTTTTAATTTCAATGCATATGACTGTTTGCATCACATTTGCATTTAACTGTGGTGCATATTGAAAAATGTTACGCATTTGAATTGTTGAATGATGATTGTTTGTGCATGACTACATGTATATGCATTTGCATTTTACGACACATTTGCATATTATAATGACACATTTGACATTAAGAGATGCATTTGCAAATTTAAATGACACGCGATATTTTGTAACGCATTTGCAAAATAATGAAACATTTGACTAACATGGAATTTTGGAATTTTGGACTAGGATAGGCTATTGATTCTAACATGAGACATGTTCAATGTCATTGTAGGTTGTATTGGATCCTATATATACCAGAGAGTCCAGACCGTTGACATTCTACTTCCGTGATAGTTTGTGGAGTGCGAAGAAACAGTTTATGTGGCATTTGGGTTTATTTCATCTGACATTCATGCTCACTATTTGGAAAAATCGGGGACTGTTGACTGCGTTGTATGAGCGGTGGCACTCAGAGACATCATCGTTTCATCTACCTATGGGTGAGGTGACAGTGACGCTAGAGGATGTATATAGCATTCTTAGATTACCTATTAGAGGCACTAGAGTGATGTATGATACTCAAAGAGGATTCTCTAAGATGTGCAGATATTATCCCCACGAGGACATTAGACAGTTGGGGATAGACTATTATGAGATTAGATGGCATGTCCTAGCATAGAGATATAGGAGGTTTGATTATCTTTTGTGTACATTGATTGGAGGTATAGTTCTTCCTAACCGTCAAGGTCATGGATTCCCTATAGGAAGGGGGAAGATGTTGGTAGGGATGTTAGAGAGGCGAGAGGTTTATGCTTAGGGCCCTTGTCTATTAGCCATGTTATACTTCCATTTACATGATATAACATATAGAGAGGAATAGTCTATGAGTTGTGGTACCATGCTCTTGATGGTATGGGCATGGGAACACAACCATTTTTGTCTTCTTGTTACATTTGATGTGCAACAAGGATCACCGTATGCCTTCCATTATGTGGGGGCTAATATTCAACATCATGTCGAAGATACCAGATACTATAGACATGCCATTGATATGATGGTGCAGTTCATTTGGAGACCGTACATGAATTACCCATAGTGGTCAGATGAGGGCGAGCATTTGACATATTGTAGAAAGGCATAGTTCTTGATTGGATGGACTATCTCACACGTGTACATCATTGAGAGGCACTTGCCAGATCATGTATTGAGACAGTTTGGAGAGGTGCAAGATGAGCCTTAGGGTTGAGAAGAGTATGCGAGATCTTCCAAAGAGGTTACACTGTGGGGAGCTGAGATTCTAGTGGCTACTGTAGAGGTATATATTAATGCTCTACAACCAGTACAGTGGGCTTGGAGAAGCAGAGCAGCTGATCCAGGCATGACAGTTTCTTATGATACATGGTGGGTGGATCACATGCCAGTTCCTTTGACAGATCCAGACTAGGATGCTCCTGTGGAGAGGCGAGGGACAGGGACACAAGGAAAACATGGTTGAGGTAGAGGTCAGAGGGATGGAGGTGGTAGAGGGGATGGTGGAGATGGAGGAGGAGGTGGTTAGAGGGGTGATGGTAGGGGGAGACGTGGTCGCAGAGGACAAGGCCCAAATTTTTCACCCATCCGTGAGGAGGTGAGGGAGGGAGAGGATATTCCTATGCTAGATATTGGTGGAGGTGAGGAGGATATTCATGTTGAGGAGGCAGAGATTGGTGGGGAGGAGCATGCGATACAAGAGGATATTCTTGAGGAGCATGCAGAGGAGGAGGCGGGTAGGGAGGAGGCTGAGATAGATGCCCTTGGTCTGCTTGGTATGTATCAGGGTGATGATGATGAGGATGAGGATGATCAGGAGTGAGAGCTCCATGACAAGATTTTGGAGGAGATGGAGGATGATGGGATGGAGAGACCATGACAGGATGATACATGTCCTTTTGATCAGGTTACAACGAATCTACATGCTCAGGTTGCATCCTTAGAGGAGAGGATGAGGGTATTGATGTCAGAGTGAGATTCCCTATAGATGGAGAGAGACAAAGCTTACATGGATAGGGACTAGGCCATAGCTTAGAGACAGGAGACCGAGTAGCAGTTTACAGAGATCAAAGCTCTTTATAGTGGGCCAGTTGATGCATTTGCTTGAGAATTAGTCAGATCTGGTGAGAGAGCTTCCTATTACATGGATCTATATGAGGCAAAGTTTCTAACAGAGAGACGGGCTCCCATTTTTTCACAGGCATGTAGTGGCAGATCTCAGAGCAAGAATCACACCAAGACATTGAGTACAAAGGGAGTTGAGGAGCCTTGCAGATCTAGACCATATGACAAGCCTCCTTTAGGACACAGGTCATCAGGATCTCGACATCATTCCTCTTCACATTCTGGTCATGGTAGCAATGGGAGTTATGGATAGGGACATTTAGTGATATTTATTGAGACATTATATTTTGATCATATAGCCTTTGGGGTTCATATTTATTGATATATTATGACATTGTGATGTGACACTTTTTGAGCGATATATATATATATATATATATATGATTTTGCCAGCGATTCTCATGATATGCAGTTCTACTTTGATTATGCAATCTTTTATTTATGTAGATGTTATATATGATATGCCTATGTGATGGATGATCATATCTACTTAATGATATGTTTATGCAACCTATGATGTGATGTTGATTCTTTATTATGATGTATGTATTTATGATTATGAGATGCAATGTGATGTTTACATA